>CM076572.1:617828664-618446141 GCA_034641835.2 Pinus albicaulis | reverse complement strand
AATCTGCCCTCTTTTCATTCTTTCTTTGTTTTTGTATTTTTATTCCTTTGTATTCTTCAAAGCAAAAAACAACAACTAACTAAATGCTCAAAGGTTGAGCCTTATCGACATTCCTATCTAACCTATTATAAACATGGAGTATTTACATATTCATATGATACAAAAGTGCCAATGCAGCCAGCTGAGTAATGTCAAGAGGAAGAAGAAAGTTTGGTTGCTTGTCAGAGGTATCCATAGAACATATTGAAGACTAACCTTCAATATAAATGCTATCACAGAAGGTGACAGCTCTTCATGTATCTGGCTCTTGCAAAGGGTCACTGTTTGATAATCTGAGCCAGTTGGGATTTCCACATACTTTTCCATAGGATCAACAAAGAAAAGATGAAGATTCTCTTCTTCAGAAGATGGTATATCTTCAGTAGGACAATCTTCTATTTGTTTCCCTTCCTCTTCCTAATCATCTGAACTGGAGGACTCATCATATTTGGCAATGTTGTCCTCTTGTAGCCCTGGTAAGATCTAGTTTAGTGGAATGTACTCTATGAGGAGGTTATTATATTCTTGAGTAGGGGTATGTTCAATTGCTTCCTCTTTTTCAAGAGAAGGCTCCTTGATTTCAACCTGCTCAAAAATTCCTTTGTTTCTTTCCTCCTCATCCTTCGAGCCGAAATTCTGCTGAGTCCCAATCATATGGAAATTATTACTGATGATTTGAAAATAAGCAGAGAAAAGACTGAATGAATCTTCACTCACTTCTAGGCTTTGAAAATTTTCATCATCAGTATCATAAATAGTTTGTACTATCTCATTACTTCTTTGAAGGAACTGATGTTCCTCCCATAAATCTGCTAATGATGATCTTGCAAAATTAATCTTTGTTTGGGAAGCATCATCACTAGATAGATCAAATTTAGGAGAATCAAAAATATAAGTAATACTACCAATCAAACATACTGGGTTATCAACAGGTCCTTCTTCATTCTGATCTACAAAAGAACTTTCTAAATCTGTACAACAAAGTTCTCTATGTAAATGGGCAAGAATGTTTGTTTTGCAGAAAGTTTCAGAGGCTGACTATTTATAAATAGTCTGATCTATCTCTTTTTCTGTCAAAGGGAAGGATGTTTCTATGTTCCTTTGAACAGGAGTACAACAGTTCTCTGTCTCTTGCGAAGACCGATTTTGAGGCTGGATGTCTTCTTGAGTCTCAGATACAAGGGATGATGAATCAATATTTGAGTTTTCAAGGATATCTTGAGGAATGTTCTTTACTACTTGGATCATCTCTTCCTCAACTGATTCATCTATGTTCTTAAAAATTTTCAATAGGAGATTAAACTCATGAATGGTTGTTAAAAGATCTTCAGGATGCATCTCTTCCAAATCTTCCTCATTTTCTATAATGTGTTGGGTGATGTTTTGTGATGGATCATAATATATTTCACCCAATGATAATGATGTAGTGTTTTCGTTATAGTTCTCATAGAACACGTATTCAAGGTCTCTTAAAGAAAACAAACTACTAGATCTTAAGCATTCGTACCAATCCCTCGCTTTTCCTTCTAATGTTAACATGAACATTTTCATTAGGAAGTCTTCATGCCATTCAAATTTCAACCTCCATACACGTATGTGAAATTTGATAAGATGTAATAAAGGGTCATCAAACTTTTAACCTTGAAAAACAGGCAGGTTGTCATCCAAATTCACCTAGGGCATCCTATGTGGAAACCCAGGGATATGATTTCTACTCATTGGGGCATATCTTCGTTGTATTCTTGGAATCATGTTTGTAAATTAAGAAAGAGGTCACTGTGTCTGGTCAATCAGTTCAGGGTCTTCTACGAGTGGAGTCATTTGGTCTACTAGGAGTTTCGGAGTGTGGAGTCGCCAGGTGGAAGATTTTTAGCTCCTAAGGAGGTAAAAGGTTTAATGGTCCACCACCATGTGTTTCTCGTAGAGCCGCAAGGTTTTCAGGAACTGAATTAGCTCTCAAGGGTGATCTGAAAACAGTCGATAATTTTATCTTAGGAGACTTCCTAAGGATACCTTCTGGGTTATCAACTACTTCAGGTGGGTTTGGGTCAGGGTAGGCTCTAGTATGAATCTTTCTAGGAGCCACTATGCTATGTTTTTCAGACCCAGTTAAAAAGAAAATTTTAACCAAATATGACAATATTTAAGAGGCTAACTGATCTTTTCAGAAGAAGGAAAATTTTAATCTTAAAGCCTTCTAGCTGAGTTTGTATGATGCTATTTAAGACTTGGGGTCTTCCCAGTGGAGTCTTAAGGTCTGTTTTTAGGATTGTGGAGTCGCCAGGTGGAAATTTTAGCTCTTTTGGAGGTAAAAGGTTTTATGGTCCACCACCAAGTTTATTATGAAGCCAAACTGAAATTGTTTTGTGTTTTTCTGAGTTATTTTGGTCTTATAGGTTAAGAGAGTGTTCTAAGTCTGATTTCGCACTTAGCTAAGGTGTTCAAAAAAACAGAGTTGCTCTTATGGCTTGGTAACTGGTTCCTTCAAGTTTTGATAAGGGCTAAGGAGAATCCTAAGGGTTACTTAGTTTTTCACTAATTCAATTAAGTCCTATCACGATTACCATTTGTTAAGTAGTGCTTGAAGAAAGTTACTTATGTCATACTAGGCCTAAAAAGTTTGAAGAATGGTTTTCAAACCACTGTATTCTCAGTAGGTCCCACCGTGATCGCCATTATGTTGGTGTCCCGTGTTTTGATAGTTTGGAAAATAAAAGGACAAGGAAACATCAGAACCAATCTTTAGAGTTATAGGATCTAGTCCTCCTATTCTCATAGAGAGATCTCTCAAAAGTTTGTTTGCAAAGGTTTATCTTGTGTGCTTTGAGTATTGGTTTTAGACTAGTTATTAAGTGCATGTGTTTATTTGTTTATTTGTTTGGTATGATACAGCAGAACATGAAAGGCATAGGAAAGATATATAGGACAGAGAAATATTTGGTTCATTGGGCAATGGAGTCAAGAAAAGGTCATAACAAACTCATCAATGGATATGGGATATCAAAGGGCAAATCTAACTTGGCTACAGGATCCTTTTGTTTTTGGAATGAGATGAACATTGATGATTTGGAAAGAGAGGTTTAATTCTCAACAAAGGGAATCCGAAAGCATAATTTGAACAATAAAGAGCTCTTTCATAGATAGGGCTAACCATAATTTCTACCAATCACACCTTTAAGCAAATAATGATTTCAAAACAACTTTTAAAATGAAATCTAAGATTCGGGGAACACCCTATTTCCTCAAAGATTTATTTTAAAGGACTTAGAAACATAAAATATTTACTGATAATTACAGTCATAGAAGAGGGAACACCTAAAAACATCTATGATCATAATTATAACGACCTTTAAGCCAACTGATTAAGTGAGGACAAAGGGCAAGATCAAAATAGACCTCTTTGATTCACTGTAAGCAAAGAACTTCAAAGGGAGACTTCAATAACAGTTTTTAAGTGGCAGCAGACAAGCAGGGAGAACCATAAATCATGCTGAAACCAACTGTTCGAACTATTAAGGAAATAAACAAGCATGAAGATTAAAGAGAGAGATTAAAGACTCTAAAATACTTTAGCAGAAGAAAACATGAAACAGTGAAGGATGAACCGGTCTAAGGTGCTTCCAAGAGTCATTTCTTAGCCTAAAAATTTCAACCTATTGTAGTAAGAAATTATAGAACATAATGAAAATAGGGGAAAACATAAAACAGTTATGAATACTTCACCAACATCCAAGCTCATGGATCCAATGAAAGAGCCTTCTGAGGAACAAACATGCAACAACATCATCAAGGTTTCCAAGACTTCAGTTTCTTCTTCAACTTCAACGGACTATGTATTTATTTCAAAGAGTTTCAGTATTACAACTTGTGATTAAACAACAACCAACAACTTCTCATCTTCTACAGAAGTATTTATAGAAGAATGAGGAGGTGGAAAGGGATAAATATCTTCTAAGTTGAATTAATACAGTTCGTTGTCTCTTGGCCTTTGAGGGGCTCGATGGAGAACATTCTGATATTTCTCCTGTATTAATTGGTTATATTAACTATTTGAGCTTGCTTGGAAAGAAATTGTTGACTTTAAGGCTCTGCGTTATCCTCAACATAGCTTCTGTTGACAGTTTATAATAAATTTCTTTGGTGGAAATAACTGTTCGACCACATTGATGCAAACTCTCTTGGTCAGGCAATAACTCGGCCTCCTTTTGATTGCTTTGAGGCTGTAGGTGGCTTTGTGGTAGCTAGGGGATTCAATTTTCCCCTGATGTGGCAGCGTAGGGTGTTTGACCTAAAACACCTGTAGTATATTTGAATTTTGTGTTTTAGTCTTTAATTAAGCCTAATCTTTGTCTTCTGGTCTTTAAACTTTCTTTAAACGTGAATCAGATGCTTGCCTCAGTCAAATTTATGTCTTAATCCTTCCAAACTGTGTTAACAATCTTTAAATAATTTTCCACTTTGATTCTGCGTTGTCGGTCTGATACTCTTTTAATCATATTACTCTTCATGGTGTCTTGTTGATGTGCAGATTCACGAAGGTATTTTTATGGTATCAGTGCTTCATGATGCGCCACCTGAGCATGGTGTTGAAACCTTTACATGGATCCTTTTAATAAACAAAGCCTGAAATATCGTCATCCTTTGGCTTTGATTTTCCCTTTAAAACATTCGAAATCCATTAGATCCTGCAAAAGACACACAAAAATTACAAAATCCTGCGTTTATTTGGTAAACTGCTTCAGAGGGCATCAGGAGAGAGCGTGGTTGTTGGATGGCTTCATCCAACAGTGGAGATTTGCATAGAAGAGGCAAAAAAGGAGAACGAAGGGATATATAAGTCGGACCCGTCGATCTACAAAGATCGACGGTTGGGAGCGATCCTGGTCGTATAATGAAAAAATGACGGAAATACAAAGAAAAGAGGTTAAAAAACATTAGGCAGAGAAAAATGAAAAAAAGGCGAATGGGTTTCGGAAATAATCTGGACTGTCGGATGAATGCAGATAGATGGCCCAGATCTAATCGATGAATCGCAATCGGTGGATCGCAATCGGGGGTGGCGAGCAACCGCACCGATTGAAAGTTGTGATGTGATTAATTGTAGACCGTCGATCTGCAGATCAGATCGACGGTGGGTGAAACATCGGGGGAAATCGTAATCGACAGTTGGGAGTGAGGCAATGTGATTGCGCAACCAGAGAAAGTTTTGATGCGATTGGGCGATCGGGCCATCGCAATCGGTGGTGGTAAACACTTAAACCACACCAAGGAAAAGTTCTGATGTGATTTGGCAATCGGTTGTGGGCCTAGTTTTATATAGACCTCCGATAGGCCCCGGGCTTATGTATATAGGGGCTAATCGGGGTCGGGCCTTCGGGCCTGGGCTTTTCAATCTACCCATTGAAATTCCCCGATGTGATTGAGCACTTCGGGACTTCGACACTTGGTCCCGGGGAAAGTCATATGAAACAAAAAGGCAAGGGCGGGGGAGTTTAATATATATAGGCCCTAATCGCATCGAAAAATTTTGATGCAACCTTTTCAATCTACCCATTGTAATTCCCCGATGTGATTGCACGATCGGTCCTTTTAATCTACCCATTTGATATTTAACACGTGATTTAGCTTTTTAGATCAAAATTTTGGAAAAATGGGTTTTTGGCTTTTATAAAAGAAAAAGGTGATCAGGAAAGGATTATTTACAAGGTTTTAAGCATGGAAGGTGGGCCCATGGGTTATATGAAAAGATAATGAGATCGGGGGTTCTAAATTCAAAGGCTAATCGCATCGGAGTTTCGGAACATGGCAAAAGACTTGCGGTCGTTGATTTATTTCCGATGCGATAAGCACTGATGAGACTAGCGCCTGGTTTTTATGGGAAGGGCACATGTGGCGAAGTGGTTAGGGGGCTTAGCCAAAGGGGCTAAAGCCTGTAATAAAAAACATGAAATTTTTATGATTTTTCAATTTTTTTAAAGGGATTCGAGGGTTTTGGTAAGGCTAAAAAGTGGGTTTTAAACCTTACAAAGTGGGTTTTCATGAATGGAAGAAGGAAACTCATGAAAAAATAGAGGAATTTTATGGAATAAAGAGGTAAAAAGTGAACGTTAGTTTTGTGGTGGAAGGAGGAAAAGGGTCTTTGCAGCAGTGTTTTGACTTATGAAAATAGCAGAATTTTCAGAGTACGAAATGGAAACAATAGTAAAGTTTGCAAGCGGTAACACTTTTTGCAATAAAATCTGTTTCTTGAAGGCTCCAAAATCATTTAGCCATCATTTGGTATGACAAAATTTTATCGGTGGCTAACAGTACCCATACCAACAATTATTTTTTCTCAAAGTTGATGAAAATTGAAAAAGGTCATTGATTTTTGTGAATTAATATGAAAAAGTGATACCTTTTAATAGCGAGAAGTTAGGTCACAATTCATAATTGGTTATAATGGAGCCTCGTGCATTATCATATCATAAGAGGAAGTTGGGTCACAATTCATAATTGGTTATAATGGCGCTTTGCGCATTATCATTATCATATCATACGAAACTTTAAGATTAGAAAATTAGCGACATAGTAGATTTTTGAAGGTGATCATTATTTTTTGGGTGTTAGATTTAAATTCATTTAAATTTAATAGTGGAAGGTATATGCTCAATGGCATTTAATATCTTATAGCTCAGAAAGTATGTATCCCTGATTTTGAAGGTGTTGTTTACTGATGCTCCAGAATAGTTGGGAAGTCCTACTATATTTTGAAGCCTTTGTGATTAGTTGGACAACTAGAAGTCAGGTTACAATTTGGAGAATGTTTTTCAAAAAATCAGAATGTTAAAATGTTTGAATTATGTTTTTTAGGTGGAAATAGATTCAGCATGGTCAACAATTTCTGGAGCACCCAAAATTTTGAATTTTTACAGTTGTAATCCATATTTTCAAAAATTTCTACAAGAATATCTATTATTTTCAAAGCTAATTTATAAAAAAAAGATTAATAATAGTGTGATTTTGAAGCCTTTCCAGGAGAGAAGACCTCCTTTATTTTAAATTTTGTATAAGAGAAAATAATTTTGAAATATTAAACCCACCTGCAACCCTGTGAAAGAGGACGAAAAGTACAACAGCGACAAAATTTTTCCTGTTGTGTGCACTCCATCTCTGATGTTTAAAACCCTGCAAACACATTTTCTTGGATAATGGTCGTAGGTCTGTTTCAGCAAAAGAATTTCATGGTTCACTCCATGCAATCCAACTCTCCATCCCTATTTTTAAAACACTGCAACCACCACCATTAAACACCACCTACCAACGTTTGAAACCACCAACATTTTGGTTTTTTGATTTGAATGAGCCTTGTCATCACAACTCTTCACCCGCGAAATGAAAGGAGGTTCCCACCATGCCAACATGACAAAGAATCAACCAATAGAATACATATCACATAGAAAGGGAGCTGACGTCAACAACCCCAAAATGGATGCGAAAAGGAATTATAAACCAGTGAAGTGTTTATTGCAAATCCGAAAGCCTATGTCAGCAGCCCAGAAATTGGATGCGATGAATTATCAAAAGGAGTTTTGACTTATAAGTTTGAAATCCACATAAAATGATTTTTGTAAAGGTTTTTAAACCAAACTTTGGTTATATTTTTTTTTAGTGCCGCAACATATTTTTATTGAAAAGTCCTTTGACTTAAGGCACGTATACATATATATTATAAACTTGTTAAGTTTATAATATATATAAAACGTTATTTAGTTTTTTTTGTTTTTTTGTTTAATAGTTTTGTTATGTTATGTATAAAAGAAAAGAAAAATCTCGATGGCTGTAGTATATTGAAAAGTTGATTTTGCGTATTAAAAACACAGAGAGAGCATAAAATTGTAATTTTTTGCTAAAGGCAAAGAAAATTCAGAGAGCATAAATAACAGTGTGATTGTGTATTGTTTTTTTTTTGTAATGCCAAAAGGTAGAGAGCACTGTGTGTGTGTGCATTTTTTAAAATACAGAGAGTGACAGTGAAGAAAAATTTTCAACACTACATGTGAAGCAGTTAGTGTTTCTTTTGAAAAGCCAGAACAACAGTTCTGAGGCATTTTGTAATAGATTTTTAAGTTTAATGAAATAGTTGTTTTGTGCCATCTATATCCAGAACTTTTACATTAAATCTCTGTGTTGAAGTTGAGGAATTTTATTTCCTCTGTTGTTTGGAATCATTCAGAAATTTCGACATGGTATCGGAGCTAGTCCAGGCTCTTTGAAGTTTTCAAAGAAGTTGAAGGAAGAATTTTGTTGTAGCTTTTGACCAGCAGAGTGAAGGCTCAACAAAAGCAAGGTATTTTACAGAAACAGAGTTTGTTTTGTGTTTTCTTTAAAAATACAGTCCAGAGAATTGTAAGAAGGAATTTTTTAGAAACAGAGATTATTTCTCAACAAAGAGACAGTTTGTTTAAAAACATGGTCAAGTTTTTTAAAAACATAGTTCAAAAAGCTAGCTATGGCAGGAGCCAGCACAAGCACGAGTATAGGAAATACTGAACACCCACAATTTAATGGGAAGAACTATGACTATTGGGCAATCACAATAAGAGCCCTGCTTTCCTCTTAAGATTTATGGGAGCTAGTTGAAGATGGTCTAGAAGAACCAGAAGATGAAAATGCATTTAATGCCTTAACACAGGCAGAGAAGGATTTACTGAAGAGAAATAGGAAGAAGGACTCTAAAGCCCTCTTCTATCTCTATCAAGAAGTGCATGAAAGTGCATTTCCAAGGATTGCAGCAGCTAAGAGGTCCAAGGATGTTGATCTAGGAGTATCTTGTTCAATTACAGTTGAGCAGAAAGGTCAAGTCAGCTCCAGCAATCTGATGTCTAGTTTAGTCTCCAATCCGCCAGTTCTGTTAATATCGTCCATGGTTCAGTGTCAAGTTCATGGCATGGTTGTCATGTGATTCGAATTTGGGTTAAAATTGGTCAAAAAGGGTGAAATACCTTACAATGTAAAGGTCTAAGTTTTTAAACCTAAGGACCTGGACCTAACACCTAAAAATCTATGGTGTTAAAACCTATCTCTAAATCCTATGTAAAGCCTAGGTCCTAAACATTAAAACTAAGGTGACAAAAGTCCTAGCGTAATGAAAACCTAAGCTACAACCCACTTTCGGGCCTAAACTATGTATTAAAAACCCAAACACAAATTAAAACAAATGTTTGGGCTATTGAACAAGGTTCAAGGTCATGATATGGTTTAAAACATTACAAAATCAAACTTTATAATAAAAAAACCACAGCATTAAAATAAACCTCCAGCCTAACCGTATTGGAGGTCTTCAACCATGTGACTGGTCTTAGTTAGACCGCAGTAAATAAATAAAATGGTTAAGCAACTGTCGGGTTTTCAAACCGTGTAGCAGTGATATGACCGGAACCGCCGGATAGACCACATCGAGATTGTTGTTATGTAACAAGTTGTTTCCAAAGCCGCCGGTGGAAACTGTAATCGCCGGTGCTATACCTATCCCCCTGCACTGTTCACATGCCATGTAAAACTTCTTCTGCCTGGTTAGCAAGCCACACGATTAAAAATTTTATTATATAGTTTATAAATGTGTTTTTTGTTTTAAAACATCGCTAAGGTCTATCCTTTATCCTAGGTATTCAATAGGAGATAGGGATTCGAGCCCTCATCTCTAATTTTTCTCAACCAATTGTCATTTTGGGCATTTGAAGGTTCGATGCAAACTTATTTAAACCATGACAAAGCTTCATGAAGGACAATGGAGTGTTTTTGAAGTTCAGTTTCAACAGGACATAGGCAGATTTGTTTGCAGCATTTCTTAGCCATCGAGTGTCGGAGTTGAGCGCAGAGACAGGCATCAGAAAGGCGAGAGAGAGTAATTTCTATTTACAGAGTCCAAAAGTGCTAGTGAGCACATTCATTCTGATTCATTTCTGTGTAAATAAATTCCTCAATATCAATCCTAATAAAAACGGGCGCCCACTTGAAAGCGAACCCGGAGATGTAGTCCACCAGGGACGAACTCCATAATCAAGTGTTTGCTTCTTCTTCTTGTTTATTGTTGTGATTTAATCATTTATTTGCTGCTAGTTTATGCCATTTTTTAGTAAAGTTTTCTTCAGTTAACAATCAATCTAAATGACAAACTAATCAAACTACTTAAGCATATTTCGATCATATTCAGATCATTTTTTGTATCAGAGCAAGTTGTGCTTTGTAGTTTGTTTGTCAGTGGATGTTAATTGGGTTGGGATTGCAACATGGAAAAGGAGAGCTTGAGGAATTTGATCCAAATATCGGAAAGCGAAAATTCAGTCATCAATCAACGATGACAGGGACTGAGACCGTTGAGACTCCTGAAGCTACTGAAAAGAAACCCATGGATGAGAATCAAATCCAGCAGATGTTTCTAAACATGCAGAAAATGTTGGCAGAATTATATGAAGACAAGAAGACGAGAGATGCAGCCTCATCGTCGAAGGCATCAAAGAAGGACAAGGGTAAAGGCAAGGCAGATAAATCTCCTTCTCCTCCATCATCTCCATCATCTTCTTCTTCCTCTTCTACTTCTAGTTCTGAATCAGAAAAAGAAAAGAAACCTAAGAGTCCACTTTTGAAACTTGATGTTAAGTTTGAATTACCTATGTATGATGGTGAAATAAACCCTGAGAAACTAGATAATTGGGTAAAACAGTTAGAATTCTATTGTCGTATTCAAAATATTACTGATGATAAGACAAAGATCCAATTAACTACTCTTAGAATGGGGGGTACTGCTTTAATCTGGTGGGAAAGTAAGACATAGATAGATTTAAAGCGTAAAGTAAAATTTATCACCTCATGGACTAAGTTTATTAAAGCTCTAGAGAAACAATTCTATCCGTGGGTCACTTACAACAAGCTGTAATTGATTGGCAACACTTGCAACAATGTAAGGGAAAATTTTTTCAAGAGTTCACACAGGAATTCAGAAAGAAAGCGTTTGCACTTGGTATTTATTTGGACACAAAAGGAACTTTGTTGAAGTATATTGGCAGTTTGCATTCATATTTGCAACATACATTATTAATGTTCAATCCTAATGATTTTGATGAAGTTTTTGTTCAAGATATTCATGTTGAATCAGGTGGTAGACCATTCAAGTTTACACAAAAGACATCCAAGCAGATGGAAACCGAAGATAGCAAAAAGAAGGGAAATTCAAAGGGAAAGAAGACTACCACAGCTCAAAAGGAAGATGAAAGACCTACTTGTACACATTGCCAAAGGATTGGCCATGATGAAGCTAGGTGTTGGAAACTTCATCTGGAACTGAAGCAAAAAAAGTTCCAAACAAAGAAGGGTGAAAAGAAGGCTGAAACAGAAATCCAGCAAGGCTTGGACTTGGGATCGGATTCAGGTGATGAAGGAAAAATCACTGTTATGGTTACAAGAGGTAAAATTTCTAAAGCTAGTACTTCTACTTCTTCAAATATCACAGAGTTGAATGAAGGAAAAAGAATCGAGTTATTTCATATAAGGGTAACTTCAAAGCATACTAAGATAGATACATTGTTCAATACGGGATCATAAGAAAATTTGATTTCAATGGGTTTGAAAACACATAATCATCCAAAACCATATCCTTTAGGATGGTTAAAGGAACAATCTCAAATTCATGTTACCAAACAATGTCGGTTAAAATTTGCAATCACAGCTAACTATATCGACGAAGTGGATCTAGATGTGATACCGTTAGATGTATGTGGAATTGTCTTAGGAATCCCTTATCTCTATGACTGTGATGCGGTATTTTATAGGAAGGAACATATGTATCATCTCAAGAAATATGGGATTAAGTACATCATTCGGGCACATAAAATTAAAGATCACTTAAATTTAATTAATTCTAATCAGATGAAGCACTTAATAAGTTCAAGTAAGAGATACATACTCATGTCAATAAAAGAGAAACATAAGGATCTTATTGATACTTGTTCAGGTTGTGAAATTCAGTATGCAGGTAATTTGGTTAAAAAGCTAGATTCATTTCAGGATCTAGTTAAAGAAACAAAACATCTACTTCATAAAATGGAAATATCACATGAGTTGCAGTTGATGTATGTTGCCCCTCTTTCTAATGTTGAAATGTATCACAAGTCAGTTATAGAGTATAAAGAAATAAAGAAAAAAATTCTAGGGAAGGTTGGAAAAGAATTAATGTGACCCAGTTCATCTCCATACAGTTCACCCATAATTTTGGCTCATAAGAAAAACGGGACATGGGGAATAAGTGTGGATTTTAAAGTTTTTGATTCATTTAAGCAGAAAAATTTCACAGCATTGATAGATCATCATCAACCATATGAAGTTAAAATAGATGTTAAAGGTTATGCAATGGAAACAATTATTCACGTAGATTATCAGCTGCTTCAATACAGTCAGTCATATACTAAGTTGCAACAATCTCACTACAGTTGGATGGGATTTCTTCAACAAATTCACTTAGTAATTAAGGACAAGGAAGGTGTAACAAGTAAAGTAGTTGATATGTTGTCTTTGAATGCTTTAGTAGTACTGCATAAAAGTTCATTGGTTCATGAAAGTTATGTAGAACAGCATAGAATTGATGATGATTTCAAAGATGCTTATGAATCACTAACTCATGATGCTCAAATAGAAAGAGTGTAGGTTATTCGGGAAGTTCATCTTTCTTGGATTGCAGGATATTTTTGCATAAGAAAGACTATGGCACAAAGTCAAAAGTATTATTACTGGCCTCATATGTATGAAACAATTGTGAAGTATATAAAGGGATGTGTAATGTGTTTGAAAAGCAAGCCAAGCAATCGAAAGAGTCAAGTTAGGTACAAATTGCACCATGATAAGCATCAAATTGATCATCAATTTCAGGTCAGCGATCAGGTATGGTTGTATATCATCAAAGTCAAGATGAAAGTGAGGGAGTTGTATTCTCACTTATTGTCTGCTTAAAATCAAGATTTTGTGGTCCAAAAGCTTTCAAATGGATAGGATGGATCCAGGAGGATCTTGTTCAATTATAGTTCAGCAAAAAGGTCCAGTCAGCTCTAGCAGTCCGATGTCCAGTTCAGTCTCCAATCCGCCAGTTCCATCAGTATCGTCCATGGTTCAATGTCAGGTTCATGGCATGGTCGTCATGTGATTCGAATTTGGGTTAAAATTGGTCAAAAAGGGTGAAATACCTTACAATGTAAAGGTCTAAGTTTTTAAACCTAAGAAGCTAGACCTAACACCTAAAAATCTACAGTGTTAAAACCTATCTCTAAATCCTATGTAAAGCCTAGGTCCTAAACATTAAAACTAAGGTGAAAAAAGTCCTAGTGCAATGAAAACCTAAGCTACAACCCACTTTCGGGCCTAAACTATGTATTAAAAACCCAAACAAAAATTAAAACAAATGTTCGGGCTATTGAACAAGGTTCAGGGTCATGATATGGTTTTAAAAATTACAAAATCAAAATTTATAATAAAAAAACCATAACGTTAAAATAAACCGCCAGCCTAACTTTATCGAAGGTCTTCAACCATGTGACTGGTCTTAGTTAGACCGCAATGGATAAATAAAATGGTTAAGAAGTTGTCGGGTTTTCAAATCGTGTAGTTGTGAGCTAACTGGAACCGCCGGATAGATCGCGTTGGGATTGTTGTTATGTAACAAGTTGTTGCCAAAGCCGCTGGTGGAAACTGTAACTGCCGGTGCTATTCCTGTCTGCCTGTGCTGTTCACATGCCATGTAAAACTTCTTTTGCCCAGTTAGCAAGTCGCATGGTTAAAGATTTTATTATATAGTTTATAAATGGGTTTTTTGTTTTAAAACAATGCTAAGGTCTATCCTTTATCCTAGGTATTCAATAGGAGATAGGGATTCGAGCCCTCATCTCTAATTTTTCTCAACCATTTGTTATTGGGAATCTAAAGGTTCGATGCAGACTTATTTAAACCATGACAAAGCTTCATGAAGCACAATGGAGTGTTTTTGAAGTTCAGTTTCAGCAAGACATAGGCATATTTGTTTGCAGCATTGCTCAGCCGTCGGGTGTTGGAATTGAGCGCAGAGACAGGCGTCGACAAGGAGAGAGAGAGTAATTTCTGTTTATAAAGTCCAGAAGTGCCTGCGAGCACATTCATTCTGATTCATTTCTGTGTAAAGAAATTCCTCAATATCAATCCTAATAAAAACGGACATCCACTTGAAAGTGGACCCGGAGATGTATTCCACCAGGGACGAACTCCGTAATGAATTGTTTGCTTCTTCTTCTCTCTGTTTATTAATGTGATTTAATCATTTATTTGCTATTGGTTTATGTCATCTTTCAGTAAAGTTTTCTTCAGTTAACAATCAATATAAAGGAAAAACTAATCAAACTACTTAAGCATATTTCGATCACACTCAGATCAGATGCATGGGATACCCTCTAGAAAGCCTACCAAGGTATGGAGAAGGTAAAGCCAGCAAAGCTTCAATTAATGAGAAGGGACTTTGAAGTTATTTGCATGAAGGAGTCTGATACAATAGACTCATTCTTCACTTTGTTGATTGGGTTGGTTACCCAAATGAGATCTCATGGAGAGACATTAGAAGAGAGAAGAATAGTGGAGAAAGTATTGAGGATCTTACCCTAAAGGTTTGAAGTGATAGTCACAACCATTGAAGAGACAAAGGATCTCTCAAAGTTTACAGTTGATGAGCTTCATGCATCATTGATGACACATGAACAAAGATTGGGTAGAACATCAAAATCATCTTTGGAGCATGCCTTCAAGACCCAAATGTCCTTTGGAAGAGGAAGACGTCAAGGCAGAGGAAACTACAGAGGAAAAGGAAGAGGAAGAAGCAAAAAAAGAGGAGGAAGAAGCAGCTCTGCTAATACAAGTGGAAGGGGCAGCAATCAAAATCAGAACCAAGGCCAAGGCAACATCCAGCAAGGTGGAAAAAATCAAGCACATGGACAAAGGTATGATAAATCCCAAGTCCAATGTAATTACTGTAATAAGTATTGCCATTATGCTAATGAATGTAGGAAGAAACAGAGTGACATGGGTAATAGACCCAGTGCTAATTTTACAAAAGAAAATATCAGTCAAGAGAAGTTATTTTTAGCATGTAATATGGCTGAAGAAAAGAATGAAGATATATGGTTTCTAGATTCAGCATTTAGCAACCATATGAATGGAAACATTTCAATGTTTTCCATGTTAGATGAAAATGTGAAGTCTCAAGTAACATTGGAGACATAAAGTAAGGTCTCTGTCATGGGAAAAGGTAGAGTAAGTTTTTTGACAAAGAAAGGAAAAGGAAGATCCATATCAGATGTATACTATGTTCCTGGTATGAAGTGTTACCTTTTGAGCATTTGACAGCTCATTCAGAAAGGGTACAATGTATTTTTTGAAGATGATGTATTGTACATCATGGATAAACCACCAAGCAAGCAATGCATTCCACAAGTGAAGATGAAAAGGAACATAATGTTTCCTCTCAAGATGAGAGCAAATTTGAAGAAAGGAGATGTCATTGCAGCACTGACACAAGAGACATTCTAAAGAGAAGCAAAGGATGAAAACTGGTTATGGCATTTGATATTTGGACATCTTAACTTTGGAGGTATGAATTTTTTACACAGAAAAGGAATGGTAAAGGGATTACCATTGATTGAAAAACCAGACAGCCTTTGTGAAGTTGCATCTTGGGAAAACAACACATAGAAAGCTTTCCATCAAGAAAGAGCATAAGGGAAAATGAACCCTTAGAAATATTCCATTCAGATTTTTCTGGAACAATGCAAACACCATCATTAGTAGGCAGCCACTATATGCTGACCTTTATTGATGATTACACAAGAAAAACATGGGTTTATTTTTTGAAGTTGAAGAGTGAAGTGTTTGAGAAATTCTACCACTTTAAAGCTCTTGTTGAGAACCAAAGTGGGCAGCATATTAAGGTCTTAAGAACAGACAGAGGAGGAGAGTATATCTCAAAATAATTTCTGTGTTTTTGCAGAGAAAATGGGATTCATAAGAAATTTACAGCAAGGTATACACCATAGTAAAATGGAGTTGCTAAAAGGAAAACTAGAACCATCATTGATATGGTAAGAAGCATGTTGAAGGCAAAACATTTGCTAAATGAATATTGGGCTGAAGTTGTACATTGCACAACACACATCTTGAATAGATGCCAACCAAAGCTGTAATGAATAGAGTTCTAGAAGAAGCATGGAGTGGCATAAAACAGTTTGTCACCCACATGAGAGTTTTTGGTTGTGTGGCTTATGCACACATTCCAGATCAGCTAAGGAAGAAGTTGGACAATAAGGGGGAGAAGTGCATATTTATTGGATACAGTGAAGAATAAAAGGCATACATATTGTATAACCCATCCACCAAGAATCTTGTGTTAAACAAAGGTGTACAATTTATTGAAGAAGAAGCCTGGGATGGAAGCATTGAGAAAACAATGAATGTAAAAACTTGTTTGACTCATGATGATGATGAGGAAGAAATGGATGAAAGAAACCCCTCATTAGTAGCACCACCTCCACCAACACAAGGATAGCAAGGGACACCACAAGCTGATATGAGAACACCCTTGAGAAGTGAAGATAATTCTTGTCCAAGCACATCACAAGGAGCAGATTTGAGTGCTTCTGCAAGCACAAGTACACCAAGTGAAAGAGGAACTAGATTCAGAAGTCTGAATGAAATTTATGAGAAAGAAGAAGGTATGAACTCTTTATTTGCATTGTATTTTCATGTAGAGGATCCTATTCATTTTGAATATGTTGTAAAAGATAAGAAATTTATAGATGCTATGGATGAAGAAATGAATGCCATAGAGAAAAACAATACATGGGAATTAGTTGATCTCCCAAAAGGCAGAGAATTAATTGGAGTAAAATGGGTTTATAAAACCAAAAGCAATGCTGAAGGTAAGATTGAAAGGCACAAGGCTAGACTTGTTGTCAAAGGCTACAAGCAGCAACAAGGAAGAGACTATGAAGAAACATTTGCACCGGTTGCAAGAATGGAAACAGTAAGAGCAGTGATGTCAATAACAGCACAACACAAATGGAAAATTTACCAAATGGATGTGAAATCAACATTTCTGAATGGAGTATTTATGGGAGATGTTTATGTTGAACAACCTCTGGGCTATGAGAAAAAAGGCCAAGAGCATAAATTATGCAGATTGAAGAAAGCTCTGTATGAGCTAAAACACACCAAGAGCATGGTACAGTAGGATAGATGCCTATCTACTAGAAAATGGGTTTGAGAAATGTGAAGGAGAACCCACATTATACATCAAATAAAAAGATGGTAAGATGCTAATTGTTGTTTTGTATTTTGATGATGTTATATTCACAGGTAATGATTCTTACCTCATTGAGAATTTTAAAATAGTCATGAAGGATGAATTTGAGATGACTGATATGTGATTGTTGAGATACTTCTTAGGAATAGAAGTAGAGCAAAATGAAACTAATTTTTTTTTCTCAAGCAAAGTATGTTAAAGAAGTTTTGGAAAGATTTAACATGCAGGATTGCAAAGAAGCAATTACTCCTACAGTGATGGGATTGAAGTTAAGCAAAGAAGACAACAACAAGGATTTTGATCCAAGTTTGTACAAAAGCATAGTTGGCAGCCTCATGTATTTGACTGCAACTAGGCCGGATATTATGCATGATGTAAGTTTAATTTCTAGATTTATGGAAAGGCCAAAGGAGGCACATTGGCAAGCAGCAAAAAGAATTCTAAGGTATGTGAAAGGAACAAAGAGGTATGGTATTTTATACACCACTTCAGAAAAATTTAAATTGATTAGATATATTGACAGTGATTGGGTTGGATGTATAGATGACAGGAAAAACACCTTTGTATATGTTTTTCATATGGGATCAGGAGCCATCTCACGGGCTTCTAAGAAATAAAAATTGTGGATTTACCAACAACAGAGGCATAGTATGTGGCAACTACAACAACAGCATGTCAAGAAATTTGGATGAGGAGAATGTTGAGGAGTTTGTGTCATAAACAGGAAAAAGGCACAATAATTTATTGTGATAATAGCTTAGCAATAACATTGTCAAAGAATTCAGTGTTTCACAAAATAACGAAACACATTGATGCCACGTATCACTACATCAGGGAGCTAGTGAACAATGGTGAAATTGTTTTGCAACATTGCAGAACTAAAGAGCAGTTTGCTGATATACTGACAAAACCATTGGGGCAGAAAAGTTTTAATTATTTGAGAAAATGTCTAGGTAAGCAAGAGAATCCAGCAGTTGTGTTTAAGGGGGAGTGTTGAAATTTTAAACCCACCTGCAACCCTGTGCAGGAGGACGAAAAGTACAACAGCGACAGAATTTTTCCTGTTGTGTGCACTCCATCTCCAATATTTAAAACCCCGCAAACACATTTTCTTGGATAATGGTCGTAGGCCTATTTCAGAAAAATAATTTCATGGCTCACTCCACATAATCCAAATCTCCATCCCTGTTTTTAAAACACTGCAAACACTGCCATTAAACACCACCTACCAACCTTTGAAACCACCACGCAATTTGTTTTTTTGATTTGAATGAGACTTGTCATCACAACTCTTCACCCACAAAATGAAAGAAGGTCCCCACCATGCCAACACAACAAAGCATCAGCCAATAGAATACACATCGCATATAAAGAGAGCTGATGTCAACAGCCCCAAAATGGATGCGAAAAAGAATTATAAACTAGTGAAGTGTTTATCGCAAATCTGAAAGCCTACGTCAGCAGCCCAGAAATTGGATGCGATGAATTATCAAAAAGAGTTTTGACTTATAAGTTTGAAATCTGCGTAAAATGGTTTTTGTAAAGGTTTTAAAACAAAGCTTTGGTTATATTTTTGTTTAATGACGCAACATATTTTTATTGAAAATTCATTTCACTTAAGGCACGTATATGTATTTGTTTTAATATACATATATATTATAAACTTGTTAAGTTTATAATATATATATAAAACGTTAGTTAGTTTTAATTTTTTTTTAATAGTTTTGTTATGTTATGTATAAAAGAAAAAAAAAGCCTGAAGGCTGTAGTATGTTGAAAATTTGACTGTGTATTAAAAACACAGAGAGAGTAGAAAATTGTAATTTTTTGCTAACGACAGAGAAAAGCCAGAGAGCATAAATAGTAGTGTGATTGTGTATTGTTTTTTTTTTTAAAAGACAAAGAGTGACAGTGAAGAAAAATTTGCAACACTGCCTGTGAAGCAGTTAGTGTTTCTTTTGAAAAGCCAAAACAACAGTTCTGAGGCATTTTGTAATAGATTTCCAAGTTTAATGAAATAGTTGTTTTGTGTCATCTCTGTCTAGAACTTTTACATTAAATCTCTGTGTTGAGGTTGAGGAATTTTATTTTCTTTGTTGTTTAGAATAATTCAGAAATTTCGACAAATAATTCGTTCCATGGAATAAAGTTGATCACGTTAATATAAAAAACCTGCGTTCAGTCAGCGATTAATACATGCCTTGACTGTTCGATAAGAAATCACCACTTTAAGGCAGTCAAGTATCGACTTGCATCAACAAAATAATGAAAATCAACTTCTAAAAGACACTTTCATTTTCGTTTTTATAAAAATAATCTAGTAATCTACTCAAATCTTCTTTTGATCTACAAAGTCCTTTTCGTAATCCATGCAACTCTTTCTTGTTCACTGACCTGAAAAAACTGTCATCGGGGAATTTTCATCAACAAATGTAGTTTTACAAGTATACTCAATAATAAGTACCGAGAAAAAATAATTTACTGTCATTTCTTGATCTTAGGTCACTAACTTCACCATAAAAATGGTAGTTGGGCTACCATGCATTTCGATATGGCAGAACAAGGAAATTTCAACATGTATTGGGTACTCACATGGAAAAATCAGAAGGGTCGATATGAGCACAACACATGATGCATCTATTCACTATCCACTTTGTTGCTTTTCTCATGTTTTCATACTTGGTCCCTTCACATAAAAGAGGTCATTCATTAAGCTGCTTAATGCTTTGGGCAACGTTATTCATTTCTTCCAACAGGAAGAGGCATTCATTTTGGTTGGCAGAAACACTATCAAATGTCTCCAACATCTCTGCAACCACAAGAAGACCTATAGCAGCCATGTGTTCCTCCCTTGAAATTCCCTCTACGAGACTCTGAATGACTATCTCCAAAATATCTTCTTCACGATGTATAGAAATGATATCGTTCTGAATACCCACAAAATAATGACAAGGAAGAAATTAGCTCAAATATTTCACGATGTATAGAAATGATATCATTCTAAATACCCACAAAATAACGACAAGGAAGAAATTAGTTCAAATATTTCACATAGCACATTGGCATGATCCTAGAATGCCATTTTATTAATGACTGTAATACTCATAACCATAGTTCTTCCCTCGAAGAGGAATTTATTTAACTTGAAGCCTATAGAATTCGGCCAGTAGTGTCGAGCCGCCTTTGGTCTTGGTGATTTTTTCTCCTCCTAAAACAAATATGAAAAGAACATCATGTTAATATAAAAGAATATAACTAAAAATCATCATGCTAATACAAAACAATGATAATTCAGAGATTTCAAGACAGATATCAAAGACAGGAATCCACCTTTTTGAATTCCAAAAATTGATTTAGTTGCACCAGTTCCAAAAGTTCAGATGTGTAATCACTAAGATTATTGAGATCCACATCTACATTTTCTTGGTGAACTACAATAGATGTTTGCATATTGTTACTAGAAAATAAGATGCTGGAATCATGATGTGTTTGTTTTCTTTCTTCTTTGGAGACTTTGATCAATCACTTTATCAATAGATTTTCTCTAACTCCCCTGTCATCTCTGAATATCCACTCCATAATTTCACCTCTGCAGGCTGCAACCATTTTTCCATCTTCGCCCATGAAGGTCATCCATCCATTCTCATTGCCTTCGTCCATAAATTGAAAAAGATGTAACAATATTTTCATTTCACATAATTGGCTGTCATTGTTTTCAAGTCCCTTAATCTGTTCTTTCAAATAGAGAAGACGCATCCAAAATCTCATGGCTTCATGTTTTGAGAGATTTAGCAAATATATACCCTCCATATCAGCATGTGGCATCTTTGGTTTTTCCAAGGAATAATAGTCCTTGTAAATGGTGTTTGTGATCTTTAGCATATTCCTAATTTTATGGCCATGTCTTGGAATGTAAATAATGTGAATGCTATCCCTCAACTCTATTAGTGCATTCCTTATGGAACATGTAAGTTCCCTATTCTTGTTATATAAACATATCATTTTTCCCTCATGCATCTTATTTTTCACCTTTTTCAAGGAAAGACATAAAATAAAACTAGAAGTGAGTTTCACTTGCAGGTTGTCAGAGAAATATTTAATCTATATACTCACTCATATATATGCATATTTTTTTTTCATATTTTCAAGTGCAATCATAAAAGTTAAGGCATTTTTTAATCTCTATTTTCATATTATAATATATAACAACGAATAAACAAAGAAAAATTACTCACTTGATCAAAAAAATTTTCCAAATGGTTGAAAAGAAACTTTGAATTAGATATCCTTTTCACTTGATCACATTCTATTTTTCTTAATTTTTGAAATATTTCCTCCATAAAAGGATAAGCTTTTGGCCCCCTCATGTTCAATATAAATCGCATAAAAGGCTTGCAAGTTTAAATACTTCCATTAGGTTATATTATCCAAATTATACTTGGATGCCAAATGTCATCTTCATCATCCTTTTTCCATCCACATTGTTTGACTAGAAAGTATTATGCTGCTCTGGTCATTGTCAATGGGTTTTGGAGTACTAACCAAGGAACCTGTCTTGAAGATAGATCAAATCCATCCAATGCATTCAGTCTTGCAGTTGGTTGTAGAGTTGGGAGCGGAAGTGATATAATTTCAAGACCATGTATGTTCTTTGCGTGATACATTTTAGCCAAAGACCAGACGCCAGTATCATTACATAAGTCTTCACACCCCATTTCTAATAGAATCGTTTTTCCTTCTAATTTGTCAACTCTAAAAGGTTGAATATTTTCAGTTGGATCCTACATTGCGAAGTCAACAAAACAAGCTACAACAGTTAGTAAAATGAAATTATAAAATCGGATCTTACACTTATATATCTAAATCTATATTAATTTATAATAATGATTAACAAAACTTGAGAGCTTGATACATAACTCCTTTGGAAGATGGTTTCCTATTCTCTTGTTCCAAACAATTCTCTTAACAAATATTTGTTACTCTTTTGAGGCTTTTCTAACAGTTCTTTTAGTTTGAAATACCAAACAATTCTCTTAACAAATATTTGTTACTCTTTTGAGGCTTTTCTAACAGTTCTTTTAGTTTGAAATATTTATGACATTTAGCCAATACAAATTTCTCCACATCACAGTTGGACAAGACTTTCCAACAACGGCGGCATGTTTCACCTTTCCCATCTTCCACCATCTCCATCTGAAAATAGATGGGCTCCTCTGGATTATATTTTTCTAACCATACTTTTCGAACACTTATATCTAGTGTTGATAACCAAGATTCTCGAACATCTACATCTAATGTTAATAACAATTTAACAAGCATCAATCCAAATTCCCAAATTTCATGACTATAGCCCAAAATTTTGTCCTTGACCTTCTTGGGAAACTTATTAAAATGTTTACCAATATAAATCATTTTGAAACTTAATCTCTTTGAATGTCATCAATAGTCTCCTCCATTAATGGACAAAGGAAATCATCATCTGGATCGCTATGAAATATGACAAGTGAGACCGTCTTTAAAGGAAGATTAGATATTCTGAATCGCTTTCCACGCTTATCAATGAGAAGGTTATCCAATTCTGATAGAAGCTTCTGGAATATGTTCTCCTTCTCCTCCATTAACAAATCCTAAAGAAAAATTTGAAGTCATTGGAAAAGAAAAATAATTTAATATCAACCACGACAATAAATGAACTGGGAGCAGCCATACCTCAGTTAATGTTTTGCAGGTTGCGGATTGCGTGTGCAAAGAAGGACAAGTTCTGAGAAAAGGAAAATTACCCATTCCTCAACAGATTAAATAAATCAAATTCAAATAGAAGTTAATACACGGTTATTAAATGAGTATGGGAAAATATTTAATCCGAAAGTTATCTTTAGTTCACGCAAGTTCTGTAATGTTCAAAAAATGATGTTCGCCCATAATTTGTATTAAATTTGGTCTGTCATGAATTAAATGTATTAGTATATATGTCTATATTTTACATGTAAGTCAAAAGCAGGGAGTATAAGCAAGATAGATAGTGTTTTGTAATGTGGCGGATGTAAGTCTGGAAAGGCAAGTGGAGAAAATCGTGGAGCAGATTTTGGTGGGTGCATGAAAACAATTTTACTATGTGTTACTCCGCAACCCAGGTGAATGTAAGTCCAAGTAAGAAGTCTTGTTTTACTTGTGAAGGAGTCGTAATCTCTATATGTTAATGTATTTTGTGTGTTGAAGTCTTAATATAAATTTTGGTTAGTTGCGATATAGTTTTGGAATTTTCCCCTGTGTGTTTTACCACACACTCTGTTTTACTCTGTTTCAACGTGAGTAAAATTAGTTGATTATATTTTCTCCTCTCTATAGTTGCGATTTTAGTCTTCGCCACTCTGTATTGAAAATAGGATTCATATGATATGGTATCCACAACTGTATGGTATGGATTAAGTGAATTCCGCAACTCTGTGTAAACTTCAGTAAATGTGTTGTCTTGGTTAAAGTAATTTCCGCAACTCTATGTGGACTCTGTGTGTTGAGGGAAAAGAATTATTTACCCCGTGTCTTTCAAATTTTCTAACATGGTATCAGAGCGGGTTTAAAAATATCAGTAAAAGATAGTGTTTTTACTGAAGAGCTAAAAGGAGTTCTAAAATTTTTCGTGGAACGTATTCTCTAGCAGTGAGAAATTTTTCACACAGTAAGAAATGTTTTACACAATGATAAAGTTGTTTACACATTAAAAATGGTAGTGACAAGCACAAGCTTGACTAATCCACAAATACCACATCTTAATGGAAAAAATTATGATTATTGGGCCATTACAATGAGAGCCTTGTTTGCTTCACAAAATATATGGGAGCTGGTGGAACAAGGTTTCCAAGAACCAGCAGATGCGGCAGCATTGGCTGCTTTGACAACAACAGAAAGAGATGTGTTGAGAGATAACAAGAAGAAGGATAGCAAATCCCTCTTCTACATTTTTCAAGCAGTGCATGAGAGTATATTCCCAAGGATTGCAGCAGCAACAAGGTCTAAGGAGGCATGGGATATTCTCAAGACAAGCTATCAAGGCATGGATAAGGTGAAGACATCAAAGCTACAAATGTTGAGGAGAGAATTTGAAACTCTCTGTATGAAATATTCTGATAACATAGACTCATTCTTCACACATGTAATTGGGTTGGTTACCCAGATAATGTCTCATGGAGAGACACTTGAGGAAAGAAGAATAGTGGAGAAAATATTGAGAATTATACCCTCAAGATACGATGCCATAATAGTGGCAATAGAAGAGACAAAGGATCTCTCACAATTTTCAGTGGATGAGATTTGTGCATCCCTGATGTCTCATGAACATAGAATAAACAGAACAGTGGACTCCTCATTGGAACATGCATTCAAGACACAGATGTCTTCTGGTCGAGGAAGATCAAACTACCTAGAAAGAGGAAGAAGCTCACACAGAAGTGGAAGAAGCAGCCCTACAAGCACAAGTGGAAGGGGCAACAATCAAAATCAAAGTGAAGGCTCAAGCCAACACCAAGCACAAGGACAAAGGTATGACAAATCCCAAGTCCAATGTCATTATTGTAAAAAGTATGGGCATTATGCAAATGAATGTAGAAAGAAACAAAATGACGTGAATAATAGGCAAAATGTAAACTTTGCAAAAAAATATAAGAACCAGAGTAATGTGCTTCTAGCATGTAATGTAGCACAAGAAAAACAAGAGGATGTATGGTTATTAGACTCAGGTTGTAGTAACCACATGACTAGAAACATAACAATCTTTGCCAATCTTGATGAGAATGTGAACTCTGAAGTGACAACAGGGACTGATAGAAAAGTCTATGTCATGGGAAAAGGAAGAGTGTCAATATTGACTAGGAAGGGAGAAAATAAATTTTTGCCAAATGTGTATTATGTAACTGGCTTGAAATGTAACCTTCTAAGCATTGGAAAGCTCGTGAACAAGGGCTACAATGTGTTTTTAAAGAATGATGTGTGTACTATCATGGACATACCTCCAAGTAAAAGGGTCATTGCTGAAGTGCACATGACAAAGAATAGGATGTTTCCTCTCAAACTCAGAACATACTTGAAGGAAGGAGGTGTGGTAGTAGCAGTCACACAAGAGGTCTTTCAAGAAGAAGTGAAAGAATAAAACTAGTTATGGCATTTGATATTTGGACATCTCAATTTTGGAGGTTTGAATATTTTGCATAGAAAAGGCATGGTAAAAGGATTGCCACTCATAGAAAAACCAGACAGCCTATGTGAAGGATGCATCTTTGGCAAACAACACAGAGAATCATTCTTAGCAAGGAAGAGTATAAGGGCAAAGGCATCTTTAGAGATTGTTCACTCAGCTTTATGTGACCAATGCAAACGCCATCTTTAGCTGGCAGCCATTATGTTTTGACATTCATAGATTATTACACGAGAAAGACATGGGTGTATTTTTTGAAACAAAAGAGTGAAGTGTTTGAACAGTTCTACCACTTCAAATCTCTAGTTGAGAAGCAGAGTGGACACTACATCAAAGTGCTGAGAAGAAGTGGAGAATATATCTCCAAATATTTCCTACGTTTCTATAGGGAGAATGGCATACACAAGCAGTTTACCACAAGGTACACACCACAACAAAACGATGTTGCATAAAGGAAGAATAGGACCATCATGGACATGGTCAGAAGTATGTTGAAGGTAAAACATTTTCCAAATGAGTATTGGGCTTAAGCTATCAATTGTGCGACATATATTTTGAATAGATGCCCAACCAAAGATGTTATGAAGAGAGTTCCAGAAGAAGCATGGAGTGGAACAAAGAAGTTTGTCACTCACATGAAAGTATTTGGATGTGTGGCATATGCACATGTCCCGGATCAACTAAGGAAGAAATTGGACAATAAGGGGGAGAAGTGTATCTTTGTTGGATATAGTGATGAGTCCAAGGCATATAAACTCGATAATCCATCCACCAAGAAAGTTATAATCAACAGAGATGTGCAGTTCATTGAAGAAGAAGCTTGGGATGGAAATTTAGAGAAAACGGTGAATGTGAAGACATGTGTGTCTCACGAAGAGCAAGATGAATGTACAGCAACAAACTACTCCTCCACGATGGTTCCTCCTCCACCTACACAAGCATAATAGAGAACACCACAAGCTAGAAACGAGAAAGCCTTGAGAAATCAAATAAGTGCTTCTCCAAGCACACCACAGGGATCAAAAACTCCCTCAAGTTCAAGTGGAACTTCAAGCACACCAAGAAGACCAAAATTCAAAAATATAAGTGAAATATATCAACAAGATGAAGCTAATAGCAACGTTATTCTAAATTCATTATTTGCATTATTTTTTCATTTAGATGACCCAATCCATTTTGAATAGTAATCAAGAAAGAGAAATGGGTTGCGGAAATGAATGAAGAGATAAGTGCAATAGAAAATAATGACACATGGGAGTTACTGGACCTCCCGCAAGGTAAAGAAGTCATTGGAATGAAGTGGGTCTATAAGACCAAGAGCAATGCTGAAGGAAAGATTGAAAGCATAAAGCAAGACTTATTGTGAAAGGTTACAAGCAGCAACATGGAAGAGACTATGCGGAAACATTTGTGTTAGTCATGAGGATGGAGACAGTGCATACAGTGTTGTCAATTGCAGCGCAACAAAAATGGAAATTCTATCAGATGGACGTAAAGTCAACGTTCTTGAATGGAGTTCTGGAAGAGGAGGTGTATGTTGTGCAACCACTTGGCTATGAAATAGAAGGCCAAGAACACAAGGTGTGTAGGTTGCAGAAATCTCTCTATGGGCTGAAACAAGCACTGCGTGCATGGTACAATAGGATAGATGCTTACTTGCTAGAAAATGGGTTCGACAAATGTGACGGTGAACCTACTCTCTACATCAAACAAAGTGACTGTAAGATTCTTATTGTTGTTTTGTATGTAGATGATTTTATTTTTACAAGCAGTGATGATTTTCTCATCGTTGATTTCAAAGCAGTCATGAAAAGTGAGTTTGAAATGATTGACTTAGGGTTGTTAAGATATTTTTTGGGCATAGAAGTAAAACAAACGGAAAATGAGATTTTTATTTCTTAAGCAAAGTATGTAGCAGAAATTTTGGAGAGGTTTAATATGCAGAACAACAAGCCATCACCAACTCCAACCGTCATGGGGTTGAAGTTGAGCAAGAAATATTATAGCAGCAATGTCAATCCGACATTATACAAGAACATGGTGGGCAGCCTAATGTATTTGACTGCAATTAGGCCTGATATAATGTATGCATTGAGTTTGGTGTCGAGGTTTATGGAGACACCCAAGGAGACACATTGGCAAGCAGTGAAACGAATTTTAAAGTATGTCAATGGGACAAGGGAGTATGGCGTTTTGTACTCCGCAACTGAAGATTTTAGGCTGGTTGATTACACTGACAATGATTGGGCAGGAAGTGTTGATGACAGAAAGAGCACGTCAAGATATGTTTTTCATCTGGGTTCGGGAGCCATTTCATGGGCTTCCAAAAATCATCCAATAGTGTCATTGTCAACAGCAGAAGCTGAGTATGTCGCCGCAATAGCAGCAACATGTCAAGCAGTTTGGATGAGAAGGATGTTGTGGGATTTATGTCATGAACAAGATGGAGCAACCATTATTTTCTGTGATAATAGTTCAACAATTGCACTATCAAAGAATTATGTCTTTCACAAAAGGACAAAACATATTGATTCCAAATATCATTTCATAAGAGAATTGGTTAACAACAGTGAGATTGTGTTGTAGCATTGCAGGTCAGAAGAACAATTTGCAGACATCTACTATTTTCTGTGATAACAGTTTAGCAATTTCGCTATCAAAGAATTCTGTCTTTCACAAGAGGACAAAGCATATTGATGCCAAATATCATTTCATAATAGAATTAGTTAACAACAATGATATTGTGTTGCAACATTGCAGGTCAGAAGAACAATTTATAGACATCTTCACAAGGCCATTGGCATGTGAAATTTTTTTTTATCTCAAAGATTGTTTGGGAATGGTCAATGGAGGCAGTTGTAATTAAGGGGGAGTTTCTGTTGTCATTTTGTATGTAGATGATTTCATTTTTACAGAGAGTGATGATTTTCTCATCACTGATTTCAAAGCAATCATGAAAAGTGAGTTTGAAATGACTGACTTGGGGTTGTTAAGATATGTTTTGGGCATAGAAGTGAAGCAAAAAAAAATGGCATTTTTATCTCCTATGAAAGGTATGTAACAGAAATTTTGGAGAGGTTTAATATGTAGAACAACAAGCCATCACCAACTCCAATTTTCATGGGGTTGAAGTTAAGTAAGGATGATTGCAGCAACAATGTGATAAACCATTATACAATGGTTTGGTGGCGATATGTGTATTTACCTGCAACTGAGCTGATATAATGTATCTGGTGAGTTTAGTGTCGAAGTTCATGGAGACACCAAGAGACAAACACTTTGTTACCGATGAAATAGGTAACCATGTTACCTACTTTTTTTTGGTAGCATAAAAAGCACCCGATTTTGAAAAGTGGTGATGCAGAATCACCTCTTTATTTTTGTGCACATTTTTGACACTCTAATATTTTTATTTATGAAGTATGAATATTTGTTTTAAAATTTTAGTGTTTTTCATGTTAATTTTGAAGCGTATTGATGCAGCATCAACTTTTTTTTTTAAGAGCGGTGATTTTCATGCTAATTTTGAAACGTATTGATGCAGCATCAACCTTTTTTTTTAGAGTGGTGAATTTCATGTTGATAATAAAACACAAAACATATATATATATATAAACAATAAAAAACCAATAAAGATAATAAAAACAAAAATAAATAAATAAAAACAAAAAAAAAACAAAAATATTCGAAAATTATATCAAAAGAAATGACAAAATTTGAAAAAAAAAACACATAATTTAAAGAAAAAAAACAAAAATTAACCAAAAAAATAAAAATAAAAACATCAAAAACATTTTTTTCTAAGTTATTAAAAAAAACCATATAATTAAAAAAAAAAAATAGAAAATTTAAAAATAATTTAAATTACAAAATTAAAATTTAGATAAAAAAAATAAAATACAAAAAAAAAAGGTTAAATTTAAAAATTAAAATTAAAAGAATAATAAGAAGAAGAAAAAAAAAATTTAAAATTAACAAAAAAACAAATTAAAAAAAAAAATTTTAAAATTGAAAAAGAAAATTAAAATTAAAAAAACTATCATTAAAAAACAAAAAAAAATGAAAAAAACCATGTGCAAATAATTAGAAAACAAATATCCATAAATTTACTGTGTTTTTTTTAAATGAAACAATTTATAAATTTTAAAAATGAAAAACTAAAAGAAATAAATCAAATTCAATATATATATATATATATATATATATATATATATATATATATATATTAAAAATTAAAAAGAAAAATGTTATGAATTAAAAAATATTAAAAATTTAGAAAATAAAAAATATAAAAAACTAAAAAAATAAAATTTAACAAATAAAAAAAAAGAATTTTGTGATCGTGGTGGCGCCGCCAATCAGCCTCCCACCCAGGTGGCGGCAGAGGTCGGCTATTGGGCGGGTGGGGAGGCTGCATGGAAGCCCCCACCGTCCCAGCGGCCGGCCTCCGTCGCGGGAGGTCATTCAAAATCGCCCTCCTTGTGGGAAGCCGATTCAAGAGCCACTGGCGGAGACCGATTAGCGGTCTCCACAACTCTGAAAAAATTATTTTATTTTTTTAAATTCAAAATATTTAAAATTATTTTTTATAATTTTAATTTTAATATTTGAAATTTAATTTGTTTTATTTTATTTATTTATTTTTAATTTTATTTTTCTAAATTTTGTTAATAATTTTTATTAAATTTTGTATTTTTTGTATTTTGTATTTTTTATTTTGTATTTTGTATTTATTTTTTTATGTTTAGTTTTTTCGTTTAATTTTTTAAAATTTAATAAATTTTGTATTTTTTTAAAAATTTATTTGAATTTAATATTTTTTTTTAAATTTTTATTTTTTTATTATTATTTTTTAATTACATAAAATTTTATATTTTTATATTTCAATTAAAATTGTGTATTTAAAATCAGATTTTTTTTTATTTTTATTTTCTTAAATTAAACTTAATATTTTTAAATTAATTTGTTTTTTATTTTATTTTTTATTTAATATATATTTTTTCAATTTTTCAATTTTAATTGATTTTTAAAGTTTATAACACCTTCTTCTTCTTTTTCAAATTTATTTGTTTATTCATTTATTTATTAAAATATAATATATATATATATATATATATATATATATATATATATATATATATATATATATATATATATATATAATTTAATTTGTTATTTTAATATTAACAATTTTTTTAAATTTAATAAAATCTAATATATATATTTTTAATTTAAGTTTATATATATATATATATATATATATATATATATATATATATATATATATTATTTTTTAAAATTTAAATTTAAATTTTTTTTAATTTTTTTTTTTAATTTATATTTTTTTAAATCTAATATTTTTATTGTATTTTATTTTTCATTTTTTGTTTTTAATTAATTTTTCATTATTTTACTTTTAATTTGAATTATGTATTTTTTTATTTTATTTTTTTAATTTTAAAGTTTTAAATTTATTAAAATTTAATATATTTCTTTAAATTTAATTTTTTATTTTAAAATTAAATTTTCTTTTTTTTTTTAAGTAAAATTGATGTATTAACAAAGGATAAAGTTACATAGTGATCGGGTAAAAAACAACTACCTTGGGCTGAAATTTTCAGAAAAAATTGAGATGGAGGCGCCCCATTGAAACGAGTTTGAGAGAAGATTGCCATAACCCACGTAGGGGAGCATAATGTGATCTTTCAGAGTTTGCTTGGAACCAAAAATATACAAAAAGAAGCCTAAAAACCCCATAACCTACAGCACTGAAATAAACCCTATCGATTGGGTCGCAGGAGAAGAAAAAAACCATACAGAAAGCCAACTAATATTCTGGAGGTTCCTCAATGATCTAACACCAACCTGAGGCGAGCATATATCTGGCAAGCACTTCTTCGGAAGATGAGGGACCAAGATCAGCTGGAACCATAACCTCATCAGGGAGATTGCTAGCATGAACCCCCGGAGTCTGCATCGGCTCGCCACCCCTTCCCATCTGGATATTCATGTTCTGGGAAAAGTCCGCCCCAAGACCAGTAGAATGCGAACTTGTCTCCCCCATCTGGCTTTCCTCCAGAAAGAGCACCGAAAATATAGCAGTAATCCTTGGCCGGGTCAGGGAGCTGTTAAATATAAAGCGCGCAGAGCCAGTAGTAGGAGCAGAGGTGGCTAGCGGACGAGGAGCAGGGGAGCTCCAACTATGGCGAATGTCAGGCTGGCGCCCTCTCCCACTGCGAGTTCGGGGGTAATGGCCAGTTCCCAAGCCACTGGAGTGAGAAGGCGTTACCGAGGAGGGGCTAGACTACTCCCTTGAGGGACGACCCTTGGAGCCTCCTCTGCGGCTCCGCAATCTGTGGCGTAGCCGAGGCATTGGGGGGAGAAAATGAGACCAGTGAGCAACAGAAGCAGTGGAATAAAACCCCGAGTAGAGACCTGTGGCCCGAAAGAAGATCCAGGGGTACTGTGGAGGCTGAGCAACACTCAGACCGAAGTGCAGCTTCAACAGAAAGACCCTCTCCCAGCACTGATAAAAACGACAGGTGAAACCAACGCAAAACAGTATAAAAACAAAGACCATGAAACAATTAACACGGCACAAATGAAAAAAACCCACCGAGGGCTCAATGCCATCCTGCTCTTTAACCGTCCCTCTCACGCACAGAAGATCACCCCTCATTACTGAAGCACTGAAGCGGATCGAGTAGAAGCATGCGAGGGCAGGAGCCGATGCGGTGAGCATTGAGTGAAGTCTGGAATTCTCTGAACCCATGGTTTTGGTATCTGTAGTGTTTAAATGCATCGATCCGTCACATAAATTTTGATTAAACCCAATGTACTGATTGGGTAGGTGTCGGCTGACCTCTCCGCACCTTCGTCCCATCGCGTTAAACCTCTACTTGTACACCCACATCCGGGAGAGTTGCATCCCTTTGGATAAGTGTTTTGCACTCCTGTTTTTGAGCATGGTTCTGAATTATATCAATGTCACCAGTGAGAAGAGATTGTCCATTATCCACCCCTGCATTGGCTAGAAGGTCAGCGACCTTGTTGCCCTCGCATTTCACGTGTTGGAAGATGATGGCTCGATTGGTATGGAGCCAATGTTCAATTGATTCCAATCTGGCTTCAAGTCTCCAACTGTTGGCAATTTTGTGCGCTCGAGTTCCATTGAGGAGTTGATTGGGCATGCTGATGAGGATTCGGGAGTCTCCTTCAACTTCCAGAGGATGGAAGCCATACTGCTGGGAAAGGAGAAGACCTTGCCAAAGACCCTCCAATTCGGTAGAATTGTTTGTATCCCATCCAATGTTACCATAAAATAAAAGCAAAGGAATTCCCTCACGATTTCTGAATATGCCTCCAAAACCAGCATTGCCGGGATTGCCCTTGAGGCTCCATCAAAATTGAGTTTGACTGTGAATTTAGGAGGGGGAATCCATGAGAGTTTGATGTTGTTATGGCCTTGGGAGGGTCTTTTATTGTGCGTTCTTTGAGGAAGTTGTATGTTCCAACTCTTCCATATGGCTTTCTCCTTTGCAAGAGTGGGATAATATTCCGATTGCCAGGTATGAAGATCCAAAGTCTCTTTGAGATTGAGACAAAAGTTGCCCCAAATGTTGTCTACAGGAGTGCTTTGATCTTTGAATATGCGCCTGTTCCTTTCTTTCCATATTTTCCGCAGGAGAAGACTTGGAATCAATCACCATAGTTGGTTGAAAAGTTCGCTTTGGTAAGGGTTCTGATGCCAATGTCGTATGGAGTTGATGATATCATCGGACCCTCTGCAATTCTTTTGACAACGAAAAATAGCCTTCTCCCATAGTTGGACGGCCAGAGGGCAGGAATTCATGAGGTGCTAGAGCGGTTCGTCCTGAGAGTAGCAGTTGGGATAGATGGAAGGCCCCTAAAAGTTTCGTTTCCGAATATTGTCCCAAGTGAGAATTTTCCGGTGCCCCAAAAGCCAGAGGAAAAAAGAGACTTTGGGCCAGGTGCCCGGTGCCCAAATTTTGCTCCAAATAGGATCCATAGGCCTTGGGTCGTTACATATTATTTTGTAAGCCTCTTTGGTGGAGAAGGATCCTTTTGGGGTGTACTCCCATCTTAAGATGTCCCTGCCTTCAGAAATTCGTATACGCCGATTCTGGAGTTCACGTCCCAAGACCTCCTTGGCCTGATTTTCTGCGTGTCTGATCAGTCTGTCGATCTGTTTCCATTGCCTGTAACCCTGTGCTGACTCCGGAATCCATTGTTGTTGTACTGATTCCTGTTGTTGCTCCTCCCACTCTTGGCTAGGAGGCTGACTGTAAATACTATTAAGCTTAGGTAGTTGTTGCCAGGCATCCGTCTAGAATCTAGCAGAACTGCCATCCCTTATTTCCCAGAATCTGTGTTGTTGGATGAGATAATAATGTTTTTTGGCAGTGTTCCATATTAGTGATCCCTTTTCAGTGGGAGTGAATCTGATTAGCTCTTCCGTTGGTCTGTGGTTAGCGTACTTAGCAGTCCAGAGAGTTGCCCATGGTTTGTTGGGAGAAGAGAGCCATTGCCACCATATTTTAGCGTCCATTATTTCATTGTTGTGTTGAGGATCTCTCAGACCTATGCCCCCATTTTCCTTTGGCTGGCAAGTTGTCGACCATTAACCAGTGCCCATTTGCAATGAGTGCCTGTTGTTCCCCAAAGAAAATTACGTTGAAGAGCTTTTATTTTTTCAGGACCCATTTAGGCGCTGCCAAGATAGAGAAGAGATAAAGAGGCATCGCCTAAAGCACAACTTTAATAGGCACTGACCTGCTAGCTATATTCAGAGTTCTATGAGTCCAAAGGGTGAGACGAGATTCAAGTTTCTCCAGGAGTAAACGCCAAGAGGTGTGCTTTATGGCAGAGTCTATTAACGGATCACCTAGGTATTTGGAAGGTAGGGAGGCTATGGAGAAACCCAGGATGCGGGAAATGGCATGCTGAGTGACAGGCGGGGTGTGAAAGAAGAAGATCTGCAATTTGGTCGTGTTGATACTCATTCCTGAGGCTTCCGAGAAGTCAGTAAGAATGGATTTGAAGATGGTGGCTTCCTGAACAGAGGGGTACCCAAGCAACATGTTGTCAGCGACAAATTGTTGATGAGTGATAGCTGGAGAGTTGTGAATAGATAGACCTTTGAGGATCTGGGAAGAGAGAGCATGTTTAATATGTCGCTCCAGACCTTCCACCGTGAGAACAAAAAGGAATGGGGAAAGAGAATCTCCTTGTCGGATACCTCTGGAGGGGCTGAAAGGTCGTGAGGGCACTCCATTTAAAAGAATTGAGAAAAAAGAAGAGGAAATTAAGCTCAGAATCCACCAGACCCACATTAGGGAGAAACCAAAGGCTGTTAGCATTTTTTCAATATAGATCCAGCTTAATTTATCAAAGGCTTTGGAGAGATCAATCTTAAGAAGCATACCTGCTTGTTTGGAATGCTTGAGAGAGTGAATAATTTCATGAGTGAGAATGATGCCGTCCAATATCTGACATCCCTCTACGTATCTAGATTGTTCCTGAGATATGAGCAAGGGCAAGAGCGACTTCAACCTGTTAGCAATGACTTTAGATATCACCTTATAAATAACATTGCATAGAGCGATGGGACGGAACTTGTCCGGAGTTTTGATGTTCTCTTCCTTAGGGATTAGGGCGATGAAATTTGAGGTCAGAGCTAGCAGAAGCCAATGAAGAGTGCGAGATTCCTCAACCACTTGCCAAACTTCCTCTTTGATGATATCCCAAAAGGAGTGGAAGAAGGCCGTGGTAAAGCCATCCAGGCTAGGGGCTTTGCCTTCCTTTAGCTGGTGCATTGCTTGATCCACCTCCTGAATCAGGACAGGTCGAAGAAGAAGTTGATTGTGTTCTTCTGTGATGAGCTTCAGAACATTTTGAGTGATATTGTCGATCGCTGGCCTTCTATCTATTAGGGGTTCTTGATGGACCTCTTTGAAGTGATTGATAAACTATTGTTCTATCTCTGCATGGCTTTCCAATCGCTCCCCCTCTCGATTTTGAATGAAAGATATGGTGTTGTGCATTCTTCTCTGTATTGTAGTTCTGTGGAAGAATTTGGTGTTCCTTTCACCTTCTTTCAGCCATCTGATTCGGGATTTTTTCTTCCAAAGAATTTCTTCCAGTTTTCTGCGTTCCTCCAATTGATTATGAATGAGCTTTCCTTTTCTAAGGTCCCTACTATGTGGCCCTCTGCGATAATCTTTTGCTGGAGCTCTCTCATCTCTTTGTCGAGAACTTGCTGTGCCTGGAAGATGTTTCCGAAAGTCTCTTGGTTCCATCGTTTGATTTGGGCTTTCAGAAATTTGAGTTTATGTTGAAACCGATACATTTCTTATCCCTCTAGCGAAGGGGAATTATTCTAGGTGGATCTGATGAGGTCGTTGAAAGTGGGGTGGGTAAGCCAAAAAGCTTCAAATCGGAAAGGGCACTTGGTGGAATTTCCTGGTCTTTGCCATTGGAGTGATATCGGCCAGTGATATGAGCTAGACAAGGGAAGGATGGAGGCTGTGAGATCGCCGCCAAGATGGATCGCATTGTCGGAGATTAGGAACCTGTCTAATTTGGAAGCTATTTGTTGCCGTCCTGCCCTGCGATTGCTCCAAGTGTGCATTCCATTGCAAAATAGCATATCGATTAGCAAATTGTTATGGATGAAGTCTTTGAAGTGACTATTCTCCTGATCCAGCTTGGTTCGACCTCCCTACTTTTCCTCCAGTTTGGTAATCATGTTGAAGTCTCCTCCAACGATCCAGAGAGGATGTTGTCTGTTGAGATTGAGCATTTCTATTGTGTCAGGAAGAGCGATTTTGTTGCCCGCCTCCTGAGGGAAGTAGACATTGGTTAGGTGTCCATGAATGTTAGTGCCGAGGATATGGAACGTGGCCTGAATGATATGATGGGAGGCATGAACATCTGAGAGCGTGATGGCTTGCGCATTCCAGGCTATAGCCAGTCCTCCCGAGGCGCCTGAAGCATCCACTGCGACCGAGTGACTACCTGGCCATGCTCTAGAGAGGATTTGACCTAGAGTATAGCTATTACATTTAGTTTCTTGCATAAAGAAGATCTGGGGTTGCTCCTGCTTTATCATATTCTTTATCATTCTGACTTTACTGGGGTTGTTAAGCCATCTTAAATTCCATAAAGTGAGCTTCATGATTCACTAGTGGGGGTTGGCTTGTAGTACTTTGTCAACTTAGCATATCTGCCTGAGTCCACCAGGATTTTCCCTATTGTGATAGTTCTTTGAAGATCGGTCTTTCTTCCCCATTTTTTGGAGTCTTTAGGAAAGTAATTTCCATCCCATTGATTTCTCAGCTGTATGCCCAGTTGTTGTTGCTGGTAAGCCCTGGAGATGATGACTTCCAGGGTGTTGAGTTGATGCTCTGGAATCTTGTCATAGTCTTTCCTTTTGTATGCTTGTTCCAGTTCAAAAATGTCAAGAACTCTCAAGTCAATACTTTCCAGTTCTTCCTCCATATGTTTTGTTTGACTATTTTCTACGGAAGTGAATGCAGATTGCAAAGGCTGACTTGGGATGCAATCAACATCCATGACATTTGGCTTCCATTCTGAATCCTTCAGAGTCTCAGTAGGGATTTCTGAGTTAACATTCAGGGAGGAGGGAAGGGGAGAAGAGCCCGAGGGAGGAGGGGGGGAGGTAGGAGGGTTCTTCTGCGGGATTGGCGTAGAGTTCTGGATAGGGTCAGCCAAGGCTTTTGCTAGAACCTCAAAGCTATTACTTTATTTTTAATTTAATAAACATTTTGTTTTTCTTTTTTAAATTTAATTTCTATATATATTTTTTTTATTTTTTTTTTAACTTGTTTTTTTTTAATTGAATATTTTTATTTTTATTTTTTTATTTTTTTTTTATTTTTATTTTTAATTTCTGTATATTGTGAAATTTTAATCTTTAATTTAATTTATTTTTCCTTAAATTTAAGGTTTTTTTTTAATGTTTGAATTAAAATTTTTATTTTATTTTTATTTTTATTTTTTTATTCCTATATATTTTAAATTTTAAGCTTTAAAATGTTTTTATTTTTAAAATTTATTTTTTTATTAAATTTTAGGTTTTTTTTAATGTTTGAATTTTAAAAATTTTAAAAATGTTATTTCTATTTTTAAAAATGTCAAAATATGACACAATTTTTTTTTTTGTTATTCCAACATCAACAGGTTTTGTTTTGAGGGTGTTTTTCCAATCCTTTTTTCAAGAAACAATTTTGTTTTTAGCATAATTTTATAAAATGTTGAAATTTGACCTTCAAAAAAAACCAAGTGCGTTCTGGAATACACTTTTTTTGTTTTTGGGGTGTTTTTTCATGTTTTTGAGTCTTTTTGGGCTAGAGTTCCCGTTTTGAGGTCAGGTTGCCTATTTCATCGGTAACGGTGTTGGTTGCTAGCAAACGAGCGAAAAGAATTTTAAAGTATGTTAATGGGACAAAGAGGTATGGCGTTTTGTACTCGCAGCTTGAAGATTTTTAAATTTGGTTGGTTACCTTGGCGGTGATTGGCGAGAAGTGTTGATGACAGAAAGAGCAAGCGAGGATATGTTTTTCATTTGGATTCGGAGCCATTTCATGGGCTTCCCAAGAAGCACCCGATAGTGTCATTGTCAAAAACGAAGCTAAGTATGTCGCCACAGTGGCAACGGTGTGTCGGTAGGGGAATTTTGAGGTCTAAAATGGGCCTCTTAAGGAAATGATAAAATAATAGCTAAACCAATAAAATAATATTTATGAATTTGCAATTCACTTTTTGCACCAAAATCCATGTAACTATGGTTAAATTCAATTGAAAAGTTGTACCAAAATAAAATTAATAAAAAAATTGTATTGATGTGACTATAAATAAGAATGAGCTTTTCAAGAAAAAGTCATTATCATTGCACAGTTAATGCATTCGTACTTTGTACTTAAATAACTTAAAATAAAATATAAATATAAATTCATAAATTATTAATTATAAAATATACTATTAACTAAAATTTATTCAAAAAAGTGTGAAATGACAATAATAATATTTTATTCAAAAAAATGTGACTATGACATTTATTATGAGTGCTTTAATTTTTGACTTTAAAAGTACTTAGAGCACTACCATGGTTAACGATGAGTTTTTATCCACCATTAAGAATGTGACAAGTAAGTACCTTTAACTCAAGCAATGCCACCTCAAATATTAGGGATGATGTCATCCCCTAAAATGTGATTGGTTCTCATAAAGTGAATTTTGATTGTACATTTTCCTTAGGAGGCCCATTTTAGACCTCAAAATTCCCCTAATGCAAGCAGTTTGGATGATAAGGATGTTCGGGATTTATGTCATGAACAAGATGGAGCAACCACTATTTTCCAGGAGGTCAGCTCAACAATTGCACTATCAAAGAATTATGTCTTTCACAAAAGGACAAAGCATATTGATGCCAAATATCATTTCATAAGAGAATTGGTTAACAATAGTGAGATGGTTTTACAAGATGTGTGCCCCGAGACACAACTTGGTGCACATCTTCACAAGTGTTATCAGTGTCTGAAAATTTTTTTTATCTCAGAGATTGTTTCGGAATAGTCCATGACAACAGTTGTGATTAAGGGGGAGTGATGGAGATTAATCTCAACCACTGCAGTAAATGAACTGGGAGCAACCATACCTCAGTTAATGTTTTGCAGGTTGTGGATTGCGTGTGCAGAGAAGGACAAGCTCTGAGCAAAGGACAATTACCCATTCCGCAACAGATTAAATAAATCAAAGTCAAATAGAAGTTAATATGTGGTTATTAAATGAGCATGGGCAAATATTTAATCCGCAAGTTATTTTTAGTTCACGCAAGTTCTGTAATGTTTAGGAAATGATGTCCACCCATACTTTGTATTAAATGTCTTAGTATATATGTTTAGATTTTACATGTAAGTCAAAAGCAGGGAGTGTAAACAAGATAGATAGTGTTGTGTAATGTCGCAGATGTAAGTCTGGAAAGACAGGTGGGTGCATGAAAATAGTTTTGGTGTTACTCCGCAACCCTGGTGAATGTAAATCCAAGTAAGAAGTCTTGTTTTACTTGTGAAGGAGTAAATTTTCATATGTTAATGTATTTCATGTGTTGAAGTCTTAATATAAAGTTTGGATAGTTGCGATATAGTTTTGGAATTTTCACATATGTTTTTTACCCCAACACTTTTTTTTACTCTGTTTCACCGTGAGTAAAATTAGTTGATTATATTTTCTCCTCTCTATAGTTGCGAATTTTAGTCTCCGTCACTCTATATTGAAAAAAAGATTCATATGATTTGATTTCCCCAACTGTATGGTATGGATTAAGTGAATCCTCAACTCTGTGTAAACTTCATAAATGTGTTGCCCTGGTTAAAATAATTTCCGCAACTCTGTATAAACTCTTTATAAACTCTTTGTGTTGAAGGAAAAACATCATGTGTGTTTCAAATTTTGTAACATTATTGTCAAATTAGTAAGCATAATGCATGAAATAACATAAATAAATAGTTAGTACATAGCTAATAGACTTACGATAATGCATGAGGTGAAATTTAATTGTTTGATTTGATAAACATGGAGAGATGGACGTCATATGTTCACCTGTCCTATATAAATTGCAACAGACCATGAATTATTTCCTTCTCTTTGAAGTTCTTCCCATCTCTGTAACAACATGCTGCTTTCTTCGATGTTTATAATCTGTAGTTTTTCCATCATTACTAGCTTGTCTAGTGATTTCCCTTCTAGCATGTGGCAATAACATAGATATAGATGTTGCAATGAAGGGAGGAAATGGAAATCTTTGGGGAGCTTTTGCAACCCTTCACACCCACTTAAGTATAGATTTTGTAATGAGGTGAGGCGGTGGAAATCTGGAGGAAGCTCCTCTAACATCTTACATCTGCTCAAGTCTAGAATTTTCAATGATGAGAGGCAATGAAAGCCATGAAATAATTGTTGAAGTTTGCTGCAATTTGATAAATTTAGCTTTACCAAATTCTTGAGTTGACAGAAACCTTCTGGAAGCTTCTCTAAACCACTGCACTCACTGAGGTTCAACTCTTCCATATATGTTAATTTGCCAAATAGAGACGGAAGTTATGTTAACGTTGAGCACCCTGACTTATCCATGAGAAGGCCAACGACTTCAACCGCCCAATGCTTTCTGGAATACTTCTTATGTTAGCACACTTGTTCAAAGACAGGTTAACGAGTGATGCAAGTATCCAATACTATGAGAGAGTTTTGATAGCTTTTCGCAAGAGGATAAATCCAATGATATCAATGACAAAAGCTTTTCGAAACTGCTAGGAAGCTCTTTTAGATTTGTGCAGCCTTGCAGATTGAGTTCTTGCAAAGAATTTAGCGATCCAAAACTGCTAGGAAGCTCTTTCAGATTTGTGCAGCCTTGCAGATTGAGTTCTTGCAGAGAAGTTAACTATCCAAAACTGCTAGGAAGCTCTTTTAGATTTGTGCAACCTTGAAAATTGAGTTCTTGAAAAGAATCTAATAATTCAAAATCTTTAGGGAGGTGAGTTAAATTTGAACAATGATTTACTCTCGGTATTCTTAACTTAAGGCTTGAAATAGAGAGTGGAAGTTCTTCTATCGATTCACAACATGAAAGAGTTAATTCTTTTAAGCCATTCAGTTGATTGCCTACTTCTTTAGACAGCCTTTTCAACTTTGCAAATCTTGTCAATGTCAATATTCACAACCTGTTAAGCTGCTCCAAATCCCTTGAATAGATTTCACAGGCATTGGAAAGCCTTCCATCAAACTCCACGTGTCTAAGATCGGGCGGCATCTGCAAATTATGCTATGTATAAGTGAACCATAATTAAGTGATTTAGAAATAATAAGACACCACATTTTATCTTGATTCAAAGGGTGGAAAATAGAAGGCGGAGATTTGCCTCAAACAGTTTCAGATCCTTGGGTTGATAGCTTAAATATTTCAAGTCTGTGACCTCCTTCACATCAAACGGAAGACAAGGAACTGCTCCTTGGAAAAAAAACAATTTTTCCAATGGTCGTTTACATGTCCCTTCCACTTCTATTAAATTTCCAAGGTGGAGAATTCTCGACGACTTACGCATTAAGTCTATTTTTTCTGAAGATATTGACAATCGATCCTTATTTCCGCTCAACCAAAGGCCCTTTATGTTTTGAATATCCTGCATTAAACATAATTGAGTAAATATAGAGGTATAGACATTATATGAAACAAATTAAATGTATCTTTCTTTTTAAATTCATACATTTGGTACCTACCTCGTCTGCCTTGCGATTTAGGAACTTCTTAATTTCACATGCACTGGTGAATTTGAGCCTACTTTCCTTTGCCTTATGGCGACCAAGTTCCAAAATGACATCGTGCACACTTACAAGACCATTTGCGTCTTTTTCTACAAGTGCACTTTTTTCCAGAGTATCCAGTTCGGACATTCCCACAATATCTTCCACGATTTCCCAATTCTTTCCTTTGAAAAATACGCAAATATCAAGAAACGGATCTTTGCATTCTTCACGAAGATTGTCATAAGCAAAAACATAGCGCTCTATATTCTCCAACTGTTTACCCTTCAATTTTATATTTTCTTCTTTCACTATTTCAAAAGCTTTCTTCTCGTTATCTGCCACTGCTATGAATGCCGCAACTACTTTTAAAAGTTTTGGAATACCACCTCCGAAGTTTACTATCTCCTCCAACTCGCTTTCATTCAATTGACTAGATTCTCTTTTATCTCTTTTGTCATCCCTCTTGTCCATTTCGTTTTTAAAAGAGAAAGCCGCGTCTTGAAAGTCGCCCGAAGCGCAGTACAGGTCATAGTTGATCATGATTGCACATAATTAACTATAAATATTTTGATTGATTATTAAGCAATATATTTTTAATCTATTAAATATGGGCATAGTCTAATTCTATAAATTAGATTAAATGATTTTTTCCATAATTATTACAGTTAATTTTTATCCAATATTTTTCTGATTAATTTTAATTTTTTTAAAAATTTTAATTTAAATTATTTATTTTGCATAATTTAATTCTTTAGAGTTTTCTATTTTGCATTCAAAAATATATTTTAAATATTTTAAATTAAAAAATAAAAATAAAAACTAAAAAATAAAAATTCTAATTTTAAATTATATTTCCAAATTTTAATAGATTCCTTTTTTGATGTATTATACACACATTAATAAATAAACAATAAACAAGATTGATGCGAGATAACTACTTTTATTAAAAATAACTCCGATCAGGTGCTCATTGAAACGAAGCCATCAATGCTTCAACAAGCCAAGTGGAAAATCTCGTGCATGCATCATAAATGAATGATGTCTAACCCGTCTAGATCCAATCATGGAGGCATATGAAACATAGGCATATGATGGTGGAGTTAGAAGGACAGCCTATGCTGTCAGAGCTGCGAGGGGGAAAAATTAGTCTTGTAGAAAGGATTAAGAGTGGTAAGAAAGGATACAGCATAAACAATTTCTCTGTCATAGGAATCAACCAGCATCGGGTGACGGAAGTGGAAACAAGTAGCACCAGGTTCATAGCTTTGCTAGGGTATGCAACTCTTCTTCTCACCTCCATGTTCATTACCAAAATCTTGGAGATGTATTTGGTCATGAAAAGTTCTGTAAGTTTTATCAGTTGCCGAACTGTTTCATCTCTGTTGACTCAGTTATAGCCGGTCGAGCCATGCTTTCGAGATCCATGCCTTAGGCACTTTAACAGGCACATGCCTGTGAATAAATTGCATCTCTATCTAATTAACAAAACCACTGTTTGGCTTGCGAGTTATTGATGTCTAATTAGTGGTGGCATGAGAGTCTGTTGTTGTCTACAGGTTAATAGTCACAATTCCTTCCTTTGGTATTATGTTTTTTCAATTGATTTCCTTCGCTGTAGGCACAATTCTAAGTTTAAGTCTAAAATTGTAAAATAATACTGCTTGTGTTGCCCATTCCTTGCTGTTATTTTTAGTAGAGGGAAAGGCATGCGGGTTTTTCTTAGCGTCGAGTATAAGTGCGGGGCCGTTCTTCCTTACATAATTAAAAGCATTATGATTAAAATCGGGGGTTAAGGTCTCTGTATACTATACTCTGTTTTCTCTGTTTTCCTGTCATCAGTTGTTGGCTTATTCACAGCGTAGCTCTCAATCCTGGCTCTGTCTCGTCACTGTTGGCTGTAGTCTCTCCTTTTATAACTCGAACCAATGTCATTTCTGGGTTCACTGGAGTAGTCATGATACTACCAAAGAGAGTAACATGGGTTTTATTTCTACTGAGGAGCATCAGAATTGTGCATTTGCTGTTCTCGGCAACAAGAATCAAAGTTTATTTGTTATATCCTTTTCTTACTTGCTTGTTATTATTCCAGAGCACGCTTTTACTATAAGTCGGCTCACAATGGTTAAGAGGAAAAAAAGAAAACCTCTGGGCCACACTTCTGACAAAGGGACAGAAGATGTTTCGACCTGTAGAGAAAAATAGGAAAAGAGGGAGGAAGACATAGTAGGAGGTTTTAATGAACCTCTCTTCTATCTATTCACTTGGAAATTCTTCACAGGTCAGACTGGAAATCCATGGATGGGAAAGAGAAATTCATACAAATTAAGAAGACAATGAAGCAGAAGCAGAAATTTTGGACTTTTTTACTGATCCTGGAAATACTCAAGGTTGACTTTCACTGTTCAGTCAAACAGTCCACACTTATTGGATTTTAAAATTCTTGTTATAAAATGTAATTCAGAGTATTCATCCTTCCAGAGAGAATCCATAACCAAAAATGTTAGAATTATTACAGGACATTGACATTTAGCTGCAACACATAAAGGTCACCCAGTACCAAGCCACTGATCGTATTGGTAGGATCGATGATCGTGTTGGAAGAATGGAGAAGAAAATCCAACAACTGAAACAAGTTGATATGCTATGATCCACTGCAAAGGATCCTGCCCCGATTGAATCTTCCGATGGATAGGAGCTTAGTTTATTTTACAATATGAATTTTGTTTTTTTGCAAAGGACTATAGTTCCTAACAGTTACTTTGATAATAGACTAAATAGACAGATTGCTCATGCAACAAACAGTAGAATGAAAATTTTTCAGTTTTGGATGGTTTTCAACGCTTTCAGGTGGCCAACAGACCTCGTTTCCTGCGAAGCTGATTGAGACACAAATGTTCATATCTTTGTAACTTGCTTTCAAATGATAAATGGAAAATAACAAAGTACTACTAAATTGAAAAAAAACTAACCTGTAAAAATATGAAAAACTCATTCGAGAATAGCACCTTATGAACACTTCCTGCATTATCATATCTGTTGTTTCTAATTTCATTCTGCATTCCCTCCGACTGAGGATGTTCTTCTATCCGCTGAACACATTTGGCCAAAAATACCATTTTTCTTCCAAAAGACCGCGACACTAGTCTTGGTCTTAAGCTTCTTAAATCTCTCAAGAATCTATTTTCCTATGGCCAAGTGGGCTGACCCCATGCACATGGAGGACAGAAATTTCCAGACAATTGCTTTGACGTCATAGGAGCAATAGCTTTCTGAATATTTCAAATAAAAGCAAAAGGAAGAATTTAAATTAAACAGGAGACTTGAATTTCACATATTGATTTAGATTTAGCAGGAGACCTGAATTTCAAATATCAAAACACAAATGATTAAGGTTATGAAGCTATGGAGGAGGCCGCTTCATACACACAAGCAAATCCGTTGTATCGAGTAGAAATTATTTAGCTTAAGTAAGCCTTTTGAATCAATGGGAAAATATTGTTTAGCTCTGTTCAGCTTCTGCTTCTTGACCTAAAACAAAAAGGAAATGAAAAATCGTTCTATTAGCTTTCTGTTAGTACAACATAATATATAATTCACACTTACAATGGATATGAAAGAATGTAGCCATCCACCTCGACGAGTCGCAAAAGCTCACTTATGTGATTGATAAGTTTATGGAAATCGTAATTGGCCAGATTTTCTCCGTCAACTGGATCTAGATCTTTAACTATGTTGTTAGCGGCCTCATTCACCATTTGAAGGACTCTAACAGCTGCACCGGATCGCGATTCATCTTGTTTTATAACAGCAGGAATGGAAGGCGCGCCTTTAGCAGCATCAGAAGTGGAAATCAGAGAGGGGATTTGGTTGCGATCGTTGGTAATTATAAGAGCTTTTGCAGTAACTCTTTGGGTATCAATAGTATCATTGGAAGGAAAAGAAGAAAACGCATCGTGAGGAGGCAATAAAATTTTCGCTTCGGCATTAGTACCAGCAACATTCGGAGAAGAAGACACAACAACTGGAGCGGCAAGACCATAATTAGGAGATATTGCTCCATGTAATCCTTTTGCGCTGGGGGCATCAGTATCACTATCGGCGGTAGCGGGGTTACACTTTGAGCAAAAGCGGGTGCAGTTTTTGAAAAAACATGAAATGCACGAGGAAAAGCAGCTGGAAGAGCTGGGCTTCTTTCTCATTGTTGAAGTCTGGGATCTCTCTGTGAGAAAGGAAATAGGAAACTTGGGAGATTGTATTGAAAAAAATCACTCAATATCATGGACAAGAATCACAACTAGTTGTGCGATAAACTTGATATTGGACGCCGAAAACGATCACAACTACATAGAGCCATAAACTTGTTAAAATTTATTGCTTTTAGTTTGTGACAGCTTTCGTATGATATTCCAATGAGTGATTGAATCTTTAGAATTGTTATGAGAAATTGCCAAAATGAGATGATATTTCATGGATTGTAATGATTGTGAGATTTGTACAGAATGGGTATGGTGATGAGTCATTCTAGCTCTTTAAGAAAATGTCTAGGATTTCTTCCCATGTATTAAGATGATGACAAAGTTTAAAGGCCCTCAAGCTATATTTCAATATATGTATAAAAAGTTATTTCAATATGTATCAGATAAGTATCAAGGCGGACACATTCTCAAGCTTTTCTATCATCCTTGGGTTGCGAGAAATGTATTGATGGAGACATAAGTAAAAGTGGAATTGAGCATAAAATATTTGTGGGAAGTGCACTTGTAGACATGTTTGCCAAATGTGGTGCTATAAATAATGTGGGTAAAGTGTTTGATGAAATCCGTTGCCTTGATTTGGTCTCATGGAATGCAATGATTGTGGGATATGCCATGCACAGTGTGGAAATGAGGCTATGTGTCTTTATGAAGGAATGGAGCATTATGGCTTGAAGTCGGACATGTGTCCCTTGTTGCCATTTTGTCTACATGATGCCATGGAAGCATACTTGATAATGTCTCGGCAATACTTTCAAAGCATGAACATGTAAATCTGGAAAAATTAAGGTAGAGTTCTATATGTACAAAGGTAGAGTTCTATATGTACAAATCTTTTGAGGATGAATACATGTTTAAAAATTGTTTTTTAAATACATGAATTAATCCAACACTATTGAAATTTTTTGAGACACTCTAATGATATAGAGTTCATCTCAAATAAAATCTTCAATTTTGAATCAATTTTTTTTAAATATCAAAATAGACCTTTAAAATATAAAACAGTTGAACTAGAGCGGATTAAAAAAAATCCTTTTAAAATGTAAATAATTAAACTAAATTATAACGGTAAGAGATTGATTAACTTTAATAAAAAGTGAAAATTCCTAAAATTCCACATTTAACTACTTTCAAGTAATTTAAATTAAAATGATAAAAAAATATTTTATATTTTGTGATTAATGAAATTTGTTGCATATTCAAGTAACTTTTTATGTAAACTTATAATAAGACAAATAGCATTTTTTTTCATTTTGATATAAAAGAAATGAAAAAGATATTGTATTACCAAAAAAAAGAAGGCAAAAACAAAATTTTTTCATTTTAAATTTAAGTGAGAAAAATATTTATATTAAATATTTTGAATTCTATTAATATTGACATCTCATTTATCACATTCAATTTGTTTATCTAATTTTATTTTTTTTTATAAAGTTTCCCAAATATATGTCATTTAACATTAAAATACCATATGACATACTTGAAATCATTTATTAATAAATATTAGTTTAAAAAACGTAAGTGTAAAAAATGCTTATAATTAAAATGATTTAAACACAACCACAAAAATCTCTTATTTGGACAATGAGAGTATTAAAAAATTTAAACACAATTAATGAGTAGCCCTTATATGTAATCTTTGAATATTTTAACAATATGGATTTTCGATTAAAATATCGATTTTCCATTCTTTGTACTATTCACAAAGACATATGTCATAACATTATAAAAGAACTTATAACAAGAGAATTTATAACACACCATGGAATTGAAATTAAGTTTTTTGTAAATCTTTAGCCAAATCAACTTCAATTATCGAATGTATTCGGGAAGAGCTTGGAGGCCTTATTTGAAAATGGAAGAAGATGTTGGGAATTATGACATGAAGCATTAAGAGAAATTGATAATGCATATGGAAATTGGTGGTTTTTTTATATATTTATTGGGTTGTTCACACATTTTCGAAGTTGATCCCAAAACATGAAAGGTAACATTTAGAAATAAACTTCAATCCATACAATGGGAAAATGTAACAATTTTTTCTCAACATCTTGTTCCAATATTTGTTTTGTCTAGCATGTTGTCTTAGCATAATATTAATGGAAAAGTTGGTGTTGGTTGATTTCAAATCAAATTATGTTTCAAATATAAATATAAATATAAATGAGATATAGATCATTTCTATTAATTAATTGCTAATGTAATCTACAAACATCCATAACATAGATTTGTTTGAAATTAGACTAAATGACATACTTATAAACGAGAGAGATAGACAGAATTGCTTAGTAACTCAACGAAACATGGAATGCATTAGAAGGTGAATAAATAAACGTGAACAATAAAATTATGTGTTGTAGTATTAGTCTAAATTAAAATGAGTATCTAATTATATATACATGACGAGAGCACGACATCGACAACACCAATTGATGTCTATTGTGACTCCACGATGTGAAAGTTGTTCTTGCCATTCGGCCCGCATATTCTGTTGTGCATGCCTTTCATGGATGTGGATTGTTTTTTTTAGTATTTTCCATATCTTCTAGAGCAAGGCAATTGATGGACGCAAAACGATATAGAAGCAATGTTTGTGGCGACATGAACCTCATTTGTATATCTTGTAAGGTAAGTTCATGCTGTTGAATTTCTCGGTAGCATTCATAAAGCATGTTTAAGTAGTGTGCATCCATATCTGTTAGCCATGGTAAAAGATAAATAGTAATTGTTAGTAGAAGCGCTTGTCAATGAAAGCGTAATATTTATAGAGTAAAAAAATACTTAAAGTAAACATAAACATTTTTTTAAAGAGTTCAATAGTATGAGGTTAAATTTAATAGCAAATAATTGTGTTTGGAATTTGGATAAGCCTTAAGTGATGTTTACCATTAGTAAATATGAAAGGAAGAGTGTATTTTTGGGTAGAGTGTACTCTTCTACATATAATTTGATATGAGCAATGATTCTTCTTGTTTTTTGTGTTGTAGATATGGATTCTCTTGCATCTGTGATATGCGCGAGAATGAAAATTCTAGATTGATTCGAAGGTCTGACAACGATCTTACTCTTGAAATGGCGGTGAATGTTAAACCTTGGCGTTCTTTGGGGCCAATGTCTATTGTAGCTTTCTCTAATGTCATTCCTTGTGATTTTTTTTATTGTTAAACCTCATGCCATTCGAAGTGGTATTTATCGACGTGCACCTCTTGTGATATGGGAAATAGGTACATATGTTGGGTGTTAAATGTCCCATGGTGTTCCTTTGTATTTCTTGAAGTCGACTACCACGAAGGATGACAATTCCGGGGCTTCGAGTTAGGTGCATAAAATATTGAAATGACTTTGCCAAGTGTGCCATTATCAAAGCCTTGCATTTACCCATAATTTTCTTGTGAGCATAACTCTTTGTTCATTGAATAAAAGTACATTTTTGTCTAATTGTTCTTCTTCGGATGTAGTAAGAGTTTGTTTCCTTTGTTTCTCCGCAAAGCAAAGCTCTACCGGCATGTTCAATTTTTTTAGCATTGTTTTATCATGCAAGGAAACTAATATGTTTGTTTCATATAGGTGCATGGAATCTTGAAATGTATGTTTCTCTTCGTGCATAATAGAGGAATCTATCCTTGACATTAGGAGGTTCCAATCTTCAAGTGTAGGTGTCCCATTTCTAATATTTGTGAGAATCTTGCGGAAAAGCGACATGAAGGTTCGACAGCCTTCTTTGGAGAAAAATAGTGGTAAGTGTTATGAATGTATCAAAGATATGCCAAAGTGCGAGTGCCACGTGATGTGCCAGAGCATACGGAGGAATGTCCTTCACAAGTGGTAGTTCGCCTAAATCCCCGATAAGGATAATGGAGCGATTGTGTATTTCGATGAAGGGGAATGCCTCTCGTAGACAATCGTCAATGAGGCTAACCAATGTTTGCTCGAGTAAAGCTCATTTCATCAATGAGGATGTACTCTACATGGTGGAGTCTGCTCTTGCAAGTGTAGGAGTGACTGTCCTTCAAGAGGATGCATTGATTGGATAGGGATGTGAAGGGAACAATACATAGTAAGGGGAATTTATGTTGAAAGCTACACATCGGTGGGTAAAAGTAACAACAATATGATTTTTTCTTGTTGGGGAGTCTTCCATAAATGCACGTTGGAAACATTTAATCGAGGAAGATTTTTCCTGTCCCAACTATCCCTTGTATGATGATTCTGAGTGGGGGGTTTTGGTGAAGGGTTTTTGAAGTGAGAAATAACAAGTGTAAAATATTTTTTTTGGGTGAGAGATAATGTTTTATTTTTGGAGGAGGGTTAAAAAAGGAAGATGTTGGTTTTGACTATTTGAGCGATTGAATTCAATGAAATTTATGGTAGTTTCTTAAAGTGGTGAGGGATAGAAGTATGCGACCAATTATGATTAACATCAAAGTCACGATGGCCAATGATTTCAAGGCTATCAATTTCAATGTTGTAGCCTAGGTGAAGATGAGAGAGGATTCCCCATTCATTCATTTGCATGGGGTCAAGAGGGAGGTCATGAGGGGTAGATACAAGAGTAGATTGATCTTCGGATTGTGGAGTTTGTGGGTTTTCAATTTCGCGAAGAATATGCCATGTTGTATATGTCCCTTTCTTTTGTTCCCGTTGTGCAATTAAATCCTCATTGGTGGATCCAATGTCATTAGGGAGGGTGCGGAAAGGGAAGAATAATATTAATTCATCCCAACAGAAAGTGGCATAACAAGGATCATTAGGGGAAGGGATTGTAGTGTATCGTGGCAAGACATGGACTATCATTAGAGGGAATATATGTTTCCATTGGTTTTGTTTCCGACGAGCAGAAAATGACCAAGAGCGCGCAGATTCAAGGAGGGGAAACGATTCCAATGAAGCAGGTCTATTCATGTATGCAAGAATGAAGGGTGGTGTTGAGAGGGGATTTTTTAAAAGCATGAAAAACACGTTTGAAAAAAGTTTTATTAACATTCAAAGAAACAAATGTACCACTACAGATGAGAGTGGTAATTTACGCAACATATGACATATTTCTTTTGCCCCAATGTCTCTATCTCGCTATGGTTTTTGTAAGGTGTTTCTTGACAACGAAAGTAACAATAGTTTCTTCGGAGCGACGTTGTTAGAGAGTCGTGATAACATTTGGTTGTAACTTTATAATTTTGTTATTGCTTTGGATGCATATTTTGAAATGTAGCTTAACACGACATGGCGTGATAGAACTAGTTGGCAATCAACATTTGCTCTCCAAATGGAAAGTAAATCGACATTATGGATGTTCAACTCCGTCATCATTGCAAGCGGGGGTGTACTTTTTTCCGACTTTTGTTTTCTATGAACATTGAAGATGCGAGTGTTTAACTCCCATGGTACTCCATAGCGGCAGTGAGAACATTGTTTTTTTTGCGAAGATGAGAAGATTCATGACACTTTGTATGACGTTGGACACAGATGACAAGCTCTTCATATTATTTAGTATGGGTTAACGCGAAGATTGATGTTGTGTCAAGAAGACATGGTTTTTGCCTTGTTGAGTGGTGAATTACAGAATCTCGATGTTAGGGGTGTCGCCGGGTTCAAGCGATCACGTAATTGTCTAAATATTTTTGAGTGTTGAGAACTTATTTTTTCAATGTTCTAGTCAAGGGCGTCCGTGTTTGGTGCATCTTACAACCAAAGGAAGCCATGTATGTGTGCGGACCCTCTATTTTTTCCATTCATACTCGAATACAATATTGAAATTCAATATTGGTTTAGATGTGGTTATAATGTAAAAATAAGTGTAGAGAGGAATGGTAATAAAAAATACCTGCACCAATAGTCAACTGCGTGGAGGCCTTTTTGTAGGACTTCTTCAAGAAAAATGGTAAATCTGCAATGCATATATAGGATGTTAAATGTGGGTTTTTAATTTTATTTTGAATTATCCATTTGTAGTGATTGTTCGAATTGGAGGGAACATTAGTAGGAATAATCTTGTGCAATTCATGCCATTTGGTATTAGCTACATTGGGAGTGAAGAAGAATGTTGGGCTTCCAATTTGTGACATCATGTTAGTTAGTTCATTCTGACGCTTGTTCCAGAAAGAGCGTGTTCCTCGTAGGGCTGAGCCAAAGTGCATGACTTGTTCGGGAATTCTTGAATTTGGGAACTCATGAAGACATTGTCAATAATCTAAAATAGTTGGTGGCAAGTTGTTTTCAATGTATTTCTTCACAAAAACAATAGCACTTGATTGGCTATGGTGATGCATTAGGATGTTAATATAGGTACTAGTGAAATCTTGTTTGATGTTGGCCAAATCGATCATCATGGTATTGTGCTCGGTCAAAGCATATTCGTACATTTCATCTTTTGTAATTCTTGGTTGTATGATCACTTGGCAATGCCTTTAAAGGGAAGAGTGTGAGGAATGCCATAGCAAATATGCCCTGGATTATGCAAGAATGCAACGGGAATACACATATAACCATAAATACAAATATGTAGCAAAAATAACACTTCATTTCATTAATATCAGATAACTGAAATTTGCTTACACACAAAATGGAAATAAACTAGCTACGACGCTGGTACCTTATCTATGAGAAACGATGTGGCAGCTACAGCTCTCTAAACTTTGTGTTACAATGAGGCTCAAAGGCCTATCTTTTATGGAGAAACAATGGAAAACCCTAAACATCCATAAAAATAACCCTAGGAGATGAAACGCCAGAATATGGGCCCGTCCGTCGTTAGTACATCGATTTCCCGGGGTCATAATTTTTGGCATACTATCTCCGTTTAGCGCACATGATACATTGTTAGAAGATATATCCAAGGAATACAATTATTGACCACAAATGTAGAGGTTTGATGCCTTAAAAACATCGTTTAGGGCCTCAAAATGGCTCCGAAAGTTCAGGACTCAAAAAACTGCTAAAAATAGTAAATTTTTCTATAATTAAGGAAATTGAAAAGCTGAAAGAAACAATGGTGGGACCCCAAGTGGAATAGGTAGGTGAACACCAATATCCACCTAGATCATTCCTCCCCCCTTAGGAAGCAATGGTCCCCATTGCGTTGAGTTCCTCCATGAGATGTGAAATCTTCTGCTAAACTTAGTCCTTGGTGAACCACTTGCCTTGGTGCAGGAGTTGGTCAGATTTGACAACCTGATATAGTTGGATCTTATGCTAGTGAGTGTTCTTGATATGCATGTCCATTATAAAACCTATGGTGGCATATTCCATGTAGTACGGGTTTAAGTCTGCTTTGGTGTGAGTTTTTAAATGTCGATAGGTGTCCGATGGGAGTGGGAAATGAGGCACGAGAAGTCCTTAGAATGAATATTGGGTGCATACTAAGGAATGGTGGAATAATGAGCTCGAAGGCATTGGTTCCTATAGTATTTGTGATGGTGTATGGCCCATATCAGAGCAGGTGAAGCTTGCGGCGAGGTCCAGTGAGGTGCTCCTTCTTCAAATGTAGCCACACTTTGTTGCCCACTTGGAATTTGTGTGGCACTCGATGTTGATCATGTCTTTGATTGTACTTAGCATCGGCTATATCCAATATTTCATGAACCTATTGGTGGATGTGCTAAATGGGCTCAGTGAATTTGTTCACTTTGTCAACTTCAGACTAGACATGAGCAGAATGAGCTTGAGTAGTCTCAAATGGCATGGCTACGTCGATAGGACATAGTGGCTAGCAATGGCTAGGGAATCCCAAGCCCACCTGAAAGGGGCTATGGCCAATTGAACTGTGGAGAGCCCGGTTATAATTGTGTTGTACATAGGGGAGGCTCTCGTCCCATGTGCGTGGATGCTTTGAGTTGTACATGCGCAGAATGTGTACAATCATTCTGTTGATGACCTTTGTCTGGCCATCTGTTTGGGGATGGAAAGCTGTGGACTTGGTGAGCTTTGTGTCCAACATTGACCAGAGGCTGGACCAAAATGTGCTGAGGAACCTGCTATCTCGATCTGATATGATAGACTGTGGGATCCCAAAGTGCACCCACACTCGTTTAAAGAAGAGTTTAGCAGTGGCTTCTGCTGTGATATTCTTCTTGCAGGCCGCCATAATGGCCATCTTCGAGAATCTGTCGACGACCACAAAAACACAGTCATTTCCCTGCTTAGTAGAAGGCAGGCCCGACATGTAATCCATGGAGATGGATTCCCAAAGTCGACTAGGGGTAGGTAGAGGAGTATATAGGCCTTGCTTCTTGATGGTCGGTTTGGCAATGGCACAAGCAGTGCAGGATCTGATGTGCTTCTCGACATCCTTTCGAAGGTTCAACCAATAGAAATACTTCTGCAAGATTGCTACTGTTTTCTCGACCCCGAAATGCCCAGCGACTCGACTATAGTGTGCTTCCCATATCATCTTGGCACGCTCGCTTGAAGGAACACAAAGGTGTCACAGGTGACATAAAAGTGCATCTTGGAGGTGAAAATTTGGAACTTGCGTGCCCCCCAAGAGTGCCTTGTAAGTGTGGCCGAATTCTGGGTCACTCTCATAGAGAAGCGGCCAATCAGAAGTCTCGTGCCCACAAGAGTTGAGCACGGTGGTGAGCGCCACGATCGGTGGTCGGCTGAGGCAGTCTGCAACATTGTTGGTGCTACCCTTCTTGTACTTGATGTTCAAATGAAACTGTTGCAGATATGTGGACCACTTCTGATGGCGATCATTCTGCAACTTCCCTTGTGTCTGTATGAACTGCAGGGGCCGATGGTCTGTGTGGATGATTGTTTCCTTCCCTAAAATGTAATGCTTCCATTGTCGACAGGCTTGCACAATGGAATACATTTCTTTGTCATAGGTGGGATACTTGCGAACTGTCTCAGACAATGTCTCATTGTGATATGCCACTGGATGTCCCTGTTGAGTAAGAACTGCCCCAATAGCATAGTCAGAGGCATCTGTCTCGATCCCAAATGGCTGCTGCAAGTCTGGTAAGGTGAGCACTAGGGCAGAACAAAGGCGATCTTTCAATTCTTTGAACGCCTTCTGTTGAGGTTCCGACCAAAAGAATTTTGCTCTCGCTCCTCCTTTGGTGACTTGACTCAAGGGCCAAGTGATATGAGAGAATCCCAACATGAATCTACGGTAGAAATTAGCAAGACCCAGAAAGCTGCGAAGCTCTGTTATAGTAGTCGGGGCTGGCCAATCCCGAATGACTTGGATCTTGGCTGGATCCACATACACCCCCTTTTCATCAATAATGTATCCCAGATATTGAACCTGGGTCATGCCAAACGTGCACTTCTCCAAATTGGCACACAACTTGTGTTGCCGCAGTGTTTGGAGGACTTGTCGGATGTGATGAAGGTGCTCTTCCCAAGTCTTGCTGAAGATTAGAATGTCATCCAAGTACACCACTACGAATGAGTTGGTGAATGGCCGCAAGATGTCGTCCATCATCCTCATGAAGGTTGCGAGAGCATTCGTCAACCCGAAAGGCATGACCAGCCATTCAAAAAGGCCTTCCTTAGCTTTGAAGGCAGTCTTCCACACATCAGAGGGTTCAATTGGTACCTGGTGATACCCAGACTTCAGGTCGATCTTACTGAAATATTTTGCACCTTGGAGTTGGTCCGGAAGGTCATCAATCCGTGGGATTGGGTACCTATTCCGGACAGTGATCTTGTTCAGCGCCCGATAGTCAATACAGAGTCTCCACGTCCCATCCTTCTTCTGTACCAACACGATCGGGCTCCCACGGGGTGATGAACTTGGTCTGATGTGACCTTTCTGCAACAGCTCCTGAATCTGCCTCTTGATTTCATCATTTTCCAGAACAGAGCGTCGATAGATCGGTCCATTGGGTAGTGGCGCACCTTGGGTCAGATCAATCGGGTGCTTGACCTGGCAGTGCAGAGGAACCCCTGTGGGTGAGGTGAAGATGTCCCCGTACTCCTCCACGACCTTATCCATGTGTTGTTGTCGTGCAGAGGGGCCCTGTCTGGAGGTCGTGGCCACAGTCTTCTTCTTGCCCTGGGGGCGGATCATCAGGAAAACGAATTTCCTGGTTTGGGAAATGAGCTTACTACATTGTTTTGCAGTAACCAAAGAGATAGCGGCAGGAGGTGGTACCTCTGGTATCCTGTACAACTTATTTCCCAAAGTAACAATAATAGCACGAGGCCGAGACTCATACACAGCATGACGCTTCCACAAGTATGGTTGTCCTAATAATACATCAGAAACATCAATAGGAGCAACATCACATAATACCTCATCCGTGAAGGGCTTGATGCTATAGGGAAGGCGGCACTGCTGGTTGACGCGGAGATCTCGTCCTTGGTGAAGCCACCCGATGGTGTATGGATGTGGGTGAGCTATGGTCGGCAAGCCCAACCGCTTCATGGCGTCTGCTGAAATGAGGTTCTTTTGGCTCCCATTGTCGACAATGAACTGTACAGGGGAGCCCTTTACCCACATCTGGGAGTGGAAGAGACGTTCCTCCTCCTCTGGATCTTCCGATTCCTCCTTCTGGATCTTTGTAGTGGCAACAGTGGCGTTGGGCTCCGCATCAATAATCTGTTTCCCTTTTTCATTCCCCTTTTCAGGTTCTGATTCGGAGTCGGAGCATGCATCTGACTCAGAAGCCCTCATCTCGGCCACTAGCGACTGCTTGGCCCGACACTCACTTGTGTTGTGAGTGGATCTCTTATGGAACTCACACCACTTTCCCGTGTCCTTCTTTGGCTTTACGGTGTTGTTCTTTTCTTGTGGCTTTGACGGGTTGTCTTTAGCCGCCATGCCTTGGCTCTGTCCTTTGTTCTGCGGTTTGGAAGCACCTTTTCCTTGCTTTTGATTCGCAGATCCAAAGTCTCGCTTCTTCTGTTTGAATTTCTGCTTAATCTTGGCAGCATACCGGTATGCCGTACCAAGCGAGGAGATGTCGAGGAACTCCATTTCCTCCTGAATGTATCTGTGCAGACAGCTGCGATACTTTAGCACCAAATGTTTCTCTGAATCTTTGATGCCCAACTTTGTGCGTAGGGTATGGAACAGATTCGTCAGCTCGTGCACATCTTGATCCCTTTGTTGTCGCAGCGTGGCTCCCCACGGGGATTAGTATTGTTTCTTGATGGTGTGCGGAAAGAATTCCAAGTTGGTACGGCCGAGAACAGAGAGGGTTCTGTCTGGTCCTTGTTCTCACAGTAGGTTTCCCACCAGTCCTTAACATGGGGGGTAGCTTTGAGGAGTGCCAAAATAATCTTCTCCCGGTCTGAAAAGTCATGAACCGAGAAATATCCTTCTAACAGATTCAACCATCTATCTACGGCATCTGCGTCTATTTGACCCTCAAATATGGGAATGTCAAAATTTACTTGTACCTTAAAAGGAGTCGCGCCTCTAGAGTGGCTGCTGGATGCAGATGCGCCGCCGGTGGGTAGCCGTTGAAGGATCTGAGCAAAGTTATCCATCATCGCGTTCCTTTGTTTTTCGAGGGCCTCCTCGAGCGATATTTTGATAGGATCTCCTGCTCCCTCATATTTCTTTTCGTCCCCCATGGGCATCCGTCAAGGTTTGCGAGGCTGATCTTGCAAAGGTTCCACCAGATCGAGCCTAACTCATGCCAGAGCCTTGTTGGAGACATGCAAGAAAGAGTTGAAGAAAATGAACATACCGATACCAACGGTGATTTATGCGGGGAACACATCACAATCTTGTCTCTAGAAGAATATGTGGTGGCTACATGCCTATGAAATCTGTGTTACAATGAGGCTCAAAGGCCTATATATTATTGAGAAAGAATGGAAAACCCTAAACATCCAAAAACCTAACCGTAGGAGATGAAATTCCAAAATATGGGCCCCGTCAGGGTAAATTGGTACATCAATTTCTTGAGGTCATAAATTTGGCATACTATTTCCTTTTGATGCACATGATACATCATTAGAAATATATGTCAGGAATTCAATTGATGATGGATAATGTAGAGTCCAAAACATATTTCGGCGAACGATGCCCGCGTCTTTTAGGGCCTCGAATGGCTCTGGAATTGAGGACCGCGCTAAAAATAGTAAATTAGCATTGTATTGGCTCAAAACTAAAAAGAAACAATGGTGGGGCCCCAGTGGAAGGGCAGGAAGGTGGCCACCAATATGTTGGATAAAATAATTCATACCATTGATGTATATTAGTTCATGGTCAGAAAGCGCAAAAATAAATAAAACATAAATTCTAGAAGCTGAAAAAGCTGAAAGAAAGCAGTGGTGGGGCAGTGGAATAGGCGGGTGGCCACCAATATCCACCTAGATGAAAAGAGGCCTTCAGTGGTGTATTTGTTCATAGGTGATAGAGATATTGTAGGCCAGTCGATTGAATTTGTTGAGTTTGGATGGGTGGAATGCAAATAAGCACGAATGTGATCAAGTTCACTACACGAGTTTGGGAGAATTGGAACAAATGAAGAAGGTTGGATATCTAATGGAGTTCGCATGGCATCAAGATCATAAGTAGAATCGATTGTGGTTTGTTGGGGTATAAAAGAGAATGTGGTTACATTATGAAGAAGAGAAGAAATATATGTAGGTTGATATGGTAGAGAAGAAATTTCAAATGGGTTGAGCTCGACATCTTTGTAGTATGGATCATTAGTGAGTTTGTATTCAAGTGCTGCAAGTACACATGATTTGCACACGGAGAATTCATAATCTGTTTCAGAAGGATAGTGCCTTTTCACAATTAGGATGTCCAATTCAGAAACCATGCGAGGTAGGTATTTCCCAATAGTAGTGATGTCTTGAGGGAAGCTAATTGTATGGCCGCTATATTTGTATTGACCACCACGGGCATGGGTTACTTGTAGAATGGGATTTACACGTGCGATGAGCATTTCCTCAACTTGTGTTAAATTTTGAAGGACATATGGTTGTTCACCAGGGTCCATGTTGTTCAGATGAGTGAAACAATTGGTAGATTTAGATGATGCACAATGAAAGCAACAAAGGTTACCATGTGAAAGCTTTGTTTTGATACCTAGGTACAATTCTTTACATAGTGTGCAAACATGCATTGTAGAAAGTTTATCTATTCGTTGTCAAAAGCGACATTGCGGGGCATTATATTGGTTTTAATGCAAGTGGGGTGAAATGGTATGTATATTTGGGAGAGCACTTGAGAAGGGAAGGGGCGTAGCAGAAATAGTAGGATTTTTGCTTTTTTTATAAATAAGTCGTCAGCGTGCATTTATTGTATCTTTATTTTGAGCATAAAGAAGTCGCCTCCATGCTTTTTTATCCACATTTTGATCGTTGGATGACATATCTAAGAAATTACAAATAATTTTCAGTCAGTGACGAGACATGAGCAATTTAGAGTGAATCAAAATTGTGTTATGAATGCATAGGAAATGTCTTAATTTTTTTTTTTTAATTTCAACTTTGTAATTGAACATCATAAAACGAAATAGAAAAATGGGAAATGGATAAACATCCGATCTATAAACATATACATGTTCGAGTAAGTTTCATGTGTGACTTTTACCAAACATATGAGGAAGAGTATTATTAAAATTACACACTATTGTATCAAACATGAGCTTATGTATATTATATAAAATCATGGTGTAAAAAAGAAAGTATGTAGCTCAATGACATGGTTGCATGTTACAATGGTATGGAACAATGACTTTATAGAGAGATGTTATTTATATCTAAAAAGACAACATTCCTTGTAACTATGAAGGGAGCTCAAAGCGGCGAATATGAGATCATTGTACGATAGACAGTAGCACTTGTTCTTTAGGACCTGCACACATGTAGAATCATATTGGTGTCTGAATTTACTCAGTATTGTTTCTAAATGCTCGAACACCATTAGTGTATCACAGGGGCATCACTAAATTAACTTATGACATAGCACGTGTGTTCGTGGCATACTAAACAATACCCTTAATTTGACTACATATTGGAAAATACCTCTAAAAATAACTTTATTTAACCCCCTAACAATACTAACCCATTGCATTTTCCCAATTTAAAATACCCCTAGTTTCACTAGATATTATAGGTATCCATTTTTTTCAGTAAAATTTTTTATACCCCTTTATATTTATATCCTTAACATAATGACATGATGCCTCTCTTATGACCCCACATGCATTCTACAATTCACCTTTCTTCTTGTGATATACATAGGAGATGCATATTAGTATTCCCACAATGTGATTACTCAATCCGCACTCAAGCACATCTCACTATGGTTTGTGGAATTTAATGGTCTAAGGCATACAAATATCAACCATGTTTTAAGAAGATTGATTATGTGCATGTCTATAAAATGACATACAAATTTATCTATATGATGATGAAAAATCAGTTGATGAATCTTTATGAATATGTTTGCACCATATATGTGTTCAATCACAAGTATAGACCCTCTAGATGCAAGACCAATATCTACAACCAAGGTTAGGGCCCCAAATCTCAAATCCATATAAAGCGATGGGTTATATCCCCATCACTCAATTAATAATTCAGTCACTATCTCTCAAGCAAGGGTAATTATTACAACCTATTTGGGTCTTTGGAGAGGAATAAAAAGAGCAACCTCCTTGTGTGTTATTACAATGCATATCTAAGAATCATGCTATACTCATGCATTCATGGTGAATTCTAATGGCCATGAACAACCACCCTTATTTATAAGTAACAACATTTATTTTTGTAGTATTTACAAATTACAAGCAATAGATGAGAAATTTGCTATTTTTTGGCAAATTTTGTATATATAGACTATGGTGTAGGAACACTAAACTAGATGAATATTGTCTAGCCTCTACAATGATGTGATGTGATCCTTTTTAAATTCTCAATAAGATAAGTCGTTTCTTTTATTTACCAAAAACCTCCCAAAAACAAGTTTTAATGGGGTCCAAGTTTCCAAGTCAAATAATTGTGTCATATTTTTAGGTATGTGTGCATGGTTAAGTATTGTATTTTAAGTTGTGATTTTCATAGTTCACTTATAAACTAATGCAAAATATCTAGTACATATTGAATGTGCAGTAACTCTACAACAACATATACAAATGAAAACTCTATCAAATTCTAATGACAAATGGCATTCACAAAGAGATTACCCTACATGAAGTTACACTCAACCTTCAATTATTACCCTCTTTTCTTCAATCCTCTAGCATGGATTATTCCTTCTTCAATGTGAAAGCTTGCTCTCATGTTGTTATGTAAATGGTGTGACAATGGCCTATCCATGTCATAAACATGGACACTTTCGTGGAATTAATTAAAAAAATGTGTTCTCTGTCAAGTTAATCTCAAGGCATATTTTCCGACAAGGATGAATGGGTGACTCTATTTGGTTAAGACTAGTGGGCTTGGTTCACTACTTGTATTGCCAACACCGAGGATTATTCAAGAAATGCAAGAACCCTGTATTTAATGGCCAACAACTAAATAACTATATTGTGTAAAGTTAATAAATGCAGTATAATTTTTAATTTATGTTTATAACACTTCACTCCATTCCTCTCCTCATTCACAATATAATTAATTGATGAAAAATTTCTTGGCATTGAATTTATGGCATTATTCAAACAAATTTTTTCCAGAAACACATGTTTGTAGCTTCATATGATTCAACAAACTCGTGATCTAATGTTATAGGAAATAAACCAACATTGATTTAATTGAAGAGACCACTTGGAAACTTGGATGATTTCTAATTTGGGTAGTGTGTGGCCTGAGGGAAAATTGCTTAGCTACATATCAGTAGATATTCCATTCTAGTTGCTTCTTGGATATTGTGCACATTTCTCATTTTGTCTTCATTATGAGGATAATCTCTATACAAATTATCCCCTTCACAACCCTAACATTTCACTGAGCCTTTCCCATTTTCCCCAAAGATTATTCCATCTTGAATCCATTCGAGATTGGTTGACATTGACAATGTTTTGGGATTGTTTTTAATGAAAAGAAGTTTAATTCCCTTCTTTATTTGATCGTGTTTTTTATTTTAGAAGTCTACTTCACCCAATTTCTAATCATACTAGTTTTTCTTCTTGAATGTCATATCAATATTTTTAGCTGCATCACATAAAATATTGTCTCTATAGAATGCAAGTGACCCGCTGAAGAACCTATGTAATGCTCAAAAAGGTACTTTCAGACTACTCTTTGATTCTTCAAATGTGAGACATTTTTATTGAATAATATGGTGTGTGGTGATGTTTCGAACCTTTCCTTATTTCAACCTTTCCTATCTAACTAGTTCCAATCTTTCTTGCAAACTTAAATTTCATATGGAGCTTTGTTGTAATTGATGAGAATTGGCCACCATTTTTCTTTAAATTAAAGCTTAAGAAACAGTTCAAGGTTAAGCTTGAAAGTAAGAAACACATAGGAAATCGTGTACAATAGAAACCATATAGATTTTATTTGGAAACACTTTTTTTTTAGATAAATTAAATCTTAAGAAATAGTTCAACGTTAAGCTTGAAAGTAAGAAACACACATAAAACCATGTACAACAGAAACCATATATATTTTATTTGGAAACATGTATTCTTTTACATAAGAACATACAACAACACTTTATAACAAAACTCTTGAATGTTTTCCCAGTGTCATGTTCATGGAAGTCCACATGCAAACATTGTTCAGAAGATAATTCTTGACACGTCTAACCTCGTGAGCTTTCCCAGAGGAAACTCAACCTTGAGTTTCATATCAGTTCAAGGACATCCAAAAAACAAAAATCTCTTTGCTAAAAGAGTTGAACAATGAGGATATTCACTTTACAACTATATGATACATTATTCATTTGTTGTACATTTTAGGCATCAATAAAATGACTATCAAATGTATTGGGATCAATTTGCCACACATTCAATGTTGCATACTCTTCCCATCACTCCTTTAGTTGAGCTTCAGTGTATTCCTGCATGCAAGAGACCCAACTAGATGCATTTAAACCAACCTTAATTAGGAAATTTGAACTAATGCTATTTCTCATGCTCTATAGATTCTATGGAGAGTACCTTTCAAGAAATCTAGTTCAGGGCATTACCATAGTAGACATCCATAGTATTCATTCATGAAGTTTCTTCCCTTGTGATTGAATAGTTGTTAGATATGGCATCCATAATGATTTTCTTTCTTTCATCAGCATATAAGGAGAACTTTGACATTTGCATAAGCTTGGGGGCTTCATCTACATCACTTTGAGCCACTGTTTCTGAGAATCTAAGTCGACTTAGGGTCTGTGAACAATAAATCCAAACAAAATAAACAAAGACATAAGATTTTGTCAATAAACGATTTTCTAAGATTAAAAGGCCAAATTTGGATAAATTTTGTTGCTTAGTCACAATTTCACTCTAGTGTTGAAAATATGAGAACTTGAAAAGTCACTTATCCTATAACTCGCACGTACCACTAGGTAATTGCTCAAAGGAACATATAAATTACCATTGAGATGCGAAAAAATCTTGGAAGTGTTCCGGTAGTGGTGTAAGAATGTGGTGCATCACTTTGTGCTTCCTCTTGTCTCATGGAGGAATAAGCACTGGCAATATATTCGGTAAGGTCTTTAGGCAGAGAAGGTGATATCCTTATTTCTGTTGCTACTATAAGCCCTAGAAAATACTGACCATCATAAGATTAAAAACTATTCAGCATTAGAGTATGACAGTTCGAGCATCAATATCTAAAGAAAAGGTGACAACAACTCACCTGAGGATAGAAGACTCGAGAGGAGTAAAGACTAAAACTGGTGGCTCAAAAATTTGATGCACATATAACACGTCTTGCCATTTCCAAATCACTATCCATACCGACTTTATCAAGTATCAACCACAACAAGTCAAAACGAGAAAGAAGTGCTGGAGGAAGTTTGATATTCTGTGGATGTTCTCTGCAGGTGTTATTCATAGATCATACCAACCCTTTTCATAAAGAACATAGTATAAAAAAAACTCAAAATTAAAGCTCCATCACAGAATTAGGATACAATGTACACTAAAATACCATAAAGCAAACATGAGCCATACTCTCCTTTCAAGTGAAGAGTATATAAGGAACTGTTAATTAGCTATGGAAATAAAAGCAGGAAAATAATGTTGAGAACACTATAGATAGTTAAAGCTTAAATAAAAAACTATTGATTGAAAATAGGCAATGTAAAACAAAATTTATCGAAGAGCAAGGAAACAAAATCATGTAAAAATAGATTAATCCCTTTTAACCAATTTGAGTTTCTAAATAGGAGAAAAATTAAGGGCACTAGGATCTTTGTACAAGTCAATATAGGGGTTTTAAAAGGCTTCAAATTTATCCATACCCTAATGTATCCTAATGGTTTACAACTCTAAAAATGAAAGAGATGAATGAATCCCTCATGCAGAATGGAGTAGGTTAAAGTACATATACAAGAAAAATAGGCAGAAGATTCAAGTCTACATTGCAATGATAAATTTGGAAACCATTCGTTACAATATTGAACATGGTTTTGTCGTGCGATATGTTATCCATTTTATCATTATGAAAGCTAACAGAGTACAAGATATGATGCTTGTAGGTGTTGCAATAGAATCTGTTAACCTACTAAGCTAAGGAGAACTAGTTAACTGTCAATCCAATCCCAATACTCTGAATTAATTAGGCCATCAATTATTTACAACTCCAAAAAATGAAAGAGATGAATGACTCCCTCATGCATAATGGAGTAGGTTAAAGTACATATACAAGAAAAATAGGCAGAATATTCAAGTCTACATTGCAGTGATAAATTTGGAAACCGTTCATTACAATATTGAACATGGTTTTGTCGTGCGATATGTTATCCATTTTATCATTATGCAAGATAACAAAGGACAAGATATGATGCTTGTAGGTGTTGCAATAGAATATTTTTATAGTGAAAACTGGGTGCCTGCTAAGCTAAGGAGAACTAGTTGACTGTCAAGCCAATCCCAATACTCTGAATTAATAAGGCCATCAATTATTTAAAGCTCCAAAAAATTAAAGATATGAATGAATCCCTCATGAAAAATCGAGCAAGTTAAAGTACATATACATGAAAAATAGGCAGATTATTATCAATAATCAAACAACTTCAAATATGGCGATTTTGGCTATTATAAACATGTATACATTGACCTATCATGCAAAAATTCAATAAGAAATTTCAGCTTTCATGCAAGCCATATGAAAAACACATTTTTATTTAAAAAAGAATGAAGACTTGAAAAAACCAAAATATGCATGAGAAATTGAAACTCAAAAGAGAGCTAAGAATGCAACTTTAAGATTCAAAATGCGGGCTCAAGATGTGTGTTTCATGTGTGAGGATAAAGGTTGGATATGCAGGTTTCAAGCTATGAAAGAGAGATATTTTTTTTGACGAGGCTGAAAATACCATCTCAATCTTGAACATGAAAGCTGGAAATTCAAATTTTTAGTAAGCCTAGAAGAAGAAGATCTGACTTTGATTTCCAGGCATGCCTAAAAGTGGGCTGAAAATGCAATTTTAGGAAAAACTAAAATCAAATTTCTCAAACTCAACAAAGAAAATTGAGACTTTCAAACTTAAAAAATCCAAGGAAGAGTCAAAAGTTGCACCCTCATACTTGCAAACGTGATCTGAAATTTGCATTTACAACTACTAACAGACTGCTGGAAATTACATATCAAAGCTTAAAATATTTGCACTCTATTTATGAATGTCATAACCAGAAAATGCACTCCCAAGCAAGCAAGATGAGTTGGAAATTAAATGTTTAAAAATGATGAATATCGGTGGAAATGCATGTGTAATTCGAATCTCATTCCTCTTCAAATTTCAGCACCAATATGAAAAATCTTCTCTACAATTTAGCATAAGCATTGAAACTTTTGCTCTTGGTTCTCATAGCCTTCGAAAAATGCAATTTTTAGCAAAGCATGAAGGGGATAAACATGGAAACAAAGCATGTCATCACAATCACTCTTACAAACTATATTTTTATCCCTCATGTACTTGCATAAGAAGTCCAATTTCAACATACTCAACAATAGTTTTTGAAACGAAGATTTCTCTTTCATCCTTGGTAATTTTTAGCCAGTGTCTTCGCTTGAAGGATGTTTTCAATCTACCTTATTCTTCTTGCCAATATGAATAATAATCCACATAGTGTGGCTTAATGAGATCAAAGGGAAAAGAACATAAGTTGATTTTGTGTGGAGGAAAAGCTCATTTTTTTCAACTAATTAAAACTAGTTTCTTTCACAAACTATGATATGACCCAACAAAGCCAAATAAAGCCATTGCACATACAAGGAAAAAATAGTTTTTGAAACAATTTTGAAATGGAAGCAACATTGCAGAATGAATTTCGCAATTGCTACTTCACTTCACATTTTAAATTTGACAAACAATCATGTTTATTATCCATCAAGGGAGATTTAAAGCTTACTTAAATTTGTGTATGAAACATGAAATGAAGCATCGATTGATTGATTGTGAAAGGATAAAAATGAAATGAAGCATTAAAAGCATAATTTTTTTGTGTATATAATCTTAAAAATCATGACTGTGATGTAAAAATTGTTTGGATTTAAAGGAATTTTCTGTAAAAAATGTGCTCAAGAATCCCAAAAGCCAAAAGTGAATGGTTTCTATTCACTCAAGGCAAGGCTAGCTAGGGACCATAAAAAAAAACAAATAGAAATCTAACCATAACTTTATGTGAGGAGAAAAAAATATGTAAATACAAATCGAAAAATGCATAGATGAACATATTTGGGGGTTTCTTATATAGATAAATTGACACAAATAAACATGTCATGACCAACCATCAAATTTTATGTTGCGCAATGAGCATTTCATAGCATACTGATAAGTTACAGAGTATCATCAACAGATTCCACTTTATCCTGCCCTTTAGTTCATTCACCTAAAGGTTATGAAACAAACCATATTCAACACAAGGACGTAAATCTTAGGGCATTGGAACATTTAGTGCACTGATTTGGAACCTAACTATGACTTATATGATTTCTTTGGAGGATCACTTGAATTCATTTAGGATAACAAAATCGGGTCCAAAAGAGGAGAAGCTTGAGATGATATCATGAAATTTCTTCTGTATTTTCTTCCAGTAACCAAAGAAACCAACCTGACTATCATTATTAAATCATAAGTTAAACTTTTCCTCCTTAAAGATGAGAAATATGTCATTCTTAGACAGTCATTGAAGCATGATAGATTAATGTGTGAACTGTGAGATCGACTAGTAGCACGAGCAGGTTGTAAAGTTTCAAGAATAGTCTTGCAAACATGGATATCAAAATTACAATGTCCACAGCTCTCGATCCTCTACCTACCTTACACTTTCAGTATGTGACGATAAATGATCCAATAATTCGTTACTGATCCATCTAGTGTGAATATATATATATATATATATATATATATATATATATATATAAAGTGCTCCTAGGAGATGATGGAGGACAAATAAGAAAGAATAATAAGACATTTTTTTTAGACAGTCACCAATGTGATAATCAAGTTTCTCTGTAACAACTCTTCAGTAAAATAATTATACCTTCATTCCATCCTTGTATTTTCTAGTTGGGGCACCAAGAAGAAGAAGAAGCAAGGATTTTTTGACATCCTCGTGTCCAAATATTTTTGGAGCTAAAGAACACGCAAGCTTGTTATAGATGTCCCCATCCTTAGCAAGAAATTCTATTTGTTCTTGTTCATCACCTTGTAAAATGTACCTACAACTGTTTGAAATTAAAGAATAAAATAAGTAATATAGAGAAAACATGGATCAAATAAAAAATTCCCTAAATGGCACATTTTAAAAAACTGCATATGCTAGACATGTGCAACCAAAGAAAAATTGCTAATCTACCTGCACTAGATGTGGAACTTTACATATCCATATAACACATACCTAATGGTATATTAACTTTGAAGACTAGATTTTGTAGGAAGGATCCGTCATATTGGTAAACCCACTTATTAAACAACTACATGCATGATGTGGCCTGAATGTATTGATGACTAGTGTCCTTTAGAAGGAATTTCCAAACTTTCCTTGTGAAGTCACATTAGAGAAAGAGATTTTGCTCTTTTTCTTTTACTTTCTGGCATAACGCACAATGAGTGGGGCTAGTTGTCACATGTTTCCTTAAATTATTTGCAAGTAGGGATTTAGGAGCTTGTTATGCACTAATAGGTAGCATAAGGAAATCATCGTAGGAAACTATGCCTGTGGAAAGGAAGGGAGGATATTTGATGGAGATACGCCTGCTTAATAGAGTAAGAAGATTCCCCCTGGCCCCTATAGTTGCTCTTGGATTTGGGGATAGGAGCACATCCGGAAAGGGTCAATGTCGCAAAAGAGTGGTGTGGGACCAGACTGAAGTTCTAGTCAACCCATTTTCTTTCTTCATTCCATGTAGAAACATCATAGAGGGTAATCAAAGAGTGTCAATATGGCCAATCAAAAAATTCATGAATCAACCAGATCAAATTGCAGAGGTGGATTTCCCAAAATACTATCACTGGCAAAGGAGATTTGTCTTCTATTTCTAGGTACCCAAGTGAGCTTCTCACGGAGAATGGGTCGAGTTTTCTTGAGTAATATCAATATCTAGGATCCATTTTGAGAATGAATAGGACCCGCTGAAGTATTTCTGTTGAATAACTTTCTTCCTGTGAGCAATTACCACAAGAGATTTGGCCCCAATACTAGATTCATTAGGGAGGGCCAGAGTGCTAATCACATTTGAGAACAAGGAAGAAACCACAAATATCAAACCCACTCCACCAACAGAACAAACTTGCCAACCAATTGAAGACCATATCAATGTCATATAATAGAAAATTGTCCCCATTGTGAACTTCTCAAACTGCTTTTTCATATCTCTGAACTCCCCACTAACAAACAATCCAACTATGCATACCACAGTAGCAACTATGGATATGAAAATTTGCATCTGCAGAACCATTGCAAAGGTATCCTTCTTTATAACCCTATTGAATACAAGATGCATCAATGGAAGAAGCAACCCATAGATTGTAGAAGCTACAATAGTGCAAATGTAAGCCTACTATGTACTTGGCAGTATTCACTCCCTTAGGCCTGTCACCATCTGAATGAACTGCAGGCAGAATTGCACCCAAAGTCAACAAAACCATAGAATTCAGGATATATGGAGTAATTTTATGCGTGTTCAATATCAATGCAAATACAACATTGAAGGCTAGTTGGCTTGAACAAAGAAGTGAATAGGTCGAAACAAGCATATACGAGATACCCCATGAGTAAAGAAGATTATCTCTAGCTAGAAGCAAGCCCAAACCAACATAAATTAGCACCAATTTGGGTGCGAGCAGGGTAATCTTAGAGGTTTGTTTTCCTTGATAAAATACCAAAGGTATAAAAAGAATAGGGCATCCTACCAATTGCACCAGAGTTTATATCCATCTACTGTTACCACCATCATCAAAGTAATACCTGTTAAGAAGTGAAGCAACAACTTGACCCACAATAAGTGAAAAAAAGCTGAATATTACAAGCGCCCAATGGGTCTTCCTTTTTCCTGCAAATATATTTCTATTGGGGCCTCTTCCTGGATCTGCATCCCTATTCAAACCAAGGCCTGAAGTTCCAATCTCTTAAGGTCAGTCAAATTATATTACAATAACTTGCAGATAGACAGTTCAATCAAATATAAAACTAATCTGAAAGATCTAACAAACATACCTTCTTGTACTGCATCCTTGATCAAACCAGGGCCTGAAGTTCCAATCTTTGTAAGTTAGTCAAATTATATTACAACAACTTGCAGATAGACAGTTCAATCAAATATAAAATTAATCTGAAAATTTTAACAGACATACCTTCTTGTACTTTGCTGTGGCTTTCTGGAATACCACCCATCTGAATATCACCCATTAGAAATGAATTACCAGTGTGCATCAAGAAAATTACTTAGCATGTGGATGTATCACCAATAATTACTAGGCTTGTGGATGTATGAACAAGAAAAAGTATACAACACTTCATGAGTTGTTATCTTTAAAGAAACACATACTGAAACATAAACACCATGATGAATCTCAAACTTAGAAGAAGGAAACTAGGAACCAGGGCTAAACGAATTGCAGTAGTGATAATGGGGCAAGATAGGTAGACTTTGATAGATTTTAGGGCTTTGTCATTTCAGTGTAGGATGAGAAATGGAATTAGAATGAGCATTTAGATAATGAATTCATTCTATAAGAAGAAAGTAACACAACATAATTTCCCTTACAAAATAGAGCATAATTGATTTATGAATTCTATTTATGAATCTTTAGAAAAATCATTGAAAGCATAAGATATGAAATGGAATTGAGAAGGAATTCGATGAAATGAAACACGAAGGAGATACAATGCTATAAAGCCATACCACATGAATCCCAAAATTCATCAAGAACCATTCAGATGCTATCAAACAAATTCTAAGCACAATAGCTCTCCTTTGACATATCCAAATCCAACCTCCCTATTGTAAAACATTTATTTTTTATACACCAAATTACAAGGGCCCGCTTTTCAAAACAATAAATGTCTTTTTGCAAAAATAAAACAAAAATAATATAAATATTCCTTGAATCGATAATAAAAAAATATTATTGATCCTTAAAATCTAAGATTTCCCTCAACTGTTTGTTGATCATGCTCCTAGATATCTTATAGCTGCTGATTTTTCTCCATCAAATCTAGAACAAAATATCCTTTGCCATCTCATCTTTTGACCATCGATCCCGTGCCTAAGAATTTGGAACTGCCTCCAAAACAACTTCCACTGAAATAATTCTCCACTTTGTAAGCCAAGACTCTATGCAGACTGCATGAAATCTAGGATGACATGGAAAAATTCACAATTTATCCCCTTCTCTATTTTCCTCATAGCATACAACGCAGGTCTCCGAAGTGTCTATAAATGAAAAGAAGACATGATTTGGAGGGTGGATGAAACAAACATAGCTAATAAGAGCCAAGGGTAATAAGCTATAATCCCTTTGAGAATATTTAGAATAACTTGTAGGTATACTTCCTAGAAAGCTCTCTAAAATTTGAATGACACGAGCATGATACCAAATAGAATAGATTACTTCTCACTCTATTTCAAGGCAGGTCTTTATTCTGCACTACCTATATAAATCATCTGTATCAGGTGTAAAGGATCATTATGTTTTGAATTATCACTTATGGAATGCTACTGAAAATGAAAATGATATCTTGTAGGAAAGTCCAGAGAGTCTGGGTGCATCGTAGCCATGAACAGTACCACTGGAACACATTCATCCTACCTCTGGATTTTGATCCAGTTATGTGACCTAAAAAAAAACACTAATTTAAAAATAACAGGAACAGAGCAAAGCACACTTCATAAGTATTTGAAATTGGACATAATTATGTGATCAACAAAGGTTCCATGTCTGAAAGCAACAATCAGACCCTCTGCTCATCTTCAACATTGCACACACTTGAGGTTTTTTCATGTTTTCGCACTTTCAGGATGTAACAGAGAGAACTACATTGGCCCCCCCTTTTCTTTTCTTCACAGAGATCATGTAACATTTTCCTCAAGCTTGTTCCCATGTCCCGAGTTGGGAAAATATCACAAGTGTATGACCATCTCCTGCTAAATTTATGCCCAAAAATGACTCATGAGTATACCATATCACAAATATACCAGCTGCAGCCAAGCCAACATACATGCCAATAACTAAGTAGTGGAACAACACCCATGCATCAATAAGAGAATCATTACTTTTTCGAGGGGGGTTTTTCATGATATCTACATCAGGTGGATTGAAACCTAGAGCTGTTGTAGGTGGCCCATCAAACACATATATATCAATATAGGAAAAAATAAGAAAGAAAAGTGCTATTTCAAAATTCACTCTATCAAATTATTGTCAATCCAAAAGTTGCAAAAAATCATATACCATTCACCTTAAAATACTCCTTGAATCAGATGCACAAATTGCAAGGCCCATCGAACACATATATATCAATATAGGAAAAAATAAGAAATCAAAGTGCCATCACCCTTCCAATCTACCAGAAGCACATATCTCAATAAAGTTTCAAACAATTTGAAAACCAACTACCATCACATATCCAAAAAACTTTACAGATAGTAATTAATGTTAATTTAGTTTAGTGAAAGGCAATCCCCAAAAGATGATTAAGGACTCAATTTTCAATAATAACCAAGTGCAATTTAACTATTGTAGACCTCATGCGTATGGCCAAAATATAAATACTTGCAAAAAGACTTTGATGGCACATTTGAGCTACAAACTTTGATTTATATGTCCAATTTAAAAAAAGGAAATCCAACTACCACCAAAACATTCAAAATAAAATGCACTTCATCTGCTAGCCATTGCTTTGGTGTAAATTTGTTGACTTGAGTGAGCATAAACCATCCTGATTGAACCTCGTGACATTAGATCCTTGATATCCTTTCTAGCAAGCGAATCATTAATCTAAAAATTCAAGGAAAAAATTAACATTATTGAGAAGAACCACATACTTTTCTGCAAAACATATTCATAAAAAAGGAACCAACTCTTCTTGCTTTTCGTGATTAAATGGACCAAATTCAGAAGAACCACAGTAGAAGGCATCCAACATATGTGTTGAGGTAAGGGACGCCCTTGTCTTAAAATTGTGTATATGTGTTGAGGTAAGGGGTACATATAGTTATATAGGTATGTAATTATATTGTTTTTATGGAAGAAATACCAAATTAATGTTTGAATGAAACACAACTACAAAAAGATGAATGGCTAGTGAAAGAAACTTACACCAAAAAGTAGGTAGCAAAAAAAGGTTGAGTTATCTCGAACATTCACCATTTGAAGTATTCACTAGACCTAAAGCCAAAAAGTACAAAATTAACATCAGATTCATACAAACAAATCAACAAAAATATAACCAAAAACTATTTATAAATAATCCAACATATGGAAATACATAAGGAAAGTGAAAGTAGAATGTTTTGAAAATTAACCTTGTTCAAAATTTTCACAAAATCTGAAAAAACTTTGTAATCACTTTCTTCTAATTTGTATGTATCATTCTTAGCATTGTACGATAAGTTTGTGATTGCTATAACAGATTCAAGTTGTACAAAAGCATGATCAGTCAAATCATACTTATACACGCGCTGCCCCTTTATTCTACTATACCAACATAATTGAAGCTCGATGCCTTCTAATCTATCCAAAAGGTCGATGTCATTATGGTAATAAAACACCCTATTACCATCCTTCTTCCTTATTCTTTGAACCCTTCCAATGTACCACATTCCACAAGAAACACCTTGTTTTGTACTTCGAGGAACACCTTTTCTTGAAGTACGTTCAGTGGGAGGAATTGAGTTGTTTTCAAACAACACCCCACAATCTGATCCAATTCCAAAGCCAATTGAAACACCCTTTTGTAGAGTATTCCCATCTCGCCTAAAGTAGACCCCACTTCTCACTTTTGTCAACCTATCTTTGGATAATGTTGGATTTCCATTCAACTAACTAACCAAACATGCTTTGAACATATCCTTACCATCAAGATTCACCACTGGTTTTATAGTTTTGCTTACATTTTCATCAGTGGAATCTAAAATTTCATCCAACTCGTGTCTCCACTCACTTTCCATTATTTTCAATTCACTTTCATTGTGTACCAATGAAGATGAAGATTGAAATATAGATTTGGAAAATCTCAGTGGAGAATCATCAACTACTTCATCCACAATTTGAAATGTTGAATAATATTTATCCTCTGTCCATGGTTTAACCCACCAAGAACATTGAGTGTAATTTTCTGGTTTCATTCCAAGAGTTGATAAAATGTCTTGTGCATCCTTCAATCCATTCTTAAGGGCTTCTACAATTTTAGTGTCTATGGATATTGAATCATATTGCGACAATATGTCAATGTTTTGTATTGTTTCTTGGTGCAATTTATTCCAAATGTTTTCTTGCTTCTTATGGGATTTATTAAAATGAAGCCCTTGGGAATTTGATTCTTCTTCCACAACTCTATTAAGGGTTCCAACAGCATGAAGCAAGTCAGTGAAATCATAGGCCCTCTCCACTCCAACCATCCCACCAACTTTGCTAAAGAAGTTCTCACATACATCTGACCCAGTCAAGTGCAAAACACATGGCAAGTTAGAGTATTGATCTCGAAACAATCTCATCAAAAAAACTGCAAAATGACAAGAAATTCTCACATCTTGATATGCCTCTCTGCTGATGAAATTTATGTTGACATTAGTATGATATTGTTTTTGTACCCAACATAACCATAATGTGAATAAATGATGAACTCGTGAAGCATTTCGCACTCTTTCCCAGAGGCTCAAACTATGAGACATAAAGATGTCAATGTAGTCAGCAACAATCATTAGGTAAGTCTCTATAGCTAGTGTCCTCTCTAACTTTCCACTTGGTGTACTTCTCAACTCTTTCAAACACCTCTGAACATGCCTTGAAGCAATTCGTTGTGCGGAACCCCAATTTTGTCGATCCATCCTCTCTATATCTTCACACTTAATCTTGTGATCATCCACTTTAAAAGTGTGATAAACCATTCTGACATGTCCAAAACTTATGTACTCATTTCCTAAAACCAATTCTCGTCGACCGCTAAACAAAGGATTCACTAGCTTTTTGCCGTTGTGGATGTAATCTTGGTCATGCAATCCTATTACATTGCAACCATTGTACAACCCAGTTAGCCTCCACCCTTCCCAAGGAATTTGATATCGAAGACCTGATGTTGAAGAATAATCCTTCAACATAAGTTGTCTTCTTCTGCTATCTCCATCCGAGGAATGACCAACAATAGGTCCCAAATTTTTTTCTACGTGTTTCTTCCACATAAATTCTACCTTTTCCCATTGTTGATAAACAAAATTTGCATTGAATTTATTGCATGTTGGATGAACAACCACAACCAAATGAGGAAGTTTTTCATGTAAAGGGTTTGCAATAATAACACGTGCATAATGTCCAATAACATTGTTTTTAAAAGAATTTGTTATAATCTCATAGCCTACATCTCCCTCACCAACTGTCACCAAGAAATGTGATTGGCATTGATGTTCTTCTTTCAAACCACAAAACCCCACCAGTGTATCACTTTTTTCTACCCACCTAACATATTTTTTCACAATTGTTTCATCTTCTGCAAGGCATACAGGAATTGGTCCATATATACCATGTTTGGCTTTATAAGAAGCATAAATTTTTCCAACTGCCTCAAAAATGTGTTCGTGCTCCCCTAGAATATATTTCAATGACTTTCTAACTTGCCTTAAAGTTGTAGATATTGAAGGACCATCCATATTCAAGCTAATAAAGTTATGTAATCTAGGACCTCCCCATAACTTGATCATCTCATAAAGGGATTTTGTGGATGTACTATACCTTCTCCCTGCTTTTTCATGAATCAAGTTATGAAATATATCCTTGACAAATTCCCAAACTGCATCTTTATCTTGTAATTTTCCTTGCTTATGTGCCTCACAAACATCCTTACAAAACCTAAAGACATCCTTCCTTTCTGCCGATTCAAACAACTTTTCCTTTAGAGATCTCATTCTAATAGAGAGTGTAGCAACCTTTGTCCTCTCCCACCAAAGAGCTCGCATTGTTGATCTATGATTAGCATTTGTAACCCTTGCAGCATTCTTCAATTCATTTTGAGTCAAATAGTCCAATCTTCTACCTTTTCCTGTATCTCATTCACTTCTTTTATTGGTGCACCTTGATTCACGATATAATCGCATCCTGAAGTCATTACATTCTGGAACCAACTTACAAAATCTACATGTTAATGAATCAAAAGGGGTCCCTGTTTCAGAACCCCTCTGGCAATAAATATGCCTATATGTACCATCAATACGACATTCAATACCCTCATAACATAGCATGATCTTAGTATGCTTCTCTATGGCCCATAATTTTCCACCCCTTTGATCATCCATTAGGACCTTTGTTTCCAATCTCTCCCCATTTCTATCAATATAAGGATACCAATACCCCCAACATTGTAGTAACAAGGGAGACAATTGAGCTATAATAAGATGACAACACAATAAAAAACAAATAAATTAGAAGTAAGATAAATAAAATAATATACAAATTCATATTCAAGTTTAGTCTAAACTATTAATTAACCACTAATTAACACACCTGAAGTAGAAGGAGTTGCACTTGTAGAACCCCTATGTAATACTGATGGTGATGATGGCACTAAGAACCTAGTCAAAATTTGTTGGGACTTATCATTGGTAGGCTTCTTAGGTCTCCCAACTATGCCACTCCTCAGCCCAATCTCCTGATGTGAAGCCTCATTTGTCGTAGTAGTAGTGTGCTTCTTTGATTTCATGTGTTCATTTAGAGAACTGACAATATTACCACTTGTCGGAACTAAACAAAACCATTTATTGCACCGTGTACATTCAACTCTCACTTTTTTCATGTCCTTATAGTCTGCAAGTGTTTCTTCCACCACCTTGAACAAATTAGGCTCTTGTGTCTTGTTGAAATCATCTAGAAGTTTGATTGTTTGATCAATATGAAATCGATCTCCAACCACCGTTGTTTTTTGTACTTTGTTACATGAAGGAATTTCACTACCACTTGGCATTGAAAGGCGTTGTTGATGGGACGTTGTTTTCATATGATGGTTTTTGAAGTTGCGCATTGTTCGCGCTACCAAGGATACATCACTTGTTCCATAATCAATGCCACAAATTTCACAATGGATCTTTATTTTAGATTCTCCCTTTTCTGAATATACTTTGAGAGTAAGTTTCTCATTGAAAAACTCTTCCATTAAACTTTTCACTTTTTTTTCCCAAGATGCCAATACACAAGGATCAACAATTGTGGCTTCTTCCATTGACAAAGGCATATTTTCAACTCTTGGTTGTTTATGCATAGGTTCCTCCACATTCTCTTCAATGTTTTCAAAGATTGGTATTGCTTCCACTGCATTTGAACCCCTTGTTTCCACATCAAATGTGCCTAGTTTCCTCTTGATGCCTAAAAGTGTTGTATAAACTTTCCATTTCTTCTCTTGCTTTGGATTTAGAGCTACTCCATCCTGGATAAAATCAAAAGGGTATTCAACGATTCCATCATCCACAATTTCATCACGGATTTCAGCAAATGTACAACCTTCTCGACACCTGACAATGCCAATGACAGGTTTCTCTTCATCGATAGTAATTTTATAAGACAAGTCCATCTATTTTTGCACATAAATAAATGAAAAAGTAAGTAAAATTCCACAAACATATTGGTTTATTATGAAAAAAAGAGAAAGGAAGCAAGGTATGCACTTTCAATTCAAAGCTCCAAAAAAACACGAATAACTCTTACTATTGTGATGAAACACCTTGATTCAAAATGTGCTATCAATGGATTCCTCAAATGGAACTAAAACCGGAAATAATACAAAGTACTAAAATAGATTTGAGAGTTGATTTATTGAGTCAAACATTAACAAACTTATAAGAAAGCTTAGGCCCTAAATCTACCTTAATTTTGGCCTTATTTACATCATTTTTTGTGTCCTAAAGAGGTCAAAACCAAACCATCGTAGCTTTTATTGTTCGCTAGTATGAAATGGATTTTATTCAATTTATTGTTCTCTAGTATCTAGGGCTTGTGAGAGATAAAGACATTTTTAATGTTTTTGGAGCTACCGATGTGTAAGGACGGTGCTTGATCACTATGTTTTTGGAACTACCTTATGGATCCACCGTAGTTCTAGTTTAAAAGAATGATGGCACATGGAGAATGTGTGTGGACCATCTAATCTTAAGCATAATCATAATAAATAACTAATATCCATTATCACACATTGACAACCTATTAACTCAACTTTAGGGAGACAAATATTTCGGTAAGATCAACCTCAAGTCTAGTTATCATCAAATCTGTATCGAGACAAAGGTTATGTGGAATACATCCTTCAAGATGTGAAAAGGACTGCTTGCATGGCCACTAATGCGATTCAATGTTACCAATGGCCTTGTAGCATTCATGGGATGATGAAAAAAGTGCTACAACCACATCTTGACTCAAATCTGTGCTACAACCAGAAAAAATAGTCCACTCGGTTAAAACCTCAGTGAGTGTAGATTCTGTGTAATCTAAAACCTGGGTTATGAATTTCCCTCTAGTCATCAAGTGTACATAGCAGTGATTATATCAGTATGGTGGTCCCTCTTATGCATCTTAATTGTAGAATTGTCCTTCTTGACCTCACTAGTTCGTTAGGCTCTAACTACTCAATCTGTTGTGAGTGACGACTCTATTTTCTTGTGGAAATATGATTTTGGTATGCTCGGTTGTGACAGTGGTGGAGTTCGTTTATTTGTACAAAAATTGGTTTCTGGCATCCATATATTGGATATGACTAAAATATCAACCAACTCCCCTCATTGGAAGAGAATATGCCACAGACTTTACATCTAATACATTAACATTTTGACTTCTCATGAAAATGTTATACACCAGCAATGCAAGCATCCTTAACCAACTATTTAACATTCACGGGATCACATTTATTATGGAAATGTTAAACACCAGCAATGCATACATCATTAACCATCCATCTCTCCCATTAAAAGGATCACATTTCTTATGAACTATATGCATCATGTCACATATATATCATATTTCTTACGAACTATATACATAATGTCATTGCAACTAGATCTGAACTTGAGATATTTAACCTTGCAGATTTTATGGTTAGAGAATGATGTTCTCCAGTTTCTACAGAATGAGTTAAAATTATAGATAGGACAACTTTAAAGGAAACTAGATTTAAATAAATTGCATGCCATGTGGTGAGTTAACATGTGCAACACATCATTAAGCATTATATGTTGAGATTCAACAAGATGATGAGCTTAGTGAAAAGTGTCGCCTTCACTAAGTGGGCCCGCAGGCTATTTTTGGCGCAAAGTCTATTTTTAGACATGTCGATCATATTCTATGAGTTGCAGGATGCTATTTGTGGATGTTTGGTCAAGTTGGAAAAATAGATGGACTTCTATTTTTAGACATATTGGGCGGAATCTATTTTTAGATTGCCAGTCTAAAAATAGATATGTCGAATATTATTAGCTCTTAATAATATTTGGATTCTAAACATTATCTTATTCTCTTGGAGCACTTCAGTTAAGTGCACAGATGTGGCACAGCAGCTGACAGAAGGAATTACGCTATTCCTGAGTGTTTACTGGAGCTATTGCATGGAGGACTTCAGTTAGAACTCATGTGACAGAGTTTGGTGGAGTTGGAGAAGTAGTTGGTGGAGTTGTATTTAGTTTAACTCGGTTAGACTCAGTTGAGCTAGTTGTATCTAGTCTAACTGATTGATACACTAGTGAGAGTGGTGTGAATTAATTAGTTAATTAATTCACTAAATAATAACTCATTAATCAACTGAAGAATACATCAGTTAACTACAATGCATGGCAGTTTTAGTGGAGACCAGTGGAGAGGTAGGTGAAAGAGAAAGTGTGACTATCAGTTGTGACTATAGTGATGCATTGATTGCATCCAACACTTAGTGGAGATGCCAATGAGGATTTCACAGTGCAATCTTGGTGAATTCAAATTAATTCAGAGCTATTCTTTAGCAGGGATTGCGTAGTAGAGGCAGGCTAGCAGGTGGCAAAGATCGGTGTATGGATTTGCAAGATCAGGCCTGATTAGTGTGTAGCGATTGTATTGTACTGAGAGCTTGATATGATCAACTTTGTATGAGGATTGTTACATGATCTCTATGACATATATTATATACAGATAGTTGGGGTTTTTAGCTTCAGGCTTTCCCGTTACACACTTTGTTCATATGTGTGAACTTTTATTGTTTCATGTGTGCATTGCTATCTTGATTTTATTTCCGCAAATGATCAATGGTGGAATAGATTTTGTATTTTGCATGAAGTTAAAATAGTGTGAGATCAGGAGAATATTGGACATATAACACATAAGTTATATAATTTATACATGGTATCAGAGCAATTGATCATTGGAGGAGATTGCAATTATTGAAGCGGTTGAGTTTTGTGCTGGTGGAATTTGAATTTGCTGCAGTGTTTTCTTGGTGTCAAAGTTGAGAATTCATTGAAATGTCTTTCAACGGATTGTGATTGGAGTATGCTCTTGATGGGAGCTTGAATTACATAGCATGGAAGGACAGGATGGAGGCGATGTTGGATGATAATGGGTTGAAGGAGTTCATAGATGTTGATATTCCGAAGCCTGCTTCTAGCGATGCAACCGCACTTGACGCATGGCAAAAGAAGGTAGCAAAGTGTCGAAGGATTCTGTTGGAAGGTGTGAAGGACCACATTGTGTCCAGCCTTCACGGTAAAGCCACTCCATTCTTAATGTGGAAGGCTTTGACAGACTTGTTCCAAAGCAGAAGTGACCAGAGGAAGTTGGCGCTTAAAGACAAGCTCAAAAAAATAAAAATGGAGAAAGGCGACAGTATTCCAAAATATCTCACGAAGTTTGTCCCCTGCAAGGATGAACTGGGAAGTGTGGGGGTTACTGTTTATGATGAAGACTTGGTGAGCTTGACTCTCCTTGGGCTTCCGAAGAGTTGGCATAGCTACGAAGACTCTTTCAATGGACGGGAGAAACTGCCAGGATGGGAGCGACTTGGGTCAGATCTTGTGCAGGAGGAGATAAGGCGGGGTACCGAGGATGGATCTTCATCGAAGAATGAAGATGAAAAAATTCCTTTAGATTCCAAGAAAGAAAAGGGAAGGAAGAAAAATCCTTCCTCGATCCGATGCTAAAACAAAGAAACCCAGGACTTGTCCAAGGTGAAGTGTTTTCACTGTCACCAGCACGGGCATTTCACCACTAATTTTCCACAGAAGAAGAAGAATAAGCAGGCTGCTAAATCTGCAGCTGGAGAGGCCTTAGCCTCGCAGTTTGATCTGGATTTTTCTTTGATCGCATGCTTGGTTTTAAGTGTGATGGGATCGGTGTGGTTTCTTGACAGTGGTGTGTCTTGCCATATGACCGAAGACAAAGATTTGTTTAGTGATATGGAGGAAAAGGAACTTGGAGTGCACATCAAGATGGGCGATGATGGTAGATACAGTGCGACTGGTATCGGGACCATTTCCTTTGAAAGGGAGTCTGGAAAACCTTTCATCTTGAAGGATGTCATGCATGTTCCAGGATTGAAGAAGACTCTGATCTCTGTGGCGATGTTGGAAGACAAGGGTTATGATGTTGTTTTTAGCGAGGGAAAAGCCTTCCTGCGCAGTAAAACAACTGGTCAAACCAGGAGGATAGGGATTCGAGTTAAGAATCTTTATCAATTGGAGGTAGATGGCTGTGCAACAATGGCGGGCAAAGTAGAAGGAGTGGTGAGCCGGGATGAGGGCGAATTGTGGCATAGGAGATTGGGCCATCTTCACCATGGCACTTTGAAAATTTTGCAGCAGATTTCTACCGGGCTTCCCAAGGGTACACTTGCGCAGTCAGATCAGTGCAAGGGATGTACTTTGGGAAAATTTGTGAAGGCCACTTTTCATGAGAAGGATAGTCGTGCCTCGACGATCCTTGAGAGAATTCACACAGACGTGTGTGGACCTTTCTCGGTTGCTTCAACAACAAAGCACAGGTATTATGTGATATTTGTTGATGAATTTTCTCGTAAGTGCTGGATCTTCTTCATGCAGAAGAAGAGCGAGACATACTCAAAGTTTTGTGAGTTCAAGGCGCTGGTTGAGAAAGAGTCGGGGAAGCAGGTGAAAGCTCTAAGGAGCGATAATGGTGGTGAATACATCTCTGGCGAATTCAAAGACTTTTGTAGTAAAGAAGGAATTCGAAGAGAACTCATAGTGCCTCATAACCCACAGCAGAATGGGGTCACAAAGAGAAAGAACATAATGATCGTGGGTGCTGCACGAGTGATGTTGCATGATCAGGGCCTTCCCATACACTTGTGGGTTGAGGCATGCAACACTGCGGTTTATGTGCAAAACCATTGTCCTCATAGAGTACTTAGCATGAGTACACCCGAAGAGCCTTTTTCTGGTAAGAAGCCTGATATTTCTCATTTGAAGATTTTTGGCTCACTTGTTTACATTCATGTGACGAAGGATGCCAGGAAGAAGCTGGAGCCGACCGCAAAGGTTGGGATATTTTTGGGGTACACAGAAACACCCCACAACTATCGTGTGTATTTTCCAGACAGTCAGAAGACTGTTGTGCAACGGGATATCAAATTTCATGAGGAGAAAGCCATGAAGTTGTCACTTGAGAGGGAGCTACACTTGCATGCAGAGGAGGAGCTACTTGTTCCTAAAGATGAGCCTCAAGATGTGGATCAGCCACAAGAGGAGGTTCATGGAGTGGAAGAAACCACTCATGCAGCGCCAAACATCAGAGGGCGGAAGCACACTACAGGAGCTGAGCGACTGAATCTTGATGTAGTGCAGAATGTAGGAGTTCCTACATCATAGCGCAGACAGCGATAGTCACTTGACCAATTTACTGGATACATGGCTCTGATGAGCAAGTGTATCATGACGGAGCCATCCTCTTTTGAGGAAGTTGTGGAGGATCCCACATGGGTAGATGCCATGGTGGAAGAGTATGATTCGATTGTCAGAAACAATGCATGGGAGATTGTCCCAAGGCTGGAAGGGAAATCAGTGGTAGGTTGGAGATAGATCTACAAAGTGAAGCAAGCCGGCTGAGAGCGTCGAAGTATAGACCGTTGTTGCTCGGGGCTTCTCACAGATCTAGGGGATCAAATATGAAGAAACCTTTGCACCTGTTGTAAGGTATTCTTCCATACGGACTATCCTTGCTCTCTCAGTGCAGATGGGTTGCACATTCATCGGATGGATGTGAAGACTGCGTTCCTCAACGGAATCATTGAGGAGGAGGTGTACATTGGGCGGCTTTGAAGGATTTTAAATCTTCGTCTTGATAGATCATGTGCGAGGCTCAAAAGAATAAGAGTGTTGTATGGGCGAAACAAGCACCTCGTGCTTGGTACACATGGATAGATAGTTATTTCACCGGACTTGGTTTCACCAAGAGTGAGGCGGATCCGAACCTATACCAGATTGTGGTGGAGGGTAAGTTGCTAATCATTTTACGTTATGTAGATGATTTGATACTAACAGGTGATGAACTGTTGATACACTCATGCAAGGCAGATCTTGCAAAGGAGTTTGAGATGAAGGACTTGGGCCTCCTTCATTATTTGTTGGGATTGGAAATTTGGCAATGGAAGGGTGGACTGTTTGTGTCTCAAGGCAAGTATGCTCGGGAGATACTGGAGAAGTTCAACATGCAAGGCTGCAAGCCTATCGACACTCCTCTTCCTGGTGGTTGGAGGAAAGAGGATGCTACATCGGCAGAGGTAGTGGATGCCACTATTTATCGATAGTTGGTTGGTTCGCTCATGTATTTGGTCAATACACGATTGGACATATGCTATGCGTGAACCATCTTTTCTAGCGATTGGTGAAGCCTACCAGCTCTTTTGGAAGGCGAGGCAAGCATGTCCCAGAAATTATCTCGGGGGCACATGCAGTATAGTTGGCCAATTAGAGACGATCGGATGAGTTGATCTTGCATAGCTGGGATCTGGTGGGCGGGAGCCCAATGAATGAAAGAACACGGCTAAGAGGGATTTTAGTATCGAATCTAAACGTGGATTTCTTGGTATAGCGAAACAAATATACAATAACACTCATTTCGATGGAGGCAGTACATGGCAACAAGTTTGGGTGCATGCGCTGCATGCGGGCTATATGGATGAGGAAGATCCTGGTCAATTTGTTCGGTTCTCATTTAGATCCTACGGTGATATATTGTGATAATTAGAGTTGCATTAAACTCTCGGTTAATCCAGTATTTCATGATAGATCTAAACATATTGACATCCGGTACCATCATATCAGAGATTGTGTGCAGCGGAAGATCATGTTGCTTTCTTACATTCCTACGAAGGATCAGGATGCAGATATTCTGACGAAGGCGCTCACCAGGAGCAAATTCGAATACCATAGAGACAGGATCGGGGTGGTAGATAATCCCTATCTTGTTGAGAGGGAGTGTTGAGATTCAACAAGATGATGAGCTTAGTGAAAAGAATCGCCTTCACTAAGTGGGCCCGCAGGCTATTTTTGGCGCAAAGTCTATTTTTAGACATGTCGATCATATTCTATGAGTTGCAGGATGCTATTTGTGGATGGTTGGTCAAGTTGGAAAAATAGATGGACTTCTATTTTTAGACATATTGGGCAGAATCTATTTTTAGATTGCCAGTCTAAAAATAGATATATCGAATATTATTAGCTCTTAATAATATTTGGACTATAAACATTATCTTATTCTCTTGGAGCACTTCAGTTAAGTGCACAGATGTGGCACAAGAGCTGACAGAAGGAATTACGCTATTCCTGAGGGTTTACTGGAGCTATTGCATGGAGGACTTCAATTAGAACTCATGTGACAGAGTTTGGTGGAGTTGGAGAAGTAGTTGGTGGAGTTGTATTTAGTTTAACTCAGTTAGACTCAGTTGAGCTAGTTGTATCTAGTCTAACTGATTGATACACTAGTGAGAGTGGTGTGAATTAATTAGTTAATTAATTCACTAAATAATAACTCGTTAATCAACTGAAGAATACATCAGTTAACTACAGTGCATGGCAGTTTCAGTGGAGACCAGTGGAGAGATAGGTGAAAGAGCAAGTGTGACTATCAGTTATGACTATAGTGATGCATTGATTGCATCCAACACTCAATGGAGATGCCAATGAGGATTGCGTGAGCAAGGCTGGAGTAATTCGAACTCATTCAGAGCCATTCTTCAGCAGGGATTGCGCAGTAGAGGCAGGCTAGCAGGTGGCAAAGATCGGTGCATGGATTTGCAAGATCGGGCCTAATTAGTGTGTAGCGATTGTATTGTACTGAGAGCTTGATATGATCAGCTTTGTATGAGGATTGTTACGTGATCTCTATGACATATATTATATACAGATAGTTGGGGTTTTCAGCTTCAAGCTTTCCCGTTAAACAACTGTGTTAATGTGTGTGAATTTTTATTGTTTCATGTGTGCATTGCAATCTTGATTTAATTTCCGCAAATGATCAATGGTGGAATAGATTCTATATTTTGCATGAAGTTAAAATAGTGTGAGATCGGGAGAATCTTGGACATATAACACATAAGTTATATAATATCTATATTATACATGGGGGAGCACGCCATTAAATAGAAACCTATATACTTTGTCCACCATCATGCCATAATGTGAGAGTAAATTAACGAGAATAGGTCAAGAGAACTTAACGAAAATTCTAGGAACAAAGGTGCAACAGATACAACAATCATTTTTTAACCAATTTCGGTCCTCATAGAACCTTAGTGCACATTACTAGAACACACATCATTATCTACTAAATTCATGGTGGCCAAACCAACGTAAGTAACATAACACATAGCAACATGTTATTCTAACAATGCATTCTACCCAGTAAAGAATCAAAGGTTTCACATGTTACATCATACCTTGTGTTGGAATGAAGAATTACACATGACACATCACCCCAACATGAATAATTAATGATAGCACATTTTGTAACAAGATACTATTCTTAGTGTTACATCATTCCCCATGTTGGAATGGATAATTACACATGGCACCTTGCCCCAACATGAATAATTAAAGATAGCACATTTTTTAACAGTATACTAACCTCAGTGTTATAATCACATATAACTTCATGCGCAACTAGTTAAAGAAATATGTCTTGTCAATGGTTGAGATAAAATATCACACTTGATATCATGCCCCATCATGAATACATAATGATAGCAGATTGAGTTTACATACCATTAGTTTGTAGCAAAACTTCATGATGAAATAACACGTAGAAATTAACAAATAATATTATGGTGGGACAACACATATTTGAAGGGTAATATGTTATGACAATGAAATTTGAGGTTACACAAATTGCATAGTCTTTAGTTTCTCTTGATGTATATGTAAGACAATCAAGTATAGCTACAACCATTAATTTGGTATGGTCTTCTCTATTCTACTGTATAAATGTGCATGAGAAAACTAACCACTAAAATGTCCTTAGAAAGACATATGTAAATAGAACAAAGTAACAGAGCAAACTATCAGTTGCACCTCCTTAAAGAGGGCATAGCATAATTTCTAGGGACAACGATAGCATAATATCTAGGGACAATGGTAATAATACCAGAAATTATACAAGGAAACACTAGAAACATATTTATAATAAGCCACAGCCTTACTATGCTCAGTGTTATAATAACATATAACATCATGCACAACCAGTTAAAGAAATATGTCTTGTCAATGGTTGAGATAAACTGTCACACTTGATATCATGCCCCATCATGAATACATAATGACAGCAGATTGATTTTACATTCCATTAGTTTGTAGAAAAACTTCATGATGAAATAACACATATAAATTAAGCAAATCATTATGGTGGGACAACACATATTTGAATGGTAATATGTTATGGCAATGCAATTTGAGGCTACACAAATTGCATAGTTTTTAGTTTCTCTTGATGTCTATGTAAGACAATCAAGTATAACTAAAACCATTAATTTGGTATGGTCTTCTCTACTCTGTTGTATACATGTGCATGAGAAAACTAACCACTGCAATGTCCTTAGAAAGGCATACATAGATAGAACAAAGTAACAGAGAAAACTATTAGTTGCACCATCTTTAAAGAGGGCATAGCATAATTTCTAGGGACAACGATAACATAATATCTAGGGACAATGGTAGTAATACCAAAACTTATACAAGGAAACACTAGTCATCCATGTATCAATTTTACCAAACAGTAGTCCCCAATAAATCTCTGTAGTTTTGAAAACATAGAAACAACTCTAAGTAGAATAACAATGTTGGGACATAAGGTTAGTTCTAGGTAAAATGACAAGCACAAAAAAATCAGTTCCAACTAAAATGGCAATTCTAACATAAATGCAGAGAGAAAGTAATATATCACAGACAAGAAGAATTAATAACTAAAAAAATATTAAAGCCCCAAAGCATCCAAGTTTAATCTCATATAGCATAAATTAGAAAATTGCAATGCTTTCACCCTTCCAAAGATTGCTTTGATTGCCAATATGTTCAATTTTCACAGATAAATCAGTTTCAACTTTTAAAATTTAAATTCTTCCTTTTAGAGAGGAATCTTGAAGTGATTTAAGAAGTTTCTTTGAGGTAGGTCTTCCTCTCCCATATATAGATTAATCAACTCATACAGAGTCTTTATCTCTCCAAATGTAAAATATGATACCTCATATACCTTAAGGTTAAGAAGAGAACAAAGAATTAAGGTCCCCCAATTATACTCATTATGCCTAGGATTGAAGGGAACTAAGATTCATCGGCACTATAACAAATATTTAAAGAATCCATAAAAATGGATGGATGCCCCAAAGGCACAATGGTTAATGAATAAACTTAGAGAGATTTCTCTGAAAATACAATTGCATATATTTTCTTGTTTTGTTATAGCCATTGTAATTTAACTTTATATGACTTACAAGTAAACCATAAATTCTCTAAGGATGTTGTAGAAAAAAAATCCAGCAATGTATAGAAAATGATTTACCTAGTGACAAGTAATAAATCTACAAATATTTAACCAACATTCTCACACGAGCACTAAATATAATTGAAGGTGAAAGTTCTAATTGAATGTAATTTTTGAGATAGCACAAAAATGAAAAAAGGAGATAAACAATACTCAAATGAATATTGAACAACCATTTCTCTGCAAAATAACTGTTGCATTTACCCTTCAATAATACTCATATTTACGAAAAATGACTGAGCAATAACTTTAAAAAAAAAACAAGAAGAAATATGCCCATAGCAATAGTAACTACGCCTTACAAGGTACGATCATGGATGAAATAGATAAGATGAAATAAGATAATTGTATTCATGCAAAAATATTAAGATAATTTTATCTTGATAGTGACATAGTGCAATAAAGAATTTGAATGCAAAACATTGGCATAATTGATAGAGAGGATATTCAAGTAACCTTTATTTAAGTAGATATTTGTTGACAAATACATTTTCCTCCTGGTTATTTCCAAAGTGGCTAATTTTGAGCATTCAACAAGGAAACTAGCCTATGGGAGCCAGAGGACTCTGCCCTTTAACTATGAGGGATTCCAGAGATGGATATATCCTCCCTTAGTCAATTCAAGGACCCTAGATAACTTAAAAAATTATTCCACCAAACAACAGTCCCCAGTAAATCTCTGCAGTTTTGCAAACATAGAAACAACTCTAAGTAGAATAAAAATGCTGGGACATAAGGTTAGTTCTAGGTAAAATGACAAGCACAAAAAAATTATTTCCAACTAGGATGGAAATTCTAAGATAAATGTAGAGAGCAAGTAATATATCATAGACGAGAAGAATTAATGACCAAAAAATATCAAAACCCCAAAGCATCCAAGATTAATCTCATATAGCCTAATTTAGAAAATTGCAATGCTTTCACCCTTCCAAAGATTGCTTTGACTGCCAATATGTTCAATTTTCACAGATAAATCGATTTCAACTTTTAAAATATAAATTCTTCCTTTTATAGAGGAAGCTTGTAGTGATTTAAGAAATTTCTTTGAGGTGGGCCTGCCTTGCACATCTATAGACTGATCGACCCAAACAGAGTCTTTATCTCTCCAAATGTAAAATATGATACCTCATATACCTCAAGGTTAAGAAGAGAACAAATAATTAAGGTCCCCCAATTGAAGGGAACTAAGATTTATCGTCACTATAACAAATATTTAAAGAATCCATAAAAATGGATGGATGCCCCAAAGGCTATACTGCAACGTTCAAAGAATGAAGGCTTGCTACACGCACAATGGTTAATGAATAAACGTAGAGATGTTGCTCTAAAAATACACTTGCATATATTTTCCTATTTTGTTATAGCCATTGTAATTGAACTTTATACGGCTTACAGGTAAACCAAAAATCCTATAAGGATGTTGTAGACAAAAATTCCAACAATGTATAGAAATTGATTTACCTAGTGAGAAGCAATAACTCCACAAAGATTTAACTAGCATTCTCATAGGAGCTCTAAATATAATTGAAGATGAAAGTTCTAATTGAATGTAATTTTTGAGATAGCACGAAAATGAAAAAAGGAGATAAATAGTACTCAAACAAATATTGCACAACCATTTCTCTCCAAAATAACTATTGCATTTATCCTTCAATAATACTCATATTTACGAAAAATGATTGAGCGAGAACTTAGAAAAACCAAGAAGAATCATGCCCATAGCGACAGTTACTAAAGCTTATAACAAGGTATGGTCATGGATGAAATAGATAAGATGAAATAAGATAATTGTATTCATGCGAAAATATTAAGATAATTTTATCTTGATAGTGCCATAGTGCAATGAAGAATTTGAATGCAAAATATTGGCATAATTAACGGAGAGTATATTCAGGTAGCCTTTATTTAAGTGGATATTTGTGGACAAATAGATTTTCCTCCTAGTTATTTCCAAAGTGGCTAATTTTGAGCATTCAATAAGGAAACTAGCCTAAGGAAGCCAGAGGACTCCGCCCTTTAACTATGAGGGACTCTAGAGATGGAGATCTCCTCCCTTAGTCAATTAAAGTACCCTAGAGGACTTAAACAATAATTCCACCAACGGAAATAAGGAATTTAAGTCTACAATGTAAAGTTATGAGACATAAAGTTTGAGCCAACTATTTTCCCACGAATTCAGTTGGAAATTAGTTAGGTCAAATGGAGATTCAAGTTAGTTGATTCACCTTACAAGGTAAGGTCATGGATGAAAGAGATAAGATGAAATAAGATAATTGTATTCATGCGAAAAGATTAAGATAATTTTATCTTGATAGTGCCATGGTCTAATAAAGAATTTGAATGTAAAACATTGGCATAATTGATAGAGAGGATATTCAAGTAAGCTTTATTTAAGTGGATATTTGTTGACAAATAGATTTTCCTCCTTGTTATTTCCAAACAAGCTAATTTTTAGCGTTCAACAAGGAAACTAGCCTAAGGCAACTAGAGGACTCTGCCCTTTAACTATGAGGGACTACAAAAATGGAGATCTCCTCCCTTAGTCAATTCAAGTACCCTAGAGAACTTAAACAACAATTCCACCAAATAGCAGTCCCCAGTAAATCTATGCGGTACTAAAAACACGAAACAACTCCTATTTACTATAATAATGTTGGGATCTGGTCGATTCTAGGTAAAATGACAAGCACAAAAAAAACTAGTTCCAACTAAGATGTCAATTCTAACATAAATACGGAGAGAAAGTAATATATCACAGAGGCAGAGAAGAATTAATGACCAAAAAATATTAAAGCCCCAAATCATCCAAGGTTAATCTGCCATAGCCCTAAATTAGAAAATTGCAATTCTTTTCACCTTCCAAAGATTTCTTTGACCACCAATATGTTCAATTTTCATAGATAAATCTGATTCAACTTTTAAATTCAAATTCTTCCTTTTAGAGAGGAATCACGAGTGATTTAAGAATTTTCTTTGAGTAGGCCTGCCTTGCCCATATATAGATTGATCGACTCAAACATAGTCATTATCTCTCCAAATGTAAAATATGATACCTCATATACACTCAAGATTAAGAAAGAGAATGAAGAATTAGATCCCCCAATTATACTCATTATGCCTAGGATTGAAGGGAACTAAGATTCATCGACACTATAAAAAAATATTTAAAGAATCCAAAAAATGGATGGATGCCCTAAAGGCTATACTGGAACGTTCAAAGAATGAGGCTTGCTACCGCACAATGGTTAATGAATAAACTTAGAAGACTTATCTGAAAATAAAATTGCATATATTTTCCTATTTTTTATAGCCATTGTAATTTAACTTTATAAGACTTGTAGGTAAACTAGAAATGCTATAAGGATGATGTAGACAAAAATTCCAGCAATGTATAGAAAATGATTTACAGTGAGAAGCAATAACTATACAAATATTTAACCAACATCCCACTAGGAGACTGAAATATAATTGAAGGTGAAATTTTTAATTGATGGTAATTTTAGATAGCACAAAAAATGAAAAAAGAGGAGATAGAAAGACGAGTACTGAAAAAAATATTGAACAACATTGTTTGCAAAAATAAAACCTAGCATCTAGGCACAAAAACAATAAGAATCTATCATATTATTCTCCGCAGGTTCACCGTGACTAACCTCTAGGGTTGCAGGTCCCCTTGCTACCCTCGTGATGCCAAATGAAAACAAAGCTCAGATGAAAACATGAATTCTCTTTCCCTCTCTCACAATGTTTGTGTAATGCATGCTCTTTCTCAGTCAAATCCTCTTGCCCTCTTTGCTCGAATGCTCTGTCAAATGCTTTGTTGAAGGCTAACGTTGATAGGTTCAAGGTTACATGTTCAAGGCTTCTGGTTCAAACCTCTTTCCAAACCTCTTGCTCCAACGGTGCTGGCCGCTTAGTACTAGGCGGGTTCACATGCTAAGATCTACGCACAAGTCGGCCAAAAAGAGAGCAATTGAGACAAATGGTTCATGACTTGGAACAGGTTTAATTAGAAATGGCAAATAACCTGGATGATTTGAGATCCCAGCTGCAAAGCAAAACCCTAGAAACTACACAGCTGAATCTTCATGAATCCATTGGACAGAAAGAAACACTTGCAATTGCCAGTGATATTATATCACTGAGACAAAAGCGACTTACATGGAAATGTTTAGTCGGCCTTGTCGAATGGTTCAGTCGGCTCAATGTCCACTTGATTTTTAAGACTCCAATGGTGTTGGCCGCTGTGTGGCCGCTCAGTACCAGGCAGGTTCAAACCACGTTCAAGCGCACAAGAACCAGTGGTTTCGGGCTTTTGAAATGAATTTATAACCTCTTCTAAAGTGATACCATTTATTATGTATATTGGATGGCCAACCCTGCGGTTTGGACATAAATGTTCAGAGGGCCTTGCGCCAATGGTGCTCGACCGAATGGTGCTTGAATGGTTCAGTCGGCAATGGTGCTCGAATGCTTCAGTCGACAATGGGGCTCGAATGGTTCAGTCAGCAATGGTGCTCAAATGGTTCAGTTGACAATGGGGCTCAAATGGTTCAATCGGCAATGGTGCTCGAATGGTTCAATCAATAATGGGGCTCGAACGACAATGGTGCTCGAATGGCAATGAAGCATCACACTCGGACGCACTATTTTCATTTTACCATACCCGCAAAACGAGCCCGTTTGGCCAAATAAATAAATAAATAATACCCTAAAATATTTATATTCCATATGTAATTAAAAAAAACCCTCTAACCCTTATTTATATGTCCAATATAATGTTTTGGGTTTTTCTAAAAAAAATTACCCCAATATGAACGCACGTGATATAATATTGCTTCGTTAGTGACGCTCCTCGTGAGTAGTCATGCTTTGATGGAAAGTGTCAACAAGAAGTGGTGACCACTGTTAGGACCTTCACCATGTATCATTTTACTATATATTTTGGATATCCACATTACCTTTATAACCATGTTTAAAAAGGATTCCATCATCATTTCATTTATTTTATCCCAAGGTATATAAAATCCTCTTTCTTTATTATATGTTTAATCACATATAATTCCATATTAATTTTATTTATCATTAATCAAGTAGATTTTTTCTAACATAAGTCTAAAAGATCGTAGATAAGTTATATGCCGTGATGGAACAAACCTAATCGTTGTCGAAACAATCAAACTTCGTTAATAAAACAACACTGCTGTCGAAACAAGCCGACTCTCGCGTCGAAACAGTAGGGCATTCGTAATTTGCGATTCTGGAAGAGCATTTTGTGGAAAAATGGCAACAACATGAAGACGTGGTTACACGGATTATTCTGAAGATAGTACTCTTTTTGTATCTGTTGTAACAATATCTTTTTATGGAAGAACATAATAGCCTGTTTTAAGAAAGAAGAACAGATTCGGGATAAACGTAGATTTGCTCTCATGTAATTGTAAGAGATGTCTCCTCTTTAAAAAGAGGAGACATCATCATTAGAAGGGAGTTCGAGTTTGAAAGCTACAGGAGAACATTGTGTTTGAGAGACTGGAGCTAGACTCCATTTGTAATGTATCATTTCATTTGTCAGATGAATAAAATTTCCTTTTGAGCGCCCCAATTTAATTCTTTCCCTGGGGAATCTTGTGAGAGGGAAAGGGCCCGCCTTCCTCACAAGATTCACCCGACTGTCCCTGTAGTTTGTTTAATTTCTTTATGCTATTTGCACTTTACTTTAATTCTGTTTGCTGAGATACCAGTTACACAGTTCTGTAGTTTATTGAGTATTCTGTTTCCTTAACGCTGCATGTGTTTAGTACATTCATTCTTAAGCAGTTGAGAGATCTATTTCTGCTATTTTTTTGAATGTATGATGCTGGGAAGCAGGTGCTGAAGGTTCCTGTACAAGGGAATAGGGTCCTGTTTCCATTGATTGCCTTTCCTTTCCTGCAGTGTGATTAGAAACAGGAGACAAGTGCTGAAGGTTCCTGTTCATGGGAATAGGGTCTTGCTCTCTTGAGTTATCTTTTCTACAGAGTGATTAGTGTCAGGCAGCAGGTGCTGAAGTTCCTATTTAAAGGAATAGGGTCCTGTTCCTGTTATGGTTGATTGGTTTCCTTTCCTGCAGATTGATTTCCCTTTATTTGGATTCTAAACTACAATATAGGAATTACTTCTGCTATAACATAAGTGACTTCAGCTTTGATTAAACAGAGTGTGAATAATTAGATTTGTATGATTGATAATTGTGTGGCTTTTTACTACAACATTGTTCTTGCTTTTGAAATTGAGCATATCCAGTGCGTGATTGTCTTTGGAATAAAAAGACTTCCTCGGGTTGACAATTTATGTGGAGCTTGAATTGTGAAAACAATTAAAGCGACCAACATTTTGGCGCCGTTGCCGGGGAAGGCAATTGTAGATTTCAAAAGCATTAATATTTTCTTTCTAGATGTGCAGATTGTATGAGAGGACGCGGAAACCAGAAGAAAACTAACCCCACAGATGGCAAGGGCAAAGGAAAGGGGGGAAGAAAGACTTTTATTGACGAGGTTGTGTCAAAGGCTGAATCATCACAGAGATTAAGTTCTCGAAGACCAAAACTTCAGCACTCCCCTCAATCAGATTACAAAACAGAGGAAGTTGTGGGCCCTGAAAACATAGAGGAGCCAGTGATTAAAGAACCAGCAGTCAGTGCTGGAGAGTCAGAAGAAAGTGCTAGCAAATCAACAGAGCACATTGAGGAAATAATAGAGAGTGTTGGACGACTAGTGGAAAACATTGAAGAGCCAGTGGAAGATTTTTCCGATCGAGCAAGTGCAGTAGGAGAACAGCCAATGGAAGGAAACAACGAAGACTTCTTTGGTGGAGGACGTGTAGATCCTGAAGGAGAAGGAAGGGATGAAAATTCTCTCTCTACCTTGGGATTTCCTATCAGTGATCTCCCTACAGGAACAACTCCTATGAAAAACATTCCATTGTCAGCTTTACCTAACTTTCATGGTTTATCCTCTGAAGATCCGGATGAATTTCTTTTTGAATTTGATATATTATGCAGAAGTTATGATTATGTTACTAATGCTCAAAAGTTGAAACTATTTCCAGCCACCTTGAAATGAAATGCTTTAAGATGGTTCATGAGCCTTGGAAGTCAGGTGATCACGACGTGGGAGCAGATGAAACAGAAATTTCTGCTTAAATATCAAGACTACTGCCGGACGAGAGAAAAGAAGGATGAACTATTCAATATGGCACAAAAGCCGGACGAGAATCTGGAGGACTATATAGAAAGGCTGCAGTACAATATACAGAGATCTGATCATCCGAATATAAGGAAATTCGCAAAACAATATTACTTAGAGGTTTAAGGATGATTGTTTAGATATGTTAAACATGCTTGGCAAGGGAGATATATCTAAGGAATCATATGATGAGATTGTTGAACTTTCTAAGAGGTGTTCAAGGGGAGCTGCAAGGAACAGAGTAAGTAATAGAGATCCCACCTATTCAAGAGAGCAGAAATCAGCCAGTGGAGGAGCAACAAGAGCTGAAATAGGTAATTTACTTGAAGAATTTAAAACTGAGATGTTAAGTTCTTTTGCTTCACAAATTGACACTTTGCAGGTTAAGAAGAAGCAGGCTGAAGCAGAAGCAACTCTAGCTGTCTTTTGCCCGAAGTGTAGAGACAAACATCCACTAAGGGAATGCCCAATGGAAAAAATACCAATTTTCACCCTTTGTGAGAAAGATCATGAAACAAAACAATGTCCATCTCTACCAGGAATAAAGGCAGAATTGCAGCCAACGGAAGAAGAAGCTGAAGCAGTTTACCTGCTAACTCAAAGAAGACAATGGCAACCAAAAGGACAAGGTATGAACTCTAGTATGCCATTTAATCGTTGGAACAATTATTCTGCTTTCGGTCAAACAAATTACCCTCCCTTTAAGAAAATGCAATACCCACCCTTCAATCAAATGAATTTCCCACCCATGCAGCAATCAAACCCTCCCTTTGTTGATCCTTCAATGTGGACTCCTTGGCCTCCACAGCAGCCATCTTCTTTTAACCCTTGGAATTCAAATTGGAGAAGCCAACAACTCCCATATCCAAATCAATTGCCTCAATTCCAACAACCACTTCCTCTGCCATCAAATGCTCCGCCAAATAACCAAATGAGACCCCAGCTACCTGTGCAACCAAATCCTAACCCCAATAATAAAGTTGTGCAAGTCATCGATATTCAGAATCAGTCTATATTTCCTACTATGCAATGTAATGATATTCATTTAAGATCTGGGAAAATAGTAGAGCCTATTATTGATGACATAACTTCTTCTGATTCTGATAAAGATGAAACTGAGAAACATAAGAAAGCACAACCACCTTCTAACAAAAATGTTGAAATAACAGAACCACCATTCCCCGAGCATTTGGTTTTAACTAGAACGCCTGAAACACCTGCTTTTAATCTTTTAGGGGAATTGCAAAATTTGTATGTTAAAATTCCACTTTTACAAGCATTAAGAGATGTACCAATTTATGCCAGAACAATAAGGGATATTTGTGTTAAGAAACCCGGTAGGAAAACTAAAGATCCCCTTACAGTACATGTGATGGGTGACTTATCTGCATTAATGTCCGGAAAAACCCCTCCTGTGAAATATGGTGATCCCGACCATCCTACCGTGACAGTTCAGATTGGTAAAACAATGATTCCTCAAGTTCTGGTAGATTTAGGTGCTGCAATAAACATAATGACTCTCGAAACTTCATAATTATTACAACTGAATAACACAATCAGAGATACACCCACCATTCTAGAGTTGGTTGACCGTTCTACAATTAAACCTGAAGGAGTTGTTGAAGACCTACTTATCTCAGTTGAATCCTGAATTACCCAGCTGATTTTGTTGTATTGCAGACTAAAACAAAGCTGGGGGGACATCCCTTAATTCTAGGGAGGCCATGGCTGGCCACAGCTGATGCCTTTATCAGTTGCAGATCTGGTTCAATGACAATTTCTAATGGTTATGAAACCAAACAACTTACTCTTTATCCTCATGCTACACCCATAATTAATAATGAAGATTCTATGTGGATGGATTATGATGATAATGCTGTTCAACCTATTCTAACTATTGGGCAAGCTTTAACTCTTAAAGACAATACAGAGGATGAAATAATTAATAATTTTATTTGTGAACCTTCTTCTGTAATTGCCGAAACACACAATCAATTGACTGCAATTTTTGAAACAGATACCCAAGAAAATATTGAATCTGAAGACTCATCTCAGACATTAACCACCATCTCATCTAAAAGCATAACAGTTGAAATTGAACCTGGCAAGACATTAAATATAAATCCTGATCTAACAGTTGCTGAAACACAGTAGTTAATGAAGTTATTGCATGAATATAAGGAAGCATTTGCATGGGATTACACAGATATGAAAGGGATCTCTTCTGAATTATGTACTCACCGAATTTACATTAAAGAGGGATGCCGACCAGTCTGTCAACCCCAAAGACGAATGAACCCTAATTTACGAGAAATTGTTAAAGAAGAACTTCAGAAATTGCTTAATGCAGGATTTATATACCCTATATCTGACAGTGAATGGGTTTCCCCATTGGTAATTTTCCCTAAGAAAAACGGGAAATGGAGAGTATATGTTGACTACAAAGCCTTGAACAAAGCTACTCAAAAGGATCACTTTCCTTTACCTTTCATTGATCAGGTGTTGGATAGTCTGGCAGGGAAGAAATTCTTTTCTTTTCTAGATGGATTCAGTGGGTATAATCAGATTAGAATTGCACCCCAAGACCAAGACAAGACCACTTTCACTAGCCCTTGGGGAACTTTTGCTTATAGAGCTCTTCCATTTGGGCTATGTAATGCACCAACAACTTTTCAGAGGGCTGTTATAGGAATTTTTTTTGATATGCTGAATGACTCTATGGAAATATTTATGGATGATTTTACTCCTTATGGTGTGTCTTTCGAAGATGCATTACAAAATCTTGAGAAGGTACTTAAACGATGTATACAAGCTCACCTCTCCCTAAGTACTGAAAAATGTCATATGATGATGAGTGAAGGAGTAGTGCTTAGACATTTTATTTCATCTCAAGGTATTCAGGTAGATCCATCTAAAATATTGGTCATTCAGAATCTTTCTGTTCCTAAAACACAAACTGATGTGAGAAGTTTTCTAGGACATGCTAGATACTACAGAAGATTTATTAAAGATTTTTCTAAGATAGCTTCTCCATTATTTGTGTTGCTTATGAAAAATGCTGAATTTAAGTGGACTAATTCTTGTCAGAAAGCTTTTGAAGAACTCAAGCATCAGTTGTCTACTGCTCCTATTTTGAGGGGGCCTGATTGGGCCCTCCCTCTTCATATATCTTCTGATGCTTCAGACACTGCAATTGGAGCTGTCTTGGGACAAGAGGAAAATCATCTTCCTTATGCTATCTACTTTATTAGTAAGAATATGACCCCTGCTAAGCTTAATTACACAGTTACCGAAAAGGAATTTCTTGCAGTAATTTATGCCATTAATAAATTTCGACACTATATCACTGGTTATTCTACTTTTGTGCACACTGACCACTCAGCTATCAAGTATTTAATGAACAAATCTGTTACAAATGCTAGAGTTACCAGATGGCTATTATTACTGCAGGAATTTGACATCACAATTGTAGATCGGCCTGGTAAAGAAAATGTGGTGGCTGATTTCCTTTCACGGTTAAAAACTGATAATGATATTCCAGTAGATGATTCTTTTCCTGATGAGTATTTATTTGCAGTTTCTGCTCACTCTCCATGGTATGCAGATATTGCTAATTATTTGGTTGCAGGAAAATTACCATAACACCTATCATACAGAGAAAAGAGAAGAATTGTTCAACAAAGTGCCAGGTATAGCTAGATAAGTGGGTGTCTTTTCTACATAGGGCTTGATCAGGAAATCCGAAGATGCATTAGGGAAGATGAAGTGTATGACATATTGAAAGCTTGTCATGATGGCCCTTGTGGACGGCATTTTGCAGATAAAAGAACAGCACACAAAATTTTGAGGATGGGTTACTATTGGCCCTCATTATTTAAGGATGCAAAGAAATATGTAAGGGCTTGTGACAGCTGCCAGAGAATGGGTCAACCCAATCATAGAGATCAAATGCCATTAAATCCCCAGGTATTTTCTGAACCATTTGAAAGATGGGCCTTGGATTTCATAGGACCCATTAATCCTCCATCCAATCAAAGAACTTATATATTAGTCTGTACAGACTATATGACTAAATGGGTGGAGGCTAAAGCACTTATTAGAGCCAATGAAGAGGTTGTCCTAGCTTTCTTATTTGAAGAAATCTTTACTAGATTTGGAATTCCTAGAGAGCTAGTTACTGATGGAGGACCTCCATTTAATTCTCATGGTTTTAAATCTACCCTTCACAAATATCATATTCAACATAGAATGACTACACCATACCACCCCTAGGCCAATGGGCAAGTGGAAAGCACAAATAAAGTTTTAGAAGCCATTCTAACTAAAACAGTGAAGGACAACCGGAAGGATTGGTCCCAAAGGCTCCCTGAGGCATTATGGGCTTACATAACTACTTGGAGAAACACTACAGGTTTTTCTCCCCGTTGTGGATGATTTTGTCACCCTCCTAGAGACAACCTAGAGTTGCCATAGACCAGTGCCTAGGACATCTTAATATAGCAAGGAGTCCTTTATAGTTTGGGTTGTCAGTCCAAGGGACTCACCTACTATCTCTTGTTCTAAACAAGGAAATTGAGTTAGATTGAATGGGTCCAATTTCTCTCTCAGAGGCTGATACAAGGATAGGAGTAATGTAAAGACATCATGTAAACTTTAGCATGAAATTATCAGACAGTTAAGAGACCGCTTACTGTAAAGAGGGCCGATTCAAATAATATATCACAGAAATCAAGTATTAGGATGTGCAGGCAGTGAGGAAACATAAGAAGATATTACTGGCAGAAGGGCGCACCAATTTACGATTCCTTAAGCCACTAATACAGCAGAAATTATGGAAAGAGTGAACATGGAACAGCATATCACTTCTAGGCCTATTTAAAGCGCTTGACTAATTCCAGAAAGGGCACCACTTAAGATGAATCCTTGCTGCAAACTAGTGAGCCACTCGCATTCTAGAACATGATACAAGAAGAAAGTTTACATGAAAAAGGATGATATATTAACACATAAGAAAAGTTACATACTGTGAGATACCAAAGACCAGAATCCTCAATACAGTCATAACCCCTCCTCACTGAGACCCTACGGGCTCTGAAACTTCATACATAAATGTTACAAGATGAATACAGTAGTCTTCTCGCTGCACAGTTCGCTGACAGAAATCTGGAACCCCTACAATGTCTTGTTTTTGAGTATTTATAGAGAAGACAGAAACTTCCCGAGGAGGAGGAAAACGAGGCACAATTAATGACTCAGTTTGAAACCCAATGGCGGAAAAAATTCGCGCCTTCTCTTATGAATGACTAGCTATAAATGATGGTATTGAACAGCCTGTTCAATAAATAAATGCTGGGAGATAAAATCTCCTTATATACAAGATGGGAGAAATAAAATATATACAATTTGTTGCCCGCGGCTGAAAGAAAATCTGCTGCCGTAAGAGATTTGGAACAATCTAGATTTAAGTACTGTACTCTCGGCTTCCGGCTATGGATTTGAATCCTGGATTTTTAATGCAGGGCGGACGCATCTGGAGAGTTCTGAGAGTTCACATCCCTGTCTTCTTTAATGGTGGTCATCTCTCCCACCTACCCTCGACTCCTTCCTTTAATTGCTGCCAGTATGATCTGTCCTTTGTTATGCTCTAGATTTTTCAGTGGAGGCGGAAAGTTAAAGCGCCAACAAGGCCGAATGAAAACCTGCAAAACCCGCAAATCATTAGAGAAAAACGACTCGGCGATATGGAGTGTGGTTACAACAGCGGCCATGAAGTCGGTAATACATTTTAGACGAGACATTTGAGAGGATGCAGGGTGGCAGGAAACACATAAACACGATGAGGAAACGGAGAGTGACGAGGCAGAGAACAATGGGGCGACAATGAATAAACGGGCTAAGGGTTCATAAACCATGACACGTCATCAGGACACACGAATGGTGGAGGAAGAATGCAGTGTACACTTGTGAAACATGATGACACGGCCACAGGAGGTGGGACCCGAATCGACAATCGGAATCGGAAAGCAGAGCCGGTAGAGCGGGAGTGGCACATCTTTTATGTTCCGATTGCGATTGAAAACAGGGCTGCGATCAACCCAAGACCGTTCGATCTTGAAACAAGATCAACGGCTGTGCTTGCATCGAAGGGAAATAAAGTGATGGAGACATGAGAACCGCCGATCGATTGCGCGCGGGCCCACCATAGATGTTAACTGCCGCACCGTCGATCTGAGCTAGATCGGATGGCCAATATCGCGTCCGATTGTTAAAACAGTAAGCCCCTTCTAGCTTTGAATTGCGGTTCTCTGACCTGGGTTATATGGAGGCCGAAGCGGGGGGAAGCTAAGACCTTAAAGGATCGGCCCGATTGTTTAAATTTGAATTTTGAACTATTGCGATGCAGGTTTTCGGACGGAGATAATAGCGTCAAGCAGGGTCATGGGGTTTTAGGCTACGGCAGGGATGAATATGTACAACACTCTATGAATTGGTCTATGGTAAAAATGTTGTTTTTCCTGTGGAATTTGAAATCAAAACTCTAAGAACTGCTTTAGCTGTTAATCTTGATTTGACTGATGTGCAGATAGCTAGGTTGCAGCAGCTTCTTGAGTTGGATGAAAAGAGATTAGATGCCATTTACCAAACAACCATGATTCAACAACAGAGAATGAAGTGGCATGACAAAATTATCAAACACAAGCAGTTCCAAAAAGGTAATTGGGCCTTGTTGTATGACTCTCGGTTTGAAAATTTTCAGGGTAAGCTACGTACACGTTGGCTTGGACCATATGAGGTAGATGTTGTTTTTTCTAATGGAACGGTAAGACTTTTAACAATTGATGATTCTAAAACACCTCTACTAGTCAATGGTCATAGGCTTCGTTTATACCAGCGCCCTGTTTCTAAAGAGGATTTCAAGACTGCTTGCATGACTAATATTCATTATCTTTTTCTAGGGGAGTCTTCTGCTCCTCACAGCATTTAATTTTCTGCACTATTTTTTTAGTATTAGATTAGATTAGATTTAAAACTAATAATCCCTGTCAAGGGTTGGCATATTACAATTGAATTTTGCAGATTCTGGAAAAGCTCATTAAGGAGGACAGATCCATCATAAGAAGATCTGAAGCTTCAATCACAGAAGCTTGTTCCCTTCATTTTATCCCATTTCCTAGTAATATCCCTTCATCCCATTCCTACATTATTTCCCTTTTTCCATTTTTCCCACTTCTACCATTCCTAAAATATCATCCTTCAGCTAGTATTTCCTATCCCTTACTGCTGAAGTTATCCCCTATCAAACACTTCCCCCACTTGTCCTAAACCCAAGTCATTATATCCCATTTTCCTGATTTTTCCCGTTGCTGAAACACCAGTTTCAGCAACGCGTCATTCATTTTTCCATTGCTGAAACACCAGTTTCAACAACCTGTCATTCATATTTTCATCATTAAAACATCATTTCTTTCCTGTTATACAAGATTTTTAGTTCTCCACTTTTACTCTTCAGATCCTTTGAGTGAAAATTATTCAGTACTGAGCAGATCCTGTTATGCTCCTGTTCTAAATTTCAGAGAAATCTACAGATTCTTCCATTAATATCAAGCCATTATGAATCACTCTACACTTCGAATTATTAAACCAAAGGTAAAAATGTAAGGTATGTGGCTTTAATGTAATGCAGTTAAATTATATTTTAAAGAGAGGATCTCGCTCATAATGATTGCAATCTCCACACGCTCAATCATCATTGCACCATACGTAGGGGGGGGGGGAATTTCGAAAACTGAATAATCATTTCACATCAACCAATCCTCCGTCATTCTTCATTCCATTTCCGCCGTCATTGAGACTCCGCATCCTCTGTTGCAACAACTAGCTTGACCAAAGCCTGTGTTTCTGTCTTCTGTGCCTCTGCATGTAACTCAAGCTAGTAGCCATGGGAGGGTCGGCTATCAGACACGAGCCTGGTTCGATAAATCTTCTTCAATTGTTCCCAGAGGCCTATCAAATTTTTCAACAAGCGGGATGGACAGCATACTTTGAAAGGTTAGGAGAATTTGATCAGCAACAAGTTTTAGAGTTCGCACAGAACGTTCAGGGGAATTATTCAGTAGTTCAAGGGGTCCACATTTCAGTTACAGAGGAGGACATAGCTCAAGTTTCAGGTTTTCTGGTTATCGGGACTCGCTGGTTCAGTAGGAAGCAAGTGACTTTAAGTGCACAACAAGATTTTCTTCTTCCAGATGAACCAGTTGAACTTAAAGGCCGCGGTGTAAGTCTGCATTCACTTCCTCGACCATGGCCAACAGTAGCAGAATTCATCAAGCACTACTTGACATGCGAAGGGCGTTACCAGGTAGTCTACCAACACGAATTCGTTTTGATGAATCATTTAAGGAATGGTCGATTAGTTAATATTCCCTATTATCTGCTTGGTTGTATCAAAAACATGTCCTATTATTGCAGACGGGCCAAATTCCCATTGTTATCCCTCACCCATCATCGTTTATGCCAATTGTTAATTCAGAGAGGTTTTGCTCAGCAAAACCCCCCTCTGAATAATCCACTCCTTATTCCCCAGCAGGCTGAAATTCCTCAGCAGGCCCAAATCCCCCAACAAGCCGAAAGTTCCCAAGAAACTCCTGAGATTCCTTATGAAGGGCAACTGGACGATATCCCAGACTCCCCAGTAATTCCATCCTCAGAGCCAGTTGACCCAACCCCAAGTTCGTCCCACTTAGTAGAGTCAACCCTTCCCACTATTTCTATCCCTAGCGATGACTCTCTAACACCCCCATCCCCACCTACTCATAAAAGGAAGAAAAGAACCCCAACAGTCTCTGTCTCAAAACGACGAACAAGGGCCAAATTCCAAATTTTCACTTCTTCCGAAAGCCCTTCCCCCAGAAAAGAATCTTCCCCTGCAAAGAAAAGGAAAGACAGTGACTTCTCTGCTTTCCTACCAAAAAGGAAAATGAAGATGACTGTTGAAACATGAGTTACTCCCATTTCCCCTGACCCCGCCACTATTCTGTTAAAACTTCAATCTTCACCCCCATTTCAAATCCCCCAACCCGTCTCGTCCGGTGGCACTGCCACACAAGAACCAGTGCCCCGGGATAATACGACATCGTTTATGGCTCAAACAGTGACTGTCACACAAGAACCAATCACTTACCCAGAGGCTGAAACACAAGAACCAGCCACTGTGGTACAAGAATCATACACCAAGCATGATAATACAGGGAAACCAGCTGTAGCTGCTCCACAAGAACCAGCTACAGCTGTGGATCAGCAGGCAACCCCAACAGAATCAACCAGCACACAGGGTTCACACACTATGGCATCTTTATTGGAGGAAAATGAGTTTTTGAAGTCTGAACTAGAAGCCTATAAGAATGAATTAATCATGGCACGAGAAGCCTTTGATAGAGAATTGAATCTCTATATGCTAGCACACACAGCATCAGCACAAAATAGGGATCCATGCAGAGAATACATGTGCCATGAGTGTGGTAATATTTACCAGCAGGCAGGGTACAAAGTAGTCAAAATTTAGGTATCTGAGGCATCTACATCAGCTGCAATTAAAGAAGAATGCCCTACTGCCCCACAAGAACCAGTAGGGCTCTCAAAAAGTTTGGAAGAAGAAACTAAACCACAGATATCTCGCCCTGTGCTAGTCAGCTCAGCCACTCAAACAATGCCTCAACTACAGATATCTAGCCCTGAGTTAGTCAGTTCAGCCACTCAGACAATGCCCCAACCCAGTACTTCTAAGGTCGAGACACAGACCCTGCCATGGAATCAATTAGAACTTATGAACAAATGGAAGAAACAATATGTTGTAGAGCAAGATAAAATATTACAGCAGCATAAGTTAGCATGGTAGAATCACATGTATGCCAACTGGGATAGTTGGGAACAGACATTGCAACAGCTCAGGGATTCCAAGAAGGAAGTCAAGGAATCAAAGGAAAAGATGGTTTTGATGTTTTCATTAGTGCAAAAGTTGATGGCTACCCGAAAACCCTCTGTGAATTATTCTCTCTTCCTCTCTGAACATTTGGTTTATTTTCAATTGAAGGCAATAAAGGATGGCAGACCTCATGAATTGCTTACTACGGAACAATTTGTTAAGACTTTTGCTGAGGCCCCTGAAAGTGACCAACATTTGTTGTGCGAACTTTATCTCCATAACGAGGCCATACCTGAAAATAGAAGAGTCAATCTCATTCCAATTGTAGGTGATGTACAAATAAGGGCATTTGTTTCATTTTTGGCCAATCATCTCACCTGGAAAACTGCGTTTATTGCAAGTAGTCATAATGAGGAGAATAGGCTCCTTTGGATTAGACCAGAACCTTTAAGTCCAGCCATGTTTATAGCACAATATCACCAATTCTTACAGAAGCCAGGAATGCATAGGTACATGCAACAACTACAGGCTTCAACACTTTTGAAGTGTCAACAGCAAATTAGAGTAAAGGAGGTTGTTGCATTGAAGGCCAATACTGTGTTTTGGCAGCAGGCATGTAAAGAAAGACAAGATTATCACCCTTTTAACCCTAACAATCTTCAAGCTGCACTTTCCAGGGTACCTAATTACATCGGATGCATTCGACATTGTGGAGAAAACTGGATTGGTTACCATTTTCATTTTCCAATTCTATGGCTGCCTTCAGAGAAATATCAGTGTCACTACCAATTGGCTGGCAGAGATGAAGTTGTAGCATGGCAGCAATTGCAGAACAATAGAGGATTCCGAGCTCCGACAGAAGCCACCTTCTCCAGCTACTGCTTGAGCAACTTGCATGCACAGAGTCAGTACTCAGACTCTGACTCAGACTAGGAGTTGCCTGAGGACATGCAACATTTTTAGCTGAGGGGGATGTTAGGACCTCACTATGTATCATTTTTACTATATATTTTGACACCACCTTACCTTTTATAACCATGTTTAAAAAGGATTCCATCATCAGTTTCATTTACTTTATCCCAAGGTATATAAAATCCTCTTCTTTATTATATGTTTTATCTGTTTACATATAATTCCATATTACTCTTATATTTTATCATTAATCGAAGTAGATTATTGCTAACATAAGTCTAAAAGATCGCAGATAAGTTATATGCTGTGCTGGAACAATCGGCCGTTGCTGAAACAGTCAAACTTCGTTGCTGAAACAGTCGACTCCGTTGCTGAAACAGTCGACTCCGTTGTTGAAACAGCCAACAGGCACACAAATTCTGCCACTATTCGTAATTTGCGATTCTGGAAGAGAATTTTGTGGAATAATGGCAACAACATGAAGATGTGGTTACACGGATTATTCTGAAGATAGTACTCTTTTGGTATCTGTTGTAACAATATCTTTTTATGGAAGAACAGAATAGCCTGTTTTAAGAAAGAAGAACAGATTCGGGATAAACGTAGATTTGTTCTCATGTAATTGTAAGAGATGTCTCCTCTTTAAAAAGAGGAGACATCATCATTAGAAGGGAGTTCGAGTTTGAAAGCTACAGGAGAACATTGTGTTTAAGAGAACTGGAGCTAGACTCCATTTGTAATGTATCATTTCTTTTGACAGATGAATAAAATTTCCTTTTGAGCGCTCCAATTTAATTCTTTCCCTGGGGAATCTTGTGAGAGGGAAAGGGCCCGCCTTCCTCACAAGATTCACCCGACTGTCCCTGTAGTTTGTTTAATTTCTTTATGCTATTTGCACTTTACTTTAATTCTGTTTGCTGAGATACCAGTTACACAGTTCTGTAGTTTATTGAGTATTATGTTTCCTTAACGCTACATGTGTTTAGTACATTCATTCTTAAGCAGTTGAGAGATCTATTTCTGCTATTTTTTTGAATGTATGATGCTGGGAAGCAGGTGCTGAAGGTTCCTGTACAAGGGAATAGGGTCCTGTTTCCATTGATTGCCTTTCCTTTCCTGCAGTGTGATTAGAAACAGGATACAAGTGCTGAAGGTTCCTGTTCATGGGAATAGGGTCTTGCTCTCTTGAGTTATCTTTTCTACAGAGTGATTAGTGTCAGGCAGCAGGTGCTGAAGTTCCTATTTAAAGGAATAGGGTCCTGTTCCTGTTATGGTTGATTGGTTTCCTTTCCTGCAGATTGATTTCCCTTTATTTGGATTCTAAACTGCAACATAGGAATTACTTCTGCTATAACATAATTGACTTCAGCTTTGATTAAACCGAGTGTGAATAATTAGATTTGTATGATTGATAATTGTGTGGCTTTTTACTACAACATTGTTCTTGCTTTTGAAATTGAGCATATCCAGTGCGTGATTGTCTTTGGAATAAACAGACTTCCTCGGGTTGACAATTTATGTGGAGCTTGAATTGTGAAAACAATTAAAGCGACCAACAACGATATACATCCACAAATTTCTTGGAGATCATTTGGTTGGATAGAGCTAAGGAACAACTCTTTTGTTGTGATTCCCACAGCTTATTTCTTGCGTCATTGAAGGCTATGACATTTTGAAGGTGCTCAGTATGGTCATGTAACTCGAATTTAAGTTTGTAATGATAGTCACATTCTGGGAACTCACCGTTACACTTTGTACAATGCCAAATATTGTTAGAATGGTGCATTACTTTTTCATGCATTGCTTTCCTTTGAAATCTAATGGACATGCAAGAAAATAGAATTCATCCATGTGTAGAGAAGTCAAGGTGGCACAAACCGAAACCCATATTGAATTTTTAGAGGCTTCCATACAAGTAATTTCATGAATTGTCTTATGTGATTAAGTTCGTTTGGAAGAAGCATTATAGTTTCCACTCAAAGATGGAGATGAAGAGTTACAACCTATTTCATGGAACCAAGTATGGAGTTCTTGATTTTCTTCAATGTTTGGATTGATGACAAGAGTGGTAGAGGAGACTGTCCCTATGGTTATTTCATTAAATTCGGTTACACAACCTCCTTTGATACCAAGGATTGGTGGGCTGTCAAAAGAGCATAATTCAGCAAGGTTCTTTCCTATAAAGTCACAATGGTCTCCCCATATTGTTACATCAATGCTAAAACCTGACTTGTCCTTTAATGTCAGTGTTTTTCTTAGTTTTTCAGTTCCATCTCTTAGTTGAATTGTTGAAGCAGGTCAGGTGGAGCTAACAACACCAATAGCATCTACGATGGTATTTGGGCTTGTGGACTTGATTTCAATGATTTTTTTGAAATGAAAGCATTGATAAGGGAAGGTTGGATCATATTCCAAACTTGGTTTGACAATGGATGTAAAAAATAGTAAATATCCCATTTGTCATTTAAGTGCTTGTAGTTTGGGTTTGTTTGTTTAATTGTTCCATTTGAAACAACATATAGTTTCCCAACTTGGATTAGATTATAAAGGTATTCATCTAATTCAAAAAATGCAGAATGGTGGATCTCATCTCTATCATGATCAATAAGGTCAAATCCAAAGGATTTTCCTGAGCCACACACGGTGTTGTAATTCTTCAATGTTGTCTTTTCAAATTCTCTACCTTGGATTGACCAATACTTTTGGTAGGGTTGAGTGCCCTGAATGGTATAGTTGTAGTTGTGGTCGTATTCGATATAGTTACTATAGAGGGAAAAAATTCTTGTTCCAATAAAGAGCTTGATTGGGATGTGCCTGTGTTTTCATGTAATAGTGTTGATGAGTCCTTAAGCAAAGCTTCTTTATGTCACACAACCTCAAGTTCAACAACTCAAATGGAACTGGTGTAAATGAATGAAAAAAAAAGTTGATGTAAATTCCTTTGTTATGTAGGAAAATTCTAAATACAAAAAACCAAAATAAGTTGCATTCAAAATTTAATATTACGAAGAGTTTTGAAGCATTGTGCAAGCTTCTTTTTCAAGCAGAATGACTGAGCCAATTTGGATGTCTTCAGATGAAACTTGTGTGTTATATGTAGATGGTATCAGAGTCTTTTGTTGACGTGTCCCATCAGAGAGACTGATGTGGAAGTGTGAGGATGTATTTTTTGATGAAGTAACAAATCCGATGTTGATTATTTGGAGTAGAGGTTGAATCTCAGTGGAACCATTCAGCAATAGAGGGATGACATTCTCATTCAAGGTTGGCTCCATGATATTAGCAAAGTAAAACCTTTTTTTTGTAATGTTAATACTTGAAATTAATTTTAATACATTGAAAGAGATATTAAAGCATAAAATAATATTTAAGCGAAGCATGAATTAGAATTGCAAATATAATTCATATCTTGATTTTCTCAATATGCTATGTAGCCACCCTCCTCTCCTCTCCTATGTAATCCCTATATAATATATCTGATCATATTCAAGACTTATATTTGCAATTGGAGGCATCTCCATAAACCACCAAATCTTCCCTTTCCTTATCCAATTTCACAACTACAATTTTTGGGAAAATTTGCACCTGCAACACCTTCTAAGACTTCTCCTAATGAAAAACCACCAACTATGCCACAAGAAAATGGCCACATGTTAGGTCTTCCTCCATCAGCATTTAAAATTTTATGTATGCAAGGAAGAGTAATTAGAGTTGTGTTGTGTAAGATAACTTGCATCACATATATAACGACTACAAGTGAAATATGGTCTACAAGGCAGGACACTGAAACAATTGATGTTGTTAGTATCAAAGTAAGAGAAAAAATGACAAAGTCATTGTATGCTTTGCATGTGGTATAGAGGCGGAAACGTGAAGAGTGGGTTACACTTTGTGAGAATCGGGGCCGAAAAGGCTTTTTTCGGCAATAGTTCGGCCGAACTTCTTCTAAAGTTCCCGAACTATTGATTCCGTTAAGATTGGCCGACACACACGGATGGCACGGGCAAACGGAGATTTTCATAGGAGATTGAAAAAAGCGACAAAGTTCGGGCGAACTATGAGTTCGGCCGAACTTTGACTTTTAAAATAGTTCGGCCGAACTAATTTCTATAAATAAATCGCCCTCGAAGATTGTTTGTTTACCTGTTTCATTATTCCCGCGAATTTGTGTTAGCGTTGCTGCTGTTCGCGTGTTCTGGCCGCTCCCTTCAGCGATGCTGCTGCTCTCGTCGGCGTTCTAACTGCTCCCTTCAGCGCTGCTGCTGCTCTCATCGGCGTGTGCTTTCAACGGGTATCATACAGAATTATCCTTTATGGAAGAAATTTGTGATAGCACCTTCTAGCTGCTCCTTGATTTTTCAGAATTCTCAAAATCTGAGAAATGTTAGTCTAAGAAAAATAATTTGGTTCACTATTCCGCTCCTTATAAATATGTCGACAAGAAATCTGGTTAAGAAATCTGGTTAAAACGATGTTTGAGCAAGAGAACCTCCTCAAAGATATGAATGAGTGTGTGAATGTGACATCATTGCAATCCATTAAACTAGTTTACAATGATTATGGAATCAGCTAAAATCTACAAATAATATATATATTTTTCAATGGAAAAGAGAAGTAGAAGTTATGCATATTTGTTTGTACCCTTCCCAAACCACTTTGAAAACCACTTTGAATTTTAATAGAATGTTTTTCATTGATGTATAAGACTGTTCCACCACCACAATTTCCATTCTCAGATAATTCTCCATCAAAATAAGCCACCACCTTCTCAAGAACAGATGCTCTATCAAAATAAGCCACCACCTTCTCAGGACTGTCTACCCGAATTGACGAGCATCCGGTCTTAAGGCTATTACTGTCTACCTGACTTGACGAGCGTCCGGTCTTAAGGCTATAGCTGAGCGGGTGTATAGGAACCAGGGATTTCCTGTGAAGGTTAACACACAGGTGTAAGTAATGAACAAGTTTTATAAAAGCTCCTATTAACCCATTTAAGGGGGCTTAGAGACAAATTTTTAAAATTTTTCCTGTTGGGGCTATCTAAATGCCCGAACAGTCCATTGAGGAAAATTCCTACCTGTTCCCACCTACTCTGCCATACTTCAGGAATAGGTCTATGCGAATCGACAATGAATTAGAAATATTTCCTCTAAATATTTTGAATACAATTATCTTGATTTGTTGCACAGTTGGATGTAATGTGTTGTCATTTTTCCTTCATTTCTGTTTTACAGATGCTTAACATTGTGCTTTAGATACTGCTGAAAATATATAGATAACTTTTGTCAAGTAATCTGATTTCTTCGAAATCAGATTTTTAATCTGATAACTATATAATTCATGACATGGTACCAGAAGACATAGGACCCAGGTTGGTTACTCCGGCTAGGGTCTTAAACCTCTGCTACCCGTCTAACAATTAACACAATCTTTAAGCTTAGAAAACAAATAATCGTTATCTAGTGCAAAACGATTTATTTTTTTTAGCCTAAGAAATTGGCAGAGTACACTTCACCAGTCATTCTTGTAATTTTTCGTCAAGCATTACAATTGAGATACTTATTTTTTTGGAAATCCTAAGGAGAATAACATTTCAACTCTTTTCCCGGACTTATATCTATTTTTAATTCAAATCTAATTTAATATTATTGTATGCTAGAAGTCAGTTTATGTTTTAAAAATGTGCAGTGTTGTATGTAGCAAAATATTCTATTACAGGTTTTGTTCTACATATGCATTTAGGTGTTTTGAGATATCCTTGTGTTACGTTATTTATGTTTTTAAATTTTGCAATGATATTGTTATCTTTTTATTACAGTTTATAGTTTGCATGTTCATTTTGGCTGCAGAAATATTCTCTCCATCATAATATCATTGTGTTTGATATCTTGATTTATGTTTTAAATTTTGCATTCACATGTTTTATCATTTTGTAGCAAAGTATTTTTATGCCTGCTATATTAGGCTCTCTCTTTTCATACAAACTACATAAGCTTAATATTAAGGGGATATAATCCTTTTTGCCTTCCATATAGATAATGAAAATGATTATTCCAAGTCTCATGTTGCTTCTCATGTTACTTTATAAACCTTGATTGGAAAGAAAAATAGGAGGGTAGAAATGTAAGAAATATAAAACATAATGAAACACAATGTAAGAAATAGAGAACATAATGAAACACACACATACATATCTCTAGACAATCAACATAATTATTTTCCTAGGAAATCCTTATGGGAGACAAGCAACCCTAAAAAGTAATGATGCTCTAGACTCCTTTTTCCCTAGGAAATCCTTATGGGAGAAAAACAACACTAAAATGTAAACATGCTCTACTCTCTCTTTTCTGGTATGGAAAATATGCAAGTACAAAGAAAGAGGTAATCTCTCTAGAGTTAGCTATAAGACTTTTGGCATGTAAGGTGGCTATAAAAACTTAACTTCATACATTTTTCTCTCTAACTTTACACTTCTAGTTGTATTTTCAACTATGGAACAAAATACAATAACACAAAATGAACTCTTATTCCTCCTAGTGGCCAAGTATTTAACATAGCGTGATAGCCAACTAGGTGTAAGATTTGACTCCGTCAACCATTAACGAGGTTTGTGATTTTAGACCTTTTAGAGTCTTGTTAAAATTCCACATGTAGCTAGCTTGCTATGCATGAGTAATGGGGCTAAAATGACATTCTCTCATACCATGGTGGTCAACATGATAGGTCAACTTACTAAAGGCATAATTTTTTAATGAACTTAATTTGATGTTTTTCTTGCACCATTGGATATGTCTTTAAGTGTAGAATAATGGTCAAGATTTCGGCACAAGGGATAATCGTTTGACCCCAGAAATGTCATTTAATACCTCAAAATGACTCCGAAAGGTTTTAGACCCCAATTCTTCACCCACCATTAAAATGACCCTACAAGTTGATTCTTTCAGTTTTTTCACTCTATAAGCATTAAAATATATGACAAATAATATAATTATCCAATCTAGATCATTATTTAATAATTTGTTAAAATTATGAGTAAGATATACATCATGAAATTTAAATAAATAGTGTTAATTCATTCAACACCCTTGTACATTCTTTGTTGATACTTTGAAAGTAATACGTTTTGAAAAATAATTTGTTTTTTGGATTCTTAAGATTATGTAACTTTTGAACCATAATTGCAAATTTATTTATTTTTTTACTTATCATTTAGTTGCTAAAAGTTGAAGAATTTATGTTGGTAAATAATTAATTAGGTCTATTTAAATCATTTACTACTTTTGGGATTTTTGTTTTCGTGGTTTCATTCATAATTTCACTTTTTTGCAAATTGCCAATTTCAATTTTTCACACATGTGCACAATCAAAGGACCTAAGGTCTTTCCCCTACTAAAGTATGTTCTTTTAAAACGTGTTTTCTTGGTGATATGGGTGATTTAGAAATGATTGGGAGAGCGAAATTCCTCATTTAATACACAATATGTTTGGTTCATGCCATTTGATTCTCATGATTAGGTTGTGATCATGAGGCTCTCCCTCAAGAGTGGACCTTCCCAAAATCTTGTGATGTCTTGTCATAAACAAAACCATCAAACTGAAAAACACATCATGCAAGAAACATAGCTTGCTGACATATCATTTTTCTCCTTCAAAGAAAAAAAATTCACATCATGTGAATGTCTCTATGTACTCTTACATATTGGTGTACAAAACCATCAACCAAACACAAGTCGACAAAACATGCCTCTTCAAACAATTGACTCTCAAGTCAAATAATAGCTCATGTAAAAATTTCCATATTTGTTGCATTTAAGTGTGTCAACATAACTCTACCTTCAACATCTTGCTTCATGCAACATGCACCATACTTTGAATTTGCAAAGAAATTCATGAAACATCAAAATACATGCAAGGCCTTAATTGGATAAGAAATCTAACCATCACTTGTCTAAAATGTGACCTTTCTTATGGCAATGAGTAATAAACAATTGCAACTTATTTTCAACATCATTTTCCTTGTCCAATGGGCCTTGGAACTTTTGCCTCATTTATTGAGAAAGTTTCATACATGCATGGATATCTTCTTCCAACATCTATAAACATTATGATTATTCAAACCACAAAAGGAACATGCAAGTTCTTTTCCAAATCTTATGTGAATATTTACCATATTTATCATAATCAAAAGCAATTTGATTAGAGGCAAATTTATACCTTGAACATTCATCGTTGTCGCCTTCTTGAGGAGGTGAATTTGATGAGGTAGTGGCTCTCCTCTAAATACTAGCAATGAATTCAATGACTCTAGAGCTTTCAACATCCTCTTCTTTTACATTCTCATTAGCTGCATGATTATTAACATCTTCTTGCAAAGTGGGTGTCAAAATTTTCCATTCTTCACAATCTTGATGCACCCCTTTCATGTATAAAAAGATTACCTGTGCTGGGAGTGGCCTTTTACAACTCCGGAAAGCATTTGGTTCCACATTCATTCCTCCGGCAGACGCTGTCTTGTAGATATCATACATTTGTCTAAGGTTAAAATCATACAAGAAGAGCTTCATTCTGGGCTTCACCTTTTCTACAAGCTCCTTTTTGGTTGGTGGCAACCCAAACACTTTGTATCGGAAACACTCTTGCTTTGTTTGAGAATTACACATAAAAATCAAGCTGGAAAACTTATCTTTGCCACTGCCATCTTCATTGTTTGCTTCCTTGCTGCCTTGTTTTTTCTTCTTATTTTGATCAACCTTTGACACAGCAGGGTCAGATAAACCCTTGGGTTTGTTCTCTGTCTCTATTTTAACAATCTTATCCACAACATTAACCTTTGTCACAAAAGGGTCAGATAAACCCTTGGGTTCGTTCTTTGTCTCTATTTTAACAATCTTATCAACAACATTAGTTGGTGCTGCATCCTGCAACATATATCCACATATTTGTTTCAAGCATTTGTAATCTTCCTTAGACTATCCGCAATTTGCTTCACACTATATGCAATTTGCTTCATACTATACTATCGGAAATCTGCTTCAAAGATGACCGAACAATAGATCCACACTATTTTCAAACTCTCTAAACTTCACACTGAAAGCCCATCAACATATTCGTACTGAATCTTACAAGAATCTGTAAACTGTTTTCAGAGATTGCCGAGTTATTCCTTATCAAAAGAGCCATAGACAAGGTATATAAATATAGATAGAATTACTTCCTTTTAGGCCGACCAACACTTTTCCATGTAGGATGATTTGTAACACATCATAATAGTTCTATTTTTCAACGTTAATGTAGAGCTGAAATAAACCATTGGTTCATGTTTTCTTTGACTAGGTCTGGGTTTATGGCTGAATCTATATGGACATTTATCTCTAGTTAAATACCCTTCTGTTTGCAAGATTGATTTATCTTTTAATATTTTGCATTTGTGTGTTGTATGTATCAAAGATATCTATTCCTAGTTTTTCTATGCACATCAATTCAACTGCACAAACAATTAAATCTAATTTAATATTATTGTTTGCTAGAAGTTAGTTTATGTTTTAAAAATGTTCAGTGTTGTATGTAGCAAAATATTCTACAAGGTGACCTTTCTTATGGCAATGAGTAATAAACAATTTCAACTTATTTTCAACATCATTTTCTTTGTCCAATGGGCCTTTGACTTTTTGCCTCATTTATTTAGAAAGTTTCATGTGCATGGATATCTTCTTCCAACATCTATAAACATTATGATTATTCAAACCACGAAAGGAACATGCAAGTTCTTTTCTATATCTTATCTGAATATTTACCATGTTTATCATAATCAAAACCAATTTGATTAGAGGCAAATTTATACCTTGAACATTCACCGTTGTCGCCTTCTTGAGGAGGTGAATTTGATGAGGTAGTGGCTCTTCTTTGAATACTAGCAACGAATTCAATGACTCTAGAGTTTTCAACATCCTCTTCTTTCACATTCTCATTAGCTGCATGATTATTAACATCTTCTTGCAAAGTGGGTGTCAAACTTTTCCATTCATCATGAACACAAACTTCAGTAGCTTGAGGTAATGAACACGAAATAAAATTCCTTCTTGGAACAGCTTCATGTGCCTCCTTGGCTTTGGAGCATTTTCCATGTTTTCCATATAACCAAGACCCAAATAATTAGGCCCTTCCTGAAGAACATTTGGCACAACTATGCCTTGTACATGCTTGCCTTTAAAACCCTTTACTTTCATAGCACATTTTCATCAAAAATTTGGACCTTATTCCTCTAGTGTGTCTCTCAAAAGCACGTACACATTCATTTTCAGAGGAAATTGAAGACAGAAACCAATAGCTAATTCTTCTAACTAACCTTGATTAAAATGAGCTAAATTGTACTTTGATACCAACTTGATTTGAATATGGAAAAACTAGTTTTGTTGGGCTATCTCCCTCATTAGTTAAATAAAAATATGTTTAGGATTGTCTAAAGTTAGCCAATTGGGAAGGGGTTTATGTGTCAAGCTTTGAGTGTATTTTGTGAGAAATTTATGAGTTAATTAGATTTTAAAAACTCATGTTTACACATTTATAAAATGAAAAATTCTTATTTCTAGGAAAATCTTTTCCCTCAATCCAAATTCTGATCATTGGACATGTAAGAGGAAGAAAGAGGGAATTCACTTTTCAAATTCTAGACCTTGTCTAAACCAAAATAAACTAGAGGTTTGGTTTTCAAATACATTCACTTATTTGGAAAATTTCTAGCTACCAAAAGTCCTTATGCCAATATACCTCCCAAGAAATCCATTTATTACATCATTGGTTAGTTTTTAGTCTCACTATATTCTTTATCAACCTCTTCTAGTGATTCTTGAAAGGTGGATACTTAAATCCTTCCTAAAAATTTGAGCTCTAAAACGAGAAGACATACAAGGTCATTTTAAGTCATTCTTCTATCCAATTATAAAAACCAAGTGAATATTTCTACATATTGATTTTTGTCCCATAAAATGTACAATATATGTGGAGTTGCCTCGCCCTAAGCGAGATGTTTAACAAACATAATAATAGAGAAACAATTAGTGACGTCACCAAAAGATGTAGCCTCTTCAACGTATCATATCCTCTCATCAAGGTCAAGAATCTATTCACCAAAAATGTCCTATGGAAATGATGGTTTAAGAAACAAAACTCCAGACAAAAACCTTCAGTGAGAACAAAAAAATCTAAAACCTCTTCAAGGTCTTCAATCTACTCGTAAAGTTAAATTGTGTCTTGATCAAGTCCAACAACAAAGAAACATTCGGTGACAACACCAAAATCTACAACTTCAACATTTTCTAAACCATCTTCAAAGTCAATATGTGTGCATCAAATTCCTCGGCAAGGTCATCAATGGAGTCATCAAAACTACTATATATCAAACTTCAATGCCAAAAATAAGTCAAAAGAATTCAATTTCTCCTCCAAAATCTTCTTCTCTGAGCAAAGCTAGCATGATGTCGTCGAGAAATTCAGCAATTCCACGAGGAAATTCTATTAAAGTTAAAACAAATCCTTTCCATCCATATTTAATGCCTACTTTTTTAGGTGGAACACCTCCAAATTTAAGGACCACAATGCCATAAAATATGTAACTTTACCTAATAGGTGTAGACCTAGAACCCCCAACTTTGCGTGACATGTACAATTGAAGATCTTATATGGTAAACAGTGTGAGAAGAGAGTCATGGTCACTGAGTTGAGCAAGAGAAATAGTTTGATATGACAACCTTACTTGTGATAGGTCTAGCTAGCAGACTACCAAATTACATGGTAATGGCATTCAAAATGTGAAAGTTCCCATTTCACTTGGAAATAATATGGTAGAGAAAGGTATAGATGAAAGGAGATATCCATCTATGGTAAAGAAATCAAATAGTTCTATCAATTCCACCTTGCAACTCTAAGAGACATTGAATTAAATTTCATCTCAAGACAGGGCTTTGAGAGGACACTCTCAAAGCCAACCTTCGTTATGCCTTTGAAACACATGGTAAGTATCAAGACTTAGCAACCTTATTTGCATAATTTTTTCTAGCATGGACCTTAATGTCATAGTCTTATTTTGCCTAAAATGAATGCAAATTTCCTTGCAATTTGGCTTGTGACATTCATAATTCATGCTTATGGAACATGATTGTGTTGCAATTGTGATAACATCTGTTGTATGCAGAAGCTAATAAAAAATGATCGAAAATGACATTTTTGCTCTGTTTTTTTGAAGATTTAAGGAAAATTACATCAAGTAGCTACCAACCTCATATGACCATCATGTCAAACTCATCTCAGGATATTGTCCAAGTAAGAGCCACTTAAGCAAGAAATCTAGTATACATGACTCCAATTTCAATTAGCAGCAATGACAATTCTAAGTATGGTGCAAGCATTGCTCCAGATCCTCAATGGGGCATGTTTGATGACAATAATTTGGGGAGTGAGAGAGGGAGATGGTAGGAGACAAAATTCAAGGAATCCACGAGAAATTGAAAAATATATAACTAATAAGGTGGAAGACATTTGTAACCTAAGAGAGAAACCTGTTAGGAAATGAGTGAAGTTGGTATTACACACCCAATTGGATAACCTCGAGGAGAAAACATTTCTCCCACTTTATTTGTTGGCATAACCTAGTAAGTGTTATTCATTAGCATGTATTTTGTAAAGGCCTTGACCTAGTTCCCATTCAACTCCATCCACCAGGTTGTAGAGGATTCCAAGCCTAATTTCATGAAAAGTAATTTGGGGATGATCACATTGACCTGCTTGATGACGTTTCTATGAAGATTAACTACCTTGAACTATTTTTTTGCGTAGGGAAAGAGACACATTCCCATGTCTGAGCATGAAAACATTATTTGATATTGTTAATTCCTCTAGTGTTTACTTCTAAAAGTTCTATAGGCAGAGTCTATAAAGTGCCAGGTAGCCTCTGGATCTCATCTTTTATGAAAGGTGACATATCTAGTAAATGCCCCTACAGTCAATCTCTGGAATGGATCTAAATAGAAGTATTTCATTTTAATATCCATAAAACACAACAAATTTAAGGTAAACTATGTACATGTGTCATTTCTCTCACAAACTAAAGTGTATAAATGGTAAATTTTATACCAAGTGTGCTCCCACCATGTAAAGCGCAATTTGGTGAACTTATCATTTTTATAATTTCTTTTCCGATTAAATTTAGTTTCACACAATCAATTATTGCTTTGAAAGTTGTGTTCTACATAATTTGTGTACACTAAATTACAAATTGATTTTTTGAAACCTATTTTGTGTAAATGTCGACCAGATATATATCATGGAGGATGAACAACGAAGATCAACCGAATCCCATATGGAGGTTCAGGGATCGGGGGATGTTCACAGTATTTAAATATATAATCTTACATATGGAATTGATTTTTTACTGACTTTGTGAGTTAAATTAGTTGTTAATAGGTTTCATATTTTAATTTTTAGGAGGTAAGAGGAGAAGGGTTTCTACTCCATCCATGGAGCATGGTCATGGTTCAACCGGTCGAGGTATGAGTGGTAGCAGGTTGTGTGAATGGGGTGATATTTATTCCCCTGAAGGCCAATCAACGGCTATTGGTTCTCAGCAACGTCATTCTGGGCCTGGTTCTCAGCAGCGTCATTTTGAGTCTGGTTCTGAGCAAGGTCATGTTGGAGAAGATGTTAACCAACAACATCAAGGTTGCCATCAATTTCAATATTTTTTCATTAAATTTGTACAACGTTTTTTACACGTGTTTTGTCTAATATACGAAATTATATATATATTGATGCAGAGGCCGAAAATGTTCGAAGTAGTGGTCAAAATAGACGTAGGGCAGCCCGCTACATTCAAGAAGAAGGCTGTCAACCCAGCACAACTTACCCAGCCGAGATTACTGATATACCATGGGAAACCAACATGGCGGAATGCACCTTACAAAGGTGTGAGAGACTTCATGCAAAATTGCAAAGAGATCTCGTGGCTTTGTCTCTACCTGCTGAGAGTCGACAAAGCCTTGAAATAGTGACACATTCATTAGGTGAAATGGTAAATGTGTATAGAAATCTTGGGCCAACGACTGATTCATTTGTAGAAATGATGAGAAAGAGAAAAGAAACAGTGATGGGTCCCGATAAATGGGAGGACGTAAAACAAAAAGTTACAAAATAAGTGGCCAAGTTAATGTTCAATTACAAGGAAGGGCCAAAAAGAAAAATGTTGAAGGTGTAGTATTTCAAGCACCCAAACATAGCTCGTTATTTGTATGATAGGCACCTTGTGGCTTATGGAAGGCTTCCATGGAACGATGAGGTTCCTATCTATTTTGCTCAAATGTTTTATGCAGAATTTTTTTTGGGTATGAAACCCAATTACAATGATCTTCCTTCATAATTTTTTGGCCCAGGGAAAGGTCGATTATATGACCGTAAGGGTGCTAAGTGAGATGTGGAGTTGCCTCACCCTGAGCCGCCATTGGTGAGTCTACCGTTTCGAGTTGAAACTTTGCGATCAGAGATGGATGCAACTTCTCAGATAAGTCGAGAAGCCAGGGATGTTATGATCGAGAATGTTCATAGCGGATTGGGTGGAGTCGATCTTTCTTTAAATCGACAAAGAGAACGTGAAAATGCACGTGCCAATTTTGTTTATTGTATAGATGAGGAGATTGACAACATGAATGTTGAAGATCTCCGAACATATGCAAAAAATTGTCGCAATGGTTTGCAAGACTTAATTTTTCATGAGGAAGAGGGCATCGGAACGGTATGTGTTAGTGATCTTAGGGTTTGAAAATATTTTTACATATACATGTGTACAATTTGTAATAAATACATGTGTATGTACATGTATACATTTATTTGTATGTGTACATTAATCTAACAAAAATGTATGATTATATGTTAAAACACCATTTGCAGTTCTCAGGCATGATGCGTGATGAAAATGTTAATATCACATTCGAGACCTCTAGTTCAAACATTGCAGATGGGTCTGACCATCAAGATACGTTGGCAAATGTTAGTGTTTTTTAAGTGACTCTAAAATAAATAATTGTTGCCACACATGTACATGTATGTATATATATAATTTGATAAAATGTTTTAACAGGTACCGATTCCGTCTGATGTTTTTGGGATGGCGATACCTTCTTCTTCCTTGGGAGATGTACCTTCTACTTCCTTGGGAGATGAGCCACAAGTATGGACAATTTTTCACAAGTTTAAAATTTATGTTTAAAAGTTATATATATATATATATATATTCTACCTCAAAAAGTTTCATTAAAAATTGAGATATATATATATATATATATATAGAGAGAGAGAGAGAGAGAGAGAGAGAGAGATCTATATTTTGAGTTATTTAAAATTTTTTGAATTTAGGTTCCTATAGAAGATTTCTTTAATCCACGGACTCTAGCGATGGAGATAGGAACATCCACAACATTTGAACAAGTTGTCTTTAGTTCCTTTTTTTAATATTATTGAAAATAAGTTTATATATGTACACGTGCATTTTCATTTGAAAGTTTTTAATATATATATATATATATAACTGTACATGTATATTGTATAGTTTACCACTGCAGATGTTCCTATGGGAGAACCTGTTCATCAAATGGAGAGGGAACCTTATGAGGTATTGCATGATTTTTTTGTTATATTTTGTTTTTTACATGAAGTTATAGATATATATATTCTCATTCATCTTTAAAACATCAAATTTTAATGTTCAAGTACATGTGCATTGTGTATGTAGGTTTCCCATTCACAGGATAGGGCGCGGACTGAGACCCTAGTAGGGAAGACACTAGATTCGTCTCCATTTGATGGACATGATTTACAGTAGATTTGATTTCAAAATTTAGATGGTTTTAAAATTTGTTAAACTTGATATAGTTTGATACTTGTGAGATTTACAATTTTTGGACATATTTTATTACATTGTTATTATATATTTTGTTTTATTTAATTTTTGGATGGTTTTAGTACTTTTGGCATGTGAATGTGAAGTAATGTTGTTATCTATAAATTAATGTTGTTGGCATGGCATGTGAAGTTTTTAAAACTCAAGTTTTGGATGGTTTCAATCTACATTTTGCATGTGATATTTAATGAAATTTAAATGTTTAATGTTTTAATGTTGCACGATATATAATCAAAAGGTTTTTAAATTTTGGATGGTTTCAATCTACATTTGGCACATGTGGTATATAATGTTAAATGTTTCTATTGTCCATCTAGTTGAACTATAATTGGCATGGTATGTGAAGTAACGATCTATATATGATCAAAAAGTTTTTTAAACTCAAGTTTTGAATGGTTTCAATTTACATTTCGCATGTGATGTTTAATGTTTTAATGTTGCATGATATATTATCAAAATTTTTTAAAATTTTAAAGTTTTGGATGGTTTCAATCTACATTTGGCACATGTGGTATATAATGTTAAATGTTTCTTTTGGATAGTTGTTCACTATAATTGGCATGGCATGTCAAGTAATGTTGCACAAATCCCTTTTGGATGGTTGAAGTACATTTGGAATTTTAAGTTTTCTTTTGATATCTCCATGTAGTTTTGTTTGAATGAAAAAATTTCCAATAGGAAGAACATAGCTTTTCAATGCAACTAACCATGTATCAATTGAGCTCTAAATGAAAAAAGAGTTTAAAGAAGTAGATATGTACGAATTATCTCTTTAATTTTGATTGGAAATATAAGTGTAGTACACACACACACACACACACACACACACATATATATATATATATATATATATGTTTGTTGAATTCGGGTCAATGTCATTAATGCACTTAAATAGGTAGACTTGTCGATTTATTTACATTATGGAAACTTTTTACCAGAAAATCCAACTAGTTTTTCATCAATGCACATAGAAAAACTACTTGGAACAATTAATTGTGCATTCTAGAACATATCTATCCAAGACAAGTAACATTTTTCATCAATGCACATTGAACATATCCGACCATTGGGCAAGCAAATTTTGTACTAGATTTTCAATCAGGATTAGAGATGTGGGTCAAATCCCACCAAAAGTCGGAGAAGTGCTCCGAGTCTCTTGTCTGAAAGGAATTTTCGTACAAAACTATACTGCAGATGATTTATTTACGTTGTGTCCATACTTTTTACCAGAAAATCCAACTTGTTTTTCATCAATGCACATAGAAAAACTAGTTCTAGTTAATTGCATTCTAGAACATATAGATTGAGTACGTAAATAATTTTTCATCAATGCACATAGTAAAACTAGAACAATTAATTTCATTCTAGAACATATATATATATATATATCCAAATAAAATTTTTCATCAATGCATATGTATAGAAAAGCTACTTTCAGTTGATACTAGAGCATGTGCTTGTACCAAAACAATTTGTACATGTGCAAAAACTTGCACAAATAACATAAGAAGCTCAATTTTTAGTTGAGCACTGGAAGTTCTAAAACATATTTAATCCAAAGAGAATAAATTGTTGGACAATTCACTCAAAAAAATTCTAATGGAATTCCATCTTCAATAATCTGTTCGTGATCGGATTTTGACATTTTCCATTTCTTAATTTTTGATTTTTTCTTTGATTGAACTTCTATCAAATTTATGCGTGCTGCATACACCAAGTGACTATATTGACAACTTATGGAATCAGGTTCATAGTCTTCAAAGTAAACAAAGTCTCCAATTTGATGAGTTTGTCTGAAAAAATAACCTTTTAGTATAATAGACCCTCTGTCATATTGAAATCCGTGATCATTATAGTTTTCTAATAATTTCATTTTTCGTTCAGTGCAATGCATCAAATAATACTTCACATTTTCATCATTGTTAATAGGTGCAATTACAGCAAAAACATCTCCTGCATAATAAAATAAATTTAACAAAATTATACATATGTAAATTTATTTATAGATTTTTAAATCATTAGAAAGTAATTCAAATGTTACCTTCTCTAACAAGATCATAAACTCTATGACCATCAGAAGATATTGTAGTTTCCTCTGATTGCATTTCTTCAAACATTGCAACAGACATTTTTCTCTTTGTATTTAGCTCTGTATGTTTCCAATTGTTCACATACATTTTGTTTTCACAAACGTCATTGGATTTTGTGTTTTCTATGCAAACATCACAAAAACAAGAATATTTTCTTCTATCCAATGCAAACACATTTTTTGAGGACTTTGTTTGAATTGAATGCAATTTTCGAGTCCCTTTTATTGTTTCAATTTCATTTCCAATTGATCTATCTACGTCTTTGATTCCAATATGCCAGAAAAACCTTTATATGGAAAATTAGAAGAAGAATTTGTAAATATGATGTCAAAATACAATCAAAGATAATCATTGCATGATAAATGTACAATGTTTAAAATTGGATTTCCAATATAAATTAAATTGAATGTACCTTCACACTTCTCTTGATGGGTTTCTCTCATGGCTTAGAGCAGCGATGCACCATTGAACAACTTCTTCAGCGTTCACAAGTCGGCTTGCAGAGTGGTTCATTTGATATCTTCGAAGTACTCATTTTATGCATGCTCCTACACCGTCATGTTCTCCTTTTCCATGGTCAGTTTCAAAGAAATTCCAACAATGTTTAATGCGGGTTTTCTTATGAAGACAACACAACCAAAAGAATGATCGTGCAGATTTGAATTGACCTGCGCATCCGTCTGACCATATCCAATGTTCATTGAATGTTATTCCATGATTTTTCAATGAATCATAAAATTTTCCAAAACAATGTTGTACAAAACATGTATCATGTGTATGATCGTCACTGATATAAAAGTGATATTCTTTAATGATATGTCGATTTTCACTCGTGCTTTCTATATGATTGACATTTTGTTCAGCATGTCTATATAGAATATGGACGAGCATGGAGACTTGGTCAAAATGATAGTATTCACTCTGAATTTCTTTTTGTGGAACAAATGTGTAGTTTTCTGCAAAATCAATCACTAAAAAAATGGTCCCTGGTGGAAAAACTTCATGAGATTTTTTGAATTGCAAGTCTTTCCATCGAGCTCTATGGGAATGCTTGGTGTATTTGTAAATTTTTGCCTCAAACTTTCTCAAAAAGTCTATCAGAAAAATTTCGTCTTCTAGTCATTCAATTCTTTTAACACTATTTGCACCTTGAATCGATGTATTGATATATTCATATCTCTTCCATTTCACTTTCATGTTGGAAAATTATTGATCATTTATATCAATATGATATTTGTTTTTAAATTTAGTCAAATTTCCACAATCATCGCATTTTTTACCACCAACACATTTCTTTTTGTAAAATAGTTCATCGCTTTCTCTTTCACATAGAATTTGAGATATGAATTCACGGATAGTGGAAGGAGGAGGTGAATCCTTCCATAATGTTCTACTAAAATCAAGGAATGTGTCCTAATATAACTCAAATTCCACATGATAACGGCAACTACAAGTGTCGCGTACGGTGATAGGTTTCACATACCATGGTTTTTGTTGAACAAAAGCACTGAGTGAAACATGAATTTGACGATTCTCTTCTTTGAACTTGTTGAATAACTCTATTTGAGTGGTTTCCAAGAGATGTTTTTCATGTTCTTCGTACTGATTTCGTTCTATTCTTCTTCGCATCACATGTCTTGTAGTTGGTGAAACACGCGAATTTTTTTTCCAATATTCATATATTATTTTTTTAACATTTTCTCCAATTCTATCTTTGTATGGTTTCCTTCAAATAGCTCTCGAACAAGCGAGTTCATCATTTACATCTATTTACAGCCGAAATTTTCGATGTTTGTGCAGATTTTTTCGCGAGGTTCCCAGTGCTCGTGCCATAGATGTTACCAAACGATTCTCTTGAGTACTTGGTGAAACCATCGCCATCTGTATTCCTCTACGTACAATTGAAACATCTTTCTTTCTAGATCTCTTAATTGACTTTATAGCACTACTCATATATTTTATCACCTCTTCCTTCATTTTTTTATCTTTGGTTGATTTTCGAATACCCAATAGTGTCGTCGCTTCTTTTAATTTCCTTGATGATAGGAGACCTTTCAACATTTGAGCCTGAACTGTCACCCGCTCATTTAAGAAATACTTTTCAAAAATGCAGTTAACACGATATTGTATAACATGGTCAGGTTTTTTATCTCCATATGTGTGAGTGTCAACATTTTCTAACATCTCATTATCGATAGTGATTTCATCTGTACATATTTGAAAAAATAGTACATATTCAATAAATAACTAAATTAATAAATATATCTATAATTTCAAATATTTTTCAAATTATTACATCAAATAAAAATTAAGCTTCACATTTTACATTAGGAAAATTGTAAATATATCAATAGATCATAATATTTACATTTACATACCTGCTTCAATTTCTGCTTGAGGTTTATTTTCTTCTTCAATATTTTGAGGAATATCTATGTCTATTTACATTAAACAAAATATTTTTCAAATAAGTTTATCAAATAAAAATTAAGCTTCACATTTTACATTAGGAAAATTGTAAATATATCAATAGATCATAATATTTACATTTACATACCTGCTTCAATTTCTGCTTGAGGTTGATTTTCTTCTTCAATATTTTGAGGAATATCTCTGTCCGTTTACATTAAACAAAATATTTTTCAAATCAGTTCATCAAATAAAAATTAAGCTTCACATTTAGCATTAGAAAATTTTTAAATATATCAATAAATCATAATATTTATATTTACATACCTGTTTCAATTTCTGCTTGAGGTTGATTTTCCTCTTCAATATTTGAGAGGGCTTCTAACTTTATTTTGCGAGATTGTCTCGTCTCTTCTCTATGTTCTTCAGGGTCTCTTTTTTTATCATATTTTCTTGCACAATTTCTTTGATTTCCCATGATAATAGGGTATGAAGTTCAAAAAATTTCCTTCAAAAAATTAGACAATAACTCGATTACAAAAAATATCACAAAAGATTTAATTTAAAAAAATTCAGTTTAAATTTTTTGCAAAAAATACATACTCCAATTCAAAACACTTGAAAAAATTCGAGAGAAAAATGTCTTATAAAAATGAAACGAAGCTCAAAAGATTTACTTAAACTCAAAACACGTACATACCTCCAAGAAATGTCTTTTGAATGTACGTCCAAGAAATTTTTTTAAGTTCAAAACAATTTTTTGCAAAATCAGGCCGCCTCCAAGAAATGTCTTCCAAAAAAATTCTTTAAACCCAAAAAAATTCTTTGTAAAATCAGTTTGCTTCCAAGAAATGCTCTTAAATCAAAATTTTGAAGAAAAGTTTTAAAACCCAAACCAAGATCTTTGTAAAATCAGATGAAATCTGGTGAGACATGCAAAGGATAAATTATGTTTAAAATTGTGACTGATAAAATATTCATGCTGATTGAGGAATGTCAGTTGCAAGATGATCCATTGATGGGTACAACTAGGCCACATAGACATAGAGATTGAGGATTTGTGGGTAAATGATATCATGATGATTGTAATAGCTTCTAGCTAGCTATGTTGAATTTAATATTATATTTATTTGTAATATTTTTATGATAATGTTCAAGGGATGGACTCCCTTATAACCATTAAGTGAGGGGTGAACACCCTCACGAGCGTTTAATAATCAATTTAAAATTTTGTTGATTTTCACCCTACTGGGTTTCCAAAGTATATTGATGTGTGATGACGTGATTTTATGTTGTGTCATTTTTATGATGTTTATTCCTTGCATGATGTGATGTTTATATTGTCAAGAATGTGATTAACTAACTGAATTAAAAGAGTCATGGAATTGATGCAAGGTTACATCAGAAATTTGAAGCTAATAAGTTATAACAATGGTTGTTAATGTTATAATAGCTAATAGGTTATAATTTTGTTTTTTTTTTTAAATTACCAACAATTTTTTTAGATAAAAGAAAATCATAATATATATATAACATATAAATAGGAGTTATAAATTATAATAATGATTTAGCAAAGATATTTAAATTTAAAAAATAAGTATATGAAAAATTAGTGTTTACAATATAAAAAGATTCTTAAAGATGAATATTCACCCTTTTTACTATGGATATTATTAACTTCTAAATAGAATTTCTTACAATAACATGGGCCAATACCATGACTTATCAATACCACTAAAACCATAACTCATTTTAAAAAAATATTATAAATATAATATTTGAATTTATTTTTATAATATTTTTTATATTAAAACATAACCATAACTCATTTTAAAAAACTATTATAAATATTATATTTGAATTTATTTTTATAACATTTTTTATATTAAAACATAGTACTTGAAATAAACATACTATATAACAAGATTTTTAATAATACATATTCAATTTTTTTTAGTATGGATATTCTTAACTTGTAAATAGGTTTTGTTACATTAACATAAGTCATTTTACCATGGATATTGTAGTGGTGTAAATGTTTGTAAACATTTACATGTAGGGTCAATTAAAAATAATAAAAAGTTAAAAGTAATTTCCGACAAAAATTCTCTCCAACTATATGATGTAACTTGATAGACTATGGCCTAAATGACGGTTGGTTGCATGTATGGACGGTCAAATTTCAAGAAACTGACACTGAAATGAAATGCACAAAGTACTAAATACCGAATAAGATTTATCACAAAATACTAAGTTATACTTGTGTACGCTTCAAATCGAGATCCATCTTCAAGACATATTCTTGAATAGACGAAGATAGATATCTCATAGATTAAAAATTCACTATCACAAAATAAATGAAACCATTCCGGATACATCATTGCAAATAAACCCATTCCATTCCCGAATCCCGATACATTATTGCAAATCGGGATTCGGGAATCTTCGGTCAAACATTTCGTGGGCCAAGATGATGGAAATCAACGAAAATTCCTTTCAAACCAGATGACTATTCTTCATTAAAACACGGTCGTGGGTAGAGTGCGAATTTAGCTCCAACCAAAATCCCAAATAATTCTATCTGCTTGTTTCACGGAGTGGCGTCACTAATTAATATTAAATTTCGATGGTTTTGTTTATAGTTTTACTGATTGACAAAAGGGTTTTGGGATTACTAATTTGTTTTTCTTTGGTCCCCTCATTTTTCTGGAAGACAAATCTCGGTATTCCAAACTCTACATAACAAATCGCCATAATTTTCAACGGAGGAAAGCCACAATAAATGGCAATTTGAAATGATAATATTAAGCTTTGCAATAAGGTAACTCGTCGAAATTTAGCTTGACTTTGGAATTCTCCATAAATAAAAAAATTGGAAAAGTTAGAAATTTCTCGATGGATTACAACTCTCAAAGTATTGCAATTATTAGGTTTATTCAACCATAAATTTAGGGGAAGAATATTATCTCATTGACAAAGACTCGACTCATGGGATTTAAAATCAACTCCTCATCCAAACTTAACAAGTATATGAATATCATGATCAAAGGATTTTTTCAGTTGTGTTGGCTTTGATTTTTCTAACAATAATTTCATAAGAGAAATGCTAAATAGGTTGCGTTGGATAAATTTATGAATCAATTGGAGGGAATATCCCTACGTCTTTTGGTATGATATCTATTTTGGAGGAGTTCAACATATCTAAAAATAATTCAATTAGAGAGAATCCAATAGAGCTTTCTCAATTAAAGAAAATCAAAAGCAAACTACAAGTGTTAATGTTAATAAAAAATGTTGATGGATAAGAGGTGTGGATGAACATGTCTCACGGATTGGATTTGGTGGCACTATTAGCGTGATGACACTATGGAATAAAGTTAGACTATGGACATGGTTTCCAAAAGTTGTTTTTATGGAGCAAACTAATTTTTTAAGTAATTTATAAATTCATTTTCTCAAATTATATAATCGAAAAATACCATACTATAATAATGTATGGTAAAGATAAAAATGTATTAATTATATTTTTTTGGTTTATAAATAATTTCCATAAAAAATATAATATTTATAATAATATTGTAAATATATAGTTTTATAATTTCATTGTGATTGTCAATTTATTTTGAGAATGATTATATGTTATATTAATAAAGGAAGAAATTTTGTTAGAATATATTTTGAGAATAATTTTATGTTATATTAATAAAAAAATAAATTATGTTAGAATACAGCTTGGGTGGGCCTAATGGTGAAAAGCATGTGTTTCCTCCTAAGAGGTCATAGGTTCAAAACTAGAGGGGGGTAGAGTATGTATGCCTTCGTAAGCTTAGCAGTAAAATCGTTCCACGGAGGTGGGTCCCTTGTCCCATAAACAAGGGAGTCTTATACACCAATTTGGTGTATGGCTTGGCCGTGACCTTAAAATTGGATTATATATATATATATATATATATATATATATATATATATATATATATAACAATTTATATATGTCCACATTTAAAGGATGGATATGTCTCTTTTCTACTTAAATATTGGCAATAAAAACATTTCAAAGAAGCATTGGTTATAGGGTGATGCAAGAGCATCTCACCGAGTTTGTGATGAAGAAATAGAGAGGGCTTGACAATGTGGTGAACTTGCCACATTTGAGCTAGAAAATCGATTTTGTCACCTTTGTTGAAATTTTAAATACTTAATATAAATACAAAATTCAAATAATTTGAAGATTCTAGGAATATAAGATTCATTTTTGGTGTAATGAATAGGCCACATGGTTTTCTTTTTGACTTCCCTTAATTAGAGAGAAAGGGAAGCAAACCATTTGCTAATATTATGCATAAAAAAAGAGGCATCGAATGGGGAGGAAGACAACTCTTCTCCTGCTTCTGAGTCTGTAAGTTTGGAATGAATGAAGTGGAAGTCATGTAACAACATATTTATTTATAAATATGCATTCTCTTATCTCTAGCTCAAGCCGTGTGTGAATTTGATTACATTTCAGAAGTCGTGTGATCGGGATCTTTTCACTTCAAAGATGCATACAAAATTGCATATAAAAGAGCATGTAAGAAATCAAATTAATCTTCAACCTTCTCAATGTGGCGAGACCTGCTCACTGTGGAGAGGCATCTTTGATTAATCTTCAATGAAATCAAATTACATGCATGTAAAAAATGCACCTTATACCTCCACTTGCGGGGATGGCCTGGAAATGTACACATCTACTCAAGAAATGGACTGCACCATTGAATTCCTGGGGAAAAACCATGAAAAATGACTATAAAATCGACCCCTTTATGCTTCGTTCAAAATATGGACCCCTGGGAATCTCAAAGATTCCCCAAAATTCCCGAAAAATTCCTTCTTGCAGGTTGACTAAAATTTGGCTGCTCAGATGAATAATTTGGTCACACCTTCAGGTTCCTCACAAAAAAACGGAGAAGAATGAGTATAAAGTCAGTCTAGTTTTGAAACTTTCAAAATTTGGCCCTTACAGAATCTTTTAGATTCCTCATGATTCCACAAAGATTATTTTATGCAAGTAAGCTGAATATATGTTTCTCAAATGACAAATATGACTTCACCATTGTGCTCCTTGCAAAAAACTGAGTAAAATGGGTATAAAGTCGACCTGGTTGTGAAATTGTCAAAACTTGGCCCTTGGGGAATATTTTAGATTCATCATGATTCCAAAAAGATTCCTCTCTGCAAGTTGACTGAATATCTGCTGCTCAATTGAAAAATGACTTCGCTATTGTTCTCCTTGTGAAAAACGGAGTAAAATGAGTATAAAGGCAGCTTAATTTTGAAACTGTCAAAATTTGGGCCTTAGATAATCTTTTAGATTCCTTGCATATTCCCCTACATCATGGTTCTGCTCCTTGGTTTCCATCCCCACTCAGGGTTCCACCTTTGCATTGGGTTGCGTGCCTTTGTTCCCCCTGTGGTTGAATGGGAAATATGAATTTAAATATAAAAAACTTGGCGTTAATTTTTAAGCCTACCTTCATGGAAGAATGGTTGATAATATTAATTTATTGGGTCATTGGCCAATTTTTATTTATTTTTTATTTATTTTTATTTTAAAAATATGGACAAAATTTGTTAGCCAAATGGATCACCGAAAAAATAAAGTAGGTGACAATTTGGCCATTTTTGGCCACCAAAAATTGTCACCACAAAGTGCCAAATTGTTGCCTAGTTAATTTTTGTCGAATTTAGTGGCTCCACCAGATTTAGGAAAGCTTCCAAATTTAGTTGGCGCTTTGCTAACTTTAGCAAAGGGGCCTAGTTGACCAAAACTTTGACTGGCCATAACTTTCGCATACGATGTCAAATTGAGGTTTTGTTTGCATCGTTGGAAATCTTGTGATGAGCTCTTCGATCTGGCCCTAGTTTCATATGTGGTAATCCAAGTTTTTTTTTCTTTTTAGCCTTTCAAAGCCCTCTTTGACTTCAAAGCCTCTTTGGATCATCGTGTGAACATTTCTATAGTGTTATTTGTTTCTAAACAATTTTTTTTAGTAGGGTTGTTCATGTGTGCCCCTTCACCGTGACCTTCATACAGATTTTGTAGTGCCTATGTTTTTGTATGCAAAATTTGTTTTTTCACCTTAAATCTAGACCATCAAATTGAGTGAGGTGAATGTTGGACGAGGAGAGGCAAGAGGAGAACATTTTTATTTAGTTAAAATCGAGCTAGATTGTGGAGGATTCGATTGAGCAGAGGATCAAGTCATTTTTCCTCCCAAAATCCCTAAAACAGAGTTTCTGGAATCACTACAAAAATATTTTGCAACACCTACAGGTTTTTGAAAAAGCGCAGCCAAAATATTTCACAGTGCCTATAACCAATTATATTTTCTGCACTAAGGTAGAGCCCAATTTCGCCTTTCAATATGCCCTGTGCCATCATAGGGGTTGTCTTTATTGTCTCTAAAGAAATAGAATGCTTGATTTGACTAGAGATTATAATCAATTTTTAAACCATCAATGTGGGTAAAGCTATCACGTCTCCCATCAAAATGTTGGTTTGATAAATTCATGAGTATACGATATAGTATTTGGAAGATCTTATACATAGATAGTTCATAAAAAATAATGTGCATAGATCTATAGCATGAATTTTATTCGAATTTAATTTAAAATATGGTATACCAAATTACATAGAGATTAGTGCATAGAGATCAAAAACTCATTAATAAATAGTAAACTATATTGGGAGGCCTCTTAGGCCCCTTTAAATTTCTCACACATTAATACATTATGCATTAGCATAAGAAAATATTTGAATAAATATGTAATCAATCATAAATACATAAAATGAACTTAACAAATGATTAGTTGGAATGGGTACAACCTCTCCAAGTATCTCGCTATTTTATAAATACACTTGGAGAATGGAAAAAGACTTGGTTTGATATCCCCCATTAATTATTTCTTCTTTATTTGCGGTATGTGTGTGTGGTGTTCTTCCCTTAAAATGATTTTTTTCTTTAATGCATCACGAATCCCTTGTATCAACACTTTAGTATATCCTTGATTTAGTGTAGGTGACTATAACAAAAAATGGAGGTGGTTTGAAGTTGAACTTGGAGACCAAATAAAAAAAACATGTGTGTTAGAAGATTTGATGTACGATGGAAGATTTGTTTACGATGCTCATGGAAAAAAGAAAACCTACAAACAAAACAAAAGATGATAGAGAAAGCATGATAAATAAATCTTACATAGTGCAACACTACTGGAAACAAATCGACGTAATTTTCAATGAAGGAAAGCTGCAATAAATGGGAATTTTCCATGATAATTTTAAGCTTTGCAATATGGTAACTCATCAGAATTTAGCTTGACTTTAGAATTTTCAAAAAAATTGGAAAAATGTAAATAAAAATTTGTCGTAACTTTCAATAAATAATTGAGAAATTTCTGCATGGATTACAACACTCACTGCATTGCAATTATTGGATTTATTCATCAATAAATTGATTCCTGTGACATCACCTGAAACTTTTCCTTTGTATAGTGAGCGTCACTATGAAGGGAATCATCCATAAGGTATACATTACCCATTTGAGACTATAACTTTGCCAGCGAACTCATTCCATTAATATCGGTAAACCTTTTCTTACGTTCATTCAATGCAAATACAAGGAAAAATACAATGAAAATTTGAAGGGTGGAAAATTATTTGAAGGTTTAGAAACATTGATAAATTTTACTAGTTTTTAATGTGCAAATTATATAGAATGCTTACCAAAAACTCGAAGCATGGTATTTGTTTATTTATTAAATATAAATATCAGGAATATTTTAGATTTTGATGAATAAGTATCGAGTTAAACTTTTAACACTTAATTTATTTGATCTTATTAATAATCTCCAAATTTGTGTGCAAACATCCTCAAGATTGGACATTCTGGCATTCATTTATTTTCCAAACCTACAATTCAATTAAATTTAACATTTATTTATTTGATATTATAATTAATATCCAATCAAATTTGTGTATAAATATGCTCGAGGTTGGACATTCTCAATTAGTAAATCTCACTTCGTAAGTGTGGATTCAATGTAAATTTTTTTTCAAATGAGTTTAGAGCAGTTCTGAACATATATAGTTCTGTTTAAGATTGGGTCCCAAGATTTGTGGAAACTAAGCCTCTCTACCTAATTATTGGACCACATTCTTCAGACGAATTTGTTATGGAGCAGATTGATGATGTAAATTAGAAACACCTAAGTAAAAAAATATAAAACACTATAAAAACCAAACCTCTTTACCTAATTATTGGACCACATCCTCTAGACTAATTTGTTATGGGGCCGGCTAACGAGGTGGGTTAAAAGCACCTAGGTGAAATATAAGTTTGAAATTTGTTGACATTTTAAAAAAAGCAGTAGCAAAGTATTTACTAGCGCAGCGCCGCAGCCATATTAATCCCATGATTTTTTGTATGTATAGCTATTCAATTTTGCATTGAATTTCAATTAGTTCGGCAACTCACCAAAAATTAAACGAAATTTCAGAGTTAAAATTATAGTGTGTTTGATTTTAATTTTATTTATTACTAATTTAATTTATTTATTTCTATTACTATTTGTTATGAGCGATGGGGTCTTACTATGCAATCATTATATATTGGAAGTTGTCTACCAAGGCCGAGTTTTAGCCACGACAACAGAAAACTGTCGGAATCCGGTCAACTAAAAATAAAAAAATTAGGTAGTTGGAGTGTTTGGAATCCATTTTTTATAGTGGAAATGGATTCAGCACTATCAAAAACCCTTAGGGCACTCAAAATACTAAATATTAACAACTGTAAACAAGATTCTGGGCAAATCTTTGCCAGATTTTTTGAAAATCATTGCCAAATTCTGGGTGAAAACGCGGCCTTTTTAGACTACACATTATACATTGTACTATCGTAGTCAGTCATCAGAGAATTCAATGAATATTGTACCACATTCGAGTGTGCAAGTCTGAAAACATAATCTGTGATATTAATAACCAAATCTGGAATTGACGTTTGTGACAGGCGACCAATATTTTAGCTGCTATTGACCCATTAATGCCCCTTAAGAGTACCATCGGTGTCTGCATCATCAGTTTGAAGTACACTCTACATCTGCGGATAACATACATACACCATGCAGTCATATCTTTTCTGGCAGCCACGTAGCGTTGTCTACAAAACGGACCCCATTCACCACCATGCATAAGCATGAACGGACCCCATTCACCATGCATAAGCGTGCTAGGCATGTGGATGGCACATTTGAAGTGCGCGGTCGCAGTTAATGCCACGTCTCCACCTTATTTCAAAGTCGGGCACCTACCCACCGTCCGTTTTCAAATTTTCAATTAACTCTCGCCTAAAGGAAATGCTCTCAAATTCAAAATTTCAATCTAGCGCCAGCCTGAACGCATTGCTCTCAAATTCAAATTTTAACGTTTAGCGCCGCCCTGTTCAGCAATGGCGCCGCACGCGCCGTCCCTTCTCAGCGACCAGAATGGCCGCCGCGGTCGACCTTCTGTTCCAAGCAAGAACCCTATGAGGTTTCCAACTTTTCTGCTATTACTGCTATTCCTTCCATTGCTTCCAGCCGCGTTATGGAGAATCGGGCGGCCTCCACGAAAAGACAGAAGCTTATGTTCGGCATTCATCTTCTGGAATCATCTCATAATCTACAGCAGGAGGAGGATGATGCAGTGATCTATAGCTCCTCGAGGCGGCAGCCGCCCTTCTTGCCGGATCTTAATTTCCCCCTGGCCGCTAAAGATGTCGACTAACAATTTGTAAATCTCGCAAGGACTGCTGGCTAGGGTTAGAAACAACTCTTCTTTAAACTAACCTGGGACATGTGCAAAGCTTGGTCTATGCCCTCCGTTAGCAAAAGAAGGGTTTTTTGTATCCTTTGTCCAAGTTTTCTATTCAGTTCATGTACAGTTTTGAATCCGATTTACATGTAAACATTTGCAGCGATTTTACTGCAGACGGTTTTTTGCCATATAACAGATTGAGAGATGCTATATCATGACGGTAGACGTTTTGGAGTTTTTTTGGGTGTCTAAATTTGGAGTTTTGGAAGGAATTTAGAAAAAGAATTTTTGGTTAAATCTTGATTTTTCTATTATTTGATTGCATATTCATTGCATATATAAATTCAGTATTGTAAAAAACTTCGGAAATATTTTTATTATGGAGAATTTATATAAATTCAATTTTGTGAAAAACTTCTGAAACATTTTTATTATGAAGAATTTATATAGCTCAAATGTGCGTAAATTTGTTAAAAAATGATAATTGTTTCTGAGCCAGCAATTTGGATCTGAGGGCATTCAAATACATATTTGAGTTATGGTAATTTCACAGCTAAATTTGTAATTTCAAAATTTCAAAAAATCTATTTGAGTTATGGTAATTTCACAACTAAATTTGTAATTTCAAAAAGTCTATACAGGATTCTGGTCTAGCAATCTAGACCCGAAAATATGACTAAAGCAAGACTTTTCTAACCTTTATTTAACTTCAACCCAACTAAACTAAGACTTTTCTAACATTTATTTAACTTCACCCACTTCTAACATTTATCTAAACTAAGACTTTTCTAACATTTATTTAACTTCACCCACTTCTAACATTTATCTAAACTAAGACTTTTATAACATTTATTTAACTTCACCCACTTCTAACATTTATCTAACTTCACTTGGGTTGAGTACATTTATCTATTTGCATGTTTGATTTGCTAACAAATAAGTGGCTCATTAATGATAATGAGCATTAAATGAGTTGGATTGGACAGTTACAGTTGGATAAATAACCTGTACAGAGAAAAAAAATAAAAAAATTTCAATCTACAGAGAAGAGTCTATGTTTTTGAGATTGATAGAGTCCTCAATCAAATAGCTTTTTAATTTGATAATTTTGTTTTAGAAAATTACAATTTAAAATTGACAAACCATATTTATATATTTATAATAAATGTTTTTAAAGTATCCAATTTAAATTTAATATAATAATATGAGATATTAAAATAATTTGAGATAATGTTTTATTGTAAATTTTGAAACATTTAAATTTATTTAACAAATAAATCTAAGCAAAATTAATATTTTAGAATTTACAATTGGATAAATAAGATTTTTATGATGGATTAAAAAAATACCATTTTTCACATATAATATTCAATATATATTTTAACCCATCATTTAAATATCTTACTTACCATCTCTATTTTTGTTAATTTTTTTTATTGTGGATATAAAAACAATTGTTTATTAATATATTTTTTGTATTTTTATCGAGATATCTTTTTAATTTTAAAATATGGTCAAAACAAATAATATGATATGTGTGCATGTTTTATAATACTTCAAAAAGGTCAAATATATTCAATCTTGTTCATTCCTATTGTCAAATTAGCCGATGATTTGGTGCAATTATGTAGTCACGATTTATGTGATTTCAAAAATTTTTCAAATCATACCAAGCCATTTTCTCAAATAGCTTCCTCAAACCCATTAACTATAATGTATTTTGAACAGGAACATTAATCTCAACTTTCAACATGATGACTTGGACTAAAAGACAACCTAACTTTCAACATGATGACTTGAACTAAAAGACAACCTTATACATCATAAAACAAGTTCGGACCCTCTTTTAAATAGGACTTTGGGACTATTAATAATAAAATGCATGGCATTCATTTTGAAGGAATTCATAATCTTCCAACTAGTAAGAAGGATAGAGCTCTCCTCTTGACACCCTAGCACTTGAGATGCCCAAACCTAATTACATTCATATTCAAGCATGGATGCCTCTAATGCCTCATATCCTAGGATCTTTTTCAAACTAATAAATAGAGTCATTTTATACAAATATAAATATATCACTGACATACTAACACTAAAGAAATTACATTAAAAATCTCAAAATCAAGACAAACAAGAAAATTGAGTGCTATCATTTCTATTAGACAATTAAAAAATCCTTTAAATTGATTACTCTATCTCCATAGGTTAGTGTTTTATATAGCATACCAATGGCCTGTAGGTGTGGACATTCTAGGTGAGTATCAACCTTTAAGATTAAGGCTTTAAGTTTGAGTGTGCATACAATGCAAGGTTGCATGATATCAGTGGAGACAAAGACAACTTTTCATAATAAGTCCAAAGTTCCTTTGTGGGTGAGTCTATGTTTATCTTGTAATCTCATCGCTATGTGGGAATTCTATGCTTGGATAGCGGGTTTATTTTATTTTTCGTAATCAAATATATTTACATATATATATGGGGTAATTTTTTAATTTATCCATCAAATTGAGAGTTTTAAAAATTAAGTATATATTATTAGTGATGTGCATAATTTCACATGGGACAATGAAATAAGGAAAACACTAGTAAATACCTGTCAAATATAACCTTAGATATTCATTTGAATTTAGTGAGATGTTATTTTGTGAGATTATAATGTTACATCTTTTAAAAACTATTTTTTAATGTAAAAATAAATTCATGGTTTTGGAAAACATCTAAAACATTTTAATTAAGCGAACGATAAGTTAAGATTAGGACTACCAATTTTAAATTATATTTCAAACAAAATCTGCTAAATTCCACCCATAAAATTGTTGACTACATCTTCAGGTTTTTAAGTTATTTACTTAGTTGATAGCTTCCATAGTGTAGTGCATTCAATGCACATGATGTAGTTTGCAATAATGAGTTAGACCATATCAAACAAGGTGTTAGATTGAGCCAAACAAGTAATTTTATATACTCTCCATGTAACTAGTTTTTGGTGAGGTGTGAAAAAGTGGTAATTTAATGTGAAAATAATTGTAATGCTCCATTGGTTATTCAATCTAGGTAAATATGTGTTTAATATGTTTTTTCACTCTTCCTCTTAAATTCTGGCATGGTATCAAAGCCATGGATTGATACATCAAGTTGAAAAGAACCTCCATAATGGGCGTAATTTTTTTTGTAATGGATTTTTTTATGTTTTTCTAGAGTCTATCCGTAAATATGCCTAAAGCACAGTTAAGGAACAATAGTTTCCATTGATTATTTTCGTAGGGACCATCATTTGTGTTTGTGGCAGGAGCGCTATTCGTAATGGATTTTTTATGTTTTTCTAGAGTCTATCCGTAAATATGCGTAAAGCACAGTTAAGGAACAATAGTTTCCATTGATTATTTTTTGAGGAACCATCATTTGTGTTTAGGGTGGCAGGAGCGTTATTCGTAGTGGATTTTTTATGTTTTTCTAGAGTCTATCCGTAAATATGCCTAAAGCACAGTTAAGGAACAATAGTTTCCATTTATTATTTTTGCAGGGACCATCATTTATGTTTAGGGTGGCAGGAGTGTTAGAGGTCCTTTATGGCCCTGAAGAAATCAAAGTTTTATAGTATTCATGGGGCTTGGGAAGATGACAAATAATAACAAAAAAATCCTATTGTTTGTTTCTAGGAATTCTTCTTGCCAAATAATTTCATGTCTCTTCTATCATTGTGTTGGGTGACTCCCTTTTAATTATTCATTGTTTGGTCAAAGGATATTCCCCTAGAGGCCATGTTTCAGATAATATCTTAAATCAAATTCAGAAGGTATCAAAGATATCCAAAACATGATTTGTAAGCACACTCTAAGGGATAATAACTAGGAAGTTGATCAACGTACCAAACAAAGTTGTAATTTGAAGTTTGGAGAATTTATAGTTAATAGTCAATTAATACCATCCTCCATCCCTTACCGAATTAAGCATGATTTCTATGTTGAAATATCAAAATTTTTATGGCGGCCTGCTAGTGGGAAATATGTCATAATGAAGGATTATATTTTGAATTGAATCCATATTTCTCTTGCATTCATTTACTCAAGGATCAATTTACAATACATTTAGCCCTAACTTCTTCCTTTGGGCTATTAGATATTGGCATATTTTTTGCTTCGTCGGTTCTCATAATGAATATTTCCTTTTAGACCTACAGGTCCAACAAATTTCTACAAAATTTCAGTTCGATTAAAAAATCTATAGTTTCCATTTAGTTCTACTCACCTGCAACTCTCCATAGATTTTCTATCTACGAAAATATGACACTTACACTGAAAATTAAGCCTTCCAAAAGTTTCAATTAAACACCATTTCTTTCATTCTAAAACCTTGTAGCTTTTCTTGTAATTTTTTTAAGAAATTTGATCCACCAATTCATGTTTTTATTAATACAGAGATGTTATGCTCATAATCCCCTTTCATCAAACTATTCAAATGCCAAATTCCAACTCCAAAGCACAAAGATATGCTTATGAGAAGTTCATCCTTTCTTGGGCTTTGTTCTTCAATTGTTATAGAGTTGTAACATCCAATTAAATTCTCAATCTAGATTTATTATTTAACACCAAGCCCACTTCATTCCCATGGGGTGCAGTTTGGCCTTCAAACATAGTTTTGATGGCACTCGCATTGCCACATGGCGGCCTACGGTTGGACCATGTGGTTGGCCACCAACCAACCAACCAAATTCGACCAAACCAGAATCAATCAGGTTTAGACAAGTGCTGAGGCTACATTTCCCTTTAAAAAATAACTTTCAACCAACCAGAAGAGGCCACGTGGCATCCTGCCACTGGCCCAAAATACATAGTCAGTTGTCATTTTTTTTATGTGAAACTTCAACCATCGTATATGCACAATTTCTGTATATACGCAACTTTCGTATATGTGCATATGTGTTTGCACATATAAGAAAGATATGTGCATATATAGAAGATTCACATGTATCGAATTTGTGCCTATACAAAGAATTAATTTTTGCACAACTTCTATTTGAAGCTGTATATGCATAGCTTTCGTATACACACATATATGGAAGTTGTGCATATACGGTAGATGCATATATACAAAAGCTACACATAAATGTAATATGTGCGTATACATAATTTATGCACAACTTTAGCCATTGTATAAGCGCAACCTTCGTATATCCGTAATTTTAGTATATGCTCAAATTTCGGTATATGCGCAACTTCCATATATGCGCATATATATTTGCACATATACGGAAGATATGTGCAACTTATGTATATGCACATATCTGTTTGCATATATATCGAATATATGCGCATATACAGAATATGTGCCTGTAGAAAGGCTGAAGTGCTACACAACTTCCATATATACGCATATCTTCCATATATGCACACATAAACTTTTGTATATGTGCATATATTATGTATATGAGCATATAAAGCTCAAAAGAGAGAGGGAATAATGGGATAGATTGTGGAGGAAGTAAACAAAAAAAAATGGGTGTTCCAATGGAGATCGATGCTCTTGCATAGGAGGCAATGTTACAGATCGACAAAAAAATATAGGGGATGAAGAGATTATAATATGTTACAAATTATAATATGCTACAATCTCCCATAGGTAACCTTTCCTCCTCTACCTATTATATCACTCTTCTTGCATTTCTCAATATGCGAAACATAAATGATACCATTTAGAATTCAACCCACTCTTCTTTCAATCTAGAATATAATGCAAAGAGTTATTGTTAGGATTAGGATTTATAATTCTCCCTAGAATCCTTTAGAAATAGACACAATTCCAATATGTGGTTTGACATGGTGTCGAGATGGATAAACAATAAATTTATTATGAAATAAATTTCATATACATTTCATTAACACCCCTAAAAATATCATAAAATAATACTTCATGCTACATTAAAAATTACATAAAATATAATAATAAAAATATCAAAGTCGTTACTTTCACCCTAATTTCCAACACTAATATGCACTACTATGTTACATATTATGTGAAGAAAACAAAAGAAGGTTACCTTACCCTGTCTAAAAAAAACTAAAGAACAACATCAACTAACCTTCTTAAATGTGTTGTAAATATATTATTATGTTTTTTTTTTAGTTTTATTAATCATCTCTCGTGTTGCCCATTATTATTTTAACATTAAACAATTTAGCTTATAATTTTTATGAATATTTATTTTTCAACAAATTATTAAAAAATATAATTTTCAAACATTTGATTGAACAATAGCTTGAAAGTCTCATTGCAACCTTTACACAATATAATGTCAAATGCATAACTAGCTCATGTAATTTACGCCATAATTTATGGATATTGTTGCAATATTCATGCATTGATTTTAGATATTTTTGTAGTGATTTCTTAAACATTCTATGAAAATCATCCAAAAATATTAAAAAAAAATGTAGTATAACTAATAGCCATAATCCAACATCACAATTTAAAAAAATGTGATTTTTAAAAAAAAAAAATGCATTTTTGAATACATATATAGATTCAATACCTGAAAAACCTATGGGCGCTTCAATTTCACAAATTAAATAACTAAAATTATGATTCTTATAAATCTTTACCAAATTTTGGACAAAATTGACCAAAAAAATTTGTTGAGAGTATAATATTCTATCTATTAGTTACACTAAATGAAAATGGCTCATACTTAAATAACATATTTATTATCAATTACTTCTTTGCATATTTATGGATAAACTCTAGAAAAACATAAAAAATCCATTACAAAAAAAATTATGCCCATTATGGAGGTTCTTTTCAACTTGATGTTTCAATCCATGGCTTTGATACCATGCCAGAATTTAAGAGGAAGAGTGAAAAAACATAGTAAACACATATTTACCTAGATTGAAAAACCAATGGAGCATTACAATTATTTTCACATTAAATTACCACTTTTTCACACCTCACCAAAAACTAGTTACATGGAGAGTATATAAAATTACTTGTTTGGCTCAATCTAACACCTTGTTTGATATGGTCTAACTCATTATTGCAAACTACATCATTGTTGAACCCTTAGTTAAAATGAGAGGGGGGGGGGTGAATCAGTTTAACAAATACATGGACTTTTAAAACTTTTCCCTTAAAACTTATTTACACCTTCATTTCATGATCAACTTAATATGTGAGCAATCTTAATTTGTGAGCAGCAAGTATCAAGCAGATTTGTTTATGTAACAACAGTCTTAATATGTAAGCAACATGTATTAAGCAGATTAGATAAACCAAATCAACGCATAGACATCATGCACAGAGACACCAGATATAAGTGGAAACCCATAAAGGGAGAAAACCACATCTTATTATTGTTGTGATGCAAAGGCAAGCTCCAACTCCCTCTCACCACTGATTTTCTGTAAGAACCAACCTATAGGAGGCTCCTACCTCAATTTTGCAAGCTACAACTTGCAAGGAAGCTCCAACTCCCATCAATTTTCTACAGGCACCAACCTACAGGAGGCTCCAACCTCAGTCAACTACAACTGACATTTTATCAATCTACAACTTGATGTGGAAGCACCAACTCCCATCTATTTTCTACAGGCACCAACCTACAGGAGGCTCCAACCTCAATCAGCTACAACTGACAACTATCAAGCTACAACTTGATAGGGAAGCTCCAACTTCCTTACTCTTTCAAAAGGAAAACACTTGCTGATTTACCTTGGATATCAGCTCTGTTCTGTATCTTCTTCACTGCTGTGCATCAGTCTTCATATCTGCCTTATATCATCTCTACATCTTCTCAGATTCACTATCAACTCCTCCTTCTCTTCTTAGCTCCTCATTCTTCTCTGCCTCACTACTTCATTTATGCATTCTCTAACTTTTCACAACATCTTGTTCTGCTCCTCCTTCTCGTCTCTGCCTCAATTCCATACTCAGCATTCTCTATGCTCACTCTCTCTCACCTCTTGCAGCTTTCTTATTTTCTTCAACTCTCTTCAATTCTGCTGCACACTATCTTCTTCTCTCACTCTGTTTTCGTCAACCTTCTCCCCTTGGATATTACCCTGTTTTATACAAAAATAGCTTCATGGTTGTTTGTATTCTACTGGGAATTCGAAATGAACAGCCATGTCTCTTTGCCTTTTGCCTTCTCATCTCTTTTATCCGCTCATTCAGAAAACATAACTGTAGGTACCAATTTATCATTATAGTGGGATATTTTTTCTCTTCCGGAGACTTGCCAATGCATCACAAACAACAAAAAATTCAATTACAATGTTTACATTCACAAATAATGAAAACTCCAGCTCACTCATTCAGCCTCTTTTGGCTCTCTGCACATATGTCTTTTCTGTGACTGTGTTTTGTCTCTTTTCAGCTCTATTTTCTCTTCTTCAATCTGTTGTGGTGTAACTGTTGCATACGTGTACCTGTGCCTTTTATATCAGTGCATTTTATATAAATATGTAATAGCTGGCATTAAATCTGGGAAAATTACAACTCTTTTCACGCAGCAAGTGTCTTGTTGATGTGGAAGTTCCACAAGTGGAACATACATACATCCTAATTGTTTTAAATAAAGAATCGCCCTCCACCTTAAGCCGAGGCCCGTGGGTCCACAGACCACGCGGCATATTTCAATATAATCGCCACAACGTTTTATAACAACGCCTTATATATATATCTATATATATATATATATATCGTAATTTCAATTCTTGGCGAGTTTATATAAAGTTTTAACATATACACTTCCACTTCCACTATAATCAATAGAATGTCATATATCCGGGCCCACTTGCCACGCTTTCCGATGCTATACTTGACTTCTTCCGAATGCAATTGATCGCAATCGCAATTTCCATTTGAATGTACCAACATTCCAATATTCGGAAGCTCTGATTGCGATTAATCTGATGCGATACGATTAATCGCAATCGCAAATTCCATTTGCATGTCCCGATGCTCCGCTTTAACGGTGCAATTGGTCAGCATTTGCTTTCCGATTGCGATTAATCGCAATTGCAATTTTCTGTTGTGATGTTCCGATGCTCTTATAATCTCCGAGGCGATTAGACTGATCCGATGCGATTATGCCAGACTTCAAATACATTTGAATCATAATTCATACACCCATCGAGTCCGGTCTTCAATCGCAATCGCAACTTTCTGTTGCATGTTCTGATGCCTTGCTTAAATCCGATGTGATTGGGAAGGGTCCCACCATATAAGGTACTTGGGTTCTGATAATAAAGCGCTCCATATCAATTAATATTATGCTTTGAACCTTTGTGTATAAGGCGCCGAATATGTAATGCGTTGTATGTATACTCCTGCATGGGTAACGATTCCCGGAATGAGATTTGTATATATATATATATACTTTGCTGCTTTGGGTTATACGATTCCCGGAATTTTTTTTATGTATCCTTCCGCCTGGGGTTAAGTGATTCCCGGAATTTTCTGTGCCTCTACTGTGCTAACGTCTCAGCCTCTGCCTCCACGACTCTGCCTCTGCCTTTACTGCTGTGATAACGGTTCTGCCGCTCGACCGCTTCACTGCCTCTGTATTCGCTGCCTCTGTCTCCACTGCTCGACCGTTTTACTGCCTCCATATTTGACTGTTACACTTTAGCAGTGTTCTTCTGCCTGTCTCCTTTGCCTTGCTTACTTTTTCTTTTGTCTGTCTTTGTTCTGCTGTCTTTTGCTTGTTTCTGCTTCAGTGCTGCCTCCTTTGCTTCCTTTTGTTATATATAACTATTCCGCTTCGAGGTTCTGGTCCTTTACATCCTCACTGCATTCATATTCCATCATGCTGTAAATATTCATCGCCTTCTCTTTCAACGGTGAGTACATAGAACTCGACTTGGTGTATTTTAACTACCGCACATTCTCGTCCAACTCAAAATGCTCTATACTTAGAGTAGAATCGAATGACACCGTATGCAATCAATTCATTTTGGAGCGCATCAAATCTTGATACATATATAAACCGTTATTTGCGAACCCATATCAGTTTGCTCGATCGTGCACAGAATTATAACTCTACCTTTTTGCACAGGGTTTACAATGTTCACAAACTTTGAAGATTTGACTCACAGTTCGGCTTTCTTCTTAGAGGATCGATCCTTTCAGGCATTCTACAATCTACTCTGTCTTTTGGACAACTCTGCTTCAATTAAATGCTTGTCTCTGCTCCTTGACTAATCGATCCTTTCAGGCATTCTACAATCTACTCTGTCTTTTGGACAACTCTGCTTCAATTAACTGCTTGTCTCTGCTCCTTGACTGACACTGCTGCTTGCTTCTCTTTTTGCTGCCTCTGCTACCTGGCTACTGCCTTGTTGCTGTTTTGCTCCTCCTTTGGCATTTCCTTTGCCATCAATGACAACATTTCCAACAATCATGTGCATTGAATGCACTACACTATGGAAGCTATCAACTAAGTAAATAACTTAAAAACCTGAAGATGTAGTCAACAATTTTATGGGTGGAATTTAGTAGATTTTGTTTGAAATATAATTTAAAATTGGTAGTCCTAATCTTAACTTATCGTTTGCTTAATTCAAATGTTTTAGATGTTTTCCAAAACCATGAATTTATTTTTACATTAAAAAATAGTTTTTAAAAGATGTAACATTATAATCTCACAAAATAACATCTCACTAAATTCAAATGAATATCTAAGGTTATATTTGACAGGTATTTACTAGTGTTTTCCTTATTTCATTGTCCCATGTGAAATTATGCACATCACTAATAATATATACTTAATTTTTAAAACTCTCAATTTGATGGATAAATTAAAAAATTACCCCATATATATATGTAAATATATTTGATTACGAAAAATAAAATAAACCCGCTATCCAAGCATAGAATTCCCACATAGCGATGAGATTACAAGATAAACATAGACTCACCCACAAAGGAACTTTGGACTTATTATGAAAAGTTGTCTTTGTCTCCACTGATATCATGCAACCTTGCATTGTATGGACGCTCAAACTTAAAGCCTTAATCTTAAAGGTTGATACTCACCTAGAATTTCCACACCTACAGGCCATTGGTATGCTATATAAAACACTAACCTATGGAGATAGAGTAATCAATTTAAAGGATTTTTTAATTGTCTAATAGAAATGATAGCACTCAATTTTCTTGTTTGTCTTGAATTTGAGATTTTTAATGCAATTTCTTTAGTGTTAGTATGTCAGTGATATATTTATATTTGTATAAAATGGCTCTATTTATTAGTTTGAAAAAGATCCTAGGATATGAGGCATTAGAGGCATGCATGCTTGAATATGAATGTAATTAGGTTTGGGCATCTCAAGTGCTAGGGTGTCAAGAGGAGAGCTCTATCCTTCTTACTAGTTGGAAGATTATGAATTCCTTCAAAATGAATGCCATGCATATTATTATTAATACTCCCAAAGTCCTATTTAAAAGAGGGTCCGAACTTGTTTTATGATGTATAAGGTTGTATTTTAGTCCAAGTCATCATGTTGAAAGTTAGGTTGTCTTTTAGTCCAAGTCATCATGTTGAAAGTTGAGATTAATGTTCCTGTTCAAAATACATTATAGTTAATGGGTTTGAGGAAGCTATTTGAGAAAATGGCTTGGCATGATTTGAAAAATCTTTGAAATCACATAAATCGTGACTACATAATTGCACCAAATCATTGGCTAATTTGACAATAAGAATGAACAAGATTGAATATATTTGACCTTTTTGAAGTATTATAAAACATGCACACATATCATATTATTTGTTTTGACCATATTTTAAAATTAAAAAGATATCTCGATAAAAATACAAAAAATATATTAATAAACAATTGTTTTTATATCCACAATAAAAAAATTAACAAAAATAGAGATGGTAAGTAAGATATTTAAATGATGGGTTAAAATATATATTGAATCTTATATGTGAAAAATGGTATTTTTTTAATCCATCATAAAAATCTTATTTATCCAATTGTAAATTCTAAAATATTAATTTTGCTTAGATTTATTTGTTAAATAAATTTAAATGTTTCAAAATTTACAATAAAACATTATCTCAAATTATTTTAATATCTCATATTATTATATTAAATTTAAATTGGGTACTTTAAAGACATTTATTATAAATATATAAATATGGTTTGTCAATTTTAAATTGTAATTTTCTAAAACAAAATTATCAAATTAAAATGCTATTTGATTGAGGACTCTATCAATCTCAAAAACATAGACTCTTCTCTGTAGATTGAAATTTTTTTATTTTTTTCTCTGTACAGGTTATTTATCCAACTGTAACTGTCCAGTCCAACTCATTTAATGCTCATTATCATTAATGAGCCACTTATTTGTTAGCAAATCAAACATGCAAATAGATAAATGTACTCAACCCAAGTGAAGTTAGATAAATGTTAGAAGTGGGTGAAGTTAAATAAATGTTAGAAAAGTCTTAGTTTAGATAAATGTTAGAAGTGGGTGAAGTTAAATAAATGTTAGAAAAGTCTTAGTTTAGTTGGGTTGAAGTTAAATAAAGGTTAGAAAAGTCTTGCTTTAGTCATATTTTCGGGTCTAGATTGCTAGACCAGAATCCTGTATAGACTTTTTGAAATTACAAATTTAGTTGTGAAATTACCATAACTCAAATAGATTTTTTGAAATTTTGAAATTACAAATTTAGCTGTGAAATTACCATAACTCAAATATGTATTTGAATGCCCTCAGATCCAAATTGCTGGCTCAGAAACAATTATCATTTTTTAACAAATTTACGCACATTTGAGCTATATAAATTCTTCATAATAAAAATGTTTCAGAAGTTTTTCACAAAATTGAATTTATATAAATTCTCCATAATAAAAATATTTCCGAAGTTTTTTACAATACTGAATTTATATATGCAATGAATATGCAATCAAATAATAGAAAAATCAAGATTTAACCAAAAATTCTTTTTCTAAATTCCTTCCAAAACTCCAAATTTAGACACCCAAAAAAACTCCAAAACGTCTACCGTCATGATATAGCATCTCTCAATCCGTTATATGGCAAAAAAACGTCTGCAGTAAAATCGCTGCAAATGTTTACATGTAAATCGGATTCAAAACTGTACATGAACTGAAGAGAAAACTTGGACAAAGGATATAAAAAACCCTTCTTTTGCTAACGGAGGGCATAGACCAAGCTTTGCAAATGTCCCAGGTTAGTTTAAAGAAGAGTTGTTTCTAACCCTAGCTAGCAGTACTTGCGAGATTTACAAATTGTTAGTCAACATCTTTAGCGGCCGGGGGGAAATTAAGATCCGGCAAGAAGGGCGGCTGCCGCCTCGAGGAGCTATAGATCACTGCATCATCCTCCTCCTGCTGTAGATTATGAGATGATTCCAGAAGATGAATGCCGAACAGAAGCTTCTGTCTTTTCGTGGAGGCCGCCCGATTCTCCATAACGCGGCTGGAAGCAACGGAAGGAATAGCAGTAACAGCAGAAAAGTTGGAAACCTCACAGGGTTCTTGCTTGGAACAGAAGGTCGACCGCGGCAGCCATTCTGGTCGCTGAGAAGGGACGGCGCGTGCGGCGCCATTGCTGAACAGGGTGGCGCTAAACATTAAAATTTGAATTTGAGAGCAATGCGTTCAGGCTGGCGCTAGATTGAAATTTTGAATTTGAGAGCATTTCCTTTAGGCGGGAGTTAATTGAAAATTTGAAAATGGACGGTGGGTAGGTGCCCGACTTTGAAATAAGGTGGAGACGTGGCATTAACTGCGACCGCGCACTTCAAATGCGCCATCCACATGCCTAGCACGCTTATGCATGGTGAATGGGGTCCGTTCATGCTTATGCATGGTGGTGAATGGGGTCCGTTTTGTAGACAACGCTACGTGGCTGCCGGAAAAGATATGACCGCATGGTGTATGTATGTTATCCGCAGATGTAGAGTGTACTTCAAACTGATGATGCAGACACTGATGGTACTCTTAAGGGGCATTAATGGGTCAATAGCAGCTAAAATATTGGTCGCCTTTGTGACATACCTTTAGTGCATGAAGATGGCGAGGATTGGGAAGGGCAAGGACAACCAGTACACCTGGTCAGTAATGCTTTTACCATCCCGCCTGTTTCTGTTGTATTGCACTGTTAGCAAGGAACCCACGTTTGTATTTTATTATGTTTATTAATATCACTTACAGTATACTAGCCAAATATTTATTTGTATACTAGCCAAATATTTATAGATTTTAGATTTTAGATTTGACGTATTATATATAAAGTTTTAAAAATTTATATACTTCCAAACAAAATGCTTTAGCCATTTTGTATCATTTTTATTTATATGTTTTCATAATATTTAAATTTGTGTAGAAAAACTTTATTTGATGATTAGATTTCAACATATTTTGTCAATTTGTTTGAAACTAGTTAGTGTGGTTCATCATGAGGACAAGATGACAGATCAGACCATGGAAACTAGTTTAGTGTGGTTCATCATAAAGACAAAATAAGGAATCATATCATGGAAACTAGTTTAAATAGATGAAGGGAGGCTCTAATTAACCTAATTTAACTAGGAAAAGAAAAAATATATAATTTAATTAGTTAATTTACAATATATATTATATTCATATAATTATTAGTATTAAATTATATAATTTTAATATGTTATATTATAATATTATATTTTAAATTTTTTTTTTTTATTAAAATATTATATTCTTTAAATATAATTTATAAAACTATATTCATCTAACTTTGTTTTGAGAGTAAAGGTTAATTGTTTTATCTTTTTTCTTTTCATACGATATAGATAACATAAATTTTAATAAAATCATTTTTTTTATTAATTAAAATTTATTAGCATAAGATATTGTTATATTTATATCTTTTTGTTTTTCATGAGAAATAGATAACATAAATTTTAATAAAATCATTTTTTTATTAATTAAAATTTATTAGTATAGGATATTGTTATATTTATATTTTTTTTGTTTTTCATGTGAAATAAATAACATAAATTTTAATAAAATTTTTTTTTTTTTATTAATTAAAATTTATTAGCATAGGATATTGTTATATTTATATTAATAAATTTAACAATGTATACATACTCTATCTCTCTACTTTTGAACCTATGACCTTGTAGACGCTCACTCAAGCTATATAGTGAGTTGAACATTGTTTCATTCAAAAAATGATGTGTGATAATTAGTGCAAAATGTATAGTAGCAAATGGGCATTAATTTATATCAATTATTTCTGCCTTTGACTAATTAATTATATATTTGTTGTTTACTTAATAACATTGAGTTCATTTGGAGGGCTCAAGTCATTGACGGTATGATGGGAAAAATCACTAAATTATAATGGATTCAGATTATGTGTATTTTCAAATATAATTTACTATCATCACATAAAATAAAGGAACAAAATAAAGATAATAAATAATAAATGTATTTTTTTGCCTAAATACAATTCTGTGCAATTATTGAGGTATATACAGTTGTAACTTTTTATTTCTTTTTATTTAAAATTAACTATATTTAAACTAACTAGCAGGTAATAGCTACCATGTAGCAGTGTAGATGACCATAACAAAAAATGGAGGTGGTTTGAACTTGAACTTGGGGACCAAACAAAAAAAACATGTGTTAGAAGATTTGATCTAGGATGAAAGATTTGTTTAAGATGATCGTGGAAAAAAGAAAACCTACAAACAAAACAAAGGATGATGGAGAAAGCATGACAAATAAATCTTACATAGTGCAACACTACTGCAAACAAATCGACGTAATTTTCAATGAAGGAAAGCAGCAATAAACGGGAATTTTCCATGATAATTTTAAGCTTTGTGATATGGTAACTCATCAGAATTTAGCTTGCCTTTATAATTTCCAATAAAAAATGGAAAAATGTAAATAAAAATTTGTCGTAATTTTCAATAAGTAATTGAGAAATTTCTCCATGGATTACAATGCTCACCACATTGCAATTATTGGATTTATTCATCAATAAATTTAGTGGAATAATATCATCTCATTAGAATATCATCTCATTTACAAAGACTTGAGGGATTCAAAATCAACCTATCATCCAAAATTAAATAGTATATGAATATCATAGTGAAGGGAGTTTAGCATAATTTCAGTTATGCGTTGGCTTCAAATACAATATTTCATTAGAAACTTCAAATACAATATTTCATTTTTCTAATGATTTATTTTTCTAACCATAATCTTATAGGAAAATAATTTAATTAGGTTGTGTTTGCTAAATTTATCTGGAAACCAATTGGAAACGAATATCTCTATTTCTCTTGGTAAGATACCTACTTTGGAGGAGTTAGACTTGTTTAGAAAAAATTTGGGCAGAGAGATTCCTATAGAGATTTCTCAATTTACCATGTCAGTCTCTTTTGATGTTTCTTTTAATAAAATTTTTGGACCAATCCCCAAAGGAACACAATTTGACATCTTTATTGCAAAATCATTTGAAAGGAACAAGTACCTATGTGATAATCCTTTACAGGTGTGTAATGAGAAGCAAAATCAAACTACAACCCCAAAGGAACACAATTTGACACGTTTATTGCAAACTCATTTGAAAGGAACAAGTACTTGTGTGATAATCCTTTACAAGTGTGTAATGAGAAGCAAAAGAAAAATACACGCATTAATGTTTACGGGGATGGATGAAACGTGAGGATGAACATGTATGGTTGATTGTAATGGGGTTGGGAGCAGGGATTGGATTTGGTGGCATTATTAGTGTCATGACACCATGAGATAAAGATAAGTTAGATTATGGACATTGGTTTCCAAAATCGTTTTATGGAGTGTAACAATTTTTTAAGTAATGTATAAGTTTATCTTTCCAAATTATATAGCCAAAAAATATTACACTATAATAATGTATGTGGAAAATAAAAATGTATCAAAAAAAGTTTTTTTGGTTTATAAATAATCTCTATAGAAATATAGTATTTACAATCAAAATATATATATATATATATATATATATATATATATATATATATATATATATATATATATATATAAAATTTCATTGTTATTGCCCATTTATTTTGAGAATGATCATATGTTATGTTAATAAACGAAGAAATTGTGTTAGAAATTGGTGAAATGTAAAATTTTTTTTGGATTCTTATGAGCATTTGTTTTAGTTTATTATTTCTAAATTATAAATAAAGATTATAATGTTGAATTATAAATTCATTATATTATTTCTAAATTTATTAGAGTTATATATATATATATATACAATTGATTAGATTTTGTGGTTGGCTAATTATTTGAGATTTAAAATAAAGATAAAAAATAAATAAATATTTATTTTTTTTGAAAAATTGGTGTAACTTATACTAAATATGATTTTTTAATTTTTAACCATATAATCAATTAAATTTTGTAATTGGGTAAATATTTGAGATTTATAATTAAAAAATAAAAATAGAAAATAAATAAATAAAAATTAAGTTATATGAAGAATTGGTGGAGCTTATACTAAATATGATTTTTAACTGATTTTAACAATATATATGCTTTTGTTTTGCAATTTTTTAGATTACAAAATGGTTTTATAAATGGAGAACACACCATTTTTATATTAATAACATATTAATTTCATTCATATATAAATTTTAATATTATTTAAATATCAATAAAAATAAATAATAATAATAATATTTTTATTTTCAACTTATTAATATTAAAATATAATAAAATAATATATTTGAAAAATAAACCATGATAAAATAAAATATTATTATTAATATAAGACCATAATATTATTTAAATATCAATAAAATTAAATAATAATAATAATATTTTTATTTTCAACTTATTAATATAAAAATATAATAAAATAATATATTATTAAAATAAACCATGATAAAATAAAATATTATTATTAATATAAGACCATAATATATAGTTATAATTATGATTATAATTAGTTGTTGATGTTACATATTGAAAGATAACTAAACTTGATGATAAATTTGTCATTAATCATGGTCAACAGTTACATGAGTAGGGGAAACTAATTTGGTAATGAACGTGTCACTAGATAAAGAGGAAGTAATTATATGTAAAACAACCATTAATAATGAAAAACATTATTTTTTTAATTTTTTTTTTCATATATATTGCTATTATATTTCCATTTTCCAAATATTTTTATTAATACAAATTAGTCATTTATGATTTTTATGAGGGAACAAAGTTATGAGGATTGGCTTGATTGGTAAAGTTTCAGTGTTAAAGCATGTTTGTTATTGAGAGGTAATGGGTTCAATTCTCGATAGCCTTGGGGTTTGTGGTTGAGCTAATAGAAAGTGAATATTACATAGATGTAGTGGTCCTTGATCTCTAGGTGATCTCTGAGCTTCGTGATCCACATAGATGAAACATGTTTTCATGAGGGAAAATCCTTATAGGTATCTAAAAATATGAATATGTGAAAAGTTAAAGAAAAGAATGAATTCAAGATTTATATTAAAACATAATTTTTTAAGAATATAATATATTTTAAAATTATATTAAAAAAAAATAAAAATTAGTTCATGAGGTGATTTAATTAGTGACTGTGTGTTATGAAGTATTATGTAAACAATGATATTGAAGGTTTAAATCCCTTGTGTGTAAAGTAAAAAAAAAATACTTAAAAATATTGTATTTTTTATTCATACAACAGTGGAAGTTTTTATCTCCATTGGTCCTCCATCTCCTAGAGGTAAAGTCAAGACCCAAGGACTCTTAGGACCCAAAGAGAAAGATTTGGAGAATATTAGGGAATCGGATACAAAAATTAACATAGTTTTCATGTACATATTTAGCAAAAGAAATTATTATAATGATTGTGGTAGTAATAGGATATTATAAAGGAAATATAGTCATGGAAAGTAGAGTCAATTAGATCAATAAGTTTGACTAGGTAATAGGAGGTTTAGATAGATGTATTAGGGTAGACCAAGTTAGTGAAGCTAAAATAGTTTATTTATAGAGTAACAAGGTTAATTTGAAGGAGCTAGTTCTAGCATATGAGAATGAGCTACCAAATATTATTGGGATACCTCTAAATTTATGAGCTTTGAGTGAAATTGAGCTAATAAGAGAAACATGTTATCATGTGATTTTTTTTCTTGTACCAAAGATTTGCAAACTCTTTTTCTATATTAATATTAACCATACCCATTAATTCCATCTGATGATATACAATAATAATATCCACATCATCCATAACTATATCATGAAAAAATAAATGCAAAATGTATTGATTCAAGTAATCTTCAAATCTTTAAAAATTTGAACATTCTTACCCTCAACCTATGTGCTCTTGATATGCTTTGCAAGAACCTCCTATATTTTAAGCTAAGCCAACATGGATGAAATTATGCTTCCAACTAAAATTACTAGAGACAATAACCTTCTAATGTTGAATACATCTAGAGACATGTAATAAGAAGTTTTTGTAAGAAAATAAACATCTCGTTCTCTTTGTATATTTTTTAGTGGCATGGGACCACTAGTCAAAATATGTATTTCTTCAAATTATTCATATAAAACATTGAATTTCCCCTTAGAGTAAGACAACTCATACCATATGGTCATTTCATACCTTAGATTATGTTAGAGATATTATTTCCACAACAGTCATTGTTTTGATTTCTATCACTTTATGTATTTTTAAACTCTAAAATCATCAAAATTTCCTATAAAATACATCTTTGCTTGGAAAAAACCTCACAAATAAAATCAAGGCTTAAAATAAAATGGTTTATTTTTCAATGAAGCTCCATTTGTGTAACTAGGATTTTAGGGAAACATAATTTAAATGAGGTAACACTCACAATATTAATAAAAATTCTCTTATCAGAGTTTTTCACGTGCGGTGCCTGGGAACCTTGTTCCTATGTGAATCTGAGAGCAGCTACGCCGCCATGGACCGAGGAGGGGGCCCCAAGGTCGCTTCTCCTCTCCCACTTGAGCTGACTGCGTTCAAGAAGCTGGCTGCAAGCTGCAACAAACATCCAGCTAGTGATCACCAACAAAAATTTGTCAAAAGATTGGATTCAATCCCCACTGTTGCTTTGCCGATCAAAGATCCCTGCAAATAGTCTTTGAACCTTGCAGAACGTGGGCTCATTGGACAGTTCTCTGGGCTTTGGTCCTCGCCTAAAGCGGTGAATTCCTGGATTGAAAGGAACTGGATCCCTCTAGTCAAAGAAGGAATCAGAAGCTTCTTAGTCGGTAAGGGATTCTTTGTCTTTGTCTTTGATTCAGTGGAGGATAGGAACCTTATATTTCGAAATGGTCCATATTTCATGGGCCCTCAGGGTCTATACTTGAACCAATGGGCCCTGGATTTCGATCTAAGCCAAGATGTTCCCTCGGTTGTTCCAGTCTGGGTTCGCTTGCCCCACCTTCCTCTGCACTACTGGAACCCAAAATCTCTAGAAACCATTAGAAATAAGCTTGGAAAATACATAGATAGAGAAAAAAGGAGGGATCAGTACTCTTGTGGAATAATTTGTGTAGAAGTCGACTTGGAGGAAGGCCTCCCTGAGGCTATTAAGCTCACGGTGGCTGATTGGTCTCACATCCAAGAGTTAGATTATGAGCAACTCCCATTTAAATTTCGGTATTACCATGGCTACAGACACTTCGGCAGGTATTGCAAAAAGAAAGTAGTGGAGGAGGCCGAGACCTCTAAGAAGGATCGATGGACTCAAGTCCAGAAAACTATCTCAACTAAACAAAATATTAGAGCTAAAGGGAAAAGCAAGCCTTTAGGTAGTGCAGCACCTACCTTGGCGATACAAGGGGAGGGGATTTCTGTCTCTCCAAGAAAAGAGGCAACCACCAATCCTTTTTAAATTATAAGCACCCAGAAGAAATCCTAGCTGAAACAGTTGCTGAAGAGGATGAACAGAAGTGCATAACAACTGAAGAAGACAAAAGTCAGGAAGAAATTTCCGCTATACAAACCGGAACACCAAGAGGAGCCTCCAGCTCCCCGCCCTATGCAGAGATGATAAGGAAGAAGTCTCCTAAATCCTCCGGATCCTCAGAAGAAAAAAATTTCGAGAGGCCCTCGAAAATAGTTGGGAGAAAATCTCACAGAGAGGCAAGAGAAGAAGAGGTTGAGAAACAAAAAATGCAAGGTAGTCAACATTGAGATGTCCATAGGCAGAAACACTAGAACCAGGCCTCCCAAAGGTGGTTCTGGCCACCCCTTTGCAAGTAAATAATGTGTATAGTCTCTTGGAATTGTAGAGGCTTGGGGAATCCCAGAAGCTGTGAAGAATCTCCTGAAATATGAAGCCCCTGAGATCCTCATGCTCCAAGAGACTAAAATAGAAGGGGCTGCCATTTTATACCTCGGAAAAGAGAAATGGGGAACAAAAGCCAAAAAAGTAGTAAGTGCAAGGGGTACTTGTGGTGGGCTCGCCACTCTTTGGGAGGATGAAAAATTCCACCTCGAAAGCTCCTTCGAAATGCAGCACTAGATCTACATCGAAATTCAACATATTTCTAGTAAGACCACCCTATCCCTATTTAATTTGTACGTCCTGGTCCTCTATGCAGAAAAAAAGGACTGTTGTCAAACCCTGTCTGATTTTCTAGAAGCTTACTCCCCTAAGAATATAATTCTAGCTGGAGATTTCAACCTAGTTTTTGAGCCAAAGGAAAAAAGGGGGGGTATTCTTAGCAAGGACCATATCCTACCCCTCGTGGAAGACTTGATCCAATAATGGGACTTACTGGACTTCAAGCCAAAAAAAGGGCTCTTCACTTGGTCAAAAAATAGAGTAGGGATTGAGCATATTTCAGCCCGTCTTGACATATTTTTACTTTAGAGTACCTTCCTTTCCAAAAAGAAGATAATCTCCACCAAATTCTACCAAAACTAACATCTGATCATAAACCCATCCTTCTGCTATTAGAAGAAGAGGAAAATCTGGGGCCCATCCCCTTCCGGTTCAGCCCCCCATGGTCAGAAAGGGATGGGTTTATGGACACAATATCGAAGGCTTGGTCCATCCCAGTCATTGGATCACCTAGTTATGTGTGGGAACAGAAACTTAAGGCCACCAAATCAGCCTTGAAATATTGGTTAAAAAATTCCTCAGGTACCCCCTTTAGTCTTAGAAAGCACGCCACTAAGAGGCTGCTCGATCTAAAAATGAACATGTAGCATCAAGAAATTACCTACTCATAAATTCAAATTGAACAAGAAGCCCAAATTAACACTCTCCACACATTCAAAGTTGAGGAAGAGTCCTTGAGGCTAAAATCATGCAATCTCTGGCTCTAGTCTAGAGATAAAAATTCTGCCTACTTCCACAAGAAAATTCAAACTCACCTATCGAGAAACCACATTGCAAAAATTACCTCCACTGATGGGTCTGTGCACAAAGTAACAACTGAGTTAAGAGAGGCTGTAACCTCTAACTTCCAGCAGTTTTTCAAAGAAAATGGAATAGACAACGAGGAGGAATTTCCAGAATTTCTCACTCACGTTCCAATATTGATAAAGGAGGAGGATAATTCAAGCCTCTTGAAACCCTTCACGGAAGAGGAAATCAGTAATGTCATATAGAATATGGATCTAGACAAAGCTTCTAGACTCGATGGATTTTCCATACACTTTTACAGAATCTTTTGGGATATTATCATGGCCGACCTGTTCCAAATGATAAAGGGGTTCCAACAAAAGGCCAAAGTGGGAGGAAGCATAAACTACACATTCCTAGCTCTAATCCCTAAAGAAGTGAACCTTGTATCATTTGACCACTTCAGACCAATTTCGCTTTGAAATGTGTCCTACAAAATCCTCTCCAAGCTCCCGGAGAATAGAATCAAGCCTCTGTTGGAAAGACTCATCTCTCCCTGCCAAGGCGGATTTGTCAAAGGTAGGCATATCCTAGACAACATGGTCCTGGTGCAGGAAACCATTCACTCCAGCTACCAACGTCATGAGAAAGGGATGCTAATCAAGCTGGACATGGTGAACGCCTTAGATTATGTAAGACACTCTTTTCTCCTCCAAGTTCTATCCACTTTTGGCTTTATCTTTGAATTTATAATTTTAATAAAAGCATGTATAAGAGAGTCATTGATTTTCCCTTTAGTAAATGGCAGGCCAACCAGCTATTTCAAAGCTTCGAGGGGCATTAAGAAAGGCTACCCCTTGCCCCCATTCTTGTACATTTTGATGGCTGAATCTCTAAGTCGAAAGATGATAGTAGAAAATATAAATGGGACACTTCCTAGCATAAGGGCTATTAGAGGCTCTGAGCCAATCAACCATGCCCTGTTTGCAGATGATCCATTACTCATGGGAGGAAATTCCTTTAAGATTGCAAGGGCTTTCAATGAATTTATCCACAAATTCTGTAGAGTTTCTAGAGCCCAGGTCAATAGGAGGAAAAGTGTTGTGTATGGCTGGGAGATCGATCAACAAACCATGAAACGGATTGCTCATGCCCTTGGCTTCGTGGGCTTTGCTACCTAGGATAAAATCAAGTACCTTGGCTTGCCATTGTCTTTGGGTTCTAATAAGGCCCTCCATTGGGCGGAGATCCTCGGCAAAATGAAGGCAAAAATGAATGCTTGGGGAGGAAAATATCTTACCACAGTCGAGAAGCTAATCCTGTTTAAATCTGTTCTTTCCTCCCTCCCAATATATCACAATACTTTTTTATTGGCTCCAAAATAAATCACTGAACATCTCTCTAAGCTCTTAAGAAACTTCTTGTGGCAAAGAGGTAAGGGGAATCATAAAAAATTCCACTTGGTGAGCTGGGATATTGTGAAAAGACCCTTAACAGATGGAGTCTTGCAAGTTAGAGACCCTAGGTTGGCCAATCTGGCCTTAGGAGGGAAGATTTTATGGCAAATATTCTCAAACCATTAGCACCTTGTAAGTCAAGTGCTCATCAAAAAATATATGAACAGGATCTCTCTGAATAATATGGAGGATGGAGCTTGTAGTAAGGGCACCATTCTATGGAATCTCTGTAGTCATGGCTAGGAGTTCTTCAAAGAGAACCTATACGAGATTCCCGGAAATGGAAAAAAAATCTGCCTATGGGAAGACAAAATCATGGGTCTCCAACCTTTCAACTTAGACCATGACATTACAGATTTGCATGACTCACTCAAAAACCATGCCATCAACACATTGGATGATATTTCTTCTAGGGACACTGCTGGAAATTGGAACGATTAGGCTATCCCTCGCCCTCCAGATTGGCTGCAACCTCAATTAAGACTCTTCCTTGCTGCGCTCATTGGGCCGGCCCCAGTTCATCGACGTGAAAAATACAAGTGGGGATGGGGAAGGTATGGAATTTACTCAGCAACTCAGGGATTCATTGTCCTCCAATCCCACCTTTTGTTACACTCTCCATCACTGTGGTAGCATGTCTGGGATCCTATTGGCCTTCCAAAGGTCAACTTCTTTTTCTAGCTCCTCATGCATAGATGGATATTGATTGGGATAACCTGGCAAGAAGAGGCATTTTTCATCCACATAGATGTCCACTCTGCTGCTTGACAATGGAAACAATCGACCATCTGTTTATAGACTGTTCATTTACACAAGAGGTATGGATGGAAACTATGCACGGTCTTAATGCTCAAATCCCTTCGCATATCATAGTAATAAATTTATTCACCACATGGAAAGGGTGATCTCCCCACACATTGAACAACAAATCACTATAAAAAAAAATATGGTATGCAATCCAAAAATACATTTGCTGGGAAGTGTGGTTATTAAGGAATGATGCCACCTTTGACAATAGTAAGCACTCTCCCACAGTTGTGGCAGCTAAAGCAAAAGCATTGTTGTTTGAGTCCTTGGAGAATCTATCCTACAAGATAGACAAAAAGCTTTCCCCCGATGAAATTAGCTGGATCAGAGTGCCTCTAAAGAGTTCCTTCAGAAAAAAGACCCCCTCTCAGCCTTGTTTCAACTCAGAGTGGAGGCTTGGGATCCTCGAACTCGATTTTAAAAATTAGTGGAAGAACTAGGAAAAAGCCACGATATTCTTTGACGGAGCTTCCAAAGGAAACCCAGGGACATCTGGAGCGGGGGGAGTAATCTATTCCCGAGAAATGCACAATAAATTTAGCTTCAGTTGGGGCCTTGGGCAGAGTACAAACAATCAAGCAAAAATATTAGGAATACTCAAAGCTTGCTAGATTGTTCTTAAACATAGAGAAAAAGGCATTCAAGTCTTTGGAGACTTGGAAATCCTGATAAATATCATAAACACTGATCATCACTTCAACAATTCAGCCCTCAACAAGACCCTGTAGAGACTCTAAAAAGTGCTGCAAAATTACACCTCAAAATCCTTCTACCACATTCTGCAAAATCTAAATAAGGAAGTGGACGCAAAAGAAAATATAGGCTGCCTCTTAGCCCAAGGAGAACTCTCAAAAAATGATGAAGCCCCTATATGGTATCATATTCCATAATATTGAAGCTCCCCATTTATGTAAAAGCAGTGCATCGCCCCGCCGAGGTATTTTGGAAAAAAGAAATATGTAGTAGGGGTTGTTTAGGCTCCGGACCAACCTAACATCACAAATAAAACTTATTTGTTCATGTTAAAAATAAATAAAAACTCTCTTATGACAAAAAGCTTGAAATTCCATCATCATGTTACTTCTAGTAGCAAAGGTCTTGTTGTAATATATTTTCTAGATTAAAATACATATGTTTTACACTATGCATAGCCATCACACAAAAAAAAATAGAATCACTAGTCTCAAATCAACAATATCTTCAATTCCTAGATTTTGATCCAAATGATTTCTTTTGAAATGAAATAATTTTTATTATTATTTTAATTCATATCTATAACCGCTCTCTTCATTGAAATTCAACATAAAAAATGATACTCATTTATATATATACATTCTCATGAGCATTCCTTGGGATATTTTTCAACTACTCATCATTATTATAGTATTCCCTCTAACTACGTGATGAAGCTATTAATACCCAACAATTACATTATTTATCTTCCCCAATTATCTCCTTAGGTATATTATAATAGATATTGGTACTAAAGGAAAAAAATTTGGAGAACATTAGGGAGGTGGATCCAAAAATTAATAGATCTCTTAACATGCATGAATAATTCAAAGAAAAAAAATGTGGAGATAATGAGATTAAGGATTTGGATGAAGTAGTAATAGAATATGGTAAAGGAATTTTAGCTAAAGAGAATAAAGTTAACTACAACAATAATTCTCACTATATGATGATAAATGAAAATTTATGCATTAGGTTAGAAAACATTAGTGAATTTAGAAGAGCATATTCATATAATAGTAAGGTTATTTTCAAGGGTCCAAATCAAGTAGATGAGAATTCGAGGCTAGTTTTTCTTAGGAGATCCCTACATATAGGATATTTGGGTGGAATTGAACCAATGAGGAGTGGAGAGGTGGACCTCACTAAAAATATCAGTCAGAAGCCTAGAAGGTGTGTGATGAGGATAAAGGAACTAATAAATATGGATATTGGGAAGGATATTTACCTTGAGAAAATTTTGGAATTCTAGGTTCTAGCTGGTAGTTTTTATTGGGGACAAATGGAAAAATTTAAACTATTAGTCAAGAGCCAACAAAAGTATAATTTATAGGAATTATTCTATGTTCCACCTCCAAAGGATGCATATGTCTCTTTTCTACTCAAATATTGGCATTAAAAAGGTTTTAAAGAAGCATTGGTAATAGGGAATGTCTTTATTGGCTCCAAATAAATAGAATGATTGATTTGAATAGAGACTAGAATCAATTTTTAAACATTCAATGTGGGTAAAGTTATCAGGTCTCCTATCAAAATGTTGGTTTGATAAATTCATGAGTATAATATATAGAATTTGGAAGATTTTATACATGTATAGTTCATAAAAAATAATATGCATATATTTAGAGCTTGAATTCTAGTCGAATTCAATTTAAAATATGGTCTACCAAATTATATAGAGATTACATAGAGGCCAGAAACTCATTAATAGATGGTAGAATCTATTAGATTCTATTGGGAGGCATCTTAGGCCCGTTTAAATTTGTCGAACATTAACGCACTATACATTAACATAAGAAAATTTATGAATTTGTATGTAATAAATGATAAATACATAAAATGAACTTAACATATGATTAGTTGAAATGGGTACAACCTCTCCAACCATCTTCCTAATGTATAAATACTCTTGAAGAATTACAAAATTTTGGGTTTGATATCCCTCCATAAATTATCTCTTCTTTGTGTAGTTATGTGTGTGTGGTGTTCTTTCCTTAACACGATTCCTTTATTGAACACGTGTTGAAACCTATGTTTCAACACTTTAGTGTATTTTTTATTCGTTCTAGGTGACAATAAAAAAAAATGGAGGTGGTTTGAACATGAAATAGGGGGTAAAATAAAAAATAACTTGTGTGTTAGAAGATTTGATCTAGGATGAAATATTTGTTTGAGATGCTCATGGATAAAACAAAACCTATAAAAAAAAAATATGATGGAGAAAGAATGATAAATTAATCTTACATACTACAATTCTATTGGAAATGATTCCTAAATCATGATTTAATATATGTTCATGAAAAATAGACCTAGTTTGCTCTTGAATGCACATAGAATCTTATGATGACGTTTGTGATTTTCTCTTGTAAATGCACAAGATTGATGATATGACTTTGAGTGGAGATCTATAATATTGAGAATATGATTTAAGTTGTACAACTATAGATCTTTAGCTTCTTGGATTGGAAAATTCTTAGGAGCCTTCTCATGGTTTGGCCATAATCGATGAGCAATAAAACGTCAAGTGGTTTTGATTTATTCTCTGTCAATAAAAGAAAGTAGTCAAGATGATCAAGATGCTTGAATTTTTTATTAACTATTTATTTGTGGGCAAAGCTATCAGGTCTCCCATCAAAATGTTGGTTTGATAAATTCATAAGGAGTATAAGATATAATATTTGGAAGATTTTAGACATAGATAGTTCATAAAAACTAATGTGTATAGATTTATAGCTTGAATTCTAGTCGAATTCAATTTAAAATATGGTCTACCAAATTATATAGAGATTACATAGAGGCCAAAAACTCATTAATAGATGGTATAATCTATTGGATTCTATTGGGAGGCCTCTTAGGCCCCTTTAAATTTTTCACACATTAATACACTATGCATTAACATAATAAAATTTATGAATGTGGATGTAATAAATGTTAAATACATAAAGTGAACTTAACAACTGATCATTCAAAGGTGTGATTTTTTCTAATTGACAGAAATAAAGTGTGCATTTCATTTACCTATTGAATAGTGAAATCAACTAGTTTTATAAACTATATGATTTCTTAAGTGATGGCCCAGTCATGGTATGGGTCGAGAAGAGCTTTGATTTAAATAAGTAGCAAAGTTCTTGGAGAGTCCATTTTCATTCACGTGCCATGAAGTTGTTGAATCCAAAATTATCCTGTAGTTGTTAGATGGGACATTCATTTTTTGAGTAGACCCTAATGACCTTAAATACATACATATTAGAATGAACTATTAGTATTGATTTAAAATTTCAAGAATATAATACCTTCTCAACTATGGTAACTCTGAGCATCCTATCAGAAGAGATGATGCATAAAATGATATCATTATTCATTGCCTTGTGATTATCTTGACCATCCATATCACACCACAATTTTGTGTCGGTGCTTTAACAATTGAAGGATGAGACCACGACACTAATCATAGTAATAGTTCATGCAAACTGTGAAGTTATGGAATTTTGAGAACATGAGAGAAGTGACAGTTGGAAAGGGATAGTTGGCTTCCAACTATTGGTCTCTAGTCAACTTTTGACTTATTGGTCGACTTTGGATGAGCCAATTTTAGATTAGGCACCTCCATTTTTTAACTAGGCCTATGCTTCAACCAAATTGACCATATATGGATTTTGACTACCTTACAAGATCAACTTGATGCCAACCAACATGGAAAGATGATGAAGGGTGTCGTTGACTCAAAAATATATAATTTAAGATAATTCGACTAAAGTTGTGATGAGGAAGTTAAAATATATATATTGGCACAACCACATAATTAGTAAATGTGGTTGATATATTTCGATTAATACCATTTTCATATTTCGTTTGGCGTATAAAATATGGAAATTATCATTGATCAGTGTATATCAACCACATTTACTAATGTGGTTATGCTAGTTGATGGTTGATGTGCGTAGGGTGGATTCATTGACCATATTTTATTATGGTTGATGATGGGGTTGATTAATTGATCATTGTTGAATATGGTTGATCATGGTTGATATATTTTCTAAGGACTGGTATTGGTTGACCATGGGTAGATGAGGATTGACCATTGGTAACCATAGGTGACAAGGGTTGGCCATGGTTGACTATGGTTGACCATGGATGATGTGGTAACAATAGTTCACCATTATTGAGATTGTTTGGCCATGGTTAACATGGTTGGCTATGGTTGAACTTGTTGTCTGTGTTTGACCATGGAAGAGCTTGTTTGAGAAATTTTTCCTATGGTCAACTAGGGTTGACTATGGGTGAACATATTTGATTCTTGTTGTCAACATTTAACTAGAGATGCATATGATTGACCATGTCGTATATGGTTAACCATATTGACCATGGACAACCATGGTGTACATGGTTGACCATTGTTGTGTTAGATACTAAGAGGGGGGTTGAATCAGTATTATTATTGTCTAAAATAAAATTTTCACTCCAATCCTTATTTCTTAGATTAGACATTTATGGGATAAAACTAAAATATCACATAATTAAATAAACACGTAGAACACTAGATATTTAACATGGAAACCATAAAGGGATAAAACAAAAAACAAAAAAAATATATTTTTAAATTATTATTATAGGAACCTACCTATAGTTGCAGAATTTGTAAGCACCCACTTGAGGGAGATTCCTATCCCCTTTTTAATTTTGCAGGCTTCAAAGTTTAGTAGGAACCAACCTACTGGGAACATTGATCACCAATTAGTGTTGTTCAATTTTTCAAGTCTTACCTTTCTTTATTTTGTATTCGTACCATCAAATTTTATTTATAGAAAATGCATTGACTATAATATCCATGTTGTTATTCTCACACATCCACTCATATATTAATGCATTTGTACCCTTTTCTCAATCTCCCTTTTATTATCTAATCTTTCAATTAATATTTTTATTTTTTTACCACTCAATAAACAACATATATAATGATTTGTCTTCTATATTTATGGTTTAGATCCTTCCTTTATGATGGGTATAGGTCCATAGTTTTACTCATAGAAATTATCTTTTGACCAAATATATAAATTGTGTCCTTTAAACTTCTGAGTTTGTCGGTGACATGAAAGAACTTAGAACCTTTCCTTAATTCAATGACCAAGGGCTAGGACCATAGGCATATCCACCTTTTCACATGTATTTGACATTTAGTTATTTTGATAGTTTTCCAAAACACATGTAGAACAAACCTATGGATGGATGGATGGGCCAAACAAATATTTCTCACACGAAAGCGCAATCACTCTAGTACCTAGAAAAAACTACCTTTTATACTGAATCTAGATCCATGCTTAAGCTTGTGTATTGATATTTCTCACCCCCAAAGGGTTGGATAGTTGGATGAATCCTTGCATTGAATTGTATAGTGAATCTGTAACCTTTACCATAGTGGAATCTTCACCAACTCCCTCAATCCAATGATCCATGTTTGATAATGTAAACATTCTTGCTACACCCTTGAAGGGGTAGATGCTCAAATCAATTGTGCAACCCTAGATGTAAAGACATACTTCATAAAATTGAAATACAATGAACAAATCCACCAAACCATATCCTTGGCATGAATCTAGAGACATGCCACGTCATCAGTTAGTTCATCTCTTTGCCACATGTCACCACCATGTCATATCTCTACCACATGTCATGTCATGTCACTTCCATGTGTCACATAGAAAAGGGACACATGGACACCCAAAAATTATGAATCTACCTACCATGTTTCATGACCATTGATTGACACATCAAGAGCCTTATGCATGTTATATCATTTGGATGCCACAATTTATTCCATATGGGTGCCACTTGTATGCCACATCACTCTCTTCCACCTATTAGGGGGTCCACAACCTGTTTGAGAAATATGGAATCCCGCATATTTTCTAGGTGTTTCTGTTAGGCAACCCCTGGATGCTCAAATTCTCGGATAACCTTGCATCAACTGAATTTCGTTAAAACCTATATTAATATAGATAATCCAATATTTGGCTCATTTCAACTGTTCCAAAATATGATGCATCCTAGATGACTATATGTCGGAATGCCTCAATGCATCCCTAGGTGACTTAGATTTTGGAAATTTGTCCAAGCTAGAACCTAACTTGAACTGCTTCACTTCAAAACATATTTTCTTCTCATTCCTTGAGAGTTTGACCAAGTGCCATATATTTTTGGAAAATTATTTGAGAAGGATATATAACAAAAAACTTTACATGCACTTTAGATCAATATTAATATAGAAAAAAATTCTTCCAATCTAAGTTATCCAACTAGTATGCATTCATGACTTCAAGTCAAACAATTTGTAACATATACTCAACAATCAATGACACTAAGCACCTCAAGAAACAATGGCATCACTATAATCATGAAGACTCAACAATATCCCTCTCAACTTAACATCACTTGACATCAATGACCACAACAAACCACCAAAATGTTGGATATGGTTGAATATTCTTGACTATGGTTGAAAGTGGTAAAATATGGTTGATTATGGTTATATATGGTCAAGTTATGGTTGATGAGGGTTGACAATGATTAACCATGGGGTATTGAGGCTTGAAACAATTTGACTATGGTTGAAGAAGGTTGATCATATTTGACTACAATTCACCATGGTTGATGATAGTTGAGGAAGGTCAACCATGTTTGGAAATGGTTGATGATGGTTGACCATGGTTGATAAGGTTAACAAGGATTTATAATGGATAACCAAGGGTTGATGAGGAATGACCATTGGTGACCATGTATAACAACGGTTGACCATGGTCGACTATGGTTAAATATGGATGACCATGGTAACCACATTTGACCATTGTTGAGCACGTCTAACCATGGTTGAACATGGTTGACTATGATTGAACTTCTTGTCCATGATTTACCATGGTTAGCATATTTAAACATGGATGGGATTGTAAGTACATGGTTAGATATCATTAAATATGGTTTTCTACAAGTGAACATGGTTGACCATTGATCCAAAAGGATATTGGTGGAAACCTACCTATTCCATTTGGACCCCCAACATTGTTTCCTATTAGTTTCCTATTTTTCAGCAAAATTTCATATTTCGACAGTTTTCTATCTTTTGGTAGTTTTAGAAGTTCATAAATGTATTTCATCTAGTGCTTAAGTAGTGCGGTTTTCTACACAATTAAATCCAGATAAAGATGGATTTTCTAGAGATCTCCTCGCTCGGTGCAACATACTGATATGCTACCTTAATTAAGAAAACATTTAAACAAAACAAGTGATACTTTGTTTCTCTGAATCCAAAGAAGGGAAATGACACCCCAAAAATACAAAACAAAGGGTAGATCCAAGGTGGAACAAGCCAAGACAACCCATTGAAGTCACAAGAAAAGAATAACAATGGGAAGATGAAGAATGACATGGGAAAGTGGTGTGAGTTCCACAAGAGCCCCACTGATAACACAAATGAGAACCACATGAAGTATTCAGTGGTGGATGATATGAAAGCGTCAGAGTCAAATGTAGGTTTCAACTATGAACCAAAACCCAATAACTGGAAATAGATCATTAATACAGAACCCTATGTCATCATTGTTACCACCAGGGTCCAACAGAAGGAGACCGAAGATCTAGAGGATGGTGAGCATCTCTTCCACTCATATATGTAGGAAAAGGGGGTTCCACTATGTTTCATTGTCGATAGTGGGAGTCAAAATAACCTCATCTCAATAGATTTCATTAATTTTTGGTCCTAGCGACAACACCACACTTGTATTCATACACTATTGGGTGGCTCCACCAAGGGTGAGATATCTGCATCAGCGAATAGTGGCCATGCCTTACAGAATCAAGTATTTCATAGACAAGGTATTATTTGATGTTGCTCCCCTTGAATTTTTTATGCTTTTTTTTGGAAAACCATACTTGTGGAAGAATCGTGCTATGTATGAGTCGAAACCTTGTATTGTTATTATTTATTTGGGAACAAAAATATATAGAATAATATAGGTAGCCTTGCATACTATTATTTCAACGATATCTTTTAAGAAATGCAGTAATATCATCTCCCAAACTGGGAAATTTATCTTCCTCCTTATTCACACAAAGTAAGGGGACAATCGTGACCAAATCCATGGCCTCTACACAGGGCTCCTTTTCATGGTAAAAGAAAGTGGACAAGGTCATAGAAGAGTACAGAGACATATTCTCCTCACTCACAAGGGTACCTCTATATTTTCCTGTCAAGCACTCCATCAATATGACCCCCGACGCACCTCTACCCAATGGGCTAATATATTTCCACTTTATTTTGGAAAGCGAGGAAATCAAGTAGAAAATCTAGGCGCTGCTATAAAAATGGAACATTCAACCAAATTCCTCACCCTCTGGGAGCCCAATTTTACTCGTGCAGAAGAAGGATGTGACCTAGAAGCTTTGTATTAATTATTGAGCCCTCAGAAAAATCGCAATTAGGAACAAGTACCAAATTCCATAGATTCGTGATCTTCTTGATCAAATCAAGGGGGGAAAATACCTCGACAAGATTGATTTGAAGTCCATCTATCTCAAGTTCCAATAGAACCCACAAATGTGTTGAAGACTACTTTCAAGTCCAAGGAGGGTATTTTTGAGTGGTTGTTCATGCCCTTCATTTGATGAATTCCCTTGTGACTTTCATGAGGCTGATAGATGACATATTACATCCCTTCACCAACTTGTTCATGGTTGTATATCTCTATGAAATCCTCATCTTCAACAAGATTTGGGAATAACAGTTGCAACATATTTGGTAGGTCATGGATACCCTGCGGAAGCACAAGCTATGTGTGAACTTAGAAAAATGATCTGTTCGCATGAACAAGGTCCAATACTTGGGTTACATTATTTATGAGCAAGGTGTGCATGTGGATCCATCTAAAGTCCAGTTCATTTGGGACTGGATGGCCCTGATGAGTCTAACAGAGCTTCACAACTTTTTGTGGCTTGCTCATATTTACCATAAATTCGTGTTGAGAATATCTCATATCACATGGCCCTTAAGTCAAGTTACAAAGGGTGGAGTGAAAGAAATTTTTTTTTTGGTCTGGGTCACAAATGAGTCTAAGTATGCTATTGGTGCAATCCTCATTCAACAAGGGCATATGTTGTTCTATCACAGTGAAACACTCTTTAACTCTATTAGGATATACCCCTTATATGATAAGGAGTTTTATTCCATCATGTATGCCTTTCGCTAGTAGAAACATTACATTCTGTAGGACACGTTCTTGCATATAGATCACCAACCTCTTCAATTTATGCAAACATGGGGATAGTTACAGAATGAGGGGAGCACCAATAAAATTTTATATTTCCTCAGTCATCCCTCGGTTGTAGCATTGACCATTTTTTTCAACTCCTGCAGGCATGATACTTCTGGATGGATGCAACTACAGAAGAATGATTTATATTTTGGCACCACTTACCAATTGTTAATGGAAGGAAAGAAATTTCTAGAATCCCACCTTTAGGATGCACCATTGTGTTATCTGGCACACCTTTTTGTTCCTTCAAGCAAGCGTGCCAAGCTAATTATGGAGGTGCATCATAGTTTAGTAGCATGGAACTTTGGCATGGAGAATATAGTGGTGATATTGCAAAAGTATTTTTATTGGACAAAACTCTGAAGGTATTTTTACAAATATATCATACCCTACATTGATTGTGTCATCACCAGTCCAATAATTAAGAAGGAAGGGTTGTACATCCTTATTCCTACTTCTAATCGGGCTTGGAAATCCATCTCCATGGTTTATATGACTGGCCTTCAGTCTTCCAAGCATGGTAATTATTGTGTGTTTGTGGTCATTGATATATTTTCTAAGATGGCCATATCGGCTGCCTGCAATAAGAGTATCACAATAGAGGCCACAACCAAACTCTTCTTCAAATGGGTGTGGATAAATTTTTGGATCCAAAAAACCATCATATCTAATCAAGTTAAAATTTTCCTAAGCACATTCTATACAAGCCTCTAGTCATTTTTAGATACCAAATTCACCAAGTTGAATGCCTTTCACTCCCAAATTGATCACTAGACAGAGGTTTTCAACAAGATTATAATAGACATACTATGCATGTACAACTTAAGCATCAATGAACATGGGATGCGAGCCTCCCCTATGCTCAACACAGTTACAATAGATCTCTCCATAATTGAACTATCCATATCCCATTTTAGGTGAGCCTCAGATTTCAATCATTATGTCCCATTAATGTTGCAATGCCTCTTGCAACTACACAAGCATAATTTGTACATGTTCAATATAAAGTTAATAAAGAAATTAATTTTATTGAATTCCTTCAACACATCTACCAGTAGGCTCATGATATCTTGGAAAAAGCCAATACTAATTAAAAATAATGCCATGATCGACATCAAGTTCCACATACATTTCAACTGGGTGACGAGGTTTGGTTGCATTTGTATAAGGAATGCCTTGCAATATCCCATCAAAAGACTCGACCTATCCAATACAGGACTTACACCATCACCAAGGCTATGGGTGACACAATTTTTGAGATAAGTACCCCTACTTCCTTAGCCTACACCCAATATTAAAAGTGGATTGCCTTCAGCCATACTTTCCACCATTATTGGACACATCAAACATTGCTGAGCAAATAACACCAATAGAGCTCAACCCAAATTTCATTTAACATGCCACAATTGATCGAATCATGGAAAAAGATATTAAGAACACTCACCAACAAAGGATCCAACTGTATATAGTTGCCAAAGTCATCCAACACCTGCACGAAGGAAAGTGGATCACCAAGGACCAAGTTCAACATAATTTTCCCCATCTCATGGAGGCACTCAATGCAATGGGGAACATTTCTTCCTAAGGGGGGAGGACCGATCCAGGTTGATATTGGTGGCCACCCACCTATCCCACTTGGACCCCTAACTCTGTTTCCTATCGGTTTTCTATTTTTTAGTGCAATTTCGTATTTAGACAATTTTCTATTTTTGGTAGTTCTTCGGGTCCTAAACTTCCGAAGCTAATTTCAGGAACTAAATAATGTTTTTTTGGAAACGGGAAAATTTAAATTTAAAACTATCACTTTCATTTGAAATTTATTTTCCTCAGATATACCTTTCTAATGGGCTATCATGGGCACCAAATTAAGATCATATGCCAAATTTACGACTCCAAGAAGTTGCCATTCCAACTAACCCTATCGGGGCCCATAAGATTTTGGCGCTTCATCTCCTAGGGTTAGGTTTTTTTATGTTTATTGTTTCTCATTGTTTCTTCACGATATGAAACATCTCTGGTTTAAAAAACGTGTAAAAAATATCAAACCAAGGTCATGGGACATGTATTCTAAGCCGAATGGTGGCAAAAAAATCCTAGTGGGTGTCACTTCAGTTTATTATGGCTAAAGGAAATTGGAAAAGACAATGGAAAATGATTTGGAAAGGAAAAGAGGAATTATTATCATTTCATTTATGAAAATAAAGGAAAATAGGAGAAAATGGAGGTGAAAGGTCACAGGTTACATATGAGGAGGAAAATGAAGGAAAATAATGGAATATGAAGAAAATAGAGGCCTCATCGATAAAAAGTATTATGAGGACTAGTTGGTAAAAAAATTTCAGTTCTATTGTGGAGCTCTCTTATATTATCTCTCTCATACTCTTGGACACTTATATTTTCTTGGAGCACTCTTGCAAGAGTGTGGCATACTTGGGATTTGGAGAAAGAAGGAAAAGGAAAAGCAGGAAAGCATAAGAGGACATTGTGATCATCGGCTACATTTGGACTGATTTGTAGATATCGAGTTGCATGTATGGTTTCGTTGATAGTTTTGGCATGCATGGTACAATATGCATATGGTTTCTAGGTTATGATATTTCATTGGCATGGAGGATTTCCTAGATTGACAGTGGTTTTTTGACGCAGGAGCATCCTTCTTGGGTTTTATTATAATATTGTGTAATTAGGGGGGTGATGATTTTTTAATTTTTTTTATAAATTATTGTGCTCATTTTAATAAATTAAGAGAGAAAATGTAAGTGTGAGGATTATTGTAAATATTATTTTAATAAATTAAGGATACGAGTGGAGTTGAATTAGGTAGATAATCTAGGGATTAGGAATTCCTTAAATGGGACTTAGTTGAGTCCAAAAAAAGGATAAATCTAATTTAGATTTGTGTGGAGGAAATTATGGATTGGAATAAATTCATTATTATTTATAAATATGAGAGTGTGTGAGGATGGAAAACAATGAGGAATACAGAAAGAGAGAGATGGTTTGAGAGCTTTTGTAAAGTTCCAAGAAAGGCCATCCATTGTAATATTCAGTCGGATGTTTTGAATCTGAGAATTCTTGTTGTATTTTATATTAGCAACTTGGTTATTGTTTGAATCTCTCTTTGTTTATATTTGGAGTTAAAATTAAGTAGCTTTGTATGAAATTTTTGAGTTAAGTTTTGAGAAAAGGTTGAAGAAGTTTATTGTATATTCTTGGATCTGTTTTATAGCAGAAACCTGGTATCATTTGGTATCAGAGCTAAGGATATGAGTTTGAGGATGAGTCTCTCCTAAGTTGAGGCTATTTTGTTGATTTCTTGTTGTGAGCGAGGAGAGTAGGTCAGATTTCATGTAGAGGAGTCGTACTCTTCGAAATAAATTGCATGGTTGTTCAATCTAGCTTCAAACCGGGAAAGTGACCTGCGAATTGGACACATATTCTATCTAACTACGAGATAGACCAGGGTTTTTTTGGTGCTTCGTTCATGTTTTGAAGATTTGTGCCATCGAAAATTCTGAAGATTTGTGCCCAATCTAATTCATTATGACCTCCACAATTTCTTGGGCACAACGAAAACAGTTATGAGTGCTTCCACCATATTCGTCGTGGATGCCATCCTTGAGAAATTCATTCTGACATTGCGTTTCTTGCATATCTATGAAATTGATCTACAATTTAAGAGATTTCATCATCGAGATGGCACGAGGTGTGTGGACGCAAATGAAGGAGGAGTTGAAGATCATGGAGATGGGTTGTGTGGCCAGCACAAATTGAGTTTGATACAGCCCAGTCCTTGTGGAATCATGGAGGCAATTAAGCATGACAGTGTGCAGACCCAATACAGTTCCCGTGGGATGGCATGCAACTAGCATATGGTATGTGTTAACAGAGAGTTTTTATATCAGGTTTTGTTAACAGAAATATATAACTATGCAATGCTATTCATACATATACACAGTCACCATGATTTTATATCATGTTTTGGCATGTGTAGTTCAAATTTACTATGTGACTGCGTGAGGAACTAACGCAGTTTCCATGGGGCTATGATGAGAGCAGTCTTAACATGTTGTGATTTAGGGTGTGCGGCAATCAGTTCTTGGAGTCTGCTTGAAAATTAAACACAAACCTGTGGAGTAATGGTGATGGGTAGCGTTTGATATATGTGTTATGGACAGTGCATTTCGATATGATATAGTCAATTTGAAATCGTATACTTGGTTGCAATGTCTTCGATTCCTGTGTGATGATTTTCATTGGCAACAACAACATCAAAACAAAAACAAAAAAAAAAACTTAGTGTTTCCTTCCAAAGTGTGTTATTTCATATTTGTGGTGGTCGTTCTATGAAGTGTAGCACTGGGAGGTGCGGAGCAGCCGAGAAGAGATTTTTGTAGGGTATAAAGGTTGCAAAAAGGCACGTTGCTGCACATTGGGAACTTGTGAATGTGGTGTTGGAAAATGGGCTACATTGGAGACCTGCATCCACATAGAAGCAGTGAATTGGTCTGCCAATATTCTTTTGTGTAACTCATTACAGTAGGGAGTTTTGTGGAGAAGACTTGATTTTGACAATAATATCTCGTTATTAGAATTTGGTGTAGTAGGATTAATTGAGTTTTATTGATACACAATTGGAGTTTTATTTCATTGATGCAGATTGCTATTTATAGAATGGAATACTCAACTACTGGAATTAGTGCCAGCTTGGTCAATAATTCCTAGCAGTTATAATTCACTAGTTCATTAGGAGCGCATTGAGGCTCGATTCACTTGGGAAATGTGATCTTGCAGAGTTGTAGAGTGAAGCCGCGGAAGCGTGAGGAAGAAAAACACTCAAATTTGGAGCTTCTGAAAGGGCATATTTGTTTCATTTTCTGCATCAATGTGTAGACCTAGTTGCTGAGACCACATTACAACCTCTGATGTTGTCACAGTGCTGTTGGGAGGTGATGACAATATCAATTGGCATTCATAACTGCATTGGAAGTATGGAAAATCGGTTTATATATGAGAAATGGCATTTATAACTGCGTTGGCATTCTTGATGACAAAAAATATGAATTGGAGTGGCACAGTGGAATTATGAGTCAAGGGAAAAGGTATGTTAAGAAAAATTGTGGGACTGAGCATGTTATATGTTGACATTTTTGGGTTTTCTTGACCAAAATCGAAATTATTGATAAGTATTTTTGCGGGGATGATTTATATATATGTCAACATGCTGTTCAAAATTAAAGTGAAAATGTTGTGAATGCATAGGTATAAGGTTTTATCACCACGGTAGCGTTAAAGAAAATTAAGTTTCACTTAAATGAATGGAAAAGGAGAATGCGCTAATCCTAGGTGATATACAGAGAAGCATGCATTTTTATATGAGAGGGTTTATTATGCATAGTGTGGATTCTTCGTAGTTTTGGCTAAATCATCTTGGACCAAAGCTTGTAGTTGGAATGGGAGAATTCTTTTGATTTGTGTTTAAGGTTGAAAACACAATTTCTTGATGTTGTAGAATCTTTATTTTACCATCATGTGGTAGCATCTAAGGAGGTATTATTTAGGATGGGCACAATGTACGAGTTGTACATTATTCATCGAAGAGGTTGAAAACTTGAATAACTTGTTCTCTGTACACAAGTGTAGAGATGTGAATTGATGTATAATTTATAATGTGCAGTTGCATGGTGCATAAAAGTGCAGGAAAAATGTTGGCACTAAGATGACAAGCTTATGGTATGAAGGGCATGCAAATATTCACAGTGACAAAGACGAAACGGAAGAGTGAAGTTCGGAGAGTTGAAATTGCAAAGAGAAGGTTTATTAATAACCTTAATGGGAGCATAAGGTATGATAATTCAGAAAGGTATTTGTGAATGTTGGAAATGGAATGGTTTATTTATTTCACCATAAAATAAATATTGGAAAACATGGATTTCATTTCGATTAAAGAATTCAGCATCATGTTAAATGTTAATGGGAAACTGATCATCTTTCATAAGAATGGAGTATGAGAGAGAGTGAAGATTTTACATCCTAAAAATGTTTTAGGGGTGTATGTTCATTGGAAGATTATATAACTTGAATTAAGTCAAATATCCACTATCATAATTATTGGGCAAGCCTTGAAGTCAAAACAGATGTTAGGGTCAAATGAAAGTTTGGATAGTTTGAGTTAAGATTGAGTATTTTTCATCCAAGATGAAGAGTTGGTGTAAAGTCTGAAGTCAAAGAGTCATAAACTAAGTCAAAGGTCTGAATTTAATTGGGTGCATGATCGGCGGAGGCTGACACTTAAAGAGTTTGGTCATTGTAACACAAGCATTACTAAATTGTTGTTTGCAACAAAGAGGAGCAAGAGAGTTGCCAGAGATGATTCCAAGACAGAGAACTGAAAGAGGCCAAGTGAAGGAAGAGAGCTTGTATTGCTAAATGGAAAGTATGAAGGCTTGCTGAAAAGGGGATTCAAATGAAATCCACACGTGAACAAATGAAGTTCAAAAAGGAGGAGAATATGACGATTGATAGTCATTTCAAAAGATCTGATGAAGGCCACAACAGAAGAAAGAAGAAGGAAAATGCCAAGACAAATGGCATATGTAAGAAGTTGACTGATGAATATTATGAATGGGAGAAGGCTGAGATAACAGTTCACCTTGAATTGTTAATGGAGTTATTGCAGAAAAATGTGAAAGACCAGACACATGGTTGGACGATGAGGAAGAAAGTGAAGTGGAAGAGACTACATGCAAAGAGGGAACAACAAGTAAACATACAGTTGACAGAAGAGCTGCGGAAGCTCAAGCAGATGATGGGTGTGCAGTTGAGATGTGAAGAACTCAGAGAGGCTGAGTTGAAAATGGAAGTTTCCATTTGTGGCCCAAAATGGGGTGAAATTCTGGGTGAATAGATAAATGAGGAAGATCTCATGAACTATTGGAATAGTTCAGAAGAATATGAAGATGTGTTATTGAGAGAAGCAGATGAGGCTATGAATCCTTGCATTTTTAAATCTCATAGTTTATGTATGTTTGCAGGATGTGTGAAATATGGTGGATATTCCGGTGAAATTGTCACAAAGATGAATGAAACTCTTGAGTGAAGTGTGATGGAGAATGCCTTTCAGAGGAGGAAGGTACCAATTTGTTGTAGCAGGAAGAAATCATAAATGAATTATTGTTTGGGGTAAGAAAACCAATTGAAGCTGTTATGGAGCAGAAGCATAATGAAAATGCCGAAGTGATATTCTAAGGAGGTAAACAATAGAATTTGTTTAATGAAATTCCTGACAAAATTTTACAATGTGATCATACAAAAATCAAGATAACTCAGGAGGATTGCCAGAAGAAGAATGAAGCTGGGAATTAAGGTTGTGACGAAATGCTAGAAAGATTTCACATGGAAAAAGAGTTCTTGGAACGATGGCTTAAGGAACCTGAAAGGGAGATGAAACTTGTAGAACCTGATACAGAAGAGATTGCAGTTACTGTGCATGATAGGGATGAAATGTTCTTAAAATTTATAGAGTTGAGTGAATGTTATAAATTTTCAAATAATAATGTGGCTGTAGCTACAGAAGGAAACATAAATAAATATGATGTTGAAATCAGATAAATTGAGCAGAAAGTATTTGGAGATGAGACGGAAAATCAAGAGCAGCAAGAAAGTTATGTCTTTAGAGACATAAGAGAAATAGAAGTATTGAACCAGCAGGATAAAGGTGAAAGCAGCCAGCAATTCAAAATAGGATCTGTTGAAATCCATAAAGTCAAAGATGAGAGATTGGTTCTTGAAGCATCAAAAGAGTCTGAAAGGTCTTGTATTTTTTAAACTAATAGTTTGTTGATGAATGCAGGTACAACATTGGATGAGAAAGTTGTTGCTATAAAAGCAATCAATGGCTATAGTTGTAATCAAGAAGGATTTCTTGATTATTCTTCATTGTAGGAGGTTGAGTGTTCAGAACAATTGGAGATGGAAGCATCAAACAAAGAGGAATTACTCTGAGGAATTGGCGAAAGAAAGTGTTGGAGAAGCCGATGGAATCCGATTGACCAAGTAAGTGATGAATTACAAAATGGAGTTGATACTTTAAAGGACCAGCGGTAGAACAGAGTTTGGAATCCTGGAGGGAGAAAGTTATTTGAGACTTGTGGTTGTCGCATTATTATAGAAAAGTGACAAACCTCATAGACAGGAGTCTATGGAAACTTCTCTACATGGGGAGTGTGATGTAGGAGCATCCTGCTTGGGTTTTATTAGAATATTGTGTAATTAGGGGGGTGATGATTTTTTAATTATTTTATAAATTATTGTGCTCATTTTAATAAATTAAGAGAGAAAATGTAAGTGTGAGGATTATTGTAAATATTCTTTTAATAAATTAAGGATATGAGTAGAGTTGAATTAGGTAGATAATCTAGGGATTAGGAATTCCTTAAACGGGACTTAGTTGAGTCCAAAAAAAGGATAAATCTAATTTAGATTTGTGTGGAGGAAATTATGGATTGGAATAAACTCATTATTATGTATAAATATGAGGAGTGTGTGAGGATGGAAAACAATGAGGAATACAGAGAGAGAGAGAGATGGTTTGAGAGATTTTGTAAAGTGCCAAGAAAGGCCATCCATTGTAATATTCAGCCAGATGTTTTGAAATTGAGAATTCTTGTTGTATTTTATATAAAAATCTTGGTTATTGTTTGACTCTATATTTTTTTATATTTGGAGTTGAAATCAAGTAGCTTTGTAAGAAATTTTTGAGTTAAGTTTTGAGAAAAGGTTGAAGAAGTCTATTGCATATGCTAGGATCTGTTTTATAGCAGAAACCTGGCATCATTTTTCCTAGCCTTGCCATTTCTTGGATAACCATGGTGTTTTAGGTTTATTTCCTTTTGTTTCTGGTTGGTTCTCATGTGCCTTTCATTGTGGGTTGAGTTATTAGTTCCTAGAGCCTTGGTTAGACAAACAGTTTGGAGCCCTGAAATAGCTTAGGTTCAGTTACTAGTCCTCGAGCCTTGGTTAGACAAATGCCCTTGAGCCCTTGGTGGGTTGAGTTACTAGTCCTAGAGCCTTGGTTGGAAAAATGTTTTGGATCCCAACAATAGGTGTGGGTTGAGTTACTATTCCTAAAGCCTTGGTTAGAACAAATTCTCTGGAGCCATAGACACCTTGGGTAGGGACCAATCCGATGATGGTTTGTGATGTCTGACCGTGAGGTGGAATCACTATTGGAGGCTTGAGGTGGTTTGGCATGTCGAAGCCCTGGTTTGTTTTTGATGTGTTTTTTCTATGAGATCCCACATTCATTCTTGGAATATGGCATGGGGGTGACTGGTTGAAAGAAATATTTGGTTTGGCCTAGTTTATGATCAAGTGGTACGTGGAAGTCCCTGACTTGGTTGGACTTGAATATGTTAATAAGAGCTATTTTTCCGTTGGTATTTTCACGAGTAAAGGTACTTCATGTTACAGTGGCTTTAATGGTTATTTCCTCAATGATATATCTATGGTTATTTGTTGGTTATAAGCTTGTTTTATGAAAATTATGATGTATGGATCAAATCATGTTTTGATTAGTATGTGAAACACTAATGAATGAATGACCTAAGAGATGATAATGTAGCTAATCTTAGAAGGCATCAATCCTTCTTAATGATTCTCATATAAGTATGAGACCCCCATGTTCAGATCTTTTGTTGAAACCTGTATATTTCATATTTGCGATATGTTTGACGAAATGACTATCATAGTTGGGCTTGGTTAGGTAAAGTCCTTGATTCATTTTTGTGTTAGAGGCCTTGTCTTGGTGTCATTTATTTTCTTGGAAAGTCTCATCAAGTTATGGGTAGTGGTTTGGAGCCTATTCTTGAAAAAGTGGCTTAAATATCGTTGTCTCTGGCACAGAATTGGCTAAAAAAGACCGCAGTCTCTCCCTTGCAGGAATTTTGGAAGCAAATCTAGGGTCCCAATCACATGCATGCCCATATTATGGGAGAGACTAGGGTATTTTTAGTGAAAAGGTAGTCTTACTCAAGGCTTGGGCACCTAGAGTGGTATATTAGCTCCTGAGGGTCTTATAGCACCCGAAGGGGGGCCTATAAAGTGTTGGTTCGTCAGTTCCACTTAACTGCACTTAGGGAGTTGAATCATATCATAGTAACTCTTCATCACATGTTTACCACTATTGGTTGGTTACTTGGGTAGATGTGGGAGGAGGGTGTTAAATGATAAAAAGTCCTTAGATCCTCATTCTAACATAGTTCATAAGGCATGTGGCTGTCACATCTCTTCTCAAAGATACGCTACTACCACTCGAGCTAGTTTTTTTCATTCTACATATAAACAGTGTCCAACATTTTCTATTTTATGAATTGAAGTTAAATTTCATTGTATCTTTGTGTTTTTGGTTTGAATTTTTATTTCATTTCATTCCTTCATAAATGTGGATCAACCGTGGTAGGAAACATTTAACTATAAATGAATATGGTTAATCATGTTGACTATGCTTGACAAATTGGTATACCATATGATGTCTATGGATGACCATGATGGTTGTGGTTTACCATGTTTCCATTGTTGAGTTAGTTCAAACGTTGTTGAATATGATTAACTAAGTTTGAACTTGTTAACCATGTTTGATTGTGGCTAAGATTATTTGACCATGCTTTAATATGATAAACTATGGTTGTCTATGGATGAAATTTGTTGACCATGGTTGTGAACAATGAACTAAAGATGAATATGGTTGACCATTGTTGACCATGGCCAACTATGTTTCCCATGCTTGAATATCGGTGAAAATGTAGACCATAGTTAAGCGTGGTTTTCCCATGTTGACCTTGGTTGAATGTGTTAGTTATGTTAACCATGCCAAGTAAGGTTTGACCATGTTCAACATGGTTGACAATGGTTGACCATGTTTTCTATATCAACTATAGTAAAAGTGGTTGATATATGTTGATTGAACATGTTTTACCATGTTTGAACATGTTTGACCATGTTTGAACATGTTTGACCATGTTTGAACATGTTTGAACATGTTTGACCATGAAGACTATATATCACCATGTTTGGGCATAGTTGACTAAGGCTGACAATTGTAACATCATGACCATTTTTTTACCATTATGACCATGGTTAACATGGTTGACTATGGTTGACTGTGTTTACTACGATGACAATGTGATGGTGTTGAATATGGTTGAAAGGGGGTTATCATTATTAGATTTAAATAGGTTGTGCATGTTTGACCATGTTTAATATAGTTGAAAATGTTTAAACATGTTTGCCCATGTTTGGCCATGGTTTACTGTGGGTGACCATTTGTCACATTTTTACACTAAGATATGAACATCACATTGTGGCATCAATTTTTTATTCATCACATTCTGATGTTGATTTTTTTTTCATCGCATTGTGACATGGGTTTTTGTTCATTACATTACAATGCCAAATTGTGTTCATAATGTTGTTATATTATTATTTTTTTGTCACATTACAATAACATTTTTCTTCTCGTCACTTTGCGACAACATTTTTTTCATCACATTGCATTTGGGATTTCAGTTCATCACATGCGATGTTGATTTTTGTTCATTGCATTATGAAATTCATTTTTCTTCATCATGTCGTGATATTTACCTTTGGTGATCACATGTGATGTCAATTTTTGGTTGTCGCATTTTGATGTCAATTTTTTTCATCACACTGTTATGTTTATTTTTGATAGCTACACTGTGATGTTTATATTTATTTTTCACATTGTGACCCCAATTTGAGTTTGTCACATGGTGAAGACAATTATTTTTTCACAAGAAATGCCCATTTATGTTTGACATGTTGTAGTGTTGATTCTTATTCATAACACTGTGACATTGATTTTTGTTTGTCACGTTGCGACATTGTTTTTAGGTCATCAAATGCAATGTCAATTTTTTTTATCACATTGTGACATTGATTGCTTTTTATCACATTACAACATTGATTATTATTTGTTTCATTGTGCAATTGATATTTTTTGTCACATTTTAATGTTGAATTTTTATTTATCACATTGCATTGTCAATAATTGTAAATCACATTGTTTAATGTTATTCATTACACCACGATATTAATTAATTTTCATAACATTGTGATGCTAATATTTGTTCATCACATTGCAACGTTGATTTTTTTTAACATGGTTAAGGTTGTTTGAAAATGGTGGACTATGGTAAGTTGTGGCAGAATATGGGTGAACATGGTTGACCATGGTTGTAAATTTTTAACTATCTATGAATATGGTTAACCATGTTAACAATGGTTGACCATCTCAACCATGGCTGACCATTATTGAGCTGGTTTGATCATGGTTGAATATGGTTGCACCATTGACCATTGGTGACTATGGGTGAACATAATTGACCATGGTTTTCAATGTATGGTTGACCATAGTTTTCCATCCATAAGTTGTTTGATCATGGTTAAACATTATTGAGCTCGCTTTCCCATTAATGAGTTATTTCAACCATGGTGACAATGGTTGACCATGAATGACCACAGTCAACCATTGATGAGACATTTTAACCATGGTTGAATATCGTTAACTTATTAACCTTGGTCTACCACATTTCTCCACGGTGACCATGTTTGACCATAATTTAGCTTGTGTGACCATATTTATCTATGGACAATAGTGGTTGATTGTAGGTGAAAATGGTTAATGATGGTTGTGAATGTTTAATTATAGATGAGTATGGTTTACTATGTTAACCATGTATGACCATGTTGAACATGGTTGACGATAGTCAACCATGTGACATGGTCAAACCATATAATCATATAATAATGAAAAAACAACATATTCAATCTTTAATATGATATTTTAAATATCAATGTAGTTGAAATCACTCTTTTTTAAGTGATGAAATTAGTGTTTCCAATATTAAATAATAATAAATAATAATATAAATGCTTACACTCTTTTTAATGTATAAAAATTTGTTATTGATTTTAAAATACTAAAATAATTATGAAAATTAATAATATTATGATTTAATTAGCTAATTAATATGATGATTTAAATTATAGTTATGTTATGATTAATTATGACTATAAGTATTCTTATTATTTTAATTATGAAAGTAAATTAATTAATTAATTAAAAAATGAATTAAATGATTGTGATGTCCTAAAAAATATTTTTCATGATAATAATATTTATAACTTATCATTTCTACCCATCGCAACTAGGAATAATATTTTTATTATCAACTATATTAACCTATATCTAAACTCTTGAGATTATGAATTGAAACTATTTATCCAACCTCAAGGTGTTTCATGCAATATCTTCCCTCCTTCCTCCTTGCTACCCATATGCAATGTCCAAATATGAAGGCGACAAATATCCAAAACAAGTTTCAAATGGGAGCTTTCCTGGATAAGTGTGGACTTCTCTATTGTAATAATGTTGTATATATACTAGATTTTCATCCCAAATATTTGGATGATTCTGGTTGTATCCCATAAAAATTTGAACCAAATTATTGTTGACTACTTTTGTCTATCCATGTATCTATGGATGGAATTTTGTATATGTTTTCAACTTTGTATCCATCTTTTGCCACAATATAGTCCAAAATGCACTCAAAAATATTGTATCCCTGTCTGAAAATATGCTCCTTGGTATCCCAAAGTGCACCCAGACCTGTCCAAAGAAAAAAAATTATGTTTCTTTCCCGTTGATGGTATTTTTATAGGGCATCAGAACACATATCTTGTTGAACCTATTAACTACCACAAACATGTAGTCATGCCCCTTCCTAGTTGTTGGTAAACCTCCCATAAATTCCATGGAAATTCTTTACCAAGGATGAGTGGTTCCATGTAAGGGATGATATAGACCATGTTTCTCGTTGCTAATATTGTTGGTACAACAAAGCATGCATCCTCTTATGAACCTACCTACCTACTCTTTCATCTTCTTCCAATACACATACCTATGCATGTTTGCCATGGTCTTCCCTACACCAAATTTCCTTGCAACCTTTGAGTTGTGATCCTATCTAATCATTTGTAATCGTTCACCTTTAGGAATGCATAGCTTATCCAACATGTAGAGTAACCCATCCTTGAGATGGTAGTCGACAGTGTTGTCACAATCATGCACATGACTCTAACTCTGCAACTGTTAAAATACATCCTTGAAGTCCTCATCCTCTGAATATGCCTCCCCATATGCATCATGGGTGAATGGCTCCATGTCCATAAGAGTCCCCAAAGTTGTGATCATTGATGTGGGTGGTCTTGAGAGGATGTCGGCCAACTTGTTTGTGTTACCTTTCTTGTACTTGATCACCAAATGAAACTATTGTAGAAACTACATCCACTTGTAATTCCTAGTCTTATGTACCTTACTATGGGCCTAAGGTACTATAGTGGTTGGTGATCTGGGTGGACTATTGCCTCCTTTCCCATCAGATAATGCTTCCACTTCACAGTTTGCACAAGGGCAAAGAGCTCCTTGTCGAAGTTAGGGTAGTTAATAATTCCCCCTTGAAATAATTCAAAATGGTAGCATGCATGCCTTCCTCTCTACATCAAGACAGATCCCATAGCATACGCACTCACACATATCTTCACTTCAAAGGGTTTTTGCAAGTTTAGTAATTCCAGAAATGGTGCTTGACTAATATTCTTCTTTAGTTCCTCGAAATCCCTTTGCTGACTCTTCCCCACTGCAAACTCTTTCCACTTGTTGTTATGGCATGGAGTGGTGCTACTACCATGGAAAATGAGGCTATGAATTTCTTAATATACTCTACTACACTAATGAAACTCCTAACCTCATAAAAATCAGTAGGCATTAGCCATTTCATGATGGCCTCCATCTTGGTAGGATCTATATTTAGCTGTCCTCCACTTATCACATACCCTAGATGCACAAAATATTGTTATACAGACTCACACTTATTGAGATTTTATAGTAGTTGGTGCTTATTTAATGTCTCCAGTACCTGTGTCAAATGTGAGAAGTGATCTTTCCAGGCATCACTATATACCAATATATCATCCAAATAGACAATAAATGAATCTATAAATTGGTGTAGTATGTTATTCATCAATATTATAAACGTAGTGGGTGCATTGGATAGGCCAAATGGAATGACTAACCATTCATAAAAACCTTGTTTGGTTTTGAAGGTGGTCTTCTAGGTATGGTGAGTCTGGTAATAGCTATATATCATGCTCCACTTCCCTCTTAGGTGGTAACCCTTTATGTTCGTAAAACACATCCTCGTATTCTCTTAGCAACTCTTCTAGTTTTTTTTTTATGTTGCTTAGTACACCCCTCCAAGGATGCATTACTCTGTACTAACTCTTATACACACTAATTTTCTCTTAAAAATAATAAAATACTTCTTATTGGAACTCATCAATTTCTTGTCTTGGTTGGAAATTACTACTAAAATTTTTGACTTGTCTTTGTGCACATTGTTGGTGAATGATTTTCAATCATTGACGAGCCAATACTAGTTGGCTCCCCACATGAATATTTCATCTCACGTGTACATGAAGGGACTCCTAAGCATGAATGCACATACATCAATGGGAACCACATATAGTTATACTTCATCAATAAAATTAGCATTAATGGAAAATATAATTTTGCATTGTTTTTTTACCTTAAACTATGCATTCTTATTTACCCATCCTAGTGGATATGGGCTTGTATGATCATGAACTTCCAATCCCAATTTATTTACTAGCTTTGTTGCAATAATATTTTCCTGCAATCTTGAGTTGAACAAAGCATAATATTGGTCTTCTTGAACTATATCTTTATATAGAAGAGTTTCATAATTCTTTCTCTTCTTGTTTCTTGCATCAATGTCTATGAGATTCTTCTTCTTATTGTCTTTCCTTTTTTTCTTTTGGTTAATCTTTAGATGCAACTTATAACACTTCTCCTCTATATGACCATCAACGTTCTAGTAGTTGTAGTGGTTGTTGGGATCTTTGCACTGGTGTATTATGGTCACTTTCCTTTTATATATTACCCCTTTATACTTCTTCTTCCCCTCATTATAAGTGTCATGTTTCTCCTCCTAATTTGATCCACTTGATTGCGCTTTCTTCAACCCTATGTTCTCCATGTGTTATGCATGTACACAAGCCTCTTCCATATATTTGGGCTTGAATAACATCACTTTATCTCACAGATAGTGTTGTAGACCCCCAAAATACTTGAGGAGTCCATATGAGTTCTTTGGACATGCACCCAACATTATGGACATCTTTTTTAACTTTCTAGTATACTCTGGCGGGTTTTCCCGGGGATTTTCCTAGAAGTAGTTCCACCGGATCCACTACTCATCTACATACCTAATAGGATAATAATGTGACATTATAAGGGTTTTAAAGTCCTTTGACTTAGTCACTAGAGTTTCTCCCTCCAACCTCGAGGATTCAGTGTGGATTTCCCACCAAGTCATGGCATGACCCTATAATTTCATCCACACAAATGAAAGGTTATGTTCTTCCTCAATTTGATGGACACTAAAATACACTTCCAGTTGTTGCAACCATTGATTTAGATTTAGAGCTTTGACATCACTATGGTATGGCTTGATATCAACCTTTTATTTCATTTTAAATTGGAGATTTTATTGATTCACAACACTCGAATTGGGTTGATATTTTCCAGGTTCTTTCTTCAGCTGGTTCTAAGTTTCTTCCTCATCTCCCGATCTCCCTTCTGATTTTTCTTCTACATTTGAACACTCGTATTCTATAAATATTTTAAGTTTATTTCTTAGGGCCACCATGAGGAGATTTACATTATGATTTATATCTATGACTTATTGTTCCAGCCGCAAAAGCATCTCCTATGCAACATCATGAGGGTTATTTATAGATTCGTCAACCATGATTATGCTTTTATTAATTTTTTCCCAACCAATATAAATCCCTCACAAATATCCACCATATACCAAACGAAATTGTACCAACCCGAGGTTAAAATCCATGTAATAAAGTTAATAAAGGAAAAAATAATACCAAGGTCATGGGACACGTATTCCAAGTTGAATGTTGGGCAAGAACATTCTAGTGGGTATTCATTTGGTTTATTATGGCTAAGGGAAATTGGAAAAGGAAACGGAAAAGGATTTGAAAAGGAAAGAGGCATTATTTGGAATTTTATTTATGAAAATAATGGAAAATAGGATAAAATAAAGGTGAAAGGTCATAGGTTTCATGTGAGGAGGAAATTGAAGGAAAATAATGGAAAATGAAGAAATTAGAGGCCTCAATGATAAAAAGGCTTCTAAGGATCAATACACAACTTTTGTTAGTATTAGTTTTTGTCAGTTCAGTTTTGGAGCTCTCTTTCTATTCTCTCTCTCATACTCTTGGACACTTAGAGTTTTCTTGGAGCACTCTAGCATCATATCGAGGAAAGAAAAAGAAGGAAAAAGAAGGAAGGAAAGAAAAGATCAAGCAAGTAAAAGGTGGATCTAGCAGCTACAGTGGGATTACTTGTAGGTATCAAGTTGCATGTATGATTTCCTAGCTATTTTTGGCATGCATGTGTGTATTTGGTTCTCTTTTTTTCATTGGCATGGGTTTTCCCAGGTGTGACAGGGGTTTTCAACCTTGCCTTGCCATTTCTGGATAACCATGATGTGATGGGGTTCTCTCTTATTTGGTTGAGTTGGATTTTTAAATGGTTTCGGAAATAAGTAGGGTGGTCTCAGGAGGAAACACGAGGCCTTGGAATCCCTAGAATTGTGAAGGTGGGGTTGTGGTTGCTGGGCCTCTAAATTAGACATAAATTAACGTCCATCTAACCTTTATTAGGCACATAAAGCCTATATTAAATCTCTCCTTATACACTTAATAATGGTTTTTAAGCTTTAATATGCTCTTAGGAAGGTTTAGAGATAATTGCATAATTGTGCCTAATATTATTTAGTTTTGAAGAATATTGTGAGAATATTGGACAAATTATGAATATTTGGAGAAGGAGATAATTTAGGGACTTGCTTACCTTACAGGAGGATCAATATTGGAGAATAAATGAAAAAAATATCATGAAATTATTGAGAGATTCTGGAACTCCAATGATTGATAAAATCTAGGAATGTGTTCCTTGTCATTTAATGCAAACTCCTACTGTTGGGAACCAGATCCACTATTTGAGGGATTTTGGAGGGGGAAGCTTCCTCCTTTAAAGGAGAATGCTTCCCCGTCCATTTTTATAAGTACCAATTCAAATTAGCCTCTAGAATATCATTTATTCTTTAGTCTTATCAAGGAGGAAACTTGTTTTTTAGCAGCTCCATTTTCATTTCGTGCAGGGATGTACTTGGATTGATACTGATAGTGAAGTTAAGTGTCATTTTTAGCTGCTAAATATTGGTTTCTTCCATAAGACTCTAATTATCCTGGGGTTTGGCCATCCCATCAGCCTTATAGCCCTCTTGTACAATTTAGTTATGTTCTTTTTAACTTCTTATTCACATGCATCTCTTATTCTTGTTTTGTTTATTTCTATATTTAGTATTGATGCTTTTCTTGCTATAGGATTGAGTTAAATGTTTGAAGTGAGTTATTTTGTAGGTTATTTACAGATTCAAAAGAATTATTCATCCTTATAATAAATTTGGAAGGTTATATTCATTATTAATCTACATGGATTTGGTTACTAGTTCATGAATATAAGATTTCTGGAAATGCCTTGTAGCGAAATAGTAGTAGTTTAATGCTATTTTTAGAATGGTTTAATGAGATGCATTTGAGTTGATTCCAATTTTATTAGGTCATAAAAACATTAAAGTTAATAACACAATTTACCCCAATTCATTTTCACTTGATTAGGTTAGGCATTTGATAGGTTAACTAGCTCACTATTTCTTGAATTTCCAGTTTTTAGAGTAGTAATTTCTGTTCTTTTTTAGCATGTGTGAACGAGGTTATTTTGGAGTTATTAAAATTGGCATGGAGATCTAAGACATCATAATTAATAAAAAAAATTGTCCCATCCCATTTTCATTTGATTTACTTAGCCATTCGATGAGGTATCTCCAAAAAAGAACTTCCTGTAGCACTCTTGTATCACATCTAAACTCGACTAGATTTTCTCCCAAACTTGGTATTTGTCTCTTAGGTTTGAATCACGACCCCTAGTTTCTAAATCCATGATTTAGGAAGAATAAACACCACTTAGGACATGCATTTTTACAAGGTAGAATATTCCTATTTATTTGGATTCATGCTCTTAGGATTTCAATTACAAATTGTTGTTCTTGCCGAGAATTAATTTCTTTTCAAAGAAAAACTTCCATTTTTGAAATTAGTATAGGATTTGATTTCATCAAATTCACTCCATTGCATCAGATCAATAAAATAATGGCACATTTTATGTTTCACATATAGAGTCGATACCTCTTAAGTTTGTACGAACCCCAGGTTGATAATTAAAGTTGGTAGCCTTGGGAGTTGCAACATTCTTGTTGCAATACTGAGGCTCATCACTTTTTAGAGTAATTTCCGGGGAGGTGTAAAAGTATGCATTGTTTTCTTCCCTAGTCGATTCATTTCTTTTATTTCTACAAAAAAAAAATAAAAAAATTTCATTAGGAATATTTCATTTCAAAAACATAAAATTGTATTGCATTAGCATTCTTATTAAAAAAAAAAACTTCTCCAACAACAACCCCCACAACACCCCCCCCTCCCCCCCAATTTGATCATCTGGTGCGGTAAGAACCACATCACTATCCACGTTTTCAGGTAGAATAAGAAGAGGTTGATTTCAATGTGAATATGAAGACCATCCCTCCATCTTTCCTTCCCCAACTTCTATGGTATGAGGTCAGAGGATCCGGAAACCTTTCTCTTTGAATTTGAAATTGTTTGTAGATCTTATGGTTACTTATTAAACATTAAAAAATTTAGAATTTTCCCGACAACATTGAAGGATAGAGCTCTTAAATTTTTCATGAGTTTAGGGAAAAATTCAATAAGGTCATGGAATGATATTAAAAATATATTTCTAGAAAAATATAAAGACCATCATCTTAAGGAAAAAATATATATAATGAATCAAAATGAAGATTAGAGCCTTGAGGATATAATAGAGAGGTTCATGTATAATGTTAAGAGGGAAGAATTACATCATTTATGATTTGACACACTAAAATCCCTCCTGCTTAAAACAACTAGGGTTGAGTGGATAGATCGCCTTGATCTCATGAGTAGAGGAGATGTATACAAATTATCATTTGAAGAAATTTTTGAAACATGAAAGCACATATCAAGAGGAAGAAAAAAAGTAAGTAAATCAGCATCAACATTGGTAAGTCAAGCTGAACTTGGAAATTTTCTTGATAACTTAAAAAAAAAATATTCTTAGCAATCTAAGCGAACAAGTAGAAATGTTAAGAATGCAAGATGAGCAAAAATAAGATGTTGATATTTGTGTTGTCCATGCAGAATCATATTACCCATCATTACCAAGGTTGAAATAAGTTTACCAATAGGACAATGGAGCAAGTCAATCACCAAAGAATCTATGTTATGTAGCTCCAAGAAGACCATGGGATACTAGTCAACTTAATATGATGCAAGGAACTACTTCAAAATTTCAAGCTTATTCACATCCATCTCAAAGTAATTGGAGCACACTCTTTCCTTGGAAACCTTGGTCATCTCAACACCAAAACCAATCTTGGAAACAAGGTTGGAAAGAACCTTATGGGATAAATCCACAATATCCTCAAAAAAATTCTTAATATCCTCCATACCTAACTCCATGTTATCTCTACCATCCACCTCCACCACAACCACAACCTCAAACACATCCATCTCATAGATCCACTCCCACTCAACTACCTGTACCACCATTTCCAAACCCATACAAAGAAGTAGCTCAACCCACTTACAATGTTGGGGTATTGTAGGAATTTACAGGGTAAGTTCCTTAGATCAAGAACTAAAGGTCATCGCTCACAAACAGATCATAAATCAGTACATCAGTTTAATCACGTGGTTAAAACCCTCAAAGAGGGAAACAGTCCATGACCTAAGCCAACACAGCCACTTCAGGAAATTTATTAATATAAAAAAGAAAAGTTACATATGTTTCTCTCATAAACGGTTACCGAAAAAATGACCCTCCATGCTCTTTAAATAGAGATCATGGACCAATCGAGTGTTAAGCCAAGGATCAAGTGTCGTTAATACCGAGGAGAGAGTGAACCATCGGATCACTACAAATCATGAGCTTCGAATTATAAGTTACAAATGTATATAGGAAAGAAACACACTTTACCTAACTCTACACTAGACTAAGTTATTCTTAACTATTTCCTATGTGTCAGAATATCCTAACATCCCCCCTTAAGAACAACTTGGGATAGGATTGAAGGATTTACAAAGGTGACACAAAATGAGCCTATTTCCTATGTGTCGAAATATCCTAACATCCCCCCTTAGGAAAATATTGGGATAGGATTGAATGATTTACAAAGGTAACACAATAGGAGAAGGAAGGAGGCATTAGAGCCTATCCCCCCTTAATGAGAACTTTCCTGAAGTCCAAGAATGGATCAAAGTTTGGTAAAATTTTCTTCTGCGAGAGGCTTTGTAAAGATATCAGCTACTTGATCATTGGTTGGACAATACTGCACTTCAAGAACATGATCATGAATGCGATTTCTGATGAAGTGTATGTGGAGTTGAATGTGTTTCATACGCTGATGCTGAACTGGATCTTTACATAGCTGAATGGAACTCTAATTATCACACCAAAGTGTAGTTGGATGCTGCTGATAAAGACCAAATTCAGATAGGATCTGACGAAGCCACATGGCTTCCTTGCTAGCTTCAACTACACCACGATACTCTGCTTCTGCTGAAGAAAGGGAGATGGCACTTTGTTTGTTACAAGACCAAGTAATAGCTCCTGAAACAAGAGTGAATACATATCCTACAGTAGACTTTCGATCATCAGGGTCACCAACCCAATCAGAATCAGTGAAACCAATCAACAATGGAGATGCTCCTGCACTGTAATGAATCTTGAACTGAACTGTACCTCGAATATATCGAAGTATTATTTTAGCTACTTTCTAGTTAATTTCATGAGGTTGGTGCATAAATCGAGAAACAAGACCAACGACAAAGGAAATGTCAAGACGGGTATGGGTTAGATACAAAAGTTTACCAACAAGTTGACGGTATTATGTAGCATCAACTTCAGGGGTAGTGCAAGGGAATAAAAGCTTGACTCCAAACTGAAAGGGAGAAGGGTTTGGCTTACAGTCTTCCATGTGAAAGTGGTGTAGAATATCACAGGCATACTTGGACTGAGAGAGGGTAATGCCTTCCTTAGATTGCAAGACTTGAAGACCATGGAAATAATGCAATCGTCCTAAGTCTGTCATTTCAAAATTATTTTTGAGGCTAGACTTCACATGGTTTATATGGTTTGGATCACTACCAATTAGGATAAGATCATCAACATAAAGAGAAATGATGGTGAAGGACTTACCCACTTTCTTGGTGTAGACAGTGTTGTCAGAATGACACCTAGAAAAGCCATTATCTAAAAGAAATCTATCCATTTTGGCATACCAAGCCCGAGGAGCTTGTTTGAGACCATAGAGATACTTCCTAAGGTGACAAACAAGGCTAGAGTCATTTTGGATAAATCCAGGGGGTTGTTCCATGTAGATTTCTTCATGCAAATATCCATGTAAGAAGGAAGATTTAACATCCATCTGATGGACTTCCCATTTAAAAGAGGCAGCAAGGGAAAGAACAAGGCGGATAGAATTCATTTTGGAAATAGGGGAGAAGGTTTTAGTATAGTTAAAGCCTTCAACTTGTGAGAATCATTTAGTGACAAGACGAGCTTTATGTCTATCCATTTTTCCATTTGGTCCAAAATTTGTTTTGTAAACCCATCTGCATCTGACAAGTTTTCTTCCTTTTGGAAGAGGAACAAGATCCCAAGTATCGTTCGCCAATAAGGAATGATATTCTTCATGCATGGCTTCATCCCAATCTAGATGACTGGAGGCTTCTTCAAAGGTTTCTAGATCAGGATTTTCTGGAACTTGATCCAATAAGGAAGAGGCTCTTTCGAACTGAGAACGTGTATATCGTCGATCGGCAGGGTCACCTGCAAGAGAACCTGCTACATCCCGAGTAGAGCGGACCCATCTTGGAAGCTATGGAGTAAAGGGAATAATTTCAAGAGGTGGAGGAGGATTTTCATCCTCACTGTCATCATCTAAACTAGAAGGAATGTTATTAAAAATAGAAGAGAGAGTGAGAGAGGTGGCACATATGCCGAATCAAGCTCGCAGGCCAAAGGTGGCACACCTGCCAAACTAGGCTCAAAGACCGATATATTTTCATCAAATTTTACATCTCTTCTAATGATTATATTTTTGTATTTTGGTTGAAGAAGTCTATAACCGAAGTCTAAGGATTTATGTTTTGCATCTAGAATATGGGCCCAAGCATCACTTCCAAAAATACGAAAGTGACTTACATCTGGTTTGATTGAGCTCCAAGCTTCTTCAGGAGTTATATTCTTTAAAAATTTAGTAGGAGTGTGATTGACTATGTAATTTGCACAGTTAATGGCTTCTGCCTAAAAATTGAGACTAAGTCCTTTATATTGAAGCATACAATTAGCCATTTCTTTTAAGGTGCGATTATTCCTTTGAGCTACACAATTTTGTTGTGGAGTATATGGAGCTGTATGTTGTAATTGAATGCCATGCCTAGTGCAGAAGTTGATAAATTTTTTGTTAACATATTCTCCTCCATTGTCTGATCTTAACTTAAGAATTGGATGTCCAGATTGTTTCTTAAAAAATGCCTTAAAGGCCAAGAACATGTTAAAAAATTCACTCTTGAGTTTTAATAAGTATACCCAAGTGCGTCTGGAAAAATCATCAATAAAAGTTAAGAAGTACTTGCAACCAGAGAAAGAAACAGAATGAAGCGGACCACATAAATCACTGTGCACAAGCTCCAAAGGGGGCGAAGCATGCCAAGAGGCACGTTTGTCAAAACTATCTTGATGATGTTTTCTGAGTACAAATCTAAAGCAAACACCATCTCGGCAAGATACCATAGGAAGACCTGTCACCATATTTTCCTTACAGAGAGTTTTCAGAGAGCGATAGTTTAAGTGACCAAATCGCTCATGCCAAAGTTTTCTCACTTCATCATTATGAGAAACAAAAACAGAGGGAAGACATGATGACCCAAATTTGTCAAACTTATACAACCTTGTGGAGTCATCAGCAATGCCAATAGCTAAATATGTCTAGGATCTTTGAGGTCCTTGATTACAACATCATGAGGTGAGAATTCTACTATTTTCCCTTCACTTGAATGAGTTATCTGATAAACAGAGAGAAGGTCACATGACAAGGTAAGAACACATAGTACATCATTAAAATGACCATTATCTAGATGAATGGTTCCAGATCCTACAACACTAAGAGATCTATCATCACCAACATAAATATGTTTGGTGTTACAATCATTTAAAGAAGAAAACATGGCTTTATTTTTCACCATGTGGTAATAAGCTCCAGAATTAATGAGCCACTCATGAGAAGAAGAAGAAGAAGAAGATACATTTAACGCATAACCAGATCTTGATGCTTGACAAACACAAGCAGAAAGTGCCATTCCTGAAGATGAAGGTGAAGAGTGCTCCAAATTGATGTTGTGCTTCTTCATTGATGCTTCAAAGGCTTCCATCTTCTTAAAGAATTTGGACTCGATATGGCCATCACGATTACAAAAGTTACAATTTATATCTGTCTTCTTCCCTTTGTTTTTATTTGCCTTATCATTTTGGTGAGTTGCTTTTTTAGTTTGTGGCTGAAATTGCTTAGGACCCTTATTTCGTTTCGAACCATACTTTTTAGGATACTGTTTCATGGGATCCTTTTGATATGATTGTTGATGGGTTGCTAAGGCTTTCTTAGAAGCATTTCCAGAAGTGATAAGACCAAGGTGTAAGATTTTTTCATGTTCTCTTATCGAAGAATCACAAAAGGCATCAAAAGAGGGATTCTTGTAGGTGGTTCCTGAAGAAATGATGGCTTCTCTAGTGGAATGGAAGGCGGAAACAAATACAAAGTATGCAGGGCCAAGCTTAGCAAGAATGAAATAGATGAGGCTACCATCTTCCTTTTTGACCTTACAACCTTCTAAAAGAATTCTAAGGGTCTTGAATTTGGACAAGAAATCTTCAATAGAGGAGAAATTATTGGGGTCCAAAGTAAGAAACTCATTTTCAAGTTGATGGGCCCTGATTTGATTTTGAATGCCAAAGACAGAATTTAGCTTTTCAAGGCTTTATCATGGGTGTCAATGTCAAGGATGTGAAATCGAAGATCTTGAGAAATGGACATTCCTATCAATCCTTGTGCTTGATCTTGTTTATTTTCCCATTTAGGAACTTTATCATCATTGGAAGTTTAAGTTTATTGGCTTGTGGCTATTATATAAAGCCCTTTACTTCTAAGTATATCTACCATGTGAGGTAGCCATTGGAAATAATTGGTGCTGTTAAGAATAATCGGGAATTCACTTTCCATTTTAAAAAATGGAGCTATGAAAAAGTTGAAGCTAACTACTCCAATGGAAAGATCTTGAAAAAATAGGCGGATTAAAAAAAAATGCTCGAAAAACGGTTTCTGGATGAAGAAGTTATGCCTTTTGAAACAACTGACTTGTAAATGCAGAATAGTTACGGGAGCAGATTGAAATTTGTTGATGAAGTTCAAACTTAAAAAAAAATACTTCCCCTTTAACAATTTTTTTTTACAAAATGAAGCTTGAGAAAGAGACTTGAATCCAAGACCTCTATTCTCATAAAATAACTTCTCACCAAGTGAGATAGTAAAAGGATTATGTTATTGCTTGAAAAGATGAAGGAGTTTTTTTTTTTTTTCTCTTTGGTGGGCGTGCCTTTTCCTGCACAAAAAACACAAAAAATCCGAGAAAAAAAAACAAACTGCAAGTCTTACAACAGAATGTTAGTATTTCGGTTAGCCTTACCAACAACTATCTATTTTCCACTATTTCTGATTTCTCCAGATTGCATAAAGATGCGGGGAAAGAGACTACGTAGTAAAAAAAATCCCTTCCTCCTGTTTTTTATTTGCCAAGATTGCACACAGTGCAGAGAAAAGTGCATAAACAGAGAAGAGGGTATACATCCGGCTGTTGAGCCCTAAAAGTGTCTTCTCCTTTTCTAAATTCCACTTCATCTTATCATTCCTTTTGTCATTTTATAGACCTAAAGATCAATAAGATGATTAAAATCACTTAAGGAATACATGCAATGATTAACTTGTTGTACTTTTGTGGTTTTGTTGTCTTAATGATTTATGAGCAGTTTTAGCTACATAATGCAGTCATTCTGTAGCCAATTACACATTCCGTAGCCATTTTGGTGTTTGAACATATTACAGGTGTAATCTGAAGAAAAGGAGTATATGGTTAGATTCTAAATCTTTTCTACATCGTTCCTTGTCAGCCACAAAGGCTGAATCAAAAACTGGAGATGCTTATGTATGTGGTCAAACCAAAAGTCCGAGAAGCAGATTTCTATAAGGATAAGGACTCTTAATTTTCTCTCAGCAAATCACGAGTCCTAAAAAGGAGTTTTAGTTTGATTCTGACTTTAGAATACACCTGTGCCTACTTTCATTCGATATTAGTTATGTAATTGCCTATAAATTTAGCTCAGTGAGACCGAGAAACACACAAGTTAAATTTTATTTTTCCAAGGTTGTGATACTTTGTTTCGAAGTATTTTTGATAATAAGAAGCATAACTTTGATGCTGTGTTGAAGAAAAACTTGAGGAGTTAAAGATTTTCATGCCAAATTGATAGCAGAGGGCCCCTGCTATCTAAGGAGGCTTCTACATGCTTTCTAGATAAGTAGATTTTAATTCTGTGTTGTTATATTTCTCACTTAGACAGTTTTCTGAGTTCATATCTTTTAGTATTATGTCTTGCATTGTTTGTTTAACTAACAGATCCTCATGATGTTATAATTAGTCTTTTCTCAAAGCTTTTCCAACATATCTCTATTCAATGAATGGATTTAACTATGACATCTTGAGTTACCAGCACTTTAGCTCTGTCATTTAGATTAAGAGATCCTCAGTATCCTACAGCCATTATTTTTCTTAAAGGATTTTCCAACATATCACTATTATGCGAATGAGATTTGGTTGTACTATGTTGAGTTAATTAGCATTTTCTGTTCTGCAATTAGATAGAAGATCCTCATATTGTTACAAACAGTGTTTTCTCAAAACTATTCCAATAAATCTCTAAATCACAGAAAAGACCTAAGTTTAATACTGTGGGTTACTTGTTGTTTAGAAGATCCTTATTTCGTTATATCTAGTCTCCTTCAATAAACTCTTCCAATAAATCTCTAGCTGATGAACAAGATCTAGCTGTAATGTCATAAGTAGTTCAAATATTCATAGGAGATCCTTGGCATATTATAGCAATTTTCTTCTCAAGTTGTTCCAAAATATCTCTATTATATGAATAAGATTGCATTATAATATTCTAAGTTGTTGTCTGTTTTTAGGAAGATCCTCATCACATTGGAGTTCAATATTTTCCACAAACTATTCCAACAAACCTCTAACTAAAAGGATCAGGTTGAAATATGATGTTTTGAGTTACATTTATGTTCATTTGCAAGCTAGGACATCCATGGATTAGAATGCTCTGTTTTTCATCTTTAGGGACAAGAATTAAAATTACACTCTTTTTTGAGCCTAAAGTTCCCTTTTCTTTCCTTTTTGTCATAGATTTGATGTCATCCTCTGAACATAGAATAGCATACTAAAACCTAAACATAAAAAAACAAAAAACATCAACAAAATAATGAAAACAATGAAATAAGAATAAGGATATTTAGGCACATATAGTGCAAGTATATCTCATCAGTTTACAAGCCCTAGTCGATAATTTATGCTATCAATTCAGGACACTGAATTGACCAAACATTTTGGCACCATCAGGGAGGTATAACTAGGTAGCCTTATTTCCTATTGCTCAAAAACAATGATATGCGTAGAGAAAGAGATTCTAGGGGTAGATTTGTAAGAGGCCGAAGCTTAATTCCCACGACTCCTCTCACTCCACCAAGACCAAGAAGTAGCACACCTCCAACACAAACTCACATTCCATACTATACTAATCATAGGCTTCTAGAAGTCTCAAGATCATATATCCCATCAGGAAGATCCCCCACTTCATCCATTGAAGCAATTCTAGAGGAAGAAGATCCAAGGACTCCTACAGAAGGGATAACCGTTTTCACTTCCACAGGGGAATATATTCCAGTAGAAGAATTACAAATTCCTAGTGAAGAGGAAGAATAGAATTATTTCCTCAATATACCCTTAATAGAAGAACCAGTAGAACAATTAGCTCTTCCAACTGAACCTTATATCAGTTTAGAGGAGTCTATCATGGCAGAAGAAGGGGAAGGAGAAGTCTTTAATGGAGAACATACACTATTTGGAGGAGGTAGAGGAAGAGGAGGAGATAGAGGAAGAGGTAGAGGAAATGTAGAAGGAGGAAGAGGAAATGCAGAAGGAGGAAGAGGTAGAAGGGGAACTCGAAGTTCTTTTGGATGCCCTATAGTGGATGAAGAGACTAATGAAACTATGAAAAACATCTCACCTTCTATTCTTCCAAACTTTCATGGACTAAAAAGTGAGGATCCTGAAACCTTCTTATTTGAATTTGAAGTTCTATGTCGAACCTATGATTATCTACAAGATGCTCAGAAACTTAAACTGTTCCCTTCAACATTGAAAGGAGTAGCATTAAAATGGTTTATGAGTTTAATCACTAGGTCTATTAGGATATGGGATGATATGAGGAGAGCATTTCTAGAGAGATACTTGGGTTATTGTATACCAGTCAACCATAAGGAAGAAGTGTTCAAGATGATGCAAAAAGATGATGAAAATCAGGAAGATTTGTTCGAAAGATTCAATTATAACATCAAGAGGGTAAAAATGGAAACCCTAGATCAAGAAACTTTGAAAGCTCTCTTGTTGAATAAAATTAGGGATGAATGGATAGATATCCTCAATATGATGGGAAAAGGGGACATATCTCAGCTTCCATTACCTGATATAGCTAAGTTATGTATCAATATTTCAAGAGGAAAATATAAAATTATAAAAGAACCAAGAGACCCTGCTCTTGCAAGGGCAAGTAAATCTGCATCTGGAATAGTAAGTAGGGTAGAATTAGGTAATATGCTTGATGAATTCAAATCTGACATTCTAGGGAGTTTTAGTGAAAAAATAGACACCCTTAAGTTACAAAACAAGCAAAAAGATGAAACTGATGCCTTAGCAATCTTTTGTCCCAATGTAGGAAAAAACATGCATTGAGAGAGTGTCCTTTAGATGCAAAAGTAATAGAGACTTCTGCAATTTGTATAGAAAAAAATGAGACCAAGAATTGTCCTTCACTCCCTTGTCTTAACGCAGTCTTTCAAGAAGAAACACCCACAAATTCCACAGAATCTCTTAACTTTGTCTCTAGAATACCTTGGCAAGGACCTCAGACACATGGGTTTAATAATCGAATGTATAATCAACCCCCACCAAATTGGAATTCTTGGCAGCAACCTTGGCCCCAATTTCAAAATAAATCTCAACCTCGGGCACAAGGAGCACAAAATCCTTATGGAAGGTTCTCCCAGTATTATCAATATCCACCTTCTTATCCCTCATATCCAACATATTCAAACTTCCCCCCACAACAAAATCCTCAACAGAATCCACAACATCAAAACCAAAATCAAAATCAACCACTTCCATTACCATTTCCTCAAAAAGAAAATCAATTCCCTGCCCAGACAATACCAAACCCCAAAAATAAAAACCCTCAGAATACATATATGATAGAAGGTCAACAATTCCCAACCTATTTGATTACTCCTTTAGACCTTAATGATGTTCAAATTAGGTCTGGAAGAATACTTGAAAAGAAGAAACCTTCTGTAATTATACAAGAGAAAAACAATTTTGAGGAAGATTCTCTACGGGTAAATAAAAGTCTTGAGGGAAGCACATCTTTTCAAGACCAAAACATTGAAAAATCAAAACAGAAAGAACCAATAATTTCAACTCCTATATTGGAACAACCATCAACATCTACTCCTACACCTCCTTTTCCAGAAAGATTACAAATTGATAGGGGTGTAGAGAAACAAATTATGATGCCTAACTATGATTTCCTAGATGAGTTAAAAAAAAATTGTATTAAGATTCCATTACTTCAAGCATCAAGGAAATCCCAATCTTAGCAAAAATAGTAAAGGAGTTGAGTATGAAAAAAACAGGAAAAAGAATAAAGGAGATAAAGAAAATACAATTGGTAGGAAAGATAGTAGATATAATGATGGGTAAGATTGACATTCCTAAGTATCTAGACCCAGGAAATCCAGTTGTTAAAATACACATCAATTGAATTGAAATCCAGAACACACTTATTGATTTAGGAGCAGCAATCAGTATCATGAGTAGGCAAATCATGGAAAAACTAAAACTTCCTAATCTTCTTCTTACACCCACACTGCTACAATTAGCAAATAGATATGTGATCAAACCAGATGGGATAATAGAAGACATTCCAGTGTCCTTAGATTCTTGGGAGTATCCCATGGATTTCATGATCCTAACTCCTAAAAATGATCTAGGAGGACATCCTATTATATTAGGAAGACCTTGGTTAGCTACAGTTGATTCTTTCATTAGTTGTAGATCTGGTGATATGTACATCTTTGATAGAAGTTCAACCAAGAAATTCAACTTGTATCGTCCAGAAAGAACAATCACAAAATTAGATGATACTCAGTGGATTGATGATGAAGAAGATATACAACCTCTCTTCACTATTTGAAAAATTAGTGAAGATAGTCAGATTCTGAATACTTTGAAAAAATATAAATCTTCTTTAGAATTTCAAAATGAGAAATTTCAAGAAGAATCTAACATTGAGATCTTATCATCAAGACAGATGTCTCTTTACTCCATGGAAGAATTTGGCAGCTCTACAATTGAAATATTCCCAGGAAAAATGTTAAACATAAACAAAAACCTAGAGAAATTTCAACAAGAAAAGCTAGTCAAAACATTACAGAGACATTCTTCTGCATATGCTTGGGAGTACACTGACATGAAAGGGATCAATCCTAAGACTTGCACTCATCATATCTATATAGAGAAAAATTGTAAACCAATTAGACAACCTCAGATAAGGATAAATCCAAACCTTAGGGAGATTGTTAAAGAATAATTACAGAAATTGTTAAATGTCAATTTTATTTATCCCATTTTAGATAGTCAGTGGGTCTCTCCTTTGGTGATTGTGCCCAAAAATAATGGAAAATGGAGGGTATGTATTGACTACCGAGAACTAAAAAAAGCTACTCTTAAAGACCATTTTCCCTTACCTTTCATAGATCAGGTGTTAGACACATTAGCAGGCAAGAAGTACTTTTCATTTTTGGATGGGTTCAGTGGTTATAATCAAATTCAAGTAGCACTTGAAGATCAAGACAATACCACATTTACCTGTCCTTGGGGTAACTATGCCTACCGAGTATTTCCATTTGGATTATGCAATTCACCTCCAACATTCCAAAGGGCAGTATTAGGAATCTTTTCAGATCTAATACATGACTGTGTAGAGGTATACATGGATGACTTCACAGTCTATGGAAACACATTTGAAGAAGCCTTAGCAAACTTGGAAAAAGTTCTAAAGAGATGTAATGAAGAAAATCTTTCATTAAGTCATGAAAAGTGTTTTGTGATGTTTACTGAAGGGATTGTTCTAGGACATCACATTTCAAGAGAAGGGATCAAAGTTGATAAGTCAAAAGTTGAAGTCATCTCCAGACTACTAGTTCCAAGTTGTCAAAAACATGTTAGGAGTTTTATAGGATTTACAAGATATTATAGGAGATTCATAGAAAAATTCACCAAGATAGCATCCCCACTTTTCAGATTACTTACCAAGGACTGTGAATTCAATTGGAATCATGGCTGCCATTTAGCCTTTGAAACCCTGAAAACAAAAATTTCTGAAGCACCTATTTTAAGGGGACCTAACTAGAAATTACCTTTTCATATTTTAACAGATGCCTCAGATACAACTTTAGGAGCTGTACTGGGACAAAAAGACCTGATTCCTTATGCCATCTACTATACAAGTAAAAATTTGACTCCTTTAGAGTTGAATTATAATATAACTGAAAAAGAGTTTTTAGCTATTGTTCATGCCATAAATAAATTTAGACACTATATAACAGGCTATGAAACTTTTGTTCACACAGATCACTCTGCAATTAGGTACTTAATGAACAAATAAATTACTAATGGCAGAGTCACAAGATGGTTATTTCTTTTACAAGAGTTTAACAACACCATTCTAGATAGGCCTGGGAAACAAAATACAATAGCAGATTTCCTATCTAGACTCCAAAACATTAAAGACAATACTCCAGTCGAAGACAAATTCCCTGATGAATATCTCTTTGCAATTACCACTCAAACTCCTTGGTTTGCTGATATTGCTAACTATCTGGTTTCTGGAAAATTTCCCTCAATTATGAATATAAGGGATAAACAAAAGATCATTTATGACAGTGAAAAATATTCATGGATTGCTAATGAGTTATGCAAAACAGGTCCAAATTTCATTATCAGAAGATGTGTTTGAGAAGATGAGATGCCTGAGATCCTCAAGGCATGTCATGATGAACCATATGGTGGACACTTTGCTGATAAGAGGACAACTTATAAGATCCTTCATTTAGGATATTATTGGCCATCCCTCTTTAAGGATGCTAAATAGTATGTTAAAAGGTGTGACAGTTGCCAAAGGGTAGGGAAACCTTCTCCTTCAAGTGAAATGCCACTGCAACCTCAGGTACACATTGAACCCTTTGAGAAATGGGCTTTGGATTTTGTAGGACCTATTAATCCTCCATCAAGACAAAAGAAATATATATTAGTTTGCACTGATTATGTTACCAAATGGGTAGAGGCCAAACCATTACTTTCTGCTACTGAAGCATCTGTAGTCAATTTTATTTTTGAGGATATTTTTACTCGTTTTGGTGTCCCAAGAGAAATTGTTACAGATCAAGGAGCTCAATTTACATCAAAGCTAGTGGAGCAAATGGTAGAAAAGTACAAAATCAGACACAGGAAATCTACTCCCTACCATCCACAAGCAAATGGTCAAGTGGAATCTACCAATAAAGTCATTGAAGGGATCCTAACAAAGACTGTTCATTTACACAGGAGAGATTGGGCAGAAAGGCTTCTTGAAGCCTTATGGGCCTACAGAACTACATGGAGAAACACAACAGGTCACACTCCTTATGAACTTGTTTATGGAAAACAAGTCTTATTTCCCATAGAGTTTTAGATCCAAACTTTCAAAATGGCAGTCCGGTTAGGACTTGATCTAACAGAAGTACATAAGCACAGATTGGAGTAAATTAATGAATTGGATGAGATCAGACAAGATGCAGTCCAGAGAACAAGCATAGTCCAACAACAAAGGACTAGATGGCATGATAAGTACATCAAGGAAAAGAAATTTAATGAAGGTGACTGGTCCCGCTTATTTGATTCAAATTTCAAGGATTTTTCAGGTAAATTTCAAACTCATTGGCTTGGGCCATATGAGATTGTGAAAATATTTGAAAATGGAGCAATAAAAATTAGGACAATAGATGAAGGAAAGGTAGCCTTTCTTGTACATGGACACATACTAAAATTGTATCATAAGCCACTTTAAAGAGAGGAATTTGTCAAGAAATTTCAAGATAACATTGATATGAAGTTAGTGAAGAAGAATCCTTCTTCTTCACTAACTTGATTGTATTCTTCTTCAATCACTACAAGAAAAAAGGACATTGGTGAGGGGCGAAAATGGTCACCATAAGCTCATTGGTGAGGGTCAAAAGAGCGTTCGTCACCAAAAATTGAACATCACCAAAGGTGGCGTCACCAAAAGTATAGGTGGTGTTGTGACATTCAAGGTCCGTCACCAATAATGATTTATAGTGACGGATAGTGACCGTCACCATTTCATATGAGCAACTGTGACAGACAATAGCGTCTGTCACCAAAAAACTGAACGTCACCAAAGGTGGCGTCGCCAAAAGTATGTGTTGTGGTGACATTCAAGGTCCGTCACAAATATTGATTATTAATGACGGATAGTGACCGTCACTATTTCATATGAACAACAATGATTTTTTGTGATGGACTTTTCATGACCGTCAGTATTGGTGCATATATATGGCGACGTTCATTGACCGTCACCATAAACTCATTCGTGACATCAAGGCCCGTCACGAATAATGACTATAATGACAAATAGTGACCCTCACCATTTCATATCAACAACAAAGATTTATGGTGACGAACCTTTAATGGTCATCACTATTGATGCGTATATATGGTGGCGTTCGTTGACCGTCACCATTTCATATTATGGCGAGGGTCGAAAAATGTCACCATAAGCTCATTGGTGATGGTCAAAAGATCATCTGTCACCAAAAATTGATCGTCCTCATTCCCTATGAATATCAGGGCACGATGGAATCGAACCACCAACCTCCTGCTTGTAAAGAAAAAACTCTTCCATTGAGCTAGCACCCTTTAAATAATTATACTTTAAACTAGAAATTTCCCCTAAAGGTGCAAAGATACACCAAAGGAATAGAAAATCTAGGAAGATCAAAAGTTGCTAGAAATAATATGTTCAATATACATAATAAAAAGACAATAAGAATAACTTTTGATATAATCTAACAAAGCATGTACTACATAGAAGAATAATTGAAAAGCACAACTATAAATTTGAATCACAACATAACAATATAAAAGAACATGCAACAAAAAAAAAACAACTCCATAGTTTGAGAAATATGAACAATCCATGGGTCTGTTATTTTATATTGATATAGATCATGAAATAGAAATCTAGATTTATGAAACTCAAGTATCGTACAAGAATGTCTTGAACAAATATCAATATGTAAAATAGTGTTTTTTGCATTTGGATTTACCTTGCAGAACCTCAGAAAAAGTTTCCACAAAAACAGCCAATAAACATAACAACATGGACCTCGAGAGCAATTGTGCAAGGGATAAAATATGAAGGTAGAGCTCTAGATAAGTATTCAAAGCAAATGATGAAAAGCGTGTCTGGAAAGAGCTGAGAACCTTATGAAGTAAACCACACATTTATCATCGTGACTAGTACACTTGCAAAAAAAGCTCAGAATAAATTATGAACTATTCCACCAAAAAACAGTGAATTTTTCCACTAAAATACAGTTTCAAATTAATCACTAGCATGACGCTAACTTCTCTACAAAAATAGGGAAGTTTCAAGACAATTTATAATAGCTTGCATGGCATTCGTGTTGATAAAACCTTCCAAGGAATAAGACCACAACAGTCAACAAGAGTGCCATGAAAGAAGTGGCTCCTAGGAACCTCACTGAAAACAATATTTATGTAAGGCAGTCATCTAGATCAAGGGTCATCATTCAATAATCAATATGGAAACAGGTGTTAACATTTTCTAATGGAATCCTTTTTGGATTCACTAGTTAGGAAGAAAACAAAAGGTTTCATCAAGAATTCTAACTTACAGAATTTTGGGATTAAAATATGATGACATATTGATGAAGCAAATCAAGAAAATGAAACTCTTTCATTCTAAGGAAACCTATTGCAGGATGACTCAAAAGGAAAAGAATGAGGTACATGTATATATATGTTGACACTAGATGCTATGAAGTCATGCCATGTGGTTGCAAGTAGTATACTTCTATCTTTAGAAGTATGATCAAAATATAAAGCAGAAACTCTTTTGATGCACAGGTTGCCAAAAGGGCATGATCTACACTAGATGAAATAAACAATATATGTCCTCATATGGAATATGAGGTGGTTGTACATTATCAAGGAACTGCACAATGGAAGTTCCTGGGAATGAAATAAAAGTGTGGAGAAAGAAAAAGGAAGATATCATGGGAGGTACAAACATGGAAAGAAGAAATCAACATCCAAGGAAGCCAACAAGACTTGACTAGGAGATCTCCAGGGAAGATATGTGGACTCTAATAGAGTTTGAAAAAGATAGAGACCCTTGACAATAAATATCTTTAAGAGATAAAAAAAGGATGTCGATGCATACAAGAAGAATGTCATGGTGAAAGATCATCACTAAGGTAAATTTTGAATTAAGTATTCATATTTATAATTGAATAATATCTGATCAGCTTATTCAGGGCAGCCAAAGGGAAGTATATGTCTTCCACAGGTTGATACCCATATTGCAGGATGTAAGATCCTTGGAAGAAGTATGGTTCGAAGGAAAGCAACATGATATGAAGGTAGACCGGATGAAAGATTGATGGATCACTTTCGGACAAAAATGAAAAGTGATGGGTGATTTGAGCCCTAATGAAGATATCCCAAAGATGAAGACTCCTCAACAATGAAGAAATTCATGACATCAAAGAAAGTAGTTCTTCATGAGCAGCTCAATGTTTTCATCATTGCTGCTACAGGTCCCTGATTAAGAGGGGGGTTGGTAATAAGTTTCTTACCTGGTATAAACTTGAAAGCGAGTCCCTAGGAGCCTAGACAATTCCTTGGCTAAGAGGGAGCCTCGACAAGTCCTTGGATAAAAGGGAGCTTGAGAACATTCCTTGATAGGAATGGGTATGTCCTCCCTAATTAAGAGGGAGAGATAGACGTATCATTCTGGTCTTCCCCTGGAACACAGAATGTGGGATTGGATAATCATTTGGCATTTGATACTCTTTTGGGGATGTATTAGGGTATCCAAGGTAAGAATAGTCATGAAAAGATGGGTATTCTTTGAGGATTAGCTATCCCCCAAAAGAATAGTCCTATGAGGTCATACTCGGTGAACACGCGGGTGGAGTATGTACCTTGGAGACAATAATGAAGATGTCTATAATCATTGGTCTCGCCAGCATTGTAGTTCATGGTCTCGTGAAGAGATGGAGCTGTTAATCAAGGCCTTGCACTATGACAATGTTGGTTAATAAGATGCTATAACAGATGGATTACCAATCAAATTCTTCTTATGAGATTCTTCAGATTGAGAGTGACCATGTACCATTATGAATACCTTCCTAGTTAAGAGGGAATGTTGGAACGTGTAACTAAGTTCGATCTTCATAATGAATTGTAATTATGAATTTATGTAATGAAGAAAACAAAGATAATAAAATGTATTTTGTAATACTTGCGCATCATGGGTTTCATGAGCAAGGCGTTTTTTATTATAGGTCAAAGACTTCTTCTTGATGTCTTTTAGGGGTTTGTCATCTTGTCATAAATACATATAATTTAGAGTCATGCATATCATGTATATGAATTGGTGTTACACTTGTAAAGACAATTTATTGATGTAAATGTATGCCTTCAAGACATTGTCAATATGCTCCGCAAGTCGGCTTAAAGATGGTGAATATTCTCCTTGATGAAGTCAGCTTACAGACAAACCTCATGTCGGCCTACAAGATAAAGCCAGTCACTATATAAAGGATGATGCGGCCTCATTATGGTGTAGGAAATTTCGGATCATGTTTGTGATAGAAGAGTGATGTTTGGGTCTACATTGATGCGAGAATAGGAGGCTAGTTTGGGAGGAAAAGAAGAGGTATACTTACCTTTGTTCTGGGTCTATACCACCTCGCACATTTCAGACAAAAGGCTATCATAGCAAAAGATAATTCTCTCTTCTAGTGCATAGAACAATGTGTGAAGAAGTTAATACAACGATGAAACGATCTATGATTAGGTCAAGAAAGGAGGTGTGTTATCGAAGGAAGAAAGTCTTATCATATCTTTGTTTTGGTCCGCAAGTTTGCCTCACATATCTCAGGGAGGCCAAAGGTAATCATAGTAAAGAGGAAGGCTACAACAGCATGAAGAAAGGCTCAGTCTTGAGTTTCAAATATGTCCAAAGGATGTTGGAAGTAGGCCGAGAAGAAGACTTTAGGAATCTAAGGATAAGATCAAAGGAAGCCAAGAAGAAGCACACAGTTTGAGGCTGCTAGACTAGGGACCGAGCTTCCCTAGTAAAGGTGCAATGCAGTGCAGAAAGAAGAGATCAGCTAGAGAAGCTGAGAAGAGTAGTGACAAGGGTCTTGGAGGCATACTGGTGTCAAGGGTCTATTTCATGGTATGGTACTCGTCAATGGAAGACCAATAAGAAGAATTGCTTTTGGGTTTTCCTCTCTAAGAGGGAGAGGTTTTGGCCCTGGCTTGAAGAGCCTAAACTCTGTGTCTCTTGTGTTTTGATAATTGACTTGATGAAAGACATAATAAGCTAACAAAGATAAGATCTAAGTAAAAGAAGCATAACAAGTTCACAATTAATTATCGTGAAAGAGAAATTGAATTAAACGCCCTAATTTCTCAACAAGGTTGATATGCTCCTTAATATCATTACCTACCCCTCAGAGTAACTATCATGGATTGAGAGAAAATACAGATAATCATTCCAGCAGTTTTGTCCAAGAATGCTTGAAGCATAAGAAGATTCAAAAGCTCTTGTTACTTGGATATGAAGGCTTTGGTGCTAGTACAATTTTCAAGCAGGCAAAATTTCTCTACAAGGGTGAGAAATTTTCACAGGAGGAGTTGTAAAACATCGAATTGATGATACAGTGCAACCTATATAAATACCTTTTCATATTGCTTGAGGGGCGTGAGCATTTTGAGGAGGAAAGCTTAGCAGATATGGATGGTTTCAGTGTACATGAAAAAGTTTCTGCCTCAGATGAAAGTGATGATAAAGAAGCTGCTCAATGTACTTACTCTCTCAATCCAAAATTGAAACATTTTTCCAATTGGCTTCTGGAAATTATGGCAATGGGAGATTTAGATGGTTTTTTCCCAGGTGCAACACGTGAGTATGCCCCAATAGTTGATGAAATGTGGAGGGACACTGCAATTCAAGCTACATATGTAAGAATAAATGAGTTGCATGTCCTCCATGATGTTGCTGGTCACTTCTAGGAACGGGTTGTTGAGGTATCAAGTAATGCATACAATCCATTAGAATCTCACATTTTATATGTTGGAGTGACTCAAAGTAATGGGTTAGCATTTATAGAATTTTCAACTGAGATCGTAGTCCAATGTCAGAACCTTATATTGAAAACTTTGATTGTCCAACTCCAGTTGTGAAGTATCAGCTTATTAGAGTAAATACTACAGGATTAAATGAAGGCTGTAAGTGGCTGGAAATATTTGAGAATGTATGAGCTGTAATATTTTGTGTTGCTATAAGTGAATATGACCAAAAGTGGGCTGAGAAATAAGATGACCTTCAGTAAAGAACTTTTTGAGAATGTTGTGGAGCATTCATGTTTCAGAGATACACCATTCATTCTATTACTAAATAAATATGACATTTTTTAGGAGAAAATTAACACATTGCCACTTACTGTATGTGAGTAGTTTAAGGATTTCAGTCCAGTGGAGGCACACCACGACAATCAGTGACTAGACCATCAAGCTTACTATTATGTGGCAATGAAATTCAAGGATCTCTATGCATCTCTTAGCAGACATAAGTTGTTTATATGGAAAATGAAGGCATGAAATCACAGGACAATGAATGAAGCCTTCAAATATATTCATGAAATTTTAAATTGGGTTCCATATGTGCAAGAAAAGATCTTGCAATACACGAACGTGCAATTACCTGAGAACAAGCAATGTCAGGAAGGGGGGACTGTAATGTCCTTTTCTAATTAAATGACCCCGTTGAAAATGTAACTAGCGTCGGTCTTCATAATGTAATTCAAATGTATTATTGATGTATTTATAATTTTATTACATTTATTGTTATTATTATTTTATTTCTAGTCAAAGCATGTTCCTCATGCTTTTAGGATCAATTGAGTCAAGATAAAATTTATCATGAGTCAATGAAATGTAATTGAGTCAAGGTCCCATTTGGACTTGTAAAAGAAAAAGAAAATTTATTTTTCAAGTCAAAGAGTCAAAAATGTCACCACAAAGACCAAGTCAACCCTCCTGGACAAAATGGCCTAAAGAGGCAACCATTCGACCTCCTGGACATGTATAAATACAAGATAGTTCAATCTCATTTTATCATCCATCCATCACTTCAATTTCTGTGCAAGAAGTAGAATTTCAGCAAAAGTCAAAGGAGAGAAATTTCTGTTTTCTGCCCTAGTTTTTGTTCACGCATGGGAATTTTCTGAGTTATTTTTTGTGGTATTGCAGGCCCGAAATTTCAGGAGATGACCAGATCTCTGAGATTTGACCAGCGTCGACTTCTGTTGACCATGATTTGTTGGAAATGGATGGGAGGAGGGTTGATTTAGGTCTTTGTGGCAGTCTCGGTCTTGGTCTTGGGTCTTGGATATCTTTCTTTGATCTGATTCTGTAAGAAGAGGATTTTCTTGGGTTTTCCCCCTTGTGGGGTTTTTCCCTGGCTTGGAGCCTAATTTCTTGTTTTCTTTGTCTCTTTGTGATCTTCATGTTTTGTACTTTTGGTAATTTCTTGATGAAGAAGATAACATAAATAACAAGAAGCCAACAAACATTCACAATTAATTATCAAGTTAAGAGAAATCTACCCTAATATACAAGCATCTTGATTTCTCAACATGGTATCAGAGCTAGGTTGAAGGAAAGGCAGATTGAAGATAACAGTTTGTTGGCTTATTTAATTATCCTTGTGGCACCTTAAGCAAAGTATCATACAAATTCAATGACATCCTTTCCTTAAAATAAGAATTGAAAGAGGCACATACCTCTGTGATTCAAGTTGAAGAAAGACATCAATATTCCTGTGAACCGAGCTCATCAATAAAGGAAGGACTGAAATACTTAAGGGCTAGAAAAAGAGACCTATAATACATGCAAAGACTCTATGGAATTATCTCTGTAAATCAAGGATGAAATTCATATCTCTGTTGTCGAAAAAATATTTGGCATAGGTACACATATTTGAGTCTCTATGTTGATTTATGAAGTAAGTTTCTTGTACTAATGTGAATTTCAGAGGCACCTTCTCCTATGATAAGCATACAATTCATTATCTTTATAATCTACAAAGTACTCAAAGAAAAAGCAAATGGCTTATATGAAATCAGTTAAAAGAAGACAACCTATTGTGAAAATACTTTCAGTGGCAATCTGAGCATGACTGTGCGCTCCTTTCTGAATAAAAAATACCAAGTGTATTCATGATATTTGTATAGTTTGAGTAACCAAAATACTGTAGCTGACATCTATTACTGCTGAGTTCAAAGGCTAGTCTGAGAGTATGAACAAGTCCAAAATTGCCATAATGATTGAAGCAAGTTTGTTTGGGAAAACACGAATATCTGAGGTACTGTTCTTCGATCAATACAAAAAGGTTCTGTGACACTTCTATGAGGTATCTGAAGCTTACTATAGCAAAAAATATTTGAAGATTCAAGGCATCAATGATGACACCAACATGAAACGATACAAGGTCTATCTAACACTATATAAGGCAGCTCGACTCATTTGGGAGACTATCCATCTTTGACATCTAAAAAGACCATCATCTTCATAATCAATGCAAATCTGTGGCACTGTGAGATGAAGGATAGAAGTTTATTGTGATCTGAATTTAAAAGAAACCAAAACCATGTGGATCGTCTCTGAGGCATTTAAATGTACAAATGATGAACTTAAATACATGCAAACCAAGTCTTATCTGTGACATAAAGGACTGAGCATCTCTATACCTTTGTGCAAAATGAATCAAAATTCTGTGATCTTGACCGTGACATAAAGGACTGAGCATCTCTATACCTTTGTGCAAAATGAATCAAAATTCTGTGATCTACTCTATGCTACAGGACCAAAAGACTAAGGTACATAGTCTATAGAAGGGACCAAAATCATCACTGTGAATAAAAGCCAAGATTCTGATCAATTCCAAGTCTGAAGCTACACTTAATGACATAATTTACATTTGTGAAAAGTCTGAGCATCTCTATGACAAGTAGAACATGTATATTTGTGATCTGAACTATACAAAGACATACAAAACTTTTTGAATCATCAAGAACCAGAGTTTAGTGGCACCCTGTGCGAAAACCTGAGGGATGCTACTTCGTGACAATTTATTATGATGATATAAGGCCCATCTCTATGACACTAGAATATGTAGCAGCATTATATCTCTTCATAAGGATTGTGAGGGTATAGGGAATCCGTGACACAAGTTTGTAAAAATAGCACCCTTTTCATACATAAAGAAAGACGAATTCAATTTTTGAAGCCAACCTATTTGATATTGAAAGATAAAGGACACTGAAAGCAGCTCAAAGATATCTCTGTGGCTTATCATGACACGATGTTTTATTATATGCGTGTCGTGGCAGCACTACCACTTGTTTCTTTCCTTATTTATGTTATTTTCAGCATTGTCAACATTTTCCCTTGCATTCACAGGCATCACAAGAAATTGTGGATGCCCAAGGAAAACCCCATTTGGCACCAAGGATGACCCCATTTTCCCACTGTGCCAATTAAAGTCCCAGTAAGATCAAAGGATGTCTTTGTCATGCCAAGCTCATCTAGTCATCCCCAGTGTCACATTGTTTTCTCCCTTCTCCCTTATTTGCCTAGGACCAAGAAAAGAACATAACTAAAGTTCCAACCGTTATTTGACTAACCTAACCCACTAAATACGAAAGAAAAATGTCTTTCCCTTCCAATTAACTGTCAAGGAAAATCATACAAAAATTGAAATTGAACAGCTTCAGAGAACTGATCTTTGACGACAGATTACTGATTTCTTACCATCAGCAGCCTAGGAGGGCTCAATTTAATGTAATTTTCTTTCTCCATCCACTCGTTTGTTCAAAGTTTGAAGGGATTTGTCTTTTGTTTGAGAATCTTGTCCCTTTATGCCGAAAATTTTTTGTAACGCAGATTTTCTTTTATCCAAATTCACCCAAAATATGAACCAATTCTATATTTCCCTTTTTCCCTGCTACTCATTGAGAAGTTTCCACAATGCATAAACCGTTACCAAGAATGAATAAATATTTTGAGTGATACAAATATCTCTCAAGAATAATTTCAATCAATCCAACCAGAGAGATTTATTTTACTAGCATTGATCCATCTCAACCCCGGATCTATTGCACACCAGGGGAGAGAAAAACTCCATCTACAAATCTCTCAACACTCAATAAATCTTGTGCTAAGATGGATCTATGCTTGTGTGACTGTGATGTCAGCAGTTTTTTATGTCAGACCTTTTTTAGCATTACTCTTGGTGCAATCAATACTACAACAGAAGATTGAAACAGTTATGTAACATCATGATATCCGGCAACTCTGGAGCAAAATTACACAGCCTACGAAAGACAATCATACTCATGGATAAGAAATAAAGTTTTAAACGAACACTGTTAGAAGGCTTGATCCCATTTTACATTGCCCTATTTTTGTGCTAATCGTAGAAGAGTTTCCAGAGTGCACATTGCAAACTATTACCAACACCCCAATCATAGTGGTAAAACTCACTAGGTATCACTTGGACTCGATGATCATACCCTACTCACTGTCAGGCGTGGGGGGTCAAGTCAAAAACTTGGAAAAAATAACTTGAGAAATAGTGAGCAACAACACCTGAGTCTGACTTCGAGTCCGGATTCACAGAAATTTTGACTCGGCAAAAACTCGGCAAGCAGTTTTGGTTTTGAGAACTCAACGCTAACTCGCAAAGTTGGCGTTCAGACTCATATTCATGTTAATATAACAAGGCTGAGTTGTTGCTTGTACTTACTGTCAAATGAGGGTTTCATGTTAAATTGTGTGCAATATTCTTGACAAAATTTCTTCACATGAATAATTAACAAAAAATCATTGGCAATGTCATTTTCGTAAAAAATGTCTCTATAGTAATTGTGAAGATTACTGCAAAAAAACTAGTTTGGGACATTACATCCTCACCCTACAAAATCCCCCACTCTTTTATAGAGAAGGAACAGGAAGAGGTTTATATCTAGTTTATAATAGACTCAAATGAAGCACTCCATATGCCAGGTAACCTCACCTAGTGGAGTGCCCAACCTATGCCAAAAAAAGCACCAAATCAATGAGCCCTTATGAAAGGAATAATGTGCCACTTGTACAAAGAATCTCTCCGAAGGGAATGCACCTTACCTAGCAGTTGTAAGTCCAATCGAAAAATAAATAAGTTTAAGGGTATCTTTCCCAAAATAGTTACATGTGTTAGTCAAATTGTCATACAAGTAAGAGAATCTGTCTTACAAGTGTTAGAAAGTGAAACCCCCTTTCGTTGGAAGAGGAATATTCCCCTAAAGTAGCATGCTCAATCATGAGGGGAGCAAGTTAAAGAAACAAAGAAAAACTTAACAAGATACCTGTACAATCTGTCATTTTTCTAATTTGCACCATAGATACAAAGTCTGGGTTCAAATTCAAATTTGGTACTATGCAGAATCAGGAAAAAATCAGGAGTACACACCTTAAATACTCTGCAAATGTCAACAGTACAAGTAAGCATGAGCTGTAGCTGAACTCATGTAAGTTATGGAGGACTTATATACATCTATAATAAAACAAGTACAAGCCAATAATGGCTTCCTTTCTAATTATTAATACTTAAGCACAAAAATGTTGTCATTGAACTCATTGATGCTGGGAACCACAACAAACCCTTCATGGGACAAGAAGCTCACAAGTAAGAACAAAATGCATCATCTTCCTTTCAAGAGCCTCAGTTTCCACGAGCAGATGGGATGGGGAAGAGTAGCTGAATATTATAGCCCCCAAATTGGCCAGGCATTGATGTGATGATGCAATAAACTAGTCCACATTAGAATCTAGTGAAACTAATCATGCCCTGCATATGAACGAGAGAGATTGGGAATTTTTTAGTTTTGTACGGAGTTTAAAAATTCATTTGAGAAAAAATTATGGTAGTAGGCATAGTACCCTCAAACAGTACCCTCTAAATTATCCAGCAAATCCCACTCAAAATGCTTCTCTGACTGAACCAAATGGGATCTGAGAAAATAATTCAGCCAAACTGAACTATAACAAATTTGCAAATCTTATGGTTTGATTTGTCCAAATTTTGTACTATTATTTGGAATACCATCAACAGAGAGGAATGCTTCCTACCATTCAGAATGACTAGCTCTCTCTTTTGGAGAGTTTTTATATAAATAAATAAATAACTTTCTTATCTCAGATATGAAAGAAAACAAAAAAATGTTTGTGCATGTATAAAAATATCCCTTCAAAAGAGTTCATTGCAGGATTTGATTTGTGCCAAGATAAAACATGAATTTGGTGAATTGTATTACACAACCAGTCTGTGAATTGTACAAAAGTGGTTTTTATTCAATTCTGGCATATAAATGTTAAGATGACTTAATCACACAAGGTAATGAGAGCTAGTCTTTGCATTGCAGTACCTGGAAAATTACGTGACAGTTTGCACGCACCTTTCAGCTTGTGAAAAGTGACATCAACAACTAAAAACGAATCTCATATAATTTTTATATGTATAAAAACTACTAAGGAGTGAATATGCAGAAAAATTACTAAGGAATGAATATGCATACATAAATTAGAAATAACTACGAAAGGGAAACATCCAAGTAGTTTTCTAAGATGTAGCATCAGAATTTGAAGACAAGTCACATGCACATCCAACAAAGCCTATTGAACATCAATCCTTCCACAACTAACCAACCATGAAAAGGTTAAGAAGACCTAACTAAATATCCAAATCAAGTTAAAAACTCCAAATATGCCACCTTGAAAGGAAGCTGCAAAAATTTCTGTTACTAAGAATTTAGATAACATAAACAGACATACATCTTAGAAATAAACAATGTCAAGTTGGTATGCAATAAAAAAAGGAAAATAATTTAAAAAATCTGAAAGTTGAACTTTTCAAGAAATAAAGTGTTGTGTTTAGTTAGGGAACTAAGATTTTAAAAACGGAGATTTTTTGAAGGAGAATTGAATTCTATGACAAAAGCTACAACACATAAAAGTCATGTTTTTGGTACATCATTGTATTTACATAAAAAGAGAAAACACCAACATAGTGTACCAACATGTTTCAATGCGTAAATGAAAAAGAAACTAGAATCAAACCTCATCGTTTTATGCTGGTGTAGGACAATGCACCACTTGGACATCATTGGGATAATAACACGTGTTGATTCATCTCCCCATGCCCACTTTGACCCACTATTATCATCATCCCACAAAATCTGAAATTACATAAAATCATAGATGTGCAAGGTTAGAGCTCAGTAAAACAAATTCTAAGAAACAACAAGAAAACAAAATATTCACCCTTGCATACAAATCACAGCACAAAGTTTGCTTATCAATAATGCATTCCAGATACTGAATTGCAAAAATTGAAAGAAAATAAAGTAAAACATGCAAATTATGGGAATTAATTTCACAGAGGTTGTTTGTCAATAATGCATGTTAGATAGCCCACGGGGTGTAGAATAGACAGTGACAGGGTGTTATGTTAAGGCACTCCATTGTGAAAGGGTCACTGGTCCGAAACCCCGTGGACAAAAATCAAGCCATCCTAAGGGTTGGTGCGGCGCAGGCTAGGTGTGATCACCCAGGTGATTTTGACAGTTGTCCATTGGTCATGGTTACTCAAAAAGCTACAGGTTAGGCATGTTAACAAAAAAACAAAAAAATAATGCATCTCATATTTTAAACATTTCACATTTCAAATGACAACTCCATGTGAAAAAAATACAAAAAAAAAACTATTTAGACATATAGTCAAACAAAAGCTACCATAACGATAGCTGTCAATAAATTATAGAGCTGGTTAGGGAGAAATGAGACATTAACATCTTCAGGCTATAAGGGGATGGACCTTAAATCATCTTAAAGCATCTACATCATGTGTTTATATATTAGTGTGAGTGCACAATAGCACATAAATAAAGTCATTGGTGTATATCAAAGGGCAAAATGACATTAATTTAAAAATAAAATAAAAAACAACTGCCCAAAGGCTCTAAGCATGACATACAATAATTACACCCAATGTCTTAGCATAGGTAATTTTATTTTGACCAAGAAAAGTGTATCCAAGACCAATCATATGCGTCCAACATCTAGCTACATAAATCCACGAACGAGGGTGTGCCCTTGTTCTTTATTGTCAGTGATTAGAGAGCCACCCAAGAGCAATCATCTAGCTACATAAATCCAAGAACGAGAATGTGCCCTTGTTCTTTATTGTCAGTGATTAGAGAGCCACCCAAGAGCAATCGAGAAACATACAAACAAAAAATTGAACTGGGGGTTTGATTATTTTAAAGCAAATATGTTAACCTCTCAGGTTTCACATCCTCTAAATCAAGGTCAATGAAGCAATCGAGAAACATACAAGCAAAACATTGAACTGTGGGTTTGATTATTTTAAAGCAAATTTGTTGACCTCTCAGGTTTCACATCCTCTAAATCAAGGTCAATGTAGCTACCATGGAGGTCAATCAATCACAAAAAACCTTCTATTTCATTTTTACAACAGGGTAGATACAAGTAGAAGCGTTTCTTGCTATAAAGAGAGAGTTTATTGCAGAGGTTCACAGGTCATGGGTTTAACTCCCGAAAAATCTATTCATAACAATAATAAAGTTAATTGTAAGATCAATAAGCACAAATAAGCACAGTGTGGAAAATTCAACTCTAAGCACAGATGACTCGATCCCTACCAGTAGCAAAATGGATCACTTGTGGAGACTTCAATCTAGTCGATTGGAAAATTCAATTTGAATGTCAATAACTTTGTAGAGTAATCTAAAGACAGTTTTGGAAATATTTTAGGTATTTTCTAAGGCGGGGAATTTACAACAGAGAAATTATTATCTAGGAAAAAATTGTAAGCAAAATCCAAACATTTAAGGCCCTCAACCTCAACATACCGTGAGCCTTTTCAATATGAGCTTTAAGTTATCCTCGTTTCCTTGTAGCTGGAAATCATGATTTCTCAATGGAAGCATCTTCTGTACTAAATGAAACATTCTCTTATAGACCCAAACCCACCCATCCCACGCTCTTTAGGAGAACATTATTGATCAAGTTTCATTTCCATGGGCTTGGCACTTCGAAGTAGCCATGAAGCACCTTAATTTAGGGGTTGAACTTAAAGCACAGAAATGATGGTCAACATGTACATATTGACTAAGAAGCCTGACCGATATTCTCCTTCAGGCATGCCAAAATTTTTAGTTACCGGACTGTGGCCTATAGTAAGGCGACGGAAGTCTACCCCAACTAGCACAGGTTCGATTCTTGGTGCATTCCTAACTTGGCTCTACAGGTATAGCGGGCATATGCCACGAAGTTAACATATCCATACCTGATTGGAAGTGGTTCTACTTGATAGGAGCTCTGCCCTCTATATCCATATAAAGGAATTTAAGATATCCATAAAAAAATGAAGTTAGCATCCAAAAGGCATGCAGTTTTTGGGTATGAGATTTTCAGTCATTCCAAACATTTAAAAAAAACGCAGAAAATAAACGAAAATGAAGGAAGAGACGAGAATTGCCTGAGACCAAAAGGAAAGTTGCCATTGTATAGAGAGAAGCCATGCGTGCCGTTGTAGACATAAGCTGCCTTCAAAATTGAATTCTCGAAGCAAAAAGAGACACCCAATGGTTTATAATTGTGGAGGCCCAACGAGATTTCCTTTCCAGGTATGGATTTGGGTTCATTCATATCTGCATGGTTTGAATTGGGGGTGCTAGTCATTTTGTGGATTTGGCGTGATTGAGATGACATATGATGACGGGTTAAGGTGTGTGTGGTTCTGTGGGATTGGGTTTTCCCTGAATTTGACAGGGAAATGTTATTTTCTTGATTTTTTCAGAGGCTTTATGATTCCTGAAAATGCCTGAAAAGTGGGTTTTTGGCCCTTTTGTTTGCTTCATGCCCTTCATATTTGATAGTATTGTTGTTTTCCTGAAATTGCATGAAAGAGTGTTATTTATTGTGTTTTATAGGCATGTAGCAGCCTGAGAAAAATAGTCTTGATTTTTTTTTTGGTTGGTTTCTTTCTGAAACTTCTCGGTATGAAGTGTGTCTAGATTTTTTTAAGGCTTAAATACTTTATGGTATTTCTGATTTTGCTATAAAATCTTTGAAAGTGTGGGTTTTCATTGCTTATGGTTGGGTGATTTTCTTACCAGGTTCGTGCAGCACAGACATGTATACCCCGCCTATCAAGATGGTGGGAAAAAGGACTGACAACAAATATGGTAGAAGTTCATTCAGCCCAGGAATTGATTGATTCTCTTCTAACTATTGGAGACAAGCTTGTTGTTTTAGATTTCTACGCTCCTGGTTGTGGTGCCTGCAGATCTGTCCATCCTAAGGTATGCCGGAGGATTGAATCATTAACGAGTTTGTAATATTGTGTTACCAAAACGTTACTTTTTAAAGTAACTATTTTAGCTATTCCTGGTGAAACATGCCTTTTGATGTATTCCATTCAAACAGCTTTCGAATGGGTTTCTCCTCTCTTTCCTGGAGATATTTTTTTCTGAAATATATTGTTTGAGCTGACAAAGTCTAGGTCTCCTTAGCAGGCCCCATGTTCTCACCATGGCTGTGCTCCTTTCAGTTTTTATTTTATGGGCTATTATAGTTTTTGCTTAGGGGTTCGGAGATACTTGGGGTACTCGTTATATCGACCTCTTATTCCATTAAAAAAGTCTCTGCATCTATCCAGTGTGAGCCTAGGTATATAGAATGGGCTGCCCCCTTTAAATTTTGTTCTCTGAAAGGATTTTGTTTTGAGCTGGAAAGTTCAGGTGTCAAATACATCTCTCCTTACTAGGCTCACATGTTCTCGGCGTGGCTAAGCCACTTATTGCTTTTAATTTATGGTTGCCTGTGGTTTTCTCATAGTATAAAATCAACCTCCTCAAAAGGATGCGATACGGTTGTTGGGAGGTGTTGGATGGTAAAAGCCTACAAGTTTGCCCTTGTGTCCAGAGGGCAGGCCCTCCTGTATGGGAGGTGTGCTTTTGTTTGATATGTGGTCTGGTCAACAAATCTTGCTAGATTAATTTTTGGACAGTGATTTTGTTGGATTCATCATTCAGGATCTATGTTCATAGGCCCTGTTTTGGTCTATTACCCAGTAGGGTTTGAGTTTTTTCAGCCAACATTTTCTTTGATCTAGATTCTCTGCTATTTTTTTTACGAATATGAAAATGATTTAGTTTTTACCAAAAGAGAAAATCTTGTTATGGTTTCACCAGTTTCATGGTTGTGTGCTTGGATAGTTTTGTACAAGTAGAATATGAGTTTTGTGATGAAATCACTTGGATAAATATCTCATTTTTAATTAACTTCTGCAGATTTGCCAATTTGCGGAAAAGAACCCTGATGTCAAAGTTGTAAAGGTGAACTATGAATAAAACAAGTCTATGTGCTACAGTTTGCGCATCCATGTTTTACCCTTTTTCCAGTTCTACATAGGGGCAAAGGGACGCCTTTGTAGCTTCAGTTGTACTAATGCAATGGTAGGTCTAGTTTCTTGTTCTGTTGGCTTTGGTATTGTCATTGTATCTTCAATGCATACTTATTATCTTCAACGAGTTCCTTTTACATATATTTGGTGTGCAATGATCTGCAGATAAAAAATTTCAGGGATGCCCTTGAGAAACACAGTACTCCAAGGTGCAGTCTTGGACCTCCCAGAGGATTGGGGGAGGACGAACTATTGGCTTTGTCAAAAAAACAAGTCTTTGTCTTTCATTGTGCCGGAACCTGCTGAGACTCTCAGAAGAGAGGTACCATTTGCTGTCAGATCTGATCATAAGGCAGAGGATATGGAAATTGTTCCTCCTGGCAAGAATCCAGTTAATGCCAGGCTGTGGGGCGGGCATGATCAGGTCTACAAGATCTATGAAACTGTGGGCTCGGGGAAGATCATGATTTTCTTCCAATGAGCTCCATGCATACATATGGGGGGTATTTCCTCCTGGCAAGAATCCAGACAATATGGTAGCTGTAGGGCCGAGCCGCAAGTCAGATCTACAAGATCTACAAGAGCTTGTGGGCTCAGGGAGATCATGATTTTCTTCCAATGAGCTCCATGCGTACAACAAATTTCTTGTACATCCTATAGAGACCATGCAGTGTACTTTTGTATATTTTCCTTTATGTATCTAACCAATGTACATAGACCTGATTAGGAGGCTTCTTTTTTTTTTAAACTCCTTAGATAATTAGGGTTTCATTTTTATTAAAACCCCTCCGATAATTTTCAGGCAGCCATTTGGACATTTTATATCCTGTTGAGAAAACCCATCTCCCTATTTTTTCCTTTTTCTATAGGAACATTCTATTAACTCTATTTGTGGATATATCTGTACTAAATCCATAGGTCATTATCTGATTGTGGATATATCTGTATTAAGTACAGTCTGTGGATATACCTGTATTTAATCCTTTGGGCATACCTTACTGAAGATAGATTTTGGTATTGCCCATGATTTTATTACAAGGCATGTGGTTCTAGAACTTTGCTATTTGGGAGGTGGCGCTGGGGATTCAGGATTGGATGTTTTTTTGTCCTGCCAATTCCCATTTCAGACCTTGGTTTATTATTTTAGTTATGGATCTATATTTACGTGAAAGAGGTTTTTAACTTCGAGGCTGATCTACTGTGAGATGGGCTTTGTAATCCTGGCAGTTTTTACATTCTGTAATTTTGTATCATGGCGATGCATTTTCTGCAATGCCAGTCATGCATTTTAATAAATAGAGAGTATGTTTTACATCTTGTAATTTTGTATTGATGGCGATACAATTCTGCAATGCCATTCATGCATTTCATTAAATACAGTGTTTATATGGTGTGTACCTCTTTCAATATTCGAGGCTGATCTGCTATGAGATGGCCTTTGTAATCCTAAAGCAGTTTTAAATTTTCTATAATTTCGTATTGATGGCCATGCAATTCTGCAATGCCAATAATGTGTTTCAATAATATAAAGAGTATTTTAACATGGTGTGTGTACATGTTGGTCTGTAATGCGAATATCTCCGTGGCTAAAATCAACAGAGTAGATTATTTCATTCTATTTAAAATCACAGTGGAAGTTATTTCAATCCTCTATATTATAATATCTCACCCAAGATCATTTGTAATATTGTCCCAGCGATCAATCCTTGCAATTTGATAGAAGTGATTTGCAATTTGATATAAGTGATTCCTAGTACTCTTTTTTGTGAAAGAGTGCACATATAACATGAAATCAAGGGGAGGGAGATCACACATATTCAAGGCTCTATCACATATACGACAATTGTATCATCTTCGTTCTCTAGATTGGGGGCATTCCAACTGTCACAGAACTTTGATACATCAGAATTTTGGATACCCTTTCTTCATTTGCTATGTCAAGCTTTATGAACTTGTTTAAATGCAAACCCTTGCTTTCTATGGATGCTAACATAAGGGCTTGAGTAACATTAGCTCGATCTTGAAAGATGCCTAAATGCAATTCCTGTCACGAGGGATTCAGATTCATACCCTACTCTTCAAACACGTTATTGAGAACCAAGGAGGAAAGGTTTTCAATTTGCACTTTTCCCAGTAGGTCTACTATGAGGTTGGAGATGTCCTCAACATATATGTCATAAAATTGCTCTTCTCCTTCCCTGAGGTCAGAGATGTACGTCTCATTGTCAGGCTGCACTTCCTTATATGTGTTTTCATCAGCAAGGGCTTCCAAATGATCTCTCAGAACTCCAATTGCTCCCTGTAGAAAATTTTCAACAAAGAAAGGGGTCTTCTTGCTCACTTCTGAAATGTCAAAATACATATGCTTGGCATCGCCGGCTTCATTGATGGGGAAATTAGAGTTATTTCGCTCAACTTTTTTGCGCAAATTCGCCCTTGGAGCAGCAGATACATCGTTCGTTTGTATTAGGGTAGAGGCACCCTTACAATCATCACCAGGGTTGGCACCAAAATGTATCCCTATAGGTCTGTCCTCAAAATAAATCTTCAAATATAATTTATAGCTGCCAACAGTTCTCTTATATTCATCTTCCAGGGGACCAGGACTAAAATCTATCACATGAAGTTTGTCAAGAAATGCCCCTCATCATATTACTTGATGCAGAAATTCGTACAGTCTCCATTTAATTCCCACAGACTTCAGTCGAAAACGGTGTTCTAATTTTAAGGGGAGGTCAGTCAATCACAAAAAACCCTCTATTTCATTTTTACAACAGGGTAGATACAAGTAGAGGCATTTCTTGCTATAAAGAGAGAGTTTATTGTAGAGGTTCACAGGTCATGGGTTTAACTCCTGCCAACTCTATTCATAACAATAATAAAGTTAATTGTAAGATCAATAAGAACAAATAAGCACAAAGTGGCGAATTCAACTCTAAGAACAGATGACTCAATCCCTACCAGTAGCAAAATGGATCACTGGTGGAGACTTCAATCTGGTTGATTGGAAAATTCAATTTGAATGTCAATAACTTTTTAGAGTAATCTAAATACAGTTTTGGAAAAAATTATTATCTAGGAAAAAACTGTAAGCAAAATCCAAACATTTAAGGCCCTCAACCTCAACATACCGTGATATGAGCTTTAAGTTATCCTCATTTTCTTGTAGCTGGAAATCGTGATTTCTCAATGGAAGCATCTTCTATACTAAATGAAACATTCTCTTACGAACCCAAACCCACCCATCCCATGCTATTTAGGAGAACATTATTGATCAGGTTTCATTTCCATGGGCTTGGCACTTCGAAGTAGCCATGAAGCACCTTAATTTAGGGGTTGAAATTAAAGCACAGAACTAATGGTCAACATGTACATATTGAATAAGAAGCCTAGCCAATATTCTCCTTCAGGCATGCCAAAAATTTTAGTTACCGGACTGTGGCCTACAGTAAGGCGGCGGAAGTCTACCCCAACTGGCACAGGTTCGATTCTCGGTGCATTCCTAACTTGGCTCTATAGTTATAGTGAGCATATTCCATGAAGTTAACATATCCATACCTGATAGGAAGTGGTTCTACCTGATAGGAGCTCTGCCCTTTATATCCATATAAAGGAATTTAAGATATCCATAAAAAAATGAAGTTATCATCCAAAAGGCATGCAGTTTTTGGGTATGAGATTTTCAGTCATTCCAAACATTTAAAAAAAATGAAGAAAATAAATGAAAATGAAGGAAGAGACAAGAATTTCCTGAGACCAAAAGGCAAATTGCCATTGTATAGAGAGAAGCCATGCGTGCCATTGTAGACATCGGCTGCCTTCAAAATTGAATTCTTGAAGCAAAAAGAGACACCCAACGGTTTATAATTGTGGAGGGCCAACGAGATTTCAGTGAATTTTACCCAAAAAAAGAAAACGATGCTGAATCATGAAATCTCAGTGAATCTAACCCCAAAGAAAATGCATAGCTCTCAGCAAGAACCCCTAACAATCTGGAACATGACAACCCGGTTGTTGTTGTTGCTCTGGCTCTGTGGAAGGGTGCCGGGTTGAGGGAGGGACTTGGGATGCGGGCATAGAGAAACATGTTGCAGTGGTGCGGCTAGGAATCTGAGACGTGTTGCAGTGGTGCGGCTAGGAGTCAGGCAGATCCGTGAGTCTAGAGGCATCAGGGCATAGAAAAATGAAAAGAAAAATAACAGCCGGTAACAGGGTCAAATGGTATATTTTAATTGGTTGTAAGAGGTGCCACATGTCCAAATTTTACTGGCTAGAAGGGCGATAAGAAAGGATTCTCATTGGCTGGGGTGAACAGTGTTTACTCACCCCAAGCCAGCAAAGAGAAAGCCTCCGGCATAATTATTTAGACAGTGCTTGGCCCAATACAAGGCCATCCACCCCATTTGATTTTGAGATGTTCTCTAGTACAAGATGAGATAGAGGCTATTGATTACTACCCAATCTGTTTCATTTTTATTAATTGACTACATTTAAATGTGTAATCATATATTGTGTCAAATAGAACCCAAGCCAAATATAGAGATAATACAATTGGATACATTCTGGGGGGTTTGCCAAGGGCTGCTGTAAAACAGAAGCGAGTTTTCCCAGGTCAAATTGGGGACATGGACTGCAATGCCTAGTAACTATATATAGCATAAATCTGTGAGAAAAGTAGTGGTGTATACTACAAGTGAACACAGAGATGGAACAAACTCAGTCAATTTGTGAAATACCTTATTCCCATTAATCCTTGAACTTGCGGGGACAAAAAAAGCTACGAAGTAGAAGGAAGATAATGGGCACCGTGACACTACAGAAGCAGAAGCATCGAGGGAACAAAGACCATAAACCCCCTTCTAATCCTGCCATCGGGAGGTATCAGGATTGAGTCCCAATCGTGAATGCGCATGAACTGTGAAGAGAGGAAGAGATGGATTAAGTTTTTAATTATTTTTGAGTGTGAGGAGGGAAGAGATGGTTTACCTCTTTTTGGGCGCCTACGAAACTGTGTCATCGATCAGTCGAACTGAACCATCCATTCGTTTGTTCATCCTACTGTGATGAAAAGCTCTTCTTCTGTTCTATCGTCCCGCTGAATTTCAATAAAACCCATGATATAGTTTACCTCTTTTTGGGCGCCTATGAATCTATATCATCGATCGGCAGAACTAAACCTCTATTTGTTCGTTCTTCCCACTGCATAAAACGCTCTTCTTCTATTCTATTGTCCCGCTCAAATTCAATAAAACTCCTAATAAAAATGAGCATAAAAGGGTTTGGATAGGAATAAGCCTCAAATTATACTGATGATATTATTTCATCTGCGAATGTGTATCCCCTGAAGAAGACATTTACACAAGGATAGCAAACAACCAGAAACCAGCAAGCTGATTGCATGCCTAGCAGGTAATGTGTTGCAGCGCGGCAGACAAAAAAACATAGGAATTGAAGACAACAGATTCTAATAGCATCCAACCTTGGCTCTCGAGCTCCCTCCCAATAAAATGGATCGAGAAGAAAATTCCTGGTTATGCAGCCAGGCGATTTGAATGAGTTGTCATTTGATGTCATGCAATGTAGCCATGTATGACATTTGGGTGTTAGATGAAATAAATGGGCATGAGACTATGATATAATTCTATGCATCAGAAACAAAATACTAAGCAGTAATTCTCCGACCTGACAGTCTCCTCAACTCCTGCCTCCTAATTAGGCACCAGTTGCCAAACATAGGAATTTCAGCCGTTAAAAATCTACATTAGGTCACATATATATAATTCTTTGGGGTTGAGAGCTATGGCAGTTCCTCGTCTGCAACACTTAAGGCATAATTTCCATCATTTATTGCCGTAAATGTACTTTCAGATCTGTTTGGTTGAAAACCCAATTTACAGACCTAGTTATCTCAGTCCTTCCAGCGTCCATGACCTCAAGGCTAAACATGTCTTTAATCAATAATTAACGAAAATTTAGGCTCGGTGTGTCACTTCTTAGCTCTATTTGGCTCATCTATTCTAATTGAAGGAAATAATTACTCTATGCCGTCTGTTATTGTTTATCTATGAAATTATCTGTAGACACTGAACATAACTTCAACCTTGAAATGATAGCATAACAGCAAGTATTGATGAGGGAAGGGAAGGTTATTACGTACTAGGGCTGAAATGAAGATAAAAATGAGCTATTCGACGCCCGTGGAATTGGATTATATTCTTCGAAGCTTGGCCTGCTGAAACTAGGACTCAGGTTCCAAAATGCTTGACATTTCAGCGTCGTCACTGCTTCGACCGAGATAAATTTGGAGAGATCCACCTAAAATCGCCCTTGCTTTGTGTGAGAAGAATAAATGAAATGGGAGTGTGATAAAATAATGAAATTAAAGATTTTATGAAGAGAAAGCGAAGAGGGAGGAACAACCAAGGCTTTCGAAGGAATGTACCAATATTCTTTAGAATATCCATAATTTTATTTAGTTATTATTTAGTAGTAAGGAAAATATGAGAAAGATTATGGGAATTAACTTCTAAGGATTATTTTATTGGTGTTAGTGGTCATTTATTTTTTGAATATAATTTTTCCATTATTTGTAGACTTTAATAATAGAATGTATCTTGTTGTTATGGGTTGGGTTTCTATGAAATCTATCATATAGTGTTTCGTTATGATAGATCATCGAATGTTCATGTCATGTGGGCATTACATTGACGACATGAATGATTGGCTCATATGGTACTGTTGTGTAGTCATTCATCGACGAAAGCTACTTCCCCAATGAGATAGAAGTGAAAAGTGATAGTTGCAAAGGTAGGCATAATGGCATCGAAGTAATATTGTTTCCACAGTGAAGAGAGCCAAAAATAGGTTTATGAACACCATAAATATCTAGTGGAGATGTTGTGATGAAAAGAATAATGAATACAAAAGTTGTGTCAACATGATTTGGATTATCAAGATGTTGAACCATCCATTGTAAAGATGGTTTTCAGTGCTACTGATCTAGTCACATAAAAGACCCCATAACTTTGTGCATTGGGATACCCCCAGGATTCAATAAGTAATCTAAAGTGATAGGATTCATTGTTAAGGTCATAGTGGCAACAACCCTGAGTTGACCCAAACTGACACCTTGTGAGCCTTGCACAATTGGGGTGCCAATTTGAGCTTCAATACGAGACACAATTGCACAAGTGACAACATCTCACGTTTAGGGCACTTGGCCACAAATATTTATGCATGTTTTTTCCATTGGAGGGTACCTTTCACATTTCCCAAGGCACAAATCACATATTTGGAGGAATTTTGGATAAATTGTCACATCACTAGCTTCATGCATGAAGAAGAGCTCCCATCCTTTAACATGATTTTGGAGGATTTCATGGCATAGTCAAGGGTCAATGTATAAAAGAAGAATGACATAATCAAGAATGTGAAAATTGGCATTCGTATCATGTGGTGTAAAGGAGAATGGAATAGGTGAAGAGTAATCCATTTAGAAACATCTAAAAAGCTTGTTTATGTCCTCTTTCCAAAGAAGATGAGATATATTGTGACAAAAGACCCAAATTGCCAATAGAGGAAGACTAGGGTAAGGGTTTACTTCTTCTTTCACGTGTTGAGAGACATTCATGTATTTTAAGGTGTGTTTTGTTGTTTTAGTTCACGTATTTGGAAGCACGATTGCACAAGTGGAAACATATCACATTTGGGGCACTTGGCTATGAATTTTTATTTTTTCTTTTTCTATTAAGGGTATCTTTCATATTCCCCAAGGCACAAATAAAATATTTGGAGGTATCTTGGATGACTTGTCACATTCCACTAGCTTCACAAATGAATAGGAACTCCCTTCATGAAGGAACTAGCTTCTTGTACAATTCTCCCATAAATTAGATTTATTTCAGAATACAAAGAAGCACATATGATAGACCTTCAAAATTCGTGTATTTTCCTCGAAAAGCGAGACACTTTGAAACAAAATTAGAGTTTGCATGTCATTCATTCAATATTTTGAACAAAATGTAACTAATTATGGTAGGTATTGGAGTATTCCGTTTGAAATATGTGTTTATATTTAGTTTCATTTTCTTAAGAGATGGTATCAAGTAAAAATTATTTGGTCGTTGGTTTGACTTTCGCTGACATAGGCCCTTCATATTTGTGCCCCTTGCTATATTTTCCCTTTCTCTCTTTATTCAATTATTTTTGAATTTTTTCCAACCTCATGTATAAATTTTATCCTTATAAATTGAGTCACCTATATACCAATTTTAGTCATCCTTATCTAACAATATTGATCATTTGGAGGATGGGGATGGTGTGGTTCTAGGACTTGCCTCTCCATTGAAATTTTTTTTATCTATTTACTTGGGTTCCAACACACCTCCTTCCGAAATTCCATGCACCTTCATTCTTTAGGGCTTACAGCCTAATGTTATAATTACAAAAATGGATGAATGACAATACAATGTTAAGGAAAGTTCTCTTGCATGCCTTAAAGTTCCTTGGATTCATATGAAGACTCTTAGCTAATTTTTTTTTTGCTTCTAAGCTCAATTCATTTATGAGTGCAACTCCTTTTCTCACCATTCATTAGCTAGCATTCCTTCTTATTGTTCTTCTTATGTGGACAGTTTGTGGCATAGTGTCCATGCTTATGACAGTTGAAACATTTACCTTTGATAATTCTCGCTTCTTTCCTGCCTTGCGAGTCTCATATTTGGAATGGGACGCCTTCCCTTTTCCTTTCTTCACCTTTCCAACGAAGGCACAATTCTCCTCATCATCAGTCTTTGATGAGGATCCATCTCTAGTGCTTCGCCGAATTTCTTCTTGTACCAAATAAGACCATAGCCACTCCCAGTTTGGAAGCTTCTCCCTCCCATTATCAGAGTCCATGTATATATGCCATCTCTTGGGAAGTCATAGAAGAGCTAGGCTCACCAAATAATTTGAGGCAACATATATCCCAACACTTCTAAGCTCATCTCGGCATTGAGTGAACTTGGTCAAGTATTTTTGGATCATGTCGCCCTTCTCCTTTTTGATCTTCCTGAGCTTGTCTTTCAGCGACAGCTTCTTGTGGTCACTGCTATTCTGATACAGATCTGTCAAGGCCTTCCACATTGCATATGGATTCTCCTTCTCATGGAGGCTCGAGACACTATTGTCTCAGACTCCCTCTAACAAGATATTTCTCGCCTTTGCAACATTCTTCTTCCATGCTTCATGAAGTTGGGAATCTGCTGCTGTGGACTGGGGAATATCAGTATCAATGAATTCCTTCAATCTGTTGTCCTCAAGCACTTCCTCAATCAAGTCCTTCCCTGCCTCCATTCTTTTATATTTTAAACCCCATCTTGGGTCCAAAACCCCTTCGCTTGGGTTCTTTGCGGACAAATCCTTTTGTGACCAAACTCACACAAACCCATCTCACTAGGCTTGTGGAGTACCTCCCAAGCTACATACCTGCATGATACTTTGTTTTTCCTTTGAGTGTTGGTGAGGTTTCTTTGTATTTTTAGCATCATAGTCTAAAGTCTTTTGACCTAATTGTTTAACATGAAAGCTTTATGCTTATTGGCAATACATTTGAAATACTTGCATGATCAAGAAACTGTTATGGTTAATTAAATTACTGATTAGGTACTATAGAAAGAGGATGATGTTGAGAGGGCTTGCCTGGGTGACTCTGGGAGAAACCCGGAGGTGGCCAGAGTCCAGACAAAGCTCTTCTAAGTTACAAATTTGAAGAGAAAAAATTGGTGATGTATATGTGGTTGCTCAACCTGGGCTATATGGAAAATCTTGGCAGAGAGTGTTTACCTTTCTGTGTCTTCACGAAAGTAGGTTGTCTGGTCTAGTCATAGAATAAGATAACTACATGTAGGTGATGGTTTTGTAGCAAGTTCTCAGCCTTGTCTTCAGAATGGCTAACAGAGAGGATCAGGTTTGAATACAAGATATAATTTGATGAATTTGGAGATTTAGAGTTAAAGAAAAAATTGCGGTGATGTTTGGATGGGTGCTAATTTGTAGGGTTTTCCATTTTTATCATTTTCTTTGTTGTGCTTTCTACCATGCTACCTAGTCACTTTCTTGTTGCCCTAGCATTTTAACTTTTTCGATGTCTATCTCTCTATTGTTTCTTGCCCCATTTGAAATGACATCCTTATTTGGTAGGTGTTTTCTTCAATATAGTGCGAATATTTTTCCATCACACAACTTCTGTGGGGATTGTCTACGCAAATAGCTTGTAAGGTCCATTCATCGGGGTATTTGATGAAATGAAATGATTATCGATGATCACCAACTAGTTGTACCTGTAAAGATTTACTCTAACAATATTTCTACAGTTTTCCTGTGCCAACAATTATAAAACATTTTAACCTCATGAACTAGTGTCCTCTATTCTCTTAGCTAATTCTATAAGCACTTACTGCTGTTGTCAAAGCTTTTACTCTCTAGTCCCATTGAGCTATTTCAGTTATTTGTGGACATTGATCCATTTTCATTTCATTTCTTCATTTTTTTCCGACTGTTATGCGTTACCTTTGGCCAGTGCCTTCTTTCTTACCTATGATTTTTCTTCTTAAGCGTTCCAGCCAACCAGAGCAACAAGGGTAGCAGGAGCCACGCAGTCCAGCCAGAGCCCAACAAGGGCAGCGCAGAGGCAGCAGGAGCCATGCAAGGCTGATGGAGGCCCAGTCAGGGCAGCACAGTGGAAGTGTAAGCCCTTCAGGTGTGACGCAGGCCCTTACTGAGGAGTGTAGAGGCCGACACAAGCCATTTAGGCTGATGTAGAGGGATTTAGAGTAGCATATTACTGTCGTTTTTATTTCTCTATTGGGTGAACCAGTTTTGGTGCCCAGGATTGTTGTACTTATATTCTGCATAATAATGAAAACCCTCCAGAGCTAGCTACATCAGTTTTCCACATTGGGTTTTTTCGGGGATAGTTGTCCAGAAAATCCATGTGTCACTTTGTCTATGAGCATGTTATTCAGTATCTGATCTGTATGTGTAGGTTGCTAGTTGTATTTACTATTTACTTCGATAATTTATTGAATATTTCAGAAATTAACTTGTAACTTAATTCAAGTAGGAGAAGTAAATCAAGATACTACAATAGGGTTTCTTAGATTAAGAAATTTTCACATTCCCTAGGTCTAGCCCCATTAGGTCACATAAGGAAACAATTTCCCAGGAATCTAGCTAGAAGAAAACTTCTATCTCCTAGAGGCAACTTCATTGTTGGGTGCCCTGACTCTCCTCAGAACTTGGGTCAATTCTGACGGTGGAATCTCTAGATACCTCAAGCCCTAGCTCTAGGATCAAGTTTTTTCTAGGTGTTCCCAAGGATAGAACCTAGTAGGATCAATTTGACCTATCGAAGTAAAAACTCTTGTCTGATCCTTTCCCATCACCTTGTCTAGGATATGAACATCATTGGTTGCTAAATTCCATCCCCGAACCTGACCTGAGTCCACTTGGCCCCGTGTGGTCCCATTTGGTGTCAAATCCCTTTCATCAAGGGCCATTTGGAAATCCAAGTTTCCAAAGGATTTTAGGGATTGAGAAATTCCTTCATAAGTCTTATTCTTCTCCCTAAACCCTTTAATCCCCCTCCTGTCTCCCTAGAAGATAATTCCCTTTCTTAAAAGGAAAGCAAGTCCCACTCTTTATTTTATCTTAGGGAAAGGGTTTTGAGGGTCACTTCCCACCTATTCATTGACCTATACTCTACAAGTGACTTCCTAAAATACCGGGACTCCACCCATCGGTGAAAGTCCGTGAAGAGCAAGGAGCCTTAGCTGTGGTGACAATGGGCTAAGCCTCCATCATTTCCCTTGTCCTAGGAGTTTCCCTCTTAGGAACCCCTTTTAGATCCACTACTAGTTTGAGTGGTAACAAGTTCTTCACAATTCCATTTGTGAACAACTCTTTGGTATGCCCACTTTTGCCATACTACAGCTCCAAGATGGGAAGTCTAGGGCTATGGAGGTTGCTCTTCTTCTCACTGAATCAATCCTCTACAATATAGTGAACTAGGGCTATTTGGTTGGCCCATTTGACTGTTACTTTAGTCCTTCAAAGTCTGCACATCCTTAGGCCCTATACACCTGCCCTTCTACCAATTTTGTTTTCCTTCACCAAAACAAGAGTCAGGGCTCTTATTTGACAATAACCTAACAACCCTCCAATTGTACTTGGCCTACCATTAATCTGCCCAACCACGTCAATTATTTTTACCGATCTAGGGCCCACAATATTGTCTTCATCTAGGGCTCTTCAAATCTGCACCTAACAATGGTTTGAGTCCTCTCAAGATCATTGTTCTTGTGTATCGACAATTTGATATTTGTTGTCCAATATATGAACAAATATGAACTACTACTCTTATCATACTTCTAACAATCTGTAGATGACTGAACTAGGGTCAAAAATCAGCCACTAATAGTCCATTTACTAATTTTTTATAGGTTTCTTCAGATCTTTGTCTAAAACTCTATGGAAATTCCACCAAAATCAACTCCTCTGCATGTCAATCCATTCTTCATATGGCACATTTCTTCTGCATGCTCAATCTTCTGCTCAGGTTCCACCCTCCTTTGGATATGTTGTCTCCACACATACTGAATCTACAAACCATCTTCCAGATCTACGGTCTTTATTGCAAAAATAAACCTCGCTCTAAGGGTCAAAACCCATCTTCTTCTACGCAAATTTGTCATAGTCTTAAGGTCATACCTTATGAACTAAACATGCTTGGAAACTGTCCCAGTTAGGGCATTATACTTATGTACTTCGAATTGTTGTAGAACAAACCCTATCCACACATAGAAAAAACATGAATCTTGCCTCCATAAGAGACTCGACCTAGCTCATATGGATCCATAGATTCTAGGCATTTCTTTGACTGAATCTTGACATGAACTTCAGATCTCAATGTCGACCATCAAACTAGGGTAACTCAGTCAATATTACGCCTGCGTCGACTTCTGTACTTATGGCTCTAAATTACAGTGCAAGCCCTCCATTTATGTTGGTATTTATCATAGACCTTGCGGCCTACTAACCACCATAGGTAAGATGGTATCAACCCTCTCTTCTATTTCATGTAGAAAATCTAACCAACGGTATTCAATCTGATCTTGTAATCATGTACTAAAACAAGATATTGAATCCTTCCTACAATTTGTGGAAAAAAAACACAATCGCACAATCACATATAAGTAAGAGAAACAATCACACAACATAAGATGTATCTGGGGAAGCAACTGCTCAAAAACCTCTATCTCTATTTTGTATTAAGTCAAGGAATCATGAAACAATACAATTCTTAATCTCTCTTGAGATTCTCCAGCACTCTGCCAATTGTCTCTTGTTGATCTAGGAAAAATCGGTCTAGTACTTAGCCAATTATAAACCTTCCTTCAGCCTGCTTTGGTCACACAATTCCTATGGAATTATCTCCATATTAATTAGGAAAATCAACCTTCCTTGATTGCGCAATCCATCATGGCACATGGGAAATTTTCTATAAATACAACTGCTAGTTATATTCCTCTGAACTGTGTTATAGTAAGGATCAATGGTCTTTTTATTATTTAAAATAAGATAAAACCCTAAACAACCAAAACCCTAACCTGAGGAGATGTAACACCAAGAGTTTATGGGCCCCATTGGGGTCAGTTGGGCAACCAACTTCCTGGGGTCGTAACATGGTCATATGATCTTCGTTTGACACACATGATACCTCGTTAGAAAGATCTCTCCGTGGACTACAGCCACTAATACAATTTCTATGAAATCACCAAACCTTTCATGCCCAAAATACATAATTTGGGGCCTCAAAATGATTTCCAAAGTTCAGGACCCAAAAAACTGACAAAAATAGTAAATTGTGCTATAATTAAGGAAACTGAAAAACTGAAAGAGACAATGGCAAGGGCCCAAGTGGAATAGGCGAGTGGCCACCAATATCCACCTCGATCACCTTAAATCGAATTTCTTTAGCTAACTCAATCATCATGATGTAGTTAATTGACACAAGTTGTTATGAGACGAAATTACAATTTATTGTCCAATTTATTTAAGGGAAAAATAAATTAGACGCCTCAAATTCCTCACTCCTGGTACATCAAAATTCGTCACCAGTGTGGGTGCATTTTTTTTGGTCCTTTATAGTCGCCAATTTCATTGTTTCTTGTTGCAAATTTCAACACTCCCTCTCAACAAGAAAGGAATTCAATCTATCACCATATGATACCTTTGGAATGTGTTGCATGCTACACTTCTCTAGTGTTGTTTGCACCTGCAAATCCTGAAACTGAATAGCCTCTGAAAAAATAAATTAGTATAATGCATCTGTCATCAGAGCTTCTGACTGTTGCTAGCTACTGCACCTGTCTAGTACTAGATTCTCTGCATTGCTACTGACATCTGCATCTGTGCCCTTTGAACTGTTGCTAACTCTATTTGTGCTCCAGTATTTGACATCTGTCACTCTGATTTTTTTCTTGCTGACATCTGACTACATCAATCTAACTGATCCTTCTTACCACTATACTGTGGGCTCCTCATAGCCAGGTTCGATCCATGAGACACACCATCTCAATGGACCTTGCTCAAATTTATTATCTTGGGATTATGTCTACACATAACCCCACCTTACACCTCGAGGTATGGCTGCTCCCTCTTCCCATCTGGCTCAAAATTTCCCCCTCATGGAGGTCTCTACTTGAGTACTGGACGTTTCCACTCGGTCTCCTCTCTGCTTCTCCAATTGTGGCAGCTACTCCATAACCTTCTGAGACTGCTTCTCATGAGGATGCATGTTGAGAGGTAATTTATGCTCCCTCTAAACCACCAAGTCTCTGACTTATGCCTTTCTACCCAAATCTTTGCATGCATTTGGTACCTCAAGTGCATATAGGTTCTTGACTCGCGCACAGTGTAATTTTCCCAAAGTTACAAAAATTTTCTAAAAAAGAATTGATTTTAAATCGATGATATCTCCCTCATCCGAGCTTCGATTTGACCGTTTTTTTTTCCATTTGGGTAGATTTTTGCAAGGAATCCAAATATTCTATTTGTTTTTGAAAATTTTGAAACAAATCTTCAGATATTCTCTACAAAATCGCCGCCCAATAAATTCTTGCTCTGATACCGTGTAGAAAATCTAACCAATGAGATTCAATTTGATCTTGTAATATACTAAAACAAGATATTGATTCCTTCCTACAATTTACGGAAACAAAACACAATCGCACAATCACATATAAGTAAGAGAAATAAATTATCAATTGCACAACAACATGATGTATTTGGGGAAAGCAACTAGTCAAAACCCCTCTATCTCTATTGTGTATTAAGTCAAGGAATCATGAAATAATACAATGCTTAATCTCTCATGAGATTCTCCAGCACTCTGTTAATTGTCTCTCATTGATCTAGGCAAACTCAGTCTCGTACTTAACCAATTCTCATCCTTACTTCATCTTGCCTTGCTCATGCAATTCCTAGGGAATTAACTCCTTATTAATTAGGAAAATCAGTCTTCCTTGATTGCACAATCCATCATGGCATCCTAATGACTTTATAATTGCACATGGGAAATTTTCTCTGAATACAACTGATAGTTATGTTCCCTTTAACCTCTGTCTCAATTGGGCATTCCTCGAAACTGACATGCATGCAACTATTAATAGAGAATTATCAGTTATCTGATTGATCACTCATTGTGAATTAAATCTAATTTAATTCACTGGACCTCTCACTAGCTCATCACTAAGTTAGAACTAGTTAAACTGATTTTAACTCATTTAATTGAGTTAATTACACTTGCACCCCATTAATGCATCAACTTCAACTGGACCCCAAAAAATTAGAATCCCTCTAGATGCCTCATATTAGACCCTCAACTCGAATTTCTTGAGCTAACTCGGTCATCATGACTTAATTAACTGACACAAGTTTTTATGAGATGAAATTACAATTTATTTTCCAATTTATTTAAGGGAAAAATAAATTAGATGCCCCACATTCCTCACTCCTAGTGCATCAAAATTCCTCACCAGTGTGGGTGCATTTTTTTTTTTTTCCTTTATGGTTTCCATTCTCACTGTTTCTTGTTGTAAATTTCAACATTTCAGAATTTGATGCGGCCTTCACACAAAGACACCATTAAAATCACATGCCCATATTCTCATGAGAAACCTCTCTTAAGCTCGATCTGCCAGAAGAGAACCAACAATATGCCATCCTACTTCCTAGCGCAAATTTCCCATTAAGGTATGCAAAATTCTTCTGAACCCTCACATGATGATCTTGCTCTTGGAGGATGATCATGACCTCCCTTTAGAAACCCTTACTCGCCCCTCGTACTCGACCTACTTTAGGACTACATCTCTCTTCACCCCCTTGATGTGCCAGATAGTGGGAATACATGTCAAGAATGCTAAGATGTGCCAAGTGATAAGGCATGTCAAGATGTGCAAGCTAAGTGTGTGTCAATGTGTGTCAGGGACTGTCAAGACAACAAAAGGGAGAAAAAATTTAAACTACAAGGAAATGAACACATAAGAGGGTTAATAAGTCGTCAATTTACCTTTTCCAAGAGATGCATGCTAGACACACCAAAACTAGGTGGCAGTAGGTGCCAAGTGCAAAGTATTAGTGCATTCTAAGTGCCAAGTATTCCTTTGTTGCTTCTCATCTAATTTCCAACAATTGATCATCACCAATAAATTTAATTTTAAACCATGCGAAATCATACCAAGGCATCTCAACGTATTCCATACATGCTAAGACTTTCCAAGTGCTAACATGTGTCAAGTGCCAATATGTGTCAGGGACTAGTGTTATGCATGTTATGAAGTGGAAGGGAATGTTTAAGAGTTCCAATTAAGGTGTGCTAGAGAGTGATAATGCATGTTTATGAGTGTTAAGGAGTACTAGAAAAAAACATTAAGGGAGCACTAGGTAAAAATTCATGGAAGTTAATGAATATGAGGAACGTGTACTGCCAAAGACTAGTGTTAATGGTCAGTGTTAGTTGTCATGCCAAGGAGGGAGAGACAAGATATGCTAAGCATTGGTAAGGCATGCTAGGGAATATCAAAGCATGTAAAGAATTCCCAAAGTGTGCTTGGGAGTTCCAGGGTGTGCTAATTGTATCATGTGCCAATTAATAGTGCCACGATATGCCAATACATGCTAGGTGCTAAGGATGTGGTGCAGGGTGCTAGGGTATGTCAATATGTGTAAAGGCAACAAAAGGAAGAACCAATAAGAGGGTTAATAAGTTAGGACTTTATATTTTTGAAAATGGTCATGCTAGGCACACTAATAATAGGTCCCAATACATGCCAAGTGGCATTGTGTGCCAAGTGCTAATGTATGTCAATGCATTCAACGAAGGTGTTCCAGAGCATGATAGGGACTATATGCAGCATGCCAACACATGCTAGGAGAGTTCCATGTTGTGCTAGCACATGCCACCATGTGCTTGGACGTCAGTGTCATCAAAAGATATTCTAGGTACACATATGTTCCAAGACATGTGGGGTGCTAGGAAATGTTAGTGTGTGCCAAAGCATTAATTTAAGGTGTGCCCAGATTGTTGAGGATTGTTAGGTCTTTCTCATTAATAGAACTGTCAGAGCTCGATTATGTATTAAATAATATATTTCCTACACACAATAGTGGAACTTTATCTAAATGGAATTTTCTAGATAATAAACTTAATAGATATGAATCATGTGTTGACTCGTAGGAAATATCTATTCGAATAGTCATTACTTGAGGGAAATGATACACGCTTATTACTTCTTAAAAAATTGACTGAAACTAACCACTATAGCCTTGGACATATTATAAAAAACGCTCCACAATAATGGTATTAAATCATTATCTTTTGAAAAAAAATATATTAACAGGCACATAACGTCATCAAAAACTCATTGGAATGATCAATGATGATGAACATTTTTTGATCGTCACCAAAAGTAACAAAAAGAGCATTAGTGAGGGTCTTTAAAAGTTCGTCACTAGAAGTGTCACCAAAGAGAGAATTAGTGATGGGACTTTAACAAACCTCACCAAAATTGAAATTTCTTTGGTGACAGACCATAAAAAACCATCACTATATACACTTACAGTGACAGTTTTTTAATGATCAATGATGAAGGGCATTTTTTGACCGTCACCAAAGTAACAAAAAGAGCATTGGTGAGGGTCATTAAAAGTTTGTCACAAGAAGTGTCACCAAAGAGAGAATTAGTGATGGGCCTTTAACGACCCTCACCAAAAGTGTCATTAAAAATGTCTTTGGTGATGGACCATAAAGGACCATCACTATATACACTTACGGTGACGATTTTTTAATGACCGTCACCATATGTGACATTGGTGATGGACCTTAAAGTTCCGTCACAAGCATGACCATCACCAATGTGCTTTTTTCTTGTAGTGCAAGGTGAATTTATTTTTCCCATATAAATTGACCTCCCTTCACATTGGAAGTGTTTTATTCCTAAAAAAGAGATTTAAGGGTCTCCCTACCTCATTTATTCCTCTAGACTGAAAAATAGAGAAACATATAATATTCCAACTAGAAATAAGCTAATTGGGAATATTACAGTCCTCCCCTTCCAAAATTTGCTTGTCCTCAAGCAATAATAAAGAAGAATGCTGCAAAATCTTTTCTCCTTCCCAAATGGCATCCTCATCAGGAATATTCCTCCATCGAATCAGATATTCTTTGATCACCCTACTTCTTAGCTACCTCTCTCAAGAATCCAAGATTGCCTCTGGTCGCAAAAATAGATGGCCTTAATCATCAATAGGTGGGAGATCTAAGTTGGCAACCACATGTTGTCCAATCGCCTTCTTGAGGCACGAGACATGAAAATTTTTACGTATCTTGCTCCCCTTGGGAAGCTCCAACTCATATGCTACTTCCCTGTCAAACCAGGAGGTAACTCCTCAAATCTGCAATGTATATTAGCTGAAGAATGTACATGCTTATATAGATGGGAAGTGAGGCTATTGGGATTCAGCTCCCAATGACTCTTGGCCTTCCTAATCTCCTAATAATAAATAATATACAAAAATAAATGTGCACACCCATCCATAGGATTAGGTGTCAACATTCCCCCCTTTAATCCGAAGGGATGTTGGTGAGTCCAAGCATTGATCTGAACTTTTCAAACTTCTCTCTTCCAAGTGCTTTGGTGAAGATGTCAGCAGTTTGCTCATTTGTGGAACAATGATGTAGATGGATGGTCTTGGCCTGACCATGATGTCGAATGAGATGGTACTTTGTATTGATGTGCTTTGTTCGATCATGGAACTTTGGGTTCTTGGCCAACTTTATTGCAGAAGTGTTCTCGATCATGAGTGGAGTGGAATACATCTGTTTCATCTGCAAATCTTCCAGGATTTTCCGGAGCCACACAATTTCCTTTGTTGCTTCAGCTGCTGCCACATATTCTGCCTCGGTCGTGGAATCTGCTGGAACTGATTGTTTGCGTGATCTCCATGAGACAGCTCCTGATCCAAGACTCATGGTGTAACATGTAGTAGACACCCCTGTTTCTTTGTCGCCATCAAAATTCTGAATCAGAGTATCCGATCAAGATGAAGTCGCCTACCTGTGTATATTTGAGTCCAAAGTCTTGAGTCCCCTTCAAGTACCTTAGCACTCTTTTTGCAGCAGACCAATGTCCTTCACAAGGTTTTTGCATGAACCTTGAAAGGATTCCAACAGCAAATGAGATGTCAGGTCTGGTGGTGGTCAGATAGATAAGACTTCCTACAAGTTGTCTATACTTAGTTGCATCCTCAAATTCCTTCCCTTCAACTGATGTGAGCTTCAAGTTTTGTTCCATTGGAGTGCCTAAGGGTTTACAATCATCCATTCCAAATTTGTTCAAGAGATCTCCAATGTACTTCTTCTGAGAAAGAAAGATGAATTTAGGATGTTGAATTACTTCAATACCCAAATAGTAATGAACATGACCCAAATCAGTCATTTCAAAACCTTTCTTTAACTCTTTCTTCATGGATGCAATATAGCTCTCATTGTTTCCTGTTATCAAAAGATCATCTACATATACCACAAGATATACAACTGTTTTTCCAACTTTCTTAACAAACAAAGTTGCATGATCAAGATCAAAGTGTTTGAAATCAAGTTTCAGAAGATGCTCGGTCAACTTCTCATACCAGGCTCGTGGTGCTTGCTTGAGGCCATACAAGGATTTCACGAGTTTGCAAACTTTGTGTTCTTGACCCTTTATCACAAATCCTTCTGGCTGGGACATATAAACTTTCTCCTTCAGATCTCCATTCAAGAACGTTGTTTTTACATCCATCTGATGAACTTTCCATCCACTCTGAGCTGCTAAGGCAAAGAGAGTCCGGATGGTGGTCCATTTTGCTGTGGGAGCAAACGTTTCTTCATAATCAATTCCTTCCTTATGTGCGAATCCTTTTTCCACAAGCCTGGCCTTGTGCTTGTCAAGTGAGCCGTCTGCTTTGTACTTGTTCTTGTAGACCCACTTGCAGCCAATTGGTTTCGCTCCCAAAGGCGGATCAACCAGCTTCCAAGTGCCATTCTTTATCAAGGCATCATACTCCTTTTGCATCGCTTCTTTCCATTCATCATGAGAAGCGGCTTCTTTGAAAGAAGTTGGTTCATGATCTGTAGACAAACTCAATTCACAGTTATAAGCAATATCCATATCAACAGGAGAATCAGAATTATCTACATCACCTTCGATTTCTTGAGTGGAACTTCTTGTTCATGTTTTTCCAACCTCATCAGGATGAACATCCTCCAGTGTCTTTGTCAGCCATTTGGGAGGACCTTTCTGAGATGGCCCAGGCTGGTCACTTGACTGAGTTGGGATTGATTCAAGATTCAATCTCCCAATTCTGTCAATCACATCATCCAATGTGTCGTCCGTGGTTGTTTCTTCATGTGGGGGAGAGTGTGGTTCAGGAAATGATTCCACAGTTTGATTCAATATCGGAATCCCCCCTTCAAGGTGTGGAATCACATTATCAAATTCTTTGAAAGACTTTGCATGTGTGAATCTATCCAGGCGATCAAGTTGTCGCTCAACAACCTTGTCACTCTTGGATGATTCAAGAAATATGACATCTCTTGCTATCACAAACTTCTTATTTGCTTCATCATAGAGACGATATCCTTTGGAGGTATTGGAGTACCCCGAGAAGATACATTTTCTGCTTCTAGCACCAAGTTTGTTCCTTTGACCCTTGGGTATCAAGGCATAACAGGTGGACCCAAAGACCCTGAAATGCTTTACCGAATGAATGTGGCCATGCCACATTTCAAAAGGAGTTTTATTTCTAATTGAACTTGAAGGACACCTATTCTTTATGTAAACAGCACATAGAACTGCATCAGCCCAAAACATCAATTTTACATTCTTGAAAAATAACATGGAGCGGACCATATTTAAAATGATTCTGTTCATTCTTTCAGCTACACCGTTCTGTTGTGGATTATATGGCACAGTTGTTTGATATTTGATTCCATGTTGACGAAGATAATTTTCAAATTCGTTTGAAGTGTATTCTTTTCCATTATCAGTACGTAGAGAGCCAATATGTGTTTGTGCATCATTTTCAATCCATACATGAAAATTTTTGAAAGTTTGAAAAGCATCAGACTTATTCTTCAGTAAGTAAATCCAACACATCCTGGTGTAGTCATCAATAAATGTCATCATGTATTTGTTTCCATTTGGAGAAGCAATAGGCATAGGGCCACATAAATCTGAATGAACAAGTTCAAGTTTCCTATGTGCTCTTGAGTGTGAATCATGAAATGGCTGTTTGCTATGCTTTCCTAGAATACAAGCATCGCATTCCTTAGGTTTTCTAGGAATTGTAGGCAGTCCATCAACACCATTTTTCTTCAACAAACGAAGGTTGTCATAATTTAAGTGTCCAAATCTAGCATGCCATAAAAGACTTGATGGAAATGTACCTTCATCATGATATGAACTGAAAGCAAAGTTTTGAGCATGAGCAGATGAACCTTTCGGCTTCAAGAGTCTCCCTTCTTCTATTCCCTCCATGACAAGTGAGTGATCTGATGCTGATCTGACCTCTGCCTTGCCATCAAACAAGTGAACTGAGTGTCCTTGCTGCCGGATTTCGATCAGGGATAGCAAGTTTCTCTTCAACTCTGGGAGGTACAGAACCTCATGTAGGATATGGTCAGGAAGACCAGGTAGTTTAAGCCTGAATGTGCCAAGCCCTGATGGCTTGAGTTTGGATTTATCTGCGAAATATATTGCTCCATCAACTTTGTCAGTGAAATCTTCAAAAAAATCTTTTCTAAATGTCATGTGACATGTTGCTCCTGAATCTAGCAACCAATCATCTCTCCATGAAGTAAATGAAACATCAAAGAGGTTTTCAGTTACTCCATTGTTACAATGTGCTAGAACATAGTGAGCGGATTCGGGTGCTTTACCTTTGTCTTTGTCATTGGTTTTACCTTTGTCTTGATTTCTGTGCTGCTCAATTTTGTTCCATGGTGTTCTGCATTTGGGTGCATCATGTCCATCTCTATTGCAGCGTGTGCAATGAAGATGGGATTTGTCAGCTTGTCTGCCCCCCCTTTCTGTTAAGTTCCTTCTTCCTCTTCCTCTTCTGCCACCTCTTCCTCTGAATGAATCTGGAGCATGATTCTTTTCTCTATGTGCCAAATATGCAGCCTCTTCGGAAGATGAAGGGACTATCATCTTCCCAAAAGCTTTCTCTCTTTCTGCAAACTTCTGCTCAAGTTTATCAAAGGTGATTTGTTCAAGGTTTCCACTTGCTTGCAAAGACTCAAGATAATGTGAGTAAGTCGGATATAATGCCTTAACATATGCTATGAGAGGAATGTCCATTTTTACACCAGTGTTTTTAATGTCATGCATTATAGATCTTATTTCTAAAGCTAAAGCAAGGGGATCATCATTCTTCATCTCAAGACTGAACAGCTTAACCATCAATTGAACATTTTCTAATTCTGAGTGTGAGTCATAGAGTTCTTTTAGTTTCTTCAAGGCTTCATAGGCATTTGAGAATGATGAACTATGGCGACTCACCTCTTCACTTACTGAAGCTGCAATCAAGGCATAGGCCTTGCAGTTCTTGTTTTCCCAGATGGCAAGCTCTTTGTCTGAAGTGGGCTTCTCTGGTGGATCTTCTGCTTGTGCTTCACAGATTCCTCTCCACAGCTCATTAAAAATCAGTGTGTGTTTAATCTTTCGATACCATTCAAGATAGTTCTCTTTGCCAGAGAGAACTATCCCAACAATAGAGATGAGAGAATGCATTATACAGCTGGAAAAATCTTCTGAAGAGGAAACAAATTCTGCTATAAAAAACTTCAAACTCTTGAAATATTTCAAATACAGGGGCAAAAACTCTTGCTGGAAAAAATTTTCTGAGTTTAAAAACTCTTTCTGGAAACTATATCTGCTCAGAAAACTTTGCTGGAGACTGTATTTTAAAAAAACTCTCTATGCTATAGACTGATTCTGCATAAAAAAAATGTATTTTTTTTTATTTGGGGAAAAAATGTATATGAAAAGATGAAATTATGAATGGAAGGGCGAAATATATACAAGGAATGGGAATAAAAGGAATTATATGAAATGGAGATTGGAGGGTAGGGGCGGGCAATATATAAAAGGAATCGGAATTATAAAAGGGATTATATGAAATGGTGATGGGAGCGCATTACATTACAATACATATAGCATACAACGCATCACACAATATAACATTGACAGCGTTGGATTATAATATAACCACGTAATAACAATGCAATGACAAATAGTGGACGGAGTATTAAAAAATTGTGAGCGGTACAACGCTTATCAACATAACACATATATGCAATGGAGACAACATTACAACGATTTTACATAAGAAATATATGCAATGGGCGTTATGCATTATGGAGACAGCATTAATGGACTGTGTAAAACGCTGGTTTATATAGACAGCGTATATGAAACATGAATATAGACAGCGTATATTGTGTGGGAGAGACCGAATGCGAGCAGGGAGGGCGGATGTTATATGGGAGTTAGAGCTGTATTAAAAAGTGAATACGTATTCGATAAGCAGCGTGGTATATCATAAACGCAGCGTTTGACAGGGGCGTGACTGTGTTATATGGAGGGAGCGTGAATGTAATGCGTATGGGGAGGAGTGGTGAAGTATGTGCAGTTGTGGGTAGGGGGACCGGCGTGAGATGGGAGGGGCGGAGTACTGTGAGGGCGCAGGGAGAGTAGGAGTGAGGGCGCAGGGAGAGAGGGAGCGAAGGCTCGAGGTATGACTGCGTTCTCTGATACCGTGGCCGGTGCAATGACTGCGTTCGAGGTGTGAGCTGCGTGGGGAGCGAAGGCTCGAGGTATGACTGCGTTCTCTGATACCGTGGCCGGTGCAATGACTGGGGATTGAGTATTGTAGCGCAGAGTTGTTTGCAGAGATTTGGTGAGGGCGGATGCGTGGGAAGGCCGAAGGGCTATGAAATGAGAGCTGGACAGCCGAATGGACGTGTGAGTAGAGCGCAGGAGTAATGGGTAAGGAGGAAAGGGATGCCGCGTAGGGAATAGTGGTGAGGGAGAGTGTGCGTTGAAATGAGGGAGAGGGCGTAGGGTAGGTAAGGCGTTGGGAGAGCGGAGGAGGCCCAAAGGGGCGTTACATAAAAAATTTGAACTTGAATCTGCAGAAGACAGTTGCAGGACTGCTGGACTGGCAGAGCCTGCAATTTGCAGATTGACAGAGCCTGCAGTCTGCAGGAGCTGGGGCTGCAAATGTCAGTGATAAATAGGGAAAAAAAAATGCAGAAAACAGTCTAGCAACTAGGAGCAGCAGAAAACAATTAATAAACTTGACTGAGCAAAGGGTAGGGAGTTACACCACAGGGCAGAAATGCCAAATGTGGAGCTGGCTCCGATACCATGTCAAACCAGGAGGTAACTCCTCAAATCTGCAATGTATATTAGCTGAAGAATGTACATGCTTATATAGATGGGAAGTGAGGCTATTGGGATTCAGCTCCCAATGACTCTTGGCCTTCCTAATCTCCTAATAATAAATAATATACAAAAATAAATGTGCACACCCATCCATAGGATTAGGTGTCAACATTCCCCAACATGACGGACCACCCTGTATGGCCCATAGAATTGAGGTTTGAGCTTCTCAGCCCCCTTATCCTTAAGTGTGTACTGTCTATAAGGCTGAAGATGAATATAGACCAAGTCATCTACCTCAAACTGTCTTTCTATCCGACCATGGTCTGCATATATCTTCTGCTGGTTTTGTGTTGTAGAAATGTTTTCCTTGAGGGCCCAGAGTATACCCTGAATCTCTTGAATCCATTCATTTGCTCTAGGAGCCTTGCTTGCCCCAAACATGACATCAGAAAATGAGAGTGCATCATACCCATAAAGAGCTCGAAATGGAGTCATGCCAATGGACATATGGAAATTTGTGTTGTAACAATACTCCTCTAAATGGAGCCAACACAACCATGCCCTTTGTTGTCCTGAAACATAGTTCCTCAAGTAGCCTTCCAACCACTTGTTCACTATTTTAGTTTTTCCATCGGTTTGTGGGTGATAGTTGGTACTTGGTGTCAATTTAGTACCCACTGTCCGGAAAATTTCTTGCCAAAAACCACCCGTAAAGCAGCTATCTTGATCATTGACTATGGTATTTGGAAGAACATGGATTCTAAACACATCCCTTAAGATAAGCTGAGCTACTTGTGAAGCAGTATATCGTGCAGAAATAACAAAGAAATGTGAATACTTTGTTAGTCTATCAACAACTACAAAGATACAATCCTTACCCTGAACTGTAGGTAGACTAGTGATGAAGTCCATGGAAATGCTCTCCCATTTCCCATCCGAAATAGGAAGTGGCTACAATAACCCTATAGGATGGTTGTGTTCTCCTTTGTTCTGCTGTCAAACTATGCACTCCTTGATGTGTTGGAGTGCATCCTCCTTGAGACCCTTCCATGAGAATCTCTCCCATTTGGTCTGATAAGTCTTGGGGAATCCTTGATGCCCTGCAAGTGGAGAATCATGTGATGCTTGCAAAACCTTCTCCTTGAGCTTAGAATTTATATTCAAGAATACCCGATCTCGGTAATATATGACCTCATCCATCACTCTATACCTCTCAAAAGTTACAACCCCATCTAAGATCTCACATGCAAAGTTGTTTTTGGAGTATTCCACCAAAAACTGAGCCTTCTAGTCTACATCCATGCCCCTTAAGGAAAACATTTCTGGCCTCCTAGATAGAGCATCTGCCACCACATTAATTTTCCCTTTGACATAATATATGTCAAAGTCATATTCTTGGATCTTACTTACCCATTTTTTTTGCCTCTCTTAAAGCTGCTTCTGCTCAAGAAAGAATCGAAGACTATTATGATCAGTCTTCACTCAGAATTTATTCCCCACCAAATATTGCCGAAATTTTTCCAAAGCATGCATAATAGCTAGCATCTCTTTATCATATATGGGGTATAGCTTCTCATGTGGAAGAAAATTCCAGATCTCAAAAGCTATAGGGTGTCCCCCTTTCATAAAAACTACCCTAATGCCTTCCCCTGATGCATCACATTCCAACACAAAGGGTTGAGTAAAATCTGGAAGGACCAATACCGGGAAACTACTCATTACCTCCTTCAGCTTATCAAAATATCTCTGTGATGTAGGTTTCCAAATGAAAGCTCCCTTCTTAGTTAGATCTGTAAGTGGTTCTACTAGTTGAGAGAACCCTTTTACAAACTTCTGGTAATAGGTACATATGCCTACAAGCCCTCAAAGTTCTGTGACATTCTTTGGTTCAGGCCAATCTCTAATAGCTTGGATCTTCTCTTCATGGAATCTCACCCCATTCAATCCAATGATGTGGCCTAAGTAAATCATCTCTATGAGCCCAAACTCACATTTGGAGAGATTAGCATAGAACTACTGCTCATTAAGAATGCATAATACTACCTCAATATGTTGTAAATGTTCCTCCCATGTATGGCTGTAAATAAGAATGTCATCAAAGAATACCAATACAAACTTCCTCAAATGACCACGAAAGATGTGGTTCATGCAGGATTGGAATGTTGCTGGAGCATTGGTTAGCCCAAAAGGCGTTATCAAGAACTCAAAATGTCCATAGTGACACCTGAACACTGTCTTGGGGATATCTTTATCCCTCACCCTGATTTGATGATATCCAAATCTAAAATCAATCTTGGAGAAATATTTGGACCCTCTTAGTTCATCCATCAATTCATCAATCCTGGGAATTATGTATCTACTCTTCATGGTCTTCTTGTTCAATGCTCTATAATCAATACACATCCTCAATGTGCCATCCTTCTTCTTCACTAAGACCACTAAAGAGGCAAAAGGACTAGTACAAGGCCGGATGTGTCCCAAAGCCAAAAGTTCTTGAATGGCCCTTTCAATCTCATCCCTATAAGCTTTGGGGTGCCTATAAGGTGTGGTAATCACTGCTTCGATTCCTTTCTCCAACTCAATAGTATTTTCAAATCCTCGGTCAGGAGGTCTCCCAGGTGGGATATCTCCAAACACTATAGAGTATCGGTCCAAGATAGATTGTACATCTGGATGTATTGATGAATCCTTACTCCCAACTTCTGTCAAACGTAGTTCTACTGCCCATTCTATATCTCCTCCAGGTAAATCTACTTCCATCCCGTGGGATGAGACAATATGAGGTGGATAGGTGTGCATGCCTTTGATTTTATGATGTTTACCATTCCCCTTTCTGTCCATTCCATCTCCAAGGTTTCCCAATCAGTGGTAACCTTCCCTAAGGTGATTAACCACTTGACACCCAATAAAACATTGGTGTCTATAATATCAACCACAAAGAAGTGGTCTTTCAATGTGTAGGTTCCCATGGTGATGGTTAATGTTGGAACATATTTGGCACACTGCATGGTTTTAGCTCCTGGAACCAAAATTGAGAAACCCTCAAGGTATTCTATTTGAATGCCCCTCCTTTGTACTAGATGTGTATCAATGAAGTTATGAGTAGCTCCACTGTCTACCAAAACTGATACTCTTTGTCCCATAATAGTTTCTCTAACTCTCAATGTTAGATACTTTGGAACTCCTCTTAATGTTGTAAGAGCTCCTCCTATTGGAGCAAAGGCCTTTACTACATCCTCTGTGGGAGTTACAACGCTGGTCTTCTCCGCCTCATCAGAAAATATCTCAATACAATGTGCCTTCCCTGCAACACATTGGTGGTTTGGCACCCATGGCTCTAGACAAGTGAAACAAAATTTCTTCTTCCTTAGAATATTTTGATCATTGTCAAGAGGTGTTCTCCCTTGATTCTCATTTGGGCATGAAGAAATATTTTGCTGAAAGGGTGCTTTAGTCCTCGGCAAGGCTTGTTGTAAATCTCTAGCCTTCTCCATAGCTTCTTGGAGTGTGGTAGGTCTAGTGGATTTCACCAAACCATGCAATGGTTCAGCCATCCCATCAATAAACTTGCATATCCTTTGGTTCATAGTGAGGTCATATACCATCACTGAAAGCTTCAGAAACAAAGAAATATAAATTTCTAGATCTCCCATTTGCTTGAGCTTGGTTAGCTCAACAAAGTGAGCCTCTGGATCCCTAGGATCAAATATCTCTACTAAGATCCTAGTGAAATCTGAATATGAAGTGATATGAGCATGCATAAGTGTAGATAACCTATGGTACCACCATTCATGAGCCTCACCTTTTAGGTGCAACGCTTCTAGTTTGATAGCCTCTATTTCAGAATATGTTGAGTTGGAAATAAGTATCCAACTTCTATACCCAAGCCTTGGTTGTGCACTTGGGTGACCCATCATAAGAGGGAAAAAAGAACCTTCCCGGGCTGAGCTATAGATATGATATCTGCATAAATCCACCCCTTTTATGGTGATGAAAATATCTCCTTCCATCCTTGATCCGACAGAACTCCTGAAAGCTCAAATGTTCTTTGAATCTTCAGGATTGAGATTCATATTCCACAAAATAATCACCAAGGGTTTCTTCCCTCAAGGGCCTTCCTTCCTCGCCTTCCATATATAGAAATTTGGGAATATTGGAGTGTTATGAAGAAGTTTTTGTTGTTTTTTGTTCCCATAAATGTGATGTGCCAGATCTTTCTCCATGGTGAAACCCTCTAGAAGATTCCTTATGCCTCATCTCCTTGATGTCTTTGGCAATGTCCTCCATAGTCTGAAGAAGAAGCTTTGGGATCTCTCTCTCCTCCATGGCTATAGATATATTGACCCCACAATCTGAGCCAAGATCAGAGCTCAGATACCACTGTAATATCCCTTTTTAGGAAAATCAGCAATATTAACACCAAAAACACAATTTTCAGAAAATTACGCTATAAAAGTGAAAAAAAACACTTGGATCCATTATTTTATGTATCTTAGCCATCCAAAACAGAAGGGGATCATAAAAAAATCATTCTATCTATGTTAAACATATCTCCCAAGCCCAATATAGGCTAAAAACACCCAAACCCCATGACTTTAACAACAAAAAACTTCTGAAGCATAAGACAGTGCAGTTTCATGAGGGTTTCCACTACAGAAAAATTGAAATCAATGGATCATATGATATATTACTCAAAGGGCTGAGAAAATGGAGATCTAGTCTCTTTTATACAATCTTGGGATAACTCGGCAAGGGTTTCTTGAAAGCATGAAGTACAAAAAGTAGATCTATAGATACATGAATGAAAATTACACTGTCTAAATATAGCTCTGCATACATATGGCTGAAAAATACAAGAAATGACTAAAAGTACTCCTTGCTAGCTTTCTGGGAGAAAGACTAACCCTTTCCCTAGGAAACTAGCTCACAAACAGGGGTTTTAACCCTACCAGTGCAATACCATGAAAAATAATGCATTTTCTCCAAGGGAATGCACTGTAGCTATAGGTGGTTGCTTGAACCAACGTCTGATAGTGGAAATATATCCCATAATACTCCTCTTAGATCCCTTCGCCAAGATCTCCAAGAAAGAGTGTGGAATTCCCACATGAGAATACCTTGCACTAAAAAGTGCAGCAAACCTAGCTAAGCAGCTGAAGTATGCAAGAAGTCATAATACTTAATCATAAACAATATTCTGAATACCTCTCATGGCTGCCATCCCTTCCCTTTATTCTTGGTGACCCTTCTCATCCTTGGCCCCACTCATTCATGAGGTTACTTCCTTGCAAATATTCCTCCTCCAAAACTGCGTTGTTCCCACTAGATCTATCTTCTCTTTTGGCAGTGTTGTTGATTTGGTCAACATGGATCTATTCCACATGCATTGCCCCTTTCACACCCAAGATGACTTTATTTTTCCCATATAAGTTGATCTTCCTTCACATTGGAAGTGTTTTATTCATACTAAAGAGATTTAAGGGTCTCCCTACCCCATTTATTCTTCTAGAATGAAAAATAGAGCAACATATAATATTCCAACTAGAAATAAGCTAATTGGGAATATTACATTCCAACACTGGTTCAGGTAACGCAGAAGTCGATCCTGTGGCCGAAGAAGGTCATTCTCCATGAATTTTAGGAGACCCCACCGCACCAACTGTTGGTGCACCTGACCATTAGTAGCTAAAGAAGTATGGAGCTCAAGCCAATCCCACTCCCTCCACAACATCCTGCCATCAAAATAGGAGCACATCAAAAGCATAAAAAACATCAAAAACAGGTAAAATTTTTAAAATTTTGAATAAAATTTGCCTCTGATTTTTGTGTGCATGTCCCTCAAATAGGCGCTCTCACATGCATGTAAAAGGTGAGCCAAATACTGAGATAAGTGCGCATAAAGCGCAAGAAACCCTAGTTTTACGTGCAGAAGGCGCACCCTTGCCCTGATTTCCCACACAATCTAGGGAAAAAACTGGCTCAAAATCCATACAAACCAGTATTGTATGGATCTCGGCAACCCAGAACTCAAAAAATAAAATGATGGACGTCATGGAGTTTACCTGGTCATAAAATCGCTAATCCCGGGTGCTCAGGTTGACCACAATGGAATGAACTGCTACACAAAAGCCTCTGACCTCTTAATAATCAATAGACACAAATGAATTGAATTGAGACATATTCTCCCATATATTTCCGTTTTCAGAAACTTTGGAGGACCGTAACGAGAGCTCAGAAGGCCCAATCACCAGACCAAAAGCAGCACTGTGATCAACACTCCATAACACCCAAAGGCGGTGCCACATATTTGCACCCCAGAAAAAATAAATTTTCAATGCCAGCAAGTATGCCCTCTCTCATCTTCTTTTTTAAAAAGCACACGTCTTTCAATAATATTTGGATAAATAATATGCTTTCACTTGGGGTAGTTGTTTTTGTAGGTAGTACCCAAACCAACCACAAATCCACCCACTGAAAGTTCCAGAGCAACTATCGTTCTACCCCCAGCATGAAAGAGTCCCAGAAAAACTCTGCATATCCTAACATCATTTCTCCATAAGAAATAAAACATAGGTTCCACACACCCAACCATTATTATCATCAACTCACCTCGCACATGATAAGAATCCTCATTGGTCGGTAGAGCCTCCCCTCCTTGGCGCTCATCACCCACAGTAGATCATATATCACATCAAAAGTGACGCCATGGCCATACCACCGTAGTCCGGGAAGAATCGCATGCCCATTCAGTCATCATGCATAAGGTCAAGTTTTAGCACATGAAATAAAACCCTTTTCTTGGACCACTAGGTTGTACAAGTAGATCAAAAATTGCACTATCATGCCTCACATTTGGCCCACCATACCTCCATCAACATTAACCCATATGCGATAATTTTTTTCCGCTTCATCAACCTCACACATGAGACCACCCAATGGGGCCCCCACCCTTAGAAAAAAACCTTCCTCACATCATCAGTGAGCGAACACTTTCACGTTTTGGGGCACCTGTCTCTGTGTTTTGTACAAACCAAACCCCATTATTTTATTCTTTTGGTAAGTGCACAAAGACCGAAAATGGTGAACTATGTTCTCCACCCACTCATTCATTTTTTCTCCCATGGTAGCACTCCCTTGTCACCCTTGGTCAGAGTATCACACCCACACCCAAAAGCCACCATGACATTCATAACCAATTTATACCCACCCTGGAAGTCATACCGACTCCAGGGCTTTCCCCATCAGAAATGGTTATGACTGCCGCCACGCTACTTTGTATACTTCAACCTCGGGCCACTAAATCCCCATCATCAGTTTTCAGTCACCTCTCACCATCATGCCTATGTTAAACCCATCACACCCAAGATTATGATCCTCCATATTAGTGACCCCCTTGTTTGGTTGAGGCTTCCTTATTATCAACATCAACACCTCTTTTCCAAAAAGGAAGTGGAACCTTGGATCACCCCTCTCCACAACAAGGAAATCCTCGAGTGGCACTGTGAGAGACATCATTTCCCACAGATGTCACTGATCCTCCCGAAATTCAACTACAACACAAGCTTTCATGTCAGGATGGTATCATACCTTACAACCATTGCACTTTGATCAAATTCGTCGAAGACTCGTGCCTTTATAAGCGTCTCTTTTAGCAATGCTTACACATGAAGGACCTAGCCAGCGCGTATGCGTACAATGTGCATTTATATTCCATACCAAGTCTATGCATAAGGGTACCACTTTCCACCTATTTTCAAAGAAAAATCACCCCGGAGGGCGTCAGCAGTCGTCGTCATCAACCAAAAGATCACTACCATATTAGTGAAACTGACAGAATCTGTATCTGTCAAATAGATTTGTTTAACTAGCCAAAGCATCATGAGCATGGGACATTCCTACCTCGTATAAAATTCGTATACATTGTATTATACCATTGCTTGTAGGGATCCCACAGGATATGGTCGCTCCTCGACCTGGTGCAAGGTGTCTCTGATTCTGAGCTGCACACAGGTCTCTCTCTCTCTACACATAGAATAGATAAAAGAAACTATAATGTATTTCATCTATACATTTCTTCCTATACCTCACACATTAAGGGGAAAGTGTTATCATTGTAAAATCGTACAAGAAAATGTGACATTATTTAATGTCAGGCAGAAGGATTTACAGGGATGAGAAACATTAGAGAATGTGAAAATATTTAAAAATATCTAATGTCTGAGGAAAAATCAAATTTCATACAAGAAGGACTAGTCAAATATGCATTTTTTCACAAAAGTCTTCGATAAACGCGCCTTTGCACGCCTTTTTCCCAAAAAAGCACGCATTCATGGGAGTGGTGTAAGTGATTTTTTGAGACCACAAGGCACACTCCAAGACATTGGTTCCGTCTAAGGACAAACACCCAAGCCTCCTTAGGATATCAAGGGAGCAAACGATGGAATAAATGTGGCACACAATGGAATCACCCTCCTCTCTTGGGTCACTATCCACAATGTACCAAGAGAGGGAAGGAGGATTTGAATTATCCTATAAAAGGCCACCAAGAGATGAAAAATAGAAGAGCACATTGTTATGCTGGCCAGAATTGCCCCAAGCAATACCAACAGTGTGTGATCTGGAGCAAAGATAGAGGGGACTCAGTTGTTGGCCATCACACAACTCCAATCCACCACAGTAGAGAGAGGGAGACTTTGTGCCAAGGCAGATCAGAAGTAAAGAGATTCTTGCATCGGGACTTTAAACCCCTAGTTCTAAGGGTCCCTTGGCAAGTGGGTAAAATTTTCATCCTCATTTCCTACTAGCACTAAATAAGAGGGGATGTAAGAGCCACCATTTGGATTATTGAAGTTGTTTGAATCTATTTAGAGCTTTTTTGTTATTTTTTTTAGTTTTAGTTTAGTTTTTATGTTTGAATATGCATGCTATTTCTCTATCTAGTATGTTTATGTTTTAAAATATTCCACTAACTTTCTTGAATCCATCTATTTTCTCCCTGTGACCAATAACTTAAGAGGGAAAACCACACCCCTTAAGTTGATGTGATTTCATACATATGTGCACCAAACACACTAACACAATGGCGATGAGAGAATGCATTTTCACTAGCAGTTTCTCCTTGCAATACTACTTATTGCTTCATGATGTCTATCTCTATGTGAAATCTGTATCTCTTCTTGAGAATATGTGCATACCAAAAAAATAATGGTCAATTAGCAAGACCAATATCTCCTCTCATGAAAAATGTGAATAGTTATATATGAACCTTTTCTATGATTGTGTCTTCTCAAACCAACTTAATACAAATAATACCAAGTCTACCTAGCCATTCACCTTATGGACCATGATTGATGAGAGATATTCTATTGGCATCACGTGTGTGTGGTACCAAATAATACGTCTCATAATAAAAGATAGTACATTAAGATTTAATCCTTCCATTATTCTTATTTAATATCAATAGTCACAATAAGTTTCTTACGAGCTAGGGTGGCCACTGAAATTTCCCTAATTTATTAGCAGGCAATTGAAAATAATTTATGGATCTAATTATATAAAGGAAATAGTTAAAATCATGGTAGAAAAAACAACTACAACATTGAAAACCAAGCTATATGATTAGATGAAATTTAAGGTCAAAGATTATCTAGTTATGTAGGAGTTGATAGCGCTTAAGAAATACTTTGTGGAGATTCATCAATCATATGTGAAGAGGAAAATAGTTTCAAGATAGAGGGATGTACTAATAATGACTTGGGTAGGCACCAATACACAGAGAAAAATTGATTTACAAGAGTAATAAAGCATTAATGGGGTGAGAAAGGGTTTTCTTAGTGAAAACAACCACTAGAAAAAATAAAATGATGGTATGGCTAGTGTTTTTCTAAGAGATGAATTTGAGGCTAAGAATGGATAGAGCAGGATTGATAAAAAATCATGGCATATGCCTAAGTTTCAAGGGATTATTATGAATGTGTCAGGAATGTATACTATTTGCAACAATGGAATGGAATGGCTATATAATAGTTGTAGTTGCAAACAACCAAGCAACTAGCAAGTAGAGAGAAGAATGCCTAAATTAAACACTAAACTCAATTGTCACTGAAATGTTGAGGAATTAACTCCATTTCTATTAATGAGAAACATTATTTAATACAATATGATGACTCTTGGTTTAATATTCCAAGTGTTTCACTAATATTTTATATTCTCCTATAACTATTACTTATAATTTTATTTACAAGGGAAAAAATCTTATAGGATTATGTCTAATTAGCATAATATATTGAAAATTCTTTTATTTCACACACACACACACACAGAGTGTTAAATGTGTGTCATTACATCTTTTCTAATTTTATAAAAAAATTGTTTATAACACTTGAGTATAAAAAAGTTAAAACACACACTCGTTCTATATATATATATATAACTAATTTTAATTGATTGTTGTCATGAGATTTATGGAAACCATGAAATACATATGTCTTTTGTTTTCCTATAACATTTTGTCATGTTACCCCTTTAAAAAATATAGATTGCACTCTATAATCACTCAATTTATAAAACCCTATTTTAATGTAGAACATCATAATTTCAATGTTGTAACAGCTTTCATAATCTAGAAAAAAACTAAATAATTTTTAAAAAATTAATTCTCACAAAAATAATGAATTCCATAATTTATTTACTCAAGACATGAAATAACGAGAACATATATGCATTGTGTTTTGGACTAAAAATGGAAGCCTCAAATTTCAAAATAGTCATGCAAAATATCAATAAATAAAAATATATTTTTCAAAAGCCAATTTATTTTCCTACATTTTATATATTTGAAATACCAAAATGTTCAATATTGTTTTTTAATTGATGTCATAGATATGGGTAGATTGTTTGAAATATTGTTTCCATTTATTTAGAAGAAAATAGGTGACTGCAAGATGAACATTATTAGAAAGATTGGATACCTAGTTTTTCTTAATGCGAAGTTTCCATACCCAAATGGTCTCAACTATATAGGAATGAGGAGATATGAAATATTCTACTAGTTCAACCTAACAAAAAAACTATAGGTCAGTTGTGCTAATTTTACAACTCAACCCCATAGATGAATGCTAAGTGACCTATTTTGAGTTTGACAAATTTAATGTTTGACAAAAAAATTAGCAGTTATAATTTTAAGAACAAAATTCAATACTAAGTTCAACATAATAAAAAAATTTGAATATATATATAGATAGTTGTAAACTTTTTAAATATGTAATGTGAAGATATATATATATATATATATATATATATATATATATATATATATATATATATATATATATATATATATATATATATATATATATATATATATATATATATATATACACACACATATGACAACAAAATTTAAAATTTAAAATAATTTTTTAATTCTCACACACACAAATATATATTTATCTATTTAACTTTTATATTTTATTAGAATATTACACTTCTATTATAATTATTTATATATTTTATTAAAATATTATACTTATATTTTAATTATTTATAGATATATAAATTTTCCCCTATGGGGGTTATGGGAGATCATGCCCACCACCCTGCCCACCTAGGAGGATGGACGTGCCCTTGGCATGCGGTGGATGCATCCACCCTAGTGCCATTAAGTAGTAATGGTGGTCTCATGATCTAACTTTTTTTGTCTGGTGGAGAAGGTGAAGGGGATTCATAGGCACCAAACCCCTTTGATTGAATCTGGTGTTGAGAAACCTCATTAACATTTCCCCTAGCCTATGTTTATGCAATCCGGATCTCTGTTTTGGAGTGGGAGAAGTGCAGGTGGTGGGTTCTTCTAGTGGAAATAAAGGAATTTTATGGCTAATGTGGGGCCCTCGTTGTATGTTATTTGATACAGAGGTTGACATGAAAATTTGACTAACTAGAAATAAGAGTGATGAGAAAACTAAACAAAGGATATTGGGCATTTGGAGGAGGGTGAAGAAATCAAGGTGTAATGAGGAAAATTGGTTGATGGATTCAAAATTGGGCTAGAGAGGTTGGCGATTCATGCTTCAGGGAATGGGTACAATGGTATCACCCTCTCATTTTTTTTTTTAAATATTATTTGTTTGTTTTGTCATGTTAGTGTATCACATGTCAATCTTTCTCTTGTCGTGGTGGGTGTACTGTTGTTTGGTCTTAGGTATGGTTTGGGTTGGACAAAGATTTTTTTGTTGAGAATGATTGTGGGTAAGGGATATTTGATGATGAGTTTGAGGTAGGGGTTGCCACTTCAATTGGTGCAATTATAGAAGGGTTGATGTAGAAGGGTTGGTAGTTTACAAGGTTGGGGTTTTGTTGTTGTTTGTATTATAATTGTGAAAGTGGCATGTTAATCTGAGTGTAGAAGCTACCATGGGGGTCTACACACAAGGCTACTTTTTATGTTTGGGTTGTTATATGTATTGTGATGGTGTGTGTTTTAAATTAGTTTTTCCTCTGGTTGGGTGTGAGGCTAGGTTCGTCTTTTTAAACTTCCATGGTTGTGGTTTTTTTAGTTTCTATTACAAGTACTACCCCCTCCTTTCCACCAGGCTTCATATACAGGATATACAATGTGAAGGGGTGGAGGTGGTAGTATCCTGGAGGTCAATGGAAAAATCATCTCATTGCATAAGAATCAATTTCTACATACTTCAATGTCGTCCCTCTAGAGACTAGAAGAGAAACTAGGAAGAAGAAAATTGAAATTGGAGTTAAGAGACAACCTATCTCTTATTTTTAGATTATGGATGACGTTATTTGATGGGTTCTAGAAAGTGGGCATAATAGGGGAAAAGAAAAACAAAAAGCTAAACTTTGTTTCCCTTTACTAGCACATGAAGAAATTATTGGGTCTAGTTCTGAAAGATAAGAAGGTGGAATGATATAATTCATTTGCCTCTTTGGAAGACATCAAGAGGATGCTACAAAATCAATGATTCACTTTGAATAGAATTGACTCAGTACTGGTTCATGTTGATGGCCACCTCCATTGTGATTTAGACACTATTTCTCCTCCTAGATCAAGTGGTGAGGATCTACTATCATATGTTTATGTGACTGCTACTAGTGTCTTTTTCTGTTAGCTATGGTGAGATTAATATGAGGTTTTGTTTTAGTTCACTAGCATGCTATACTTGTAGCATTGGATGTTTTAGCTCGAGATGGTTCATGTTGATGGCCACCTCCATTGTGATTTAGACACTATTTCTCCTCCTAGATCAAGTGGCGAGGATCTACTATCATATGTTCATGTGACTGCTACTAGTGTCTTTTTCTGTTAGCTATGGTCAGATTAATATGAGGTTTTGTTTTAGTTCACTAGCATGCTATACTTGTAGCATTGGATGTTTTAGCTCGAGAACAAATGTATCCAGTTTCATTCAATGTCTTGTATAAGTTTGTCACGAAGTCTAGCCTATAGTCTTGTGGATATTGAACTAGAATACAAAGTCTGTATCATGTAAGTTGGGCATCAAAGAAAATAAAATTTAATGATTAAAATATTATTTTAATTTATATTTGTTTCTTTTATATATTTAATTTATATATTTGATTGAAATATTATATTTTTATTAAAACTCTTTGTAAATATATAAATTTATATAATTTATGTGTGTATGGTATAAATAGAAAATTAAAGATAAAAATAAACAAATAGAAATGAAAAATATTATTAATTTAAAAATAAAAAATATTAAAAAAAATAGTGTTCTTACATGATTCTCAATATCCTCCCTAGCCAACTTAATCCATACTAATTTCTTAGTGATTGAGAAGTTTGATATTCAAAGATAATATTTTATTAGTATAAAAAAATACCTATTTTTTTAAAAGGTAAGTATACTTTAGCTTTTAAAATTTATGAAATTCTTTAAATTTCCTATAATTATAATGAGCTTGAAATTTAAATTTCAATATAATTTAAAATATTTCTTTTGAAATTATTCATGTTAATGTTTTACTTGTTATTTTTAACTTCAATTTACAAACCCCATTAAATAAATTCCCCATAAATAAAATTGGACAAACATTGAATTTAATAATTTTTTCACACATATGTTATTACTAAAGTTTTTAATATTTACTTTAAACCTCTTCCATTTATTGGTTCATTAAAAATTGTTTCGAAAATATCTTGTCATTTTAATAAAATATAATAATCCAAAAACAAAAATATAATATGGATTATTATAAGATAAACACTTAAAAAATGTTATTAATACTATTTTTTAAATGTTATTATTAATATTTATATAGACATTTGATTATACAAATATTATAAAATTCATCATCATTAAAGTAACATTCTTTATAATCATATTGTCACTTTGTCCTGCACTTCAATTATTAAAATATTTAATTATAGTTTTAATAAACTATATGCGTAGAGAAATTTTAAAGACTTATTAAAATGGTAAATTTATGAAATGAATGTGTATATTTTAGAGAAATTTTAAAGACGTATTAAAATGGTAAATTTATGAAATGAATGTGTATTTTTTCAAGAATGAAAAAACACCTACTTTCATTAAAATAGAAGTTTTATTTACAATAGCTTACATATATATTGATTGACAATGAGGATTTTTTATGAAAATATGATTGTATTTTTTATATCATATTACAATTTTCTAAATAACTTTAATGTGTCTTTATTAACCTTTTTTTTTTAATATTAATTTAACAAACAAATAAAAATTAAAAAACTTTAAGTTCAGTCTGGTTATAGAGAGTATGCATTTCCGATTTAATCAGATTTAACCGGTCTTTATTAACTTTAATTATTATTTTTTAAAATATTAATTTAACAAACAAATAAAAATTAAAAAACTTTAAGTTCAGTCTTGTTATAGAGAGTAGGCATTTCAGATTTAATCAGATTTAATGGTTATATCTGTATTATATATTTTCTTGAAATATTATATTTTTAATATAAATGTTTATAAATATAAAAATTTATATATGATAATGAAATTTAAAAGTTAAAATATATTTTTAATGTATATATTTTTTATATATTTTATTTTTATATTTTATTGAAATATTGCATTTCTATTAATTTTTTTTATAAATATATAAATTATATATATATATATATATATATATATCAAACTTTAAAGATCTTAATTTTTTTTTAAATTTACATATGTTTCTTTATATATTTAACTTTTATATTTTATTAAAATATTAAACTTCTATTAAAATTATATATATATATATATATATATTAAATATTTAATTTTTATATTTTGTTGAAATATTATATTTTTATTAAAACATTTTATAAATATATAAATTTATATAATTTACATTAAAAAAAATATTTTTTTTTTTATATCTATATATATGATTTTTATAATTTTAATATTTTATTGAAAGATTAGATTTTATAATATATATAACTTTATATATGAAAATAAAATTTAATGATTAAAATATTATTTTAATTTATATATGCTTTTTTATATATTTAAATTTTAAATTTTATGATTAAAAAATTTATATATGAAAATATAATTTAATGATTAAAATATTATTTTAATTTATATATATTTTTTCATATATATTTAGATTTTAAATTTTATGATTAAAATATTATTTTAATTTATATATGTTTTTTTTATATATTTAACTTTTATCTTTTTATTGAAATATTATACTTCTATTAATTTTTTATGTAAATATATATATTTATATATGTAACAGCCTATTTCATGATTAATCATGATGGACAAACTTTATGATATACTAAAATTTCTTTTTAATATAACTAACTAACCAACTAACCAATATGATATTAGTATATGATATTACATTTCTATTAATGGTGAATGTTTCTAAGATTCTAGAGTAAAAGTAGAGACAATTATGAGAGTTCTTCCCATAAAAGAATATAATGAAAATCTTGAGGAAGGGAAAGGGTTTTGTTCAGAAATATGCTAAGGGTTAAACAAATGCAAGTTGATTATGAGTTTTCCAGAGCTAGTAGGTTTCTAGTGGAGCTCTAGACCCAGAGAAGTATAAACTAGATTGGACAATCCTGAGGCCTATCTTCTCAATAAAAATTTCTACTGTATAAGGCTCTGGAGAGGAGCACGATGGCAACAAAGGACGTGATTGCCTCTCTCACCGTTGGGCGGACAACCACTTAACATGAAAAGATATTGAGATAAGTATCAAAATGAATGTCTGAATTCCTATTTTATTGTGCAAGACACGCTAGGAATGATGTGCGTTTAGAAACTAGCTTCATTGTATTGAAAATGAGTATGAATATACTGATATTTAATACTGGGAGATTAATTTCTTTTAAGAAGGAAAAAAAAGTGTGGTTTGTTAAGCTTGAATGAGATAATATGGATGAATAGATTAAAAATCTGGTACAGGAAAGTTTATTAGCTAAATGAAGAAAAGGGGAAAACCTGGACATATGAGTTATACTATAAACGCCATCTAAATTTTGCCAAAATAGGGGACACATATATTATGTCTGAAAATTTTTAAAATTCATAAAAAAATACAGGTCGTAGAAACAACTGAAAGAATGGGTTTCTTATAACTGTAAGGGCACCAAGGTTTAGTGTCGAGCCCTATAGAGACAAGATAAGGGTCATGGTCCCCTCACTGAAATATGTATGTATACATTTCTACTAAATATTAAATTACAAAAGAAAATGAAGAAGTAGAAAGATTACCATAAAATCCTTTAAAGAAAATTTCTTATAAACAACAAAGTAATATAATTACAAAACATAGTATGCATAGAAGGAAACTCTATCTAGCAATAGTTAATTTTAAAGTATCTACATATATTATTCACACATGGAGAATAACAGTATGTATAAATGAATTTGCGGGAAATACCGTAGATAACAACTTGAACCCAGGAATATAATAATAAATGTGAAAATACCCACAATGGGGTTTTTAAACCAAATCCTGAATATATTTGAACTCATGTTATTTACAAACCAAAACGATGATTAGGTTTCCATTTTGTAGTACCGACATATGGGCTTATAAGTCTGTCTGGAACACAACCCCCTTAGCATAAAAATATATGGACAAGTCGTCACAAGAAGAATGTCTAAATAAGTAAATTAACAAGTGAAACAACCAACACTTATGCGAGAACCCCATATATGCTGCATACTAGCACTGTCAAGTTATGAAGCACCCTGTACACACAATGTTTTACCCTCACTCGATAGAAATAAAGAAAAATTGTGCTCACAATGAAAGGACTGGGAAATAGCCAAGACTTCCCTATAAAATTCATTGAAGAAGTTGGAACAAGAACTTAGCTTCCTATGGAGGAACTTGATGGAAAACCCATACCTCGAAATAATATAAATTGAACACTGGAAAAATTAAAAGGCATAATTCCAAATAAGAGAACTAGAAAACTAGGTACCATGACAGAGAATAGTTGTAAAACATGGTTACTTGTAGTTTTGGGATGCAGATTTATTTTCCGTCCTCACATCACCATAAACCCAAACACCGTTTCGGTGAGATCAAGCGCAGAACATCATCGAGAAAAATGATATATCACGCTTACTGTCAGAGGTGGGTTGAATTTTGTTTAAAACTAAAACCCGAAACAATCTAAACTATCACTGGTATACAAGTATGAAAATAAGACAAGGAACAAAAAATAAACAATAGAGAGGAGCTCAACCACACATCCTTTCAAATGAGACAACTCATTTACAATAATGAACAACAGTGTAATGTGAGGAAAAGATTACCCGTGCATGGTAATTGTGGATGCAACATGGTGAAAGAAGGAAGGCCTTCGCTCTACATCAACCGTTACCCATACACTAGCAGGGGTATAACAGCAGAAAACCAAGAAGTTACAGAGCTAATGAGAGCTAGACGTGGTAGAAGAATGAGACTGAATGTCCACAAATAGGTGTGGTGGTTACCCTAACCACTCTTGATGCCCTCTGATAAGTTAGATCTAGGGTTAAGTTGATCGATGGTCGAGACCAAGCCAACCAACAACACAGGACAATTGTATAAACCTTGATTTATTAAATGAGCCAGGTGTCTATCAAATGTGTTAAATCATAATCCCAAACCAAATCTCAATGTTAATAATTGACCAAAATCCATAAGAACCGTTTAATCATATTAATTAACACATTCAATCAAATGTACAGGAAAATCTACATCTGTTCATATGTACTAGGATACGACGTTAAGTCGTAGTACAATTGGATTAATATTTTAAATGTAAAGTTGTATAAGGGTATTACTATATGAACCTGACATGTCTAAAGGCAATGAAAGATCGAATATCGGAATTCTACTGAAAGATAAATATAAAGTCAAGACCTTTATACGTGTGTAGAAAGTATGCCATATGGGTATTTTGATATATATATGATTGTATTTAAATCATGTTATTAAAGATAAGACTTAGGAGTAAGTGGTTAGAGATCTTGTTTATGTCTATAAATTTATTATTAGGGAACTAGGTGGTATTAAGTGATGTGCCAAGTTTAACTTAGGTAATTTTTTTTTTTATTTGGTGATTTTTTTTTTATGTCAATAGTTCTGACAAGTGTTATCATAGCATAGTTACATGCTGGGGCTAGATGGGCCAATGCAATAACATGGATGTTTTCATTTTGTTATTGTGTTGAAAACTATGCACAATGAAAGGAAGGCTAACAATAAGCTACAATGAGGAGAGGGACTAGTCATCAAATGCCCATAAATACATGGGAAACCCATCCCTTGCCCAATCCTAAAGTCAACAGAGAAATGTGGGTACAATTAAGCATGGAACAACACCAACAAACCAATAAAATACTGGAGGAGCAGAAACATTAGACAAATAGACTATTGGATATGGTACAACAACTTCAGATAGAGATGACTCGAGTTCAAAGTGATAATGAGAAGTTAATGAGAGAATAATAAAAGAAACTGAAGATCCTCTCGGATAAGCAGAACCATCATACTGCACAACATAGTCCAGAAGGGGATACCCACGGAGAAGGTGAGCAACAACAACAAGTACATGATAACCCAGAGGGGAGTTGTACTCAATAGAGTAAAAAAAGTAGAACGTATAACGAAGCCGCATCTAGTAATGTTATAGATCAATAAGATCTAAAGAAACAGAGAGTGGAATTACAAGGGGAATTTCAGAAAATCAAACCTCCTACATTTGATGGAGAGGTTGAGGAGATGGCAGAAGCTTGGATAATAAATATGAATAAGTATTTCCATGTTTACGAATACAACAACAAACTCAAAGCTCACCTAGCTATCTATCAATTGAGGGAAAAGGCTACGTTATGGTTGTAGGAGGTGAAAGACGTGCATGGAATTGAATATTAGAATGTGACATGGGATGAGTTTTAGTAGTATTTTAAAGATAAGTACTTGAATGAACGATTTTATGATGAAAAATCATGAGAGTTTCATGATCTGAAGTTAGGAAAAGTGTCTATGGATTAATTTGTCACAAAATTTACCTCCCTATTAAGATATGTACCATATTTAAGAGATGAAAAGGCAAAGGTACAATGGTTCTTGAGTAGCTTTCCTGCTCACATGAAAGAAAGAATCGAGTTTGTGAACCCAAAAAAATGGATGGGGTGATAAGAAAAGCTAGAATGTGTTATCAGCGGTCCAAGGATAAAGGAGAAATTGATAAAATCGGGCCACCTAAGAAAGGATAGAAAGGCCCCTCAAGTTTTAAAAATAGTAAATCAGGAAATTATAAAAATACTGTGAAAAATCCAGAAAATAAGCAAATTGGGAGAAATAAAAAAAACCCACATGGGAAGCTGAGGAGCGACATACAGATGCTTCTAATAGGTCTGACCTTGGACAATAAAAAAAACCACCATTGCGATGATGGGGGTGTGGCGAAGCACATTATTTCAAGAACCACCCTCATCGAGGGAGAAATGAAGTGGCATCCAACCTGTAAGAGGCATCTACAGTGGGAGATGTGGCATGCAACATACCCAGGATCAATGCTTCTCTGGAAGATAGGCAAGTGAATTTTCAACCAACCATGATTGAACTAGAAGCTAAGCTACAAACCCAATCAGTTTCCATTTTGGTTGACCCTGGTGCCAGTTTGATCTATATAAACCCCCACATAGTTGAAAATTGTAATTTGAAAAATTAGAAATTTAAGAGCCCATGGTTGGTTCAATTGGCTATGGGGGCCAAAAGGAAAGTCAATTCCAAAGTCCAAAATTGTGAACTGGACATAGGGGATCAACACATAACTGTAGAGTTGAACATACTATCTTTGGGTTCTTATGATATTTTATTGGGTATGGACTGGTTAGAAAAAACATTGGTCATTAGTGGATTGTAAAGATAAAGTTATCTACTTTAAATCTGAAGATGATAGAAAGAAATCATTGCAAGGAATCAAGAAACCACTTCAGTTATGCCCCATTAAAACATCTCAGCTGAGTAAATGCATTAGAAAGGGGTGCCAAATCTATGCAATTCAAGTGGGTTTCTCAATTTCCAAGGATAAAATCCTCATGCTAGAAAATATCCCTGTTATACAAGAATTTATGGACGTATTTCTTGAGAGTATTCCAGGAATACCACCACGACGAGATATTTATTTCAAAATAGAATTAGTACTCGGGGCAACACCTGTGTCAAGAGAACCATACAAAATGAGTGTCCCTGAGTTGGCATAACTAAAATGTAGCTGCAAGAGTTAATGGGTAAAGAATATATTAGGTGAAGTGTATCCCCTTGGGGAGCATACGTGATGTTTGTTAAGAAGAAGGATGGGACTATGCGAATGTGTATGGACTACCAACAACTTAATAAGTTGACTGTCAAAAACAAGTATCCATTTCCACACATAGATGACTTGTTTGACCAAGTGAAGGGGGGAAATTTATTTTCAAAGATTGATTTAAGATCGGGATATCATGAAATATGGATTAAGGATGAAGATATATCAAAAATAACATTTCGTACTCGATACGAGCATTATGAATTCATGGTGTTACCATTCGGGTTAACTAATGCACCAAAAAATTTCATGAGCTTGATGCATGGCATCTTTCACCCATTTTTGGATAAATTTATTTTGATATTTATAGATGACATATTGATATACTCTAAAAATATGGAGGAACACAAGGATAATTTACGTATAGTGCTGAAGATGTTGTGAGAACAACAACTCTACGCCAAATTTATCAAATGTGATTTTTACAAAGAGCAGAGTCAGTATCTGGGACATGTGATATCAGCTGAAGGGATTTCTATAGACCCAGAAAATATAAATACGATATTGGAGTGGGAATTCCCTAAGAATGTGTCAGACATATGTTCATTTATGGTTTTGGCTGGTTATTATTAGAGTTTCATCAATAATTTCTCTAAAATAGATTTTCCTATTACCTCCTTGCAGCGGAAAGGAAAAGTCTTTAAATGGACCCAAGAATGCCAAAACAATTTTGAGAAATTGAAAGAACTATTAACCACTGCCCATGTACTGGAAGTGGTAGATCCAAGAAAGGAATTTGAAGTATGCACTAATGTCTACAAAGGAGGAGTTGGAGCAATTTTGACCCGAGAAGGTAAAGTCATTGCATATGAATCCATGAAACTAAAGGATCATGAACATATGCATTCTATGTATGATTTGGAGCTAACTGCAGTAGTGTATGATTTGCGAGTATGGAGGCATTACTTACTGAGGAAAATATTTGTATTAAGAACGGATCATAGTAGTTTAACTAGATATTTTAAGCAATCTGATTTAAATGCTCACCGGGCAAGATGGAATGCATTCCTAAGTAAATTTGACTTTAATATTAAACATGTCAAAGGAAAGAAGAACCGTGTTGTTTATTCTTTGAGAAGAAAATTGCATGGCATCTATGAAATCTATTTCAACCAGGTGGAATCTAAGTTCCAAGAGCATATTATGGAGGCAGTGAGAATGGACCTTGAGTATCAATTCTTATGGCCACAATCAAGAGAAGGTAGAAGTGAGGGAAAACAATCACAATATGAGCTTAATGAAATGAAACTCCTAGCATACCAAAAAAAAATATTTATTGCAAATCAAATGAGCCTGAAAGAGCTAATTCTAGACGAATATCATAGGAGTTCCTATGCAGGACACCCTAGATATCAGAAATGTTAACAAAAATTAGAAAAGACTATTTCTGGCCGGAAATGCATAAATACATTGCTAAATACTTGACCATATGCTTGGAGTGCCAGCAAGTCAAGGTAGAACATCAGCACCCAACATGATTGCTTCAACCTATTCCTGTGCCTGATTGGAAATGGGAAGCCATATTCCTTGATTTTATTACTGGGTTTCCAAGAAAAAAAATGCACAATGACTTAATCATGGTGGTAGTAGATGGAATTAGTAAGGTAGCTCATTTCATACCTATTCAGTCCACATACAAAACAATACAGATTGTATAAATATTCATGAAATAATTTTTTAGACTACATGGAATCCCAAGAGTCGCTATCTTAGATCGAGATGTAAATTTTACATTTGCCTTCCGGAACACATTATTTACTAGGCTGGGAATGAAAATTCAGTTTAGTACTACATATCACCCTCAAACAGATGGGAAAAAATAGAGGGTGAATCAATATTTGGAGGATATGTTGTGCATGTACGTAATGTAACAACCTAGAAAGTGGGAGGAGTTCCTGCATTTACTGGAATTTTTTTATAATAATGGGTATCAAGAATCCCTCAAAATGAGTCCTTTTGATGCATTATACAGAAGAAAATTCTGGAAACCAAAATGATGCTTGGACCTGACATGCTTGAAGAAATGGAGCATGAGGTGAGGAATATTAGACAGAACTTGAAGGAAAATCAAGATCGACAAAAAGTATATGCAAACCAAAAAATGAAATTCAGGGAGTTTGTGGTGGGTGACCACATGTACATAATAATTAAACTAAAAAAGAGCACCTTGAGGTGGAGTACTTGTGCTAAATTGGCTCCTCGGTATTACAACCATTCTAAATTTTGGAACGGATCGGGCCAGTAACTTATCAATTGACTCTACCTAGTCATATAATGGTACATAATGTGTTCCATGTATCACTATTGAAATGATACATACATTACGATTTGCTAATATGAAGGGTTCTTGTTGGAACTAATTATAATTCTTTTGTGCTAATGCAGGTAGAACCAGATGAAGATTTTATGGTAGAGCCTTAACGTATTCTCAATCAGAGAGAAATAATGCTTCGGTGGTGAGTCATCCACCAAGTTAAGGTGCAGTGGAAGCACTTTAGCCCAAAGAAGCTACCTGGGAGGATGAAAGTTTCATGCGAGAGATGTATCTTGAACTATTTACGATAAATTAAGTAACACCAGGGATGATGTTTACCTTAGAGGGGGAAGATGTAACACCTCGTTTCATGATTAATTATGATGGACATACTTTATGATACATTAATATTTCTTTTTAATAGAACTAACTAAAGAATATGATATTCATTAGTAGGATTTGAATTTATTTATAATAAAAGAAAAGATGGATGATTTTATGAATTAAAATAAATTAACTGAATGGTGAATGTTTCCAAGATTCCAGAGTAAAAGTAGAGATAGTTATGACAATTACTTCCCATAAAAGGATATAATGAAAATCCTGAGGAAGGGAAAGGGTTCTATTCAGAAATATGCTAAGGTTTAAACAATTGCAAGTTGATTATGAGTTGTCCAGAGTTGGTAGGTTTCCAGTGGAACTCTAGACCTAGCGATGTATAGACTGGATTGGAAAATCCTGAGGCCTATCTTCTCAATAAAACTGTCTACTGCATAAGGCTATGGAGAGGACCACTAGGGGAGAAGAGGACGTGACTAACTCTCTCACGGTTGTTTGGAACATCAGTTAATAAGAAAATATATTGAGATAAGTATAAAATGAATATCTGAATTCCTTTTTTATTGTGCAAGACAGACTAGGAATGATGTGTGTTTAGAAACTAGTTTCACTGTATTGAAAATGATTATGAATATACTGATATTTAATGCTAGGAGATTACTTTATTTTAAGAAGAAAAATAAAAAGTGTGGTTCTTTAAGCATTAATGAGATAATATGGATGAATATATTAAAAATATAGTATAAGAAATTTTATTAGCTAAATGAAGAAAAGGGGAAAACCTAGACATATGAGTTATACTGTAAACACCATCTAAATTTTCCCAAAACAGGAGAAACACATATTTTGTCAGAAAATTTTTAAAATTTATAAAGAAATACAGGTAGTAGAAACAACTGAAAGAATAGGTTTCCTATAACTGTAAGGGCACCGAGGTTTAGCGTTGAGCCTTGTAGAGACAAGACAAGGGTCATGGTCCCATGAACAATATATGTATGTATACATTTATACTAAATATTAAATTACAGAAGAAAATGAAGAAGTAGAAATATTACCATAAAATCCTTTAACGTAAATTCCTTATAAACAAAAAAGTAATAGAATTACAAAACAAAGTATGCATGACGATATAAAAGGAAACTGTATCTAGCAGTAGTTAATTTTAAGGTATCTACACATATTATTCACAGATGGAGATTAACAATATGTATAAATGAATTTGCGGGAAATACCGTAGATAAAAATTTGAACCCAGGAATATAATAATAAATGTGAAAATACCCACAATAAGGTTTTTAAACCAAATCCTGAAAATATTTGAACTCATATTATTTACAAACCAAAACGATGATTACATTTCCATTCAGTAGTACCGAAATATGGGCTTATAAGTCTGTATGGAACACAACCTTCTTAGCATAAAAATATATGGACAAGCCATTGCAAGAAGAACATGTAAATACGTAAATTAATAAGTGAAACAACCAACACTTAAGCCAGAACCCCATATATGCTGCATACTAGTGCTACCAAGTTATGAAGCACCCTGTATACACAGAGGTTTACCCTCAGTCAATAGAAAGAAAGAAAACTTGCACTCACAATGGAAGGACTAGGAAATAGTCGAGACTTACCTATAAAATTCATCGAAGAAGTTGGAACATGAACCAAGCTTCCTTTGTAGGAACTTGATGGCAAACCCATACCTGGAAATAATATAAATTGCACAGTGGAAAAATTAAAAGGCATAATTCCAAAGAACAAAATTAGAAAACCAGGTACCATGACGGAGAATAGTTGTAACGCATTGTTGCCTGTAGTTTTGGGACACAGAGCTCTATTCTGTCCTCACATCACCATAAACCTGAACACCCTTTCGGTGAGACTGAGCATGGAACATCCTCGAGAAAAATGATATATCACGCTTACTGTCAGAGGTGGGTTGAACATTGTTTAAAACTAAAACCCGGAACAATCTAAACTATCACCAATATACAAGCATGAAAATCAGACAAAGAACAAAAAATAAACAATGGAGAGGAGCTCGACTGGACATCCTTTCAAACGAGACAACTCATTTAGAGTAATGAAAAATGACGTAATGTGAGGAAAAAATTACCTATGCAAGGTAATTGTGGATGCAACATGGCGGAATAAGGAAGACCTTCGCTCTAGATCAATTGTTTCCCATACACCAGCAGGGGTCTAAGAGCAGAAAAACAAGAAGTTGTAGAGCTAACGAGAGCCAGACCCAATGAAATAATGAGATCGAATGTCCGCACGTAGGTGTGGTGGTTAACCTAACCACTCCTGATGCCCTTAGATCCATTGGATCTAAGGTCAAGCAGATCGACGGTCAAGACCAAGCCAACCAATAGCACATGACAACTGTATAAAGCTCGATTTCTTAAATGAACTAGGTATATGTCAAATATGTTGAATTCAAATCCAAAACCAAATCTCAATGTTAATAATTGAATGCAATCCATAAGAACCATTTAATTATATTAATTAACACATCCAATAAAATGTACAGGGCAATCTACATCTATTCATATGTATCGGGATATGATGTTATGTCGTAGTACAATTGGATTAATATTTTAAATGTAAATTTGTATAAGGGTATTAATCTATGACCCTAACATGTCTAAAGGAAATGAAAGATCAAATATCAGAATTCTACTGAAAGATAAATATAAAGTCAAGACCTTTATACGTATGCAGAAAGTATGCCATATGGGTATTTTGATATATATATATATAATTGTATTTAAATCATGTTATTAAAGGTAAGACTTAGGAGTAAGTGGTTAGAGATCTTTTTTATGTCTATAAATTTATTATTAGGGAACTAGGTGGTATTAAGTGATGTGCCAAGTTTAACTTAGGTAATATTTTTTTTTTTTTTTGGTGAATTTTATTTTATGTCAGTGGTTGTGACAATATAATTTATGTGTATGGTGTAAATAAAAATTAACATATCAATTTTAAGATAAAGATAAAGAAATAAGATGAGAAATATTATTAAAATAAAGATAAAAAATATTACTAAAAAAATAGTATTCTTACATGATTCTCAATTTCTTCCCAAGATAACTTAACGAGTATTGGTCTCTTCCTCATTTCCAAGTTTGATATTCAAAGATAATATTTTATTAGTGTAAAAAACCTTTTTTTTTTTAAATAAATATGTTTTAGCCTTTTAAATTTTATTGCTTTTAACTTTTCTTATGAAATTCTTTAAATTTCCTATAACTATAACATATAATTTTAGACCCCTTAAATAAATTCCCCCATAAATAAATTTGGACAAACATTGAATTTAATAATTTTTGTTCACTAATCCATGACATAGGTTATTACTAAGTTTTTAATATTTACTTTAAACCTATTCAGTTTATTGGGTAATTAAAAATAGTTTTGAAAATATCTCATCATTTTTATAAAATATAGTATGGATTATTAAAAGATAAAAAATTTAAAAAATGTTATTATTAATATTTATATAGACATTTGATAAAAAATTTATGTAAATATTATAAAATTTATCATTACAGAAATATTATTTATAATCATATTATAACTTCGTCCTACCACTTCAATTATTAAAATAATTAATTATAGGTTTCATAAACTATATGTGACGCAGCCAAAGGATGCAAAACCCACATTCTCCATGTAAAATGCATATCACATTTTTTCTCCCAAAATAATCCTCAGATTTGGGACAAACTCTAATGCGGAAGCTTTTTATTTAATCTTCAAATGAAGATTCCCTCACTTTTTAACCATGGTTACAAAACCTAACATATGTGGAAGCTGTCCCTTTTTATTCAACTGTGATTATAAACCATAATTAAAACCCCTTTATCAAATGTTTTCTCCTTTCATTTATCCACAAGCGGAAGCCATTTTCCTTTCTTATTTTCATATAAAAATACCCATTTTGATATTTCATGTTTCCGACTTGACTTTGATTCAAAAACCCAAATAATAGAATTATCAATTTGGAATTAAATACCTTGCTCACAACTATGGTTTAAAACCCAAAATGTCATTAAATAAAATTATATCCGCTTACCATTCAGTTCTATGGTTTATAACTCAAATAAACCATAGAGTTACTCACGGCCCCAAAACTTCTCATTTCATTCAAAATTCGACTTTGGAATAAACCCATATAATTTCGGGCCCACAACTTTACCAAATCTCCTTATCGACATAAGTTATCATATTTGGATAAAATCAAAGTCCCAATAGACATTAACCTTGGACCACATATAATTCAACCTGCGTATCATAGCATTCATCAAAGTTTAACCTTTATGTTATAAAGTTAACATAAACTTTTAGAACTTACCCTTTCCGCCGGTAAATAAACTTCACAGATGTCGAGGCTCTTGTATGTCAAATCATATATGGCCCACAGCTATCAACCATATCTATTCATCACCCACCATTCATTCAATCAAACATATGACAAATCATCGCACTCCAACCCAACGATCCGACGGTTGTCGCATAATAAACTTGCACGCTCTTTTGTTTTTAAAACTTACGCGAAATAAATGGTTTTGGAATACCACCGATGCTATGTGCCACACGATGAACACTATCTCGTTCGTTTCAACGATTACCACTTACCACTCAAGAGCAGCGCGAAAACCAATTGTTGGTTTTAAAACCTGCCTTCACTGTTCCATTTCTTTTGGTTCCGTCTTCACCGCTTACTCAAGGTTCCATACTCCTCTACTATCGATTCATTATAACTCCACACAAATAATTCCGCTTCTATAGACCACTGTGCTATTTAATTATGGTTTCTTATTTTGACAGGTTCTTCCAGATTCGCCACCTCTCATTTAAAAACTGTGCGAAACCCCTTTGGGTTTTCACAAAAGCACTCATATGCTCCTATTCTTTGTTCTAGTCCTGATCCAAATCACTGTTCGATTGGATGTATTTCTGATACATATATAGCCCGATGTATCTGAATACTGAATTGAGAATTCAGTTCCTCTATTGTTGTCATCGATCCTTTCAGTGATCGATGACTGCAACCTCCTCCATTCTTCTCAAAGGTATATGAAAACCCTTATTGTGCTTCAGCTCAAAATCACAATATTGACATTAACCCTGTCTCGACAATTTACATTAAACTTGTCAATGGTGTGCAGAGCCACCATTTTAAACCCTATTACAGAGTTTTATCAAACCTGTTCATAAATCGAAACATTCCTCACACACAATCAATAACTTAGAAACAATCTCTTTATATATAAACAAGTAATTACACATGTTTCTTCTTCCCTCAGGCCTGATTTTCTAATAAATGGCCTTTCTGTCAAATTTTCCCTTAGGCTTACACCAAACCTTTGTTTTTCCAAAACCCTACTTCCTACTGCTCTCTGCTCCCTTTTGCCTTTGAGGCTTATTATTTTTATATAGAATAATCTGAACTAATTTAGCTTCAAATCTTCCATCATCTCAAGAAATTCCTCAAAATCCTCAAAGTCCTAAAATCATAAAACTGAGGATAACTTAAGATTTAAAATCAATTATCAAATCTCTCATTCCCTATGAAATCTAAACTATCCTAATTCTCTCATGTTCTCCAATTATTCGGGAACATTTACAAATTTCTCACAATACTTAATATCACTCATTAAAATCACTCAAAAACATTAATAATTACATAAGAACCCAATATTATTTTGACAACACAAGACCCCTATGTATATTAAAATACAAATGATTTTCTGAGCATAATGCTCCTGCATCAGACTCCTAAGGTTAAAAATAATCATGATCTCCTGATCATGTGCTTTTAATATTTGTCTTCCTGGATCCCATACTTTTTTTTGTAATTTGTCATCTACTGTTGTTTGTTGTTTTTCTCCAGGTCCCCATATTTTATGCTGCTTTTGTCCACTAGTTTTACTTTCATAGTCTGTTACTGTCTTCCTTTTGCTATTGTTGCTTCTTTTCTTTCTTGCTGATATATTCCTCCGAGACACTTTCATCATTATCCTTCTTATCAGTTCAATTTCTCTGTCCAATAAATCTTCTGATTACTGATTTCTTTCACTTCTTAATTTCTGAACTTTTATTCTTACTGCCACCCTGTCATCCTTACCCTCTTGTTTTCTACAATTACTAACTTCTTCCAAATTGTCACTTATGACAATTTTTTTGTCTCTTTTCTTCAACAATTCATTGGACTGGTACATAGTATGCCCTTTACTACTATCTTCTTTCCCTTTCATCTTCACATTCTGCATTTCCCAATATTGAAATTGAGATTTCTCTTTCTGTATTGAATCTTAATTCTTCAGCATAATTTCCAGAAATTTAATTTCTTTATTCCATGGATTAAATATTTCCACAGAATCTTCTTCCTTCTCTTTTATTTGACTACCCAACTGTGTCAAATTTTCTCCAGCATCTGCAACAAAACCTGCATTCACAAAACAATTATTAAAATAAAAATCATAAGGCCTCAGTGCCTTTCTTTCCTTTGACAACATTTTAGTATGCTACTATGAAATTTCCTCTTCTATCAACACATCAGTATGCTGATTCATTCTACCTAAAGAATTCTCTGAAGAATTCTCTAGACTGTCAACAATTATTTCTTCCACATCATCTTCTCTCATGATGTCTCTCTATTCTTGTTCACTTTAGTGAACTCTGCCTTATACAATCTCTCTGTCATATTCTGATTTTTCCAACAAATATTCTAGCAATGCAATTTATTTTTGGCATTTCTGAAGTATTTCATCATCACTTACAATTCCTGCATTTATACACAAATTTTCGGTTTTTAAATCACAATGTTCAACAGTCTCAACTGTTGCTTCATATATTAGTGCTTCAGACTGAATCTCATCTCCTCCTTATTTCACAAGAATTTCTTCCTGTGTTGTAACAGCTTCAAATATAAATGCATCACTGCTTTCCTCATTCAAAATACATTCTTCATCATTAATTTCTGCTTCAGAGTATTTTTCTTCTTAAAAATACTCTCCCATACTTTTGACAGCTTCAAAAGATTTCTCATCTTCCTCTGCAAAACCTATAATCACATCAGAATTATTAGATTAAAAAATACAAGGCTTTACATCCTCCTGTTGATCTAAACTTGTCTAATAACTCAGGAAATCATCAATAATTCCCTCTTCAGCAAGGTAAACTTCTTGTTGTCTTAAATCTTCATCATGATTCATAACATCTTTCATAGATCTCCATTCTTCATATTTACCCATAACTTCACTCTGTTCTATTTCACAAATGGAAACTTCCATTTTCAACTCAGCTTCTCTGAGTTCTTCACATCCCAATTGTACATTCATCCTCTATTCAAGCTTTCTTAGCTCTTCTGCTAACTGCATATTCATTTGTTGTTCTCTCTTCTGTTGTAGCCTCTACCACTTTACTTTCTTCTTCATGAGCCAACCAATTATCTGGTTTTCTTCTTTCATCATTTTAAATTTATTAAATTGTTCTCTTATCTCAGCTACCTCTTTGTCATATTATTCATCAGTCAACTTCTTCCTTATGCCATTTTCCTTGGAATATTCTTCCTGCTTCCTTCTGTTGTGGTCTCTCTCAGAACCTCTGCTATCTCTTCTATGACTATCAGTAGTCATCTTCTCCTCCATCTCTATCTTCATGAGTTTCTCACTCATTCACCATGAGCTGTACTAAAGCCTCTGCAATAACAATTCCTTCTTATTACAACTTACCTCACCAATCCTTTTCTCTGGATTTGGTCTTTTGGTAAACACTGGTTCTCTATCTTCTGGAACATTTTGAGCATTCCTCTTCGCTCCTTCTAGGCTTGAACTCATCTGCAACTTTTTAAGAACACAATTTTCCTTTTTATCCAACCTCTGTTGGAATTATTCAAGGTTCTACCACACTTTCCTCCACTTAAAATTCTTTACTGGACTCCTTCATCACTGCTCTTAAAGCTGTGATCTTCTTTTGCTGAGATTTCCTTCAACTGCCTGCAACCTGAATTCTGCAAACATAATCTTCAAACCAGAGTTAAAATAATACTTATCAAATCACTTCCAAGATCTCTGTGTGATCTTGTTTCACCTCTCATCTGCATTGTATCTCTATGTGTTAAAATCTGTCAGTTTCAAAATATGATCTCTTTTTATTTTCTCCATCACATATGCATTCAATTTAATTAAAAAAACTTGAACCTTCAAAAAGAGCTTTTCCCTGTTTCGATACCACTTGATGCAGCCGAAGGCTGCAAAACCCATGTCCTCCATGTAAAATGCATGTCACATTTTTTCTCCCAAAATAATCCTCAGATTTGGGAAAAACTCTAATGCAGAAGATTTTTATTTAATCTTCAAATGAAGATTCCCTCACTTTTTAACCATGGTTATAAAACCTAACATATGTGGAAGCTGTCCATTTTTATTCAACTGTGATTATAAACCATAAATAAAACCCCTTTATCAAAGGTTTTCTCCTTTCATTTATCCATAAGTGGAAACCATTTTGCTTTATTATTTTCATATAAAAATACCCACTTTGTGATATTTCATGTTTCCGACTTGACTTTGGTTCAAAGACCCAAATAATAGAATTATCAATTTGGAATTAAATACCTTGCTCACAACTATGGTTTAAAACCCAAAATGTCATTAAAGAAAATCATATCCACTTACCATTCAGTTCTATGGTTTATAACTCAAATAAACCATATAATTACCCACGGCTCCACAACTTCTCATTTCATTCAAAATTCGACTTTGGAATAAAACCATATAATTTCGAGCCCACAACTTTACCAAATCTCCTTATCAAAATATGTTATCAACTTTGGATAAAATCAAAGTCCCAACATACATTAACCTTGGCCCACATATAATTCAACCCGCGTATCATAACATTCATCAAAGTTTAACCTTTATGTTATAAGGTTAACATAAACTTTTAAAACTTACCCTTTCCACTGGTAAATAAAATTCACACATGTCGAGGCTCTTGTATGTCAAATCATAGATGGCCCACAGCTATCAACCATATCTATTCATCGCCCACCATTCATTCAATCAGACATCTGACGCATCATCGCGCTTCAACCCAACGATCCAATGGTTGTCGTGTAATAAACTTACACACTCTTTTGTTTTTAAAACTTACGTGAAATAAATGGTTTTGGAATACCACCGATGCTACGTGTCACACGATGAACGCCATCGTGTTCATTTCAACGATTACCGCTTACCATTCAAGCGCAGCGCGAAAACCATTTGTTGGTTTTAAAACCTGCCTTCACTATTCCATTGCTTCTGGTTCCATCTTCACCGCTTACTCAAGGTTCCATACTCCTCTGCTATCAATTCATTATAACTCCACAGAAATAATTCCACTTCTATAGACCACTATGCTATTAAATTATGGTTTCTTCTTTTGACAGGTTCTTCCAGATTCTCCACCTCTCATTTAAAAACTGTACGAAACCCCTTTGGGTTTTCAAAAAAGCACTCCTCTGCTCCTTTTCTTTGTTCCAATCCTGATCCGAATCACTGTTTGATCGGATGTACTTTTGATACATATATAGCCCGATGTATCCGAATACTGAATTGAGAATTCAATTCCTCTATTGTTGTCATCGATTCTTTCAGTGATCGATGACTGCAACCTCCTCCATTCTTCTCAAAGGTATATGAAAACCCTTATTGTGCTTCAGCTCAAAATCACAATATTGACATTAACCTTGTCTCGAAAAATTACATTAAAATTGTCAATGGTATGCAGAACCACCATTTTAAACCCTATTACAGAATTTTATCAAACCTGTTCATAAATCAAAACATTCCTCACACACAATCAATAACTTAGAAACAATCTCTTTATATATGAACTAGTAATTACATAGGTTTCTTCTTCCCTGAGGCCTGATTTTCTAATAAATGGCCTTTCTGTCAAATTTTCCCTTAGGCTTACAACAAACCTCTATTTTTCAAAACCCTACTTTCTACTACTCTGTGCTCCCTTTTTCCTTTGAGGCTTATTATTTTTATATAGAATAATCTGAACTAATTTAGGTTCAGATCCTCCATCATCTCAAGAAATTCCTCAAAATCCTCAAAGTCCTAAAATCTATCCTTTATCCCTAAGGATCTTCTTTAATCCCATAAAATCATAAAACTGATTCTAACTTGAGATTTACAATCAATTCTCAAATCTCTCGTTCCCTATGAAATCTAAACTACCCTAATTCTCTCATGTTCTCCAATTATTTAGAAACATTTACAAATTCCTCACAATACTTAATATCACTCATTAAAATCATTCAAAAAAATTAATAAGTACATAAGAACCCAATATTCTTTTGAAAACACAAGACCCCTATGTCTATTAAAATACAAAGGATTTTATGAGCCTAATACTCCTGCATCAATATGGGTAGAGAAATTTTAAAGAATTATTAAAATGGTAAATTTATGAAATGAATGTGTACGTTTTTTTGAGAATGAAAAAAAACTCACTTTCATTAAAATGGAAATTTCATTTACAATAACCCACAAAGGTATATTGATTGACAAGGAGTTTGTATCAAAATATGATTGTATCTTTCCATACCATATTTTAGATAACGTTAATATGTCATAATTACATTGTTTGATATTGTTTGATTAGACCACTATGTAAACCATTTTTTTAAGGGACATCAATTTAACAAAAAAAAATGGTTAAGTTAAGTTTTGGAATAGAAATGACACATTTCATATTTAACCAGAAATGTGAGATGCCCCATCATACTAATATGCTTCTAGATTGTTGTATGCATCCACCTTCAAATGATTAGAATCTGATCATCCAAAACTAGGAGGAGCATCCTTCTTTTGACAAAGAATTTTCCTCGCTATTTTGAACTCTATAAATATGTGAAATAGAAATCCTTATGAAATCTCTCAACCACATTCTAGTCTCGTCTTTCCAATTAGATAGCTTGGGAGTCTCCAACTTAGATCTCGAATTTATATACCCCACTACCACTTTTGAGTCTTCAAATATGTCGATTTCCTTAATGCCATGCCTTTAGGAGCAAAAAAGGAATCCCCACAAATAAAGCATCTACACTCTAGTATTTGTGCATTTGTCGCTATACCAATTGAAATGATAAGAATGTCCAAGAATCAAGTTTATGACCATCCCACTATCACATGCATTGACAGATGTGTCCCTATCGAAAAATCCCATGGGATAATTAATTTTAGGCATCTTTTCCTCATGAATCCAAATCTCCAAAAAGAATGCCAATATATTGGTGCATGTGTTCCTCACATTAGGTTTCACTTGATAAAAGATACAGTTGTTCCTAGTGCAAAATACCCCATAGGACATAGAATGGTAGGGCCTTGTACAATTTATACTTCAGAAACAATTGCACTAGACATGGAAAAAATTAAGCACCATGCACTGAGCCAATAATTGGCTCAATGCCTTTTCATCTTGTTTATTTGATGAGAATACAATAATATTCAATGGAAAATATTAAAAATCATTGTGTCAATCATTGGCATAGTGCATGGTGCTTAATATTTTCCATCCCAAGAGGCTTGTAATTTCAACATATTAAAAACTCAAAACCAAACATCAACTAAAAATGGAAAAAAATAGAAATAGATGGATCACATCTTCATCATGGGCCTCACATAACCCAAAACATTTCTATCCTTGGAAGCCCCTCTTTAGTAGGTTTTTCCATGTCAAAATTTTGTTCTTAACCAGCATTCAAGTGAAACACTTTATCTTCATAGAAAAATTCCATTTCCAACTCTCGATAAAGAATTTGTAACACTAGCCCACTGTAGTGTCCTATTTAATAATGGAATAAGCATCTCAGGTCCAATTCTGTGTTTTGTGCAGAGCACCGATCCATGTCAAATCATTGACCTTTTGAGATAGTATCCCCCAAAGTTTCAGCTGGATAATATAGTGTTTCCATTTGACTGCTAATTCTCTTGTTAGGCCAAGTTCACTAACCTCCTTCCATGAAATGTTATACATGATAGGTCAATTTTCCATGACGAAGTCCTCCACCAGGAATATACCTCTTTAATTTAAATTAAATATTTGTGGGAAATATAAAGTATAAATACTTCACATGCCATTATGAGTGTCCAATCCAACTTTCAGGATGGTACCGGTTAGGGCCTTGAATTGGCGTGTTCCTGAGAGAGTCAAAAGACCGAATGCACGACCGAGGGTGAGTTGGATCGATGGGTGGTGGGCGCGTTTAACTGAATTTGAGGATGAGTAGGGAATGTGTGTGCCTGCATGAAGGTGGGGTGCTTAACAAGTTCAATCGACAAAATGTGCGATGGGGTATAGCGGCAATTGTGCCATCGCAATGGGAGCCTGCCCAACACGATGAGCACGTGTGATGTGTGGCGGGTGAGTATTGGGCAAGCATAGGGACAAGGGTGTGTGACATGTGATGATGTGTGATGAGGACGAGTGACCAAGGGAGTGTATGTACCATCAGGTGTGTGTGGATCCTACAGATAGAATCCACCCAAACACAAAGAGAAAGGTCAACTCATTGAAAAATGAAGGGGCACGTTCAAGTAGGCCAGGGGCATGTAACACATGTCAGTTGGGAAGTGCACACATTCAGGCCAACATAAGTGAAGTGAAGAGAAACGATGCTTAGGAAATTTAATGGGATAATTAATGTATAAATAAAACAAGGGTGTTATTCGTTCAAGGCATCCAACTCAAGCAAGTTGAGAGCTAAGTGGAGTGAAGGAAGAACTAAGGAACATCATATGAATAAAGGTAAGGGCGCAAGTAGGTGAAGGCAGAAGTGAGGCTCATTCAGGCAGACCGTAGGATTGTAAATTAAAGCTAGTTGGAGTTTGGGGTTTCCTACAAGCTGCAGGATAGGCATCATAGGTGGTCACAGGCAAAACACTGGTGTGGGCTGTAGGCTGATTGTAGGATGGGTCAATGTATTTATGGGATGTCAGATGAACATAGGACAGGTTGAACATAGGTGTGGGTGCATGTTTCATGTAGGAAGGTCACCACTACACAATTGAGCGCGAGCTGCACGAAGGTAGGTTGCAACTGCACAGTTAGGCACATGCAACATATAGGTGGGTCATAACTTCACGCTTTGGAATGAGTTGCACGTACATGTCAATACTAGAGGACAAGCAGTGCAGTTTCATGTAGAAAGTGTGGAAGACTACACAGTATGAGAAAAGGTTGGGTAGGCATGCACACTAGGATGCACGAGCTAGAAAACCAGTGGGCATATTGCTACATGATTGTAAATTATGAAATTGTAACTTTGTAAATTATATTGCAGAAGTTATATTTTGGGCAAACAGTTGGGAGTTTCCCATCCCTTTATTATTTTTGTACATTGTTGTTTTGTACATGTTATTTCCATTGCACATAGAAGTTAAATGAATGAAGTATATTGAAGTTAATTATGCTGCATATACATAATTGAAGTGAACACTTGAATACAATTAAATAAGTGTTGGTAGGAGGAGTAGTCTGAAAGACCAAGTAGTGGTTAAAAAAAGGGTTATTCAGTGCTGCATGATGCTTCAGTGTGGACTTAGAGTCACAAATAGCATGTGGGTGTGATAGATAGTATCAAAGATTGGTTCAAGGATAGGACCAAGATGAACAAAAGTAGTAGTTGGTCGAAACACGGCATAGGGATAAGTTTACCAGGGGCAAGAAAGAAAGCTTGGGCCAAGGTGAACGAATGCACAATTTATGGTCATGAACTGTTTGCAGGATAAACTGATGGCAAGTGTTGGAGAGGAACGACAGATGACATTTGAATCCAACATGATGATGAGATAGTTTTCATGAACAAGGTGTTGGAAAAATTGAATTTTCTAAACACAAATATGGAGGCAATTAAAGCCGAGAATGTTGAACTTAGATATAAGTTCAACAAGTAGGAAGAGATTCATGACGATCTCATGGTGAGGTATGAGTATCTTGAATGGGAGTACCGTAAAATTGTGAATCAAGTCAACGGATTTGAAGCTACGAAGGATCAAGGAATGGAATAGATCACAAAGCTACAAAATATTCTTATTGAAGCTCAGAATTAGATTGCAATTTTGAAGAAGGTAGTGGGGCAGGGATCCATTAGAGGGGGTTCACACATCAAATTTAATGAACTAGATTCATATGATGGAGTAAGAAGCATGAAGAAACTTGGAAAATTTATATGGGATATGGAGAAATATCTTGAACACTTGGGACTTACATCCGAGGAGGCCAAGGTGAAGGTTGTTGCACAATTCCTTGTGAAGGATACCAAGATATGGTGGAGAAGGAGGGTGGATCAGATTTCCCATAGAAATTTTGAGGACATCTCTACTTGGGAAGAAATGAAGGAAGTGTTGTTGGCTTATTTCATCCCACAAGATGCAACGTGGGATGCAAGAATGAAGATAAAATACATAAAGAAAACTACAAGTCTACAAGCTTATCAAAAATGTTTTGCAAGTCTGGTATTGGAGCTACCTGACATGGTGGAGAAATAAAATTTCTTAAACTTTATCATTGGATTGAAACTATGGACATGTAATGAGGTGAAGCGGTAGAAGATCAAGAAACTTGAGGAGGCATTTTCTGTAGGATAGATTGGTAGAACATTATGATTAGAGGACTGAAGAGAAGAAGAATTATGACAAGCCAAAAGAGAAAGATTTCAAAGGAGGATGATACAAGGATAGGTGGAAAACCAAAGGAAAATAAACCTTTGAAGTATTGGTTATGCGAAGGTGACCATAAAGTGAAGAATTTTCCTTCAAGACTGACAGTGGCAACTCTTGTACAATTAAATGGAAAGGAGGAACCAATGATTAGAATGATGCAGATTTTGGGTGTTGTTGCAACAACAAAGGCTATCCCAAAGCACGATCCTCAGAGGAACAAGTTGGAGTATGTTGAGATGAAATTTTGGCAGGGCACATTTCTCACCATGGTGAATAGAAGTGCAATGCATAAATTCATGAGAAGAGGCATCAAGAAAGGTTGGACTGAAGTTTTTTCCAAATCAAACTTGTCTCAAGGAAGTGAGCTCTCCACCAAACCAGGTCATTGGAGTGGTAGAGGTTGTGGAGGTGAAGGTTGGTGAATGGCTAGGAAAATTTGACTTCATAGTCGAGCATATGGATGATTATGAAGCATTTTTGGGCATAGATTTCATGAAGCAGTATGAGGCTAGGATTGTGCCACATTTGAGGAAACTATATATTTATAGTGGAAGGGAAGATGTATAATTGAGTATCCCTACCATAGAATCCATGATGGGAGAATGTAATATAATGACGATGGGTGTGGAGGAGATCAATAAAAATGAAGAAGTATGTGAGAGGTTTAACCGTACAGAGGGAAAAATCATGGAGTAAGAAGAGATCATAAGAAATTTTTTTGATAAAATTTTAGACTTGAAAGGTAGGCTAGAGGCAGTGCAAGAGTGCAAGGATGTGAAATCAGAGACCTTACGACGGGAAGACTGAGAGGCATATAAGAGATTAGAAGAAGAGGATGTTGGTACATTGATTAATATATTAGAGGAAGATGAGGATGGAAGGCCATAAACCTTCCCATCCCCACAATCTTTCTAGACTTAGCAGGGAGGATGGGCTCATTATCATCCGCTTATGGAAATAAGCCCCCTTGGAGTACTGAGAAATATTTGGAGGAAATATTGATAAGAGGTCCTTTTGACATCAACAATGTTAGGACAGACAAGATGATGCTAGATTCATGCATTCTTATGGAGGGAAACCTATGGTCAAATTAACTACCCCACTAGTCACCATCATGAGGGGACCCAACACATGATGTTCTTGTAGAGTTACGATGAAATATGGGCATGGAGTAGGTGATCCGGATTAATGCAGGAATGCAGAAAAATACACATATAACCATAAATACAAAGATGCAGTAGAAATAACACTTCATTTCATTAATATCAAAGAACTGAAATTCACTTACAGACATAATGGAAATAAACTATCTAGGGCACTAGTAGCTATCTCTGAGAAGAGATGTGGAGGCTACAGGCCTCTGAACTAAGTTACAATGAGGCTCAAGGGACTATTTATTATTTAGAAACAATGGGGAACCCTAAACATCCAAAACCCTAACCCTAGGAGATGAAGCGCCAAAACTATGGGCCCCATTTGGGTAAATTGGTGTTTCAACTTCCTGGGGACGTAACTTTGGCATACGATCTCTGTTTGACACGAACCATACCTCGTTAGAAATATATATCCAAGGAATACAAATTTTGAGTGAGAAAAATTAGTCCATGGACCCATGTTGCTCCCGTTTTTCCCAAAAAACGTCATTTAGGGCCTCAAAACGGCTCCAGAAGTTTAGGACCCAAAAAAATGCTAAAAATAGTAAGTTGTGCCGAAACTGAAAAACTGAAAGAGACAATGGTGGGTCCCCAAGTGGAATAGGCGGGTGACCACCAATATCCACCTAGATCATTCCTCCCCCGTTAGAAGCAATGGCCCCCATTGCATTAAGTTCCTCCATGAGATGAGGAAATTTTTACTGAACTTGGTCCCTAGTGAACCACTTTCCTTGGTGTAAGAGTTGGCCAGCTTTGACAACTAGATACAGTTGGATCTTCTGTTGGCGAGTGTTCTTGATTTGCATGTCCATGATACAATCTTTGGTGGCCTGTTCCATGCAGTCTAGGTTTAACTCTATTGGTGTGATTTGTTCTGCAATGTCAAAGGTGTCCAGTAGAGGTGGGAAGTAAGGACGAAGGCGGTCCACATTGAATACTGGGTGCAGACCAAGGAATGGTGGAATACTGAGCTCGAAGGAATTGTTCCCTATAGCCTTGGTGATGGTGTACAGCCCGTATCGGAGAAGGCGAAGCTTGTGGTGGGGTCCAGTGAGGCACTCCTTCTGCAAATGTAGCCATACTTTGTCGCCCACCTAGAAGTTGTGTGGCACCCGATGTTGATCATGGCGTTGCTTGTACTTAGCATTGTCTCTGTCCAATATGTCATCAAATTGTTGGAAAATGTGTTGAATGTGCTCTATGAAGCTATTTTCTTTGTCAAATTCAGACTGGACATGAGCTGAATCGACCTGAGTAGCCGCAGATGGCATGGCTACGTCAATGGGACATAGTGGCTGCAATCCCAAGCCCACCTGAAAGGGGATATGGCCGATTGAACTGTGGAGAGCCAGGTTATAACTATGTTGTACATAGGGGAGGCTCTCATCCCATGTGCATGGATTCTTTGAATTGTACATGCGCAGAATGTGTACAATCATTCTGTTGATGACCTCTGTCTGGCCATCTGTTTGGGGATGGAAAGTTGTGGACTTGGTGAGCTTGGTGTCTAGCATTAACCAAAGGCTGGACCAAAATGTGCTGAGTAAATTGCTATCCTGATCTAATATGATATACTATGGGATCCCAAAGTGCACCCATACTCATTCAAAGAATATTTTAGCAGTGGATTCTGCTATGATATTCTTCTTGTTGGCCGCCATACTGGCCATCTTCGAGAATCTGTCGATGACCATGAAAAAACAGTCATTTCCATGCTTAGAAGAAGGCAGGCCCAACATGTAATCCATGGAGATGGATTCCCAAGTTCGACTAGGGGTAGGTAGCGGAGTATATAGGCCTTGATTCTTGATGGTCGGTTTTGCAATGGCACAAGCAGTGTAGGATCTGATGTGCTTCCTAACATCCTTTCGAAGGTTCGGCCAATAGAAATACTTTTGCAGTACTACTACTATTTTCTTGCCCCCAAAATTCCCAACGACTCGACTGTAGTGTGCTTCCCATATTATCTTGGCATGCTCGCTTGAAGGAACACAAAGGTGTCCTAGGAGACGTAAAAGTGCATCTTGGAGGTGAAAATTTTGAACTTGCGTACCCCCCAAGAGTGCCATTTAAGTGTGGCCAAATTCTAGGTCGCTCCCATAGAGAAGGGCCAATTAGAAGTCTCGTGCCCACAAGAGTTGAGAACGGTGGTGAGTGCCACGATCGATGGTTGGCTGAGGCAGTCTGCAACATTATTGGCACTACCCTTCTTGTACTTGATGTTCAAATGAAATTGTTGCAGATATGTGGATCACATCTGATGGTGATAATTCTGCAACTTCCCTTGTGTCTGTATGAACTGTAGGGGCCGATGGTTCGTGTGGATGATTGTTTCCTTCCCCAAAATGTAATGCTTCCATTTTCGACAAGCTTGCACAATGGAATACATTTCTTTTTCATAAGTAGGATACTTGCGAACTGTGTCAGACAATGTCTCACTATGATATGCCACTGGATGTCCCTGTTGAGTAAGAAATGCCCCAATATCATAGTCAGAGGCATCTGTCTCAATCTCAAATGGCTATTGCAAGTCTGGTAATGTGAGCACTCGGGGAGAACAGAGGCGATTTTTCAATTCCTTGAATGCCTTCTGTTGAGGTTTCGACCAAAACAACTTTTCTCTCGCTCCTCCCTTGGTGACTTGACTCAAGGGCCAAGTGATATGAGAGAATTCCAACACGAACCTATGGTAGAAATTAGTAAGACCCAGAAAGTTGCGAAGCTCTGTTATAGTGGCTGGGGCTGGCTAATCCCGAATGACTTGGATCTTGGTTGGATCCACATGCACCCCCTTTCATCAATAATGTATCCCAGATATTGAACCTAGGTCATGCCAAAAGTGCACTTCTCCAAATTTTCACACAGCTTGTGTTGCCACAGTGTTTGGAAAGCTTGTCGAATGTGGTGGAGTTGCTCTTCCCAAGTTTGACTGAAGATAAAAATGGCATCCAAGTACACCACTAAAAATGAGTTGGTGAATGGCTGCAATATGTCGTCCATCAAACTCATTAAGGTTGCGGGAGCATTCGTCAACCCAAAAGGCATGACCAACCGTTCGAAAAGGCCTTCCTTGGATTTGAAAGCAGTCTTCCACACATCAGAGGGTTCAATTGGTACCTCGTGATACCCAGGCTTCAAGTCGATCTTGCTGAAATATTTTTCACCTTTGAGTTGGTCCAGAAGGTCATCAATCTGTGGGATCGGGTACCTATTCTAGACAGTGATCTTGTTTAGCGCCTGATAGTCAATACAGAGTCTCCATGTCCCATCCTTCTTCTGTACCAACATGATCAGGCTCCCACATGGCGATGAACTTGGTCGGATGTGAAATTTCTACAACAACTTCTGAATCTACCTCTTGATTTCATCGTTCTCTAGAATAGAGCGTTGATAGATCGGTCCATTGGGTAGCATCGCACCTGGGGTCAGATCCATCGGGTGGCTTCACCAAGGATGAGATCTCTGCGTTAGCTAGCAATGTTGCCTTTCCTATAGCATCAAGCCCTTCACGGATGAGGTATTATGTGACATTGCTCCTATTGATGTTTCTAATGTATTATTAGGACAACCATACTTGTGGAAGCATCATGCTGTGTATGAGTCTCAGCCTCGTGCTATTATTGTTACTTTGGAAAACAAGTTGTACAAGATACCAGAGGTACTATTAGGAATCTATAATCAGCAACATTGGCAAAGTCTGATCACAGAAGCAACATCATTTCAACCACTTTGGGATTCTAGGATCTAGCCCTCCTGAATCCAGAGAGGGATCTATCCAATAGGTGCAAAGATGGATTTGTCTTTGAAGTTTGGGGTAATAATATTAGGCTAGTTATGAAGGTCAAGGGTTTGTATTGTTTTTGGATGGTTGAGCATGATTTACTATTCGAGGTGGAAAGTCCTAAATGCAAAGAGTTCCAAAGGTGAGAAGTTGCAAGTGAATAGAAAAAATTTGTCTAAAAAGATAGATATAACGCTAGTTTTTAGTCCATTGGGATATGGAGTCATATCAGGGCTTTAATTGAGAAACAACATCAAGAGTGATCCAAGGGGCAAGTCATCTATATCACAATATTATTGAGATTAAAATGATGGAATGAAAACAATAAAGTGTTGGAGGGGAGGAAACTGATAAAAATTTCAAGAGGGATTTATAGTCAGTCCAAACAAGAAAAGCCTCTTAAGTAACTGTTTAAAACCAACCAAGAACATGGCTAACCATAAACTTCTTGGGCAAGTTTGTATTAAAGCAACTTAATTGACAAACATTCCAGTAATCTGCATAATTACCTTCAGAAAATATGAAAACACATAAGAGAAACAAAATGTAACCTAAGATCAGGTAAGGTACTTTTAAACCTAATTTGATTTCAGCCAACACCAAGGGAAACCTTCAGAATCTACCTTTGGAGAATAGGAACTAGAAACATGGCAACCATCACTTTTCTAGCCTAACTTTAATAAGAAAATGATGAAAATAACTTTCAAAGAACAATTTTTAAAGCAAATAGTAGGACGAGGGAACTCCAACATTCCTAACTACTTAAACTGTATTGAATCATTCTTAAATAAACAAATTGGGGGAAAACATTGAGATAAATCTTATCAGTGAGAGAAGGGTACTGGTAAAAAGTAAATCATAACTCTATAAATGATATTCTTTATCAGAGATTAGTGAACAATATGGCATACATAGAAGGACAAAAAAATAACAAAGAAAGGGGCACTTCACCAATGATATAGACCAGGATCCCAAGAAAAAGATTTTTATTGATGTCAAACCAGTTACAGTCTTCAAGTCCAATGTTTCAGTTCAGCAGTCATCTTCACTTTTTATCCTAACTAATCTAAACACGAGCAGAGCTCCAAGGGCCAGTGAACACTATTTACAATCAGAAGTTTAGGCTCCAATGTATTTCAAAGTTTTGCAATCAACATTTTCTCATCTTCTACAGAATTATTTATAGAAGAATGAGGAGGTGAGATCTCAATAAAAGATCTCCCAAGGTAATTAATATAGTCTTAATGGCCTCTCGGCCTTTGAGGGGCTCGATGAAGAAGTTTTTAGATGTTCTGTATATATTAACTATTTTATACTTTAAGATTAAGCTCGGTGGGAGATTTTGTTGACTTTTGAGGCTCTGTTTCATGTTGGAGTAACTCTACAGATATTTTTTGCATTAAGTTTCTTGTAGAAGTAACTCTCTGGCTGCGTTGAGGCGAATATCTGATTTTTCTCAATAACTTTGGCCTCTGTTTGAATGCTTGTGGCTACAGGTGGCACTTGTGGTAGCTGAGAGGAATCAATTTACCTCAGTTGTGGCGGTGGAGGCCTTTCTATCTATAGATCATTATGATTTCCTTTAAATCTGATTTAATTTGGAGGATTAGAATTTTGATAATCAATCTTAGACATAATCCCCAAATTTGTCTTCAATCTTCTGTTCTGCTGCGTTCTGTCTTCAACACTGATACTCTTTTAATTTGTGATTTAATAACACAATGTCTTGTTGATGTGCAGGTCGCGCAGGGCTCATATGGCATCAATGCCTCATGAAAAATTGACGAAACGTGGAGTAGAGCCCCGTGAATGGTTCTCTTTTATGAATTGAAGGCACAAGAATTGTCATTCCCGGCCTTCGGACTTTATATAATGGAAAACCCATGAAACACCTGCAAAATACAGAAAATATTATAAAATCCTGTGTATTTGGGGAAAACTGCTTCAGAGGGCATGGGGAGGAGCGTAACCATTGGATGGAAACATCCAACGATGGAGATTTGCGTATAATGGTAGAAAGGAGAGCGATGGGAAGTAATAAATTAGATTCTTCGATCTGCAGAGATCGACGGTTGGGAATGATCTGAGACGTATAATAGAGAAATGGCGAAAAAACAAAGAAATAAGGTTAAAAAACCTTAGGTGGAGGGAAAATAAATTAAAAATCGAAATGGGCTTTGGGATGAACATGAGCTGTCAGATAAGATCGAACGGACGATCCAAATGCAATCAGAGGCATTCAATTGGCAGGGAAGGAATTTGCATAGCACTGAAAACTTGCAATGCGATTGAGCGCTGACCGTCGAGCTGTAGATCATATCGATGGCGGAAAGTGAATCAGAGGGGTTTAAAAAGGCGGAGGAAGGGTTAATGCTCGAAGCGAATTAGAGTCGTTGGATCTGAGGAATGTGGCGAGGAAATCAACGGTGGAGAACCAATCGGGGGATCGGAAATCGGTGGAAGAAATAAAACGTTCCTGATGGAAAACTCTGATGCGATTGAGCACTGACCATCGATCTGCAGATTAGATCGATGACGGAGAGTGAATCGGGAATTGGCAATCGGAGGGGGGAAAACAAATGTACCAAATGGAAAAATCTGATGCAATTGAGAGTTGGTTGTTCGATCGACTTACGATTGACAACGGGGATTTCTTTTAAAGCGAACCGGCGGAAACCTTCAATACTTTATGGAAATGAAAAATTTTAATAAAACAAAGGTTTCAATATGGGCGAGATATATATATATATATATATGAAGCGGATAGGCACCCGACTGTGGGGTCTTTAGTTATATGGAACAGTAATAGGCCCGGGGCGTTATATGACAGAGGGCGAATTGCAATCGGGCCTTCGGGCTTTTCAATCTACCCATTATGAATTTCCCCGATGCGATTGCGCAATCGGGTCTTTTTAATCTAACCATTTCTTATTTGAAAATCATTGTATGGGCGTGTTAGACAAAAACTTTGGAAAAAACGGTTTTTGTATCTATATAGGAAAAAATGGATTGGGAATGGATTTTTTCAATGTTTTAAGCATCGAAGGTGGGCCCACGTGTTATATGGAAAAATAATATGATCGGGGTTTATAAACACGGGGCTTAATCGCATCGGAGTTTTTGTAATGGAAAAAATACTTGCGCACTCAGATTTTTGCGATGCGATAAGCGCTAAAAAGGGTTAGCGCTTGGTTCCAGACCCAAAGCGTATGGTGGAGAAGTGGTTAGGACTTAGCCCAAGGGGGCTTAAGTCCGTAGTAATAAAAACTTGTTTTTTATGAAAATTTTCAGAGTTTTCAATGGATTTGGGGGTTTCGGTATAGTTTAAAAGTGAGTTTTAGACTATTTAAAGAGGAATTTCATGAATGGGAGAAGGAAAGCCATGAAAAGTAGAAGAATTTTATGGAGAAAAAGGGGGAGAAAATGAAGGTTATTTTTGAGGTGGGAGGAGGGAAAAATGATGATTTTACAGCAGTCTTTTCTCATGAAATCTGCAGAATTCCTGAGTATAAAAAGGGAAACAACAGTGAATATTTGGACAGAGACATGAGGCCTTCAAGAGTCTTCAAGAGCCAACACTTTTTAGCAATAAAAATTTGTTCCTTGAAGGCTCCAAAAAAATTTAGCCACCTTTTTCTATAACAAATTTTATAGGTGGCTAACAGTGGCTCCACTTGGGGATGGTGCCTTCTTGAAGGCATCAAGAACTTCAGAATTGCATTCTTTGGGAGGGTGACATGTGCCTCATCCATTGGGCTGCCATTCCTTTTCTAGGATGATATTGCTCTGAAAACATTTTAGCAGCCATAAAAACAATGGATCTTTCATCTAAAAGCTTTCTACATACCCAATCCTACTAATCTAACATTTTTTCTTCATCAGAGTGCACTTGGATTGGCAAAATCTTTCGCGACATTTTATTATTTTGAAAGAAGGAAGTCTAATATATTTATACTCCTTATTTCTCCATGGACTCAGATTAAGCAGTTGAGCCCATATGATTCTCTACCTAATCTACTGTCTGTTGGGATTAAATTGTCCAACAAACTTTATTCTCTAACTTCTACAATAGAAATTCAAAAGCATTCAAGTCAGGATTGAATAGTCTAACTTGATGCTGGTCTATGGAATAAAAAAAAGCTGCACATAGACATTATTTTGCACAAAATTTAAAACAAAAATGGAAGGCTTGAGATCTGAAATTTCAAAGCACTTCCTTCATCTTTTCTTCAGCTCTGTTTTGAATTTGTTTGAGCTATTTTTATTCTATTGACTGACTCAGATTTTGAGCTGATTAGACCGAGTTTTACATCTTTTGTGACTCAGGATTTCAAACATATTTGAGTCATTCTTTTTCTTGGAAATTTAGGTTCAGATTTTGAGCATGTTTGAACCTTTAATTTCTATCCTAAACTATCTACTTATAAGCCAAGATTAAACAGTTTGGAAAATCGAATTCAATATCCTATCAGTAGAAAATTTAAATCTAATTAGTCAAGATTAATCTGTTTGACTAACTAGAAGTGTGTTATTTAGGAGTGGCATTTAAGCTAGCACACTTTCAGATTTGTTTCTCTTTTTGTTGGTATGGGGCTGTACCTTTCTTATTTTCACAATCTGTCGTCTTTTCTTTATTTCACTATTTTTGTATTTTTTATTTTTCTAACTTTGAATGCAATGGTGGATGAGATATTTATAATGGAAAAAAGATAAAAAGGCTTCAAAACATAGCATGGATTAAGAGAAGTAGTGTTTGAGCATCCTGCCATTGACAGGACCTGCAAACAATTCTGCTCCATTCAGCTCTTGTAAGAAATAGGCATTGTTACCAGCAGCTGAATGAATGAGATAAGGGCCAAGCCATAAGTTGTCAAATTTCCCGTGCTTGCCCTTGTCTTCCCTCCTTGAGTCCCATTTTAAAACTTTGTCCCCAATTTTGAAATTGCTGGCCTTTGGTCTTTTGTCAAAAAAAAATTTTATGCTGATCTTCTTTTGCAATGCTTTCATATATACCTCTTCTTTGATTTGCTGAAGATGAATGGTCTAATTTATTCTTCTGATCATGTCATTATCTTCAATTTGCAACTCTTGAATCAACTTCATCACTGGTACACCAAGGCTGTTTGGAAGAATTGCATCAGTACCATATACAAGCTGGAAATGTGACATGCCAATAGATTTCTTCAAAGTCAATCTGTTAGCCCAAAGTGCATGAACTAGCTTTGTGTGCCAAGACTTTTTGTTGTCTTCCAACAATTTCTTGATTATGTTCACTAAAATTTTGTTTGAGGATTCTGCAAGTCCATTACCTTGAGGGTAATAGGCCATGGAATGCCCCAATGTTATCTGATATCTGTGACAAAATTCAACCATCTTCTTTGATCCAAATGCTACTACATTATTAGTGATGATCTTGGTAGTACAGCCAAATCTGGAGAGAATGTTAGTCTCAATGAATTTTATAATAACAGAGTCATTGGCTTGCCTACAAGGAATGGCTTCTATCCATTTAGTGAAGTAGTCTGTGGCAGTAAGAATCCATCTATGCTGGGCAGAAGATGGTGGATGGATTTCTCCTATGAAGTCAAGTCCCCACTATTGAAAAGGGGCTTCAACAGTGATTGGATGCAGAGGCAGGGGTAGCAGTTTTCTTTTGCCTTCAAAAAGTCGGCATTTATGACAGGAAATGATCATTTTGCGTATATCAGGAAAAAGAGTACGCCAATAGAAACCAACCCTCAAAATTTTGTTAGTTGTTTTCTTCTAGTATAAATGACCTCCACACACTCCTTCATGGAACTCATGCTTAACCTTCTCTGCATCAAACTCAGGCAAACATTTAAGAAATAGACCACTTTCATTTTTCCAATAAAGACATTTGTCTATAATGCAATAGTTTACAACTTTTAGCTTTAGGAACCTTGCCTTTGTTTTTGTCAAACTGGGAGGTGTATTTAAATTAAGAAAAACATAAATAATATCAGCATACCAAGAGGAATTCATAAAATGGTCCTCAACAATGGGAGTTGAGATTTCCTCTTGACCATCTAAAGCATTAATCATATTAATATCAGGAACTTCAAAATTTGATTCAGCCATTAATCTAGCTAGACCTTGGCCTTTGATCAGCTTAGTGGGTTTTATCTCTAAATCATATTCAAGGATAACATCAATCCACTTACCTCTCTTACCATCTGTGTTAGAATGTCTTTCACAACTGAATTTGGGACAAAGGCAATGATGTGTGAGTGAAGGATGTATACTCTGAAGTCTTTTAAAGATTTAACAAAAGCAAAATCTTACTTCTCCATAATGTTATACTTCAGAGCGGCGTCTCTCAATACCTTGCTAAAGAATGAAATAGGTTGTTCTTGTCCTTGTGGATTTTTCTGTAAAAGGACAATAGCTATGGTATGTTCTGATGAAAATGAAAAAATATAAAAATCTTTTGAAGAATCAGGACTTATTAGAACCGATGTTTTGGTTAACGCTTGTCTCACTAGCTCAAAAGACTTCTTTGCTTCGAAGGTCCATTTCACCCCTTGCTCCTTCTTCAACATGTTTGTAATATTTCGAGGCAGCTCAACCAAGTTGGGGATGAACCTTCTCAAAAAGTTGATCTTCCCGATGAATGATTGCAACTCTTTGATGTTTCGAGGATGAGAGATTTGCAATATTTCCTCAATCCTCTCTGGATCTATCTTAATACCCTCTAATACCCTCTTCTGAAATGATGTGCCCAAGAAGTTTAACTTCTTAGAGACCAAATAGTGTCTTCTTAGGGTTTAAAGATATCCCAAAATTTCTGCATTTCTCGAAAACTTTTCTTAAATGTTCTAAGTGCTCTTCATCTGTTTTTGAAAACGTAGTGACATCATCAAGGTATATAATGATGAAGTAGCCCAGTTCTTCCGAGAATGCTATGTCCATGGCTCTTTGAAAATTTTCTCCAGCATTCATTAGACCAAAAGGCATTTTCACATACATGAAAGTGCCCCATGGTGTAGTAAAGGCTGTCTTTAATTGATCAGCAGGGTGAACTAAGATCTGATTATGCCCTAAGTAGCAATCCATCAAAGAAATTCTTCTAGACCCTACCACCCTTTGTAAAATATGATCCATATTAGGTAAAGGGTAGTTGTCTTTCAAGGAAGCTTTGTTTAAGTCTCTAAAGTCTATACAAAGCCTGATCTCTCCAGTTTTCTTCCTAACAGACACCAGATTAGATACCCATTTAGAATATCTAATAGGGACAATAATACCAGCATCGTACATTTTCATGATCTCCTTCTGAACCAAAGGCAACTGAACAAGATTTATTCTGCGCAGTTTCTGTTTGAATGGTTTTTGGTTTTCTTTGAGGGGAATTTTGTGTTGTATTATTTCAGTGTCATAGGACTTCAGATCTTCATAACTCCATGCAAAAACATCAAAAAATTCTTTAAACAGCTCTATGTATCTGAGTTTAATGTGAGCTGGAAAATTTTTAGATAGTTTAATCATTTTCGGTTTAAGTTCACTACCTATATTGCACTCTTCCACTTCAGTCTCTACAGGTTCTAGTTTTGGATTTTTGGCCACATCGTTAAAATCAAACAAATCTTCTAAAGGTACCAGACCCTTAGGAAAATTTTCATCTTTAGAGTGCATAGTTTCTAACTCCTCGGTTTCAAACTTTGCGTTCATTTCTATTTCATTTTCAAGTTTTCTAGATAACAGGTTTATATTAGCAAGTTCAGGAGACCCTTATTCTTCTTCAAGAAATTTTTCTTCACTAGGGAAATTGGTTTCATAATCTAAATCCGAACTTGGTAGTTCGAATTCATTTCTGAACTGCATGAAGTCTTCTATTTGTTTGTCTCCGTCGAACACCTGCCAATATTTTTCGTTATCAGGAACGGCTGGTCTAAATTTTATCTAAGTTGTGCAGTCTTTGGTTTCATATGGTGTTAAGCATGTTCTAGCTGCAAAGGCTAAATTGTGGGCCACAATATTTATTTTCCTTGGGAAAAAAATTAATTTGGACTCCTTGAAAGTTTTTAAAAGGTCCATGGCATCGTTTCAATAGGCCCTAAGTCTATGATGATTTGCATTATACTCCCCATTGACTTGCCTGATGACTAACTCTGAATCCCCATACACATTGATTCTTTTGGCTCCTAACTTCTTCAACAATCGTAAGCCTAAAAGAAGGGATTCATATTCCGCTATGTTATTTGAACACTGGAAGTTTAATTTGCAGGAAAGACTTTCTGTGTGGTTGCTTTCAGTGTTGCAAATCCAAACCCCTGCACCAGCATTGTTCCTAGTGCAAGATCCATCGAAGTTCATACTCCACAGAGGATTAGTTTTGGGTTTGACAGTTGGGTCACTATCCTCTTCAACAAGAATGCTTTCGGTTTGTTTTTGAATATCAACGCTTAGTTGAATTTGTTTTAATTCCTCTGGTTTCTCGTTAAGATGAGGAATACTTTCTTGACTGTCAAGGTTAAAAAATGATGGACGCATGATTTGTAGTTCAAGACCTGCGTTCTGTTTGCTAGATTTTACATGTTCAGCAAACTGTTCTGATACTCCCGCGTTGCATTTCTCTTCCTCCCTATCGGCCATTAATCCTGTTAAAGTGACTTGTTCACTAAATGATTCATTGTTAAACAGAATAAAATAATCAAGGCCTGTATTTACATAATACAAAGGAGAGTTTTGTGGTTTGTCTTGGCTTGTAATTGTGTACTGCATATGGGACTCCCTATAAAGTCTTCTAGTCTGATTGAAAACATGGATAGTCGCATAGGTCATGTCCATCTGCATAGTCCCTTGTAACTTAGCCCCCCAAGATCTTGATAATAACATTTCATATTTTGGGGGCACATCAGCCACAACAATATCCATTACTAAGCATTTGGCTGGAATTTGGGCTAAGTTAACACAAAGGTCTTTGATTAATCCTAAACATTTTACTATGCTTGAGTCAAATGAGTAAAGGTATTTGTAAGGTCTGGTGATTTCTAGATCAAGGCTCTCCATCACAGCTTTAGGCATTAAATTATGAGAAGCCCCGAAATCATGCATAGCGTTGTGCAAAATCTTGTCATGAATGTTTAAACTTACATAAAAGGGAGGAACAGGTCCCTCTTGATATCTAGCTTGAATTTTTGGACCGAAAATAAGCTCTGGCTGGTCATCATTAAGATTGACTGTATCCTCATTTGACTCTATATTTAAAGCCTTCAAAATTTGGGTCCTATATACATGTTGGGCAGCTAACTCAGTAAGGGGAACAAAGATTTTAATTTTGGAAATTTCCTGATCCAGGATGAAAGGAGTTTGACTCTTTAAAGCACTTGTCTCAGCCTTATTAACTGCCATTGTGTCAGGAACATTGGTTTGCTGATTTGTTCTATTCACATTTGACAAAATTGTTTTCACAAGAGTACTAGCTGAAGTGTTAGTACTACTAAGGTCTGCACTCTGCTTTGCATTGTTTTGAGTGCCTTTCTCTTTACCATTATCAAAATTTACAGCTACTATTTTTTCCTTTTGTTTGACAACTTTAAGCTTGGTTGCAGAGCTGTTTTGTAAAGGTTTGTCAGAGGTTTTGGTGCTGGGAGTTTGTTGACTGGTTTTTCTTCTAAGGTCATATTCTCTTTGAGGCTCTATGATGACGTTTTCCATGTCTTGATAATAATCTTCATCATCATCTCTTTTGTCATCATAAGGTGTATAAAGACCTTGTCTTCTGTTATAATGAATCTCAAAGTCATCATTATCTACCCCCAACATGTTGATATCGTCTACCTCTGTTATATCATATGTTTCCTCAACCTCACTTACATAATTTTGATGAAAGGGAGGAGTGATTTGTTGATCATCTTACCTAGGTCTGTTTGGAGGTTGATTCCTTCTAAAATTCTGATTTTGGTTCTGATTTCTATTTTGAGGAGAAATTTGGTTTTGATTGGCTTTCGCTCTCTTAATTATGCTCAACTCTTTCATCATCTCCTCCATCATTCTCTCCATCTTTGAGTTGGAAGTAGAAGGTGTATTTTCCTCTCTAAAACACACTCTCTTCTCATTTTCCATTATTTCTCTCTTCTCTATCAAGTTGAATTTCATAGCAAGAGCTCCTTTTTGCATCTCTTCAAGAGTTGCAGAATCTCTCTCTCTCAGTTGATAGGCCATTTCAGGGTCAAACCCTTCAGGAAACTTGTTTAAAGTTGAGCCTTGTGGAGGTTTCAGATCTCGGGAAAGGGAATTATACACACTGTTAAATCTAGTGCGATAAGCTTGCACACTTTCTCCAGTGTTTCTATGGAGGTTATTGTAATCAAAAAGGACTTGGAGAGGATTATTCTTTACTTCCGATTTGTTCAAGAACGTCTGATGGAAGACTTGGAGATCATTGATACTATGGGGGGTTAAAAATTTAAACCATTTTCTTACTCCTCCCCCCAGACTTTGAGCAAATAATCTAAACTTGACAGAATCATCATCAATTTCATTTATGTCAAAGTAGTCATTCATCTTATCCACATGTTGTGATGTAGTTGTAGCATTAATAGCATCATATAATGGAATTTTGGACTTATAGTCCTGTGGGAGATTGACTAATGGTACAGGAAGGACTAAGGGAGCATACCATGCTGCCATGATATGTGGTGTAGGTGGATTTACAAGAGGTGGATTAACAAGAGGAAAAGTGGGCTGAAGTGGAGTGGTTTGGATAGTGAATGAAGGATGAAAGGATGTGGATGGAGCAACAGTAGATTGCTGAGCTGATCTTGGATGAGAGACACCTAAATTGTGAAGAAAATGCAAATCAGAAGGTGTTGTTTCTCTACTACCAGGATGTTCACTTGTCTCCGAGGATGAAAGTGAAGACTCAGATTCTAGCTGAATTACATCATCAAATGACCTAGTTCTAAATGGATTTACTAAGTCAGCTTGTGATTGTTGTAGAGCTGTAAGATTTTCAGGAACTGAACTAGCTCTCAAGGGTGATCTGAAAACAGTTGACAATTTAATCCTAGGAGACTTCCTAAGGATAATTTTTGGGTTATCAACTATCTCAGGTGGATCATGGCCAGGATGGGCTCTAGTGTGAATCTTTCTAGGAGCCACTATGTTGTGTTTTTCAGACCCAAATAAACAAGAAAAGTTCAACCAAATATGACGATCTTTAAGAGGTTAACTAGTCTGTTTTACAAATTTAAATCCTACAGTCCTCTAACTGAGTTTGAATGATATTATAATGATAAGGGTTCTTCCCAATGGAGTCTTAAGGTCTGTTCAGGATTGTGGAGTCGCCAAGTGGAATTTTTTAGCTCCTAAGGAGGTAAAAGGTTTTATGGTCCACCACCATGTTTATTGGATACCAATCTGAGATATTTTTAGGTTTTTCTGAGTTATTTTTCAGTTGGGTGGTTTCTAAGAATATCCTAACTTTGTTTCAAAACTTAGCTATGGTCATGAGACAAAGACAGTCTACTCTTATGGCTAAGCCAACTGATTTTTCAAGGTTATATAAAGTTTTATGAGAATCCTAGGGTTTGCCTAGTTTGTCACTGATTCAAACAAGTTTCATCATTATTAACATTCTTTGGTAGTGCTTGAAAAGGCTGCTTTTTACTCACAAGGTTGGTATGAATTTCTAAAGGAAACTAAGATGAAAATTTGACTCAGTCCCCAGAAGATTTGCCAGAAATGTTAGGAATCTGTAATCAGCAATATTGGAAAAGTCTGATCACAGAAACAACATCGTTTCAACCACTTTGGGATTCTAGGATCTATCCTTCCTAAATCCGTTGAGGATCTCTCCAATAGGTGCAAAGATGGATTTGTCTTTGAAGTTTTGGGTAATAATATTAGGCTAGTTATGAAGGCCAAGGTTTTGTTTTGTTTTTGGATGGTTGATCATGATTTAATGTTTGAGGTGGAAATTCCTAAATGCAAAGAGTTCTAAAGGTGAGAAGTTGCAAGTGAATAGAACAACTTTGTCTAAAAAGATAGACATAACACTGGTTTTTAGTCCATTGTGCTATGGAGTCATATCAGGGCTTTAATTGAGCAACAACATCAAGCGTGATCCAAGGGGCAAGTCATCTATATCACAAGATTATTGAGATTAAAATGATGGAATGGAAACAATAAAATATTGGAGGGGAGGAAACTAATAATAATTTCACAAGGGATTTATAGTTAGTCTAAACAAGAAAATCCTCTTAAGTAACTGTTTAAAACCAACCAAGAACAAGGCTAACCATAAAATTCTTGGGCCAGTTTGTATTAAAGCAGCTTAATTGACAAACAATTCAGTAATCCACATAATTACCTTCAGAAAGTATGAAAACACATAAGAGAAACAAAATGTAACCTAAGATCAGGTAAGGTACTTTTAAACCTAATCTGCTTTCGGCCAACACCAAGGGAAACCTTCAGAATCTTCCTTTGGAGAATAGGAACTAGAAACAGGGCAAACCATCACTTTTCTATTCTAACTTTAATAAGCAAATGACGAAAATAACTTTCAAGAACAATGTTTAAATCAAATAGTAGGATGAGGGTACGCCAACATTCCTAACTACTTAAACTGTATTGAATCATTCTTAAATAAACAAATTGGAGGAAAACATTGAGATAAAGCTTATTAGTGAGAGAAGGGTACTGGTAAACAGTAAATCCTATCTCTATAAATGTTGTTCTTTATCAGAGAATAGTGAACAATATGGCATACATAGAAGGAAAAAACAATAACAAATAAAGGGGCACTTCACCAGTGATATAGACCAGGATCCCAAGAAAAAGCTTTTTATTGATGTCAAACCAGTTATAGTCTTCAAGTCCAATGTTTTAGTTTAGCAGTCATCTTCACTTTTCAGCCTAACTAATCTAAACATGAGCAGAGCTCCAAGGGCCAGTGAACACTATTTACAATCAGAAGTTTAGGATCCAATGTATTTCAAAGTTCTGCAACCAACAGTTTCTCATATTCTACAAAAGTATTTATAGAGGAATGAGGAGGTGAGATCTCAATAAAATATCTCCCAAGATAATTAATACATTCTTAATGGCCTCTCGGCCTTTGAGGGGCTCGATGAAGAAGTTTACAAATGTTCTGTCTATATTAACTATTTTACACTTTAAGATTAAGCTCGATGCGAGCTTTTGTTGAATTCTGAGGCTCTGTGTCATGTTGGAGTAACTCTGCAGATATTTTTTGCATTAAGTACCTTGCAGAAGTAACTCTCTAGCTGCGTTGAGGTGAATATCTGCTTTTTCTCAATAACTTCGGCCTCTGTTTGAATTTTTGTGGCTATAGGCCGCACTTGTGGTAGCTAAGAGGAATCAATTTGCCTCAGACGTGGAAGTGGAGGCATTTCTGTCTGTAGACCATTATGATTTCCTTTAACTCTGATTTAATTTGGAGGATTAGGCTTTTGATAATCAATCTTAGCGGTAATCCCCAAATTTGTCTTCAATCTTCTGTTCTGTTGTGTTCTGTCTTCAACACTGATACTCTTTTAATTTGTGATTTAATAACACAGTGTCTTGTTGATGTGCAGGCTGCGCAGGGCTCATATGGCATCAATGCCTCATGAAACATTGACGAAACGTGGAGTAGAGCCCCGTGAATGGTTCTTTTTTATGAATTGAAGGCACAGGAATCGTCATTCCTGGCCTTCGACCTTTATATAATGGAAAACCCATCAAACACCTACAAAATACAGAAAATATTATAAAATCCTACGTATTTGGGGAAAAACTGCTTCAGAGGGCGTGGAGAGGAGCGTAGCCGTTGGATGGCAACATCCAAAAGTGGAGATCTGCGTATAATGGTCGAAAGGAGAGTGATGGGAAGTAATAAATTAGATTCTTTGATCTACAGAGATCGACGATTGGGAGCGATCTGGGACGTATAATAGAGAAATGGCAAAAAAACAAAGAAATAAGGTTAAAAAACCTTAGGCAGAGGGAAAATAAATTAAAAATCAAAATGGGTTTCGAGAGGAACACGAGCCGTTAGATGAAATCGAACGAACTATCTAGATGCAATCGGAGGCATTCAATCGGCGGGGAAAGAATTTGCACAATGCTGAAAACTTGCAATGTGATTGAGCGTGGACCGTTGATCTGTAGATCAGATCGACAGCGGAAAGTTAATCGTAGGGGTTTAAAAAGGCGGAGGAAGGGTTAATGCTCGTAGCTAATTAGAGCCGGTGGATTTGAGGAAGGCGGGGAAGAAATCAACAGTGGACAACCAATCGGGGGATCGACAATCGGAGGAAGAAATAAAATGCGCCCGATGGAAAACTACGATGCGATTGAGTGCTGACTGTCAATATGCAGATCAGATCGATGGCTGAGAGTGAATCGAGAATCGGCAATCGGAAGGGGGCAAACAAATGTACCAAATGGAAAACTCCGATGCGATTGAGAGCTGGCCGTTTGATCGACTTACGATTGACGACGGGGATTGCTTTTAAAGAGAACCGGCGGAAACCCTCAATACTTTATGGAAATGCAAAATTTTAATAAAACAAAGGTTTCAATATGGGAGTGATATATATATATATATATATATATATGAAGCGGATAGGCGCCCTACTACAGGGCCTTTAGTTATATGGAACAGTAATAGGCCCTAGGCGTTATATGACAAAGGGCGAATCACAAATGGGCCTTCGGGCTTTTCAATCTACCCATTGTGAATTTCCCCAATGCGATTGCGTGATCAAGTCTCTTTAATCTAACCATTTTTTATTTGAAAATCATTGTATGGGCACGTTAGACCAAAACTTTGGAAAAAAGGGTTTTTGTATTTATAAAGGGAAAAATGGATCAGGAATGGATTTTTTCAATATTTTAAGCGCCAAAGGTGGGCCCACAGGTTATATGGAAAAATAATATGATTGGGGTTTATAAACACAGGGCTTAATCGCATCGGAGTTTTTGTAATGGCAAAAAGACTTGTGCACTTGGATTTTTGAGATGCGATAAGAGCTAAAAAGGGTTAGCGCTTGGTTCCAGCCCTAAAGTGTATGGTGGAGAAGTGGCTAGGACTTAGCCCAAGGGGGCTTAAGTCCATAGTAATAAAAAATTGTTTTTTATGAATTTTTTCAGAGTTTTCAATGGATTTGGGGGTTTCGGTATAGTTTAAAAGTGAGTTTTAAACTATGTAAAGAGGACTTTCATGAATGGGAGAAGGGAAACCATGAAAAGTAGAGGAATTTTATGGAGAAAAAGGGGGAGAAAATGAAGGTTATTTTTGAGGTGGGAGGAGGGAAAAATGATGATTTTACAGCAGTTTTTTCTCATGAAATCAGCAGAATTCCTGAGTATAAAAATGGAAACAGCAGTGAATATTTGGACAGAGGCATGAGGCCTTCAAGAGTCTTCAAGAGCCAACACTTTTTAGCAATAAAAATTTGTTTCTTGAAGGCTCCAAAAAGTTTTAGCCACCTTTTTCTATAACAAATTTTATAGGTGGCTAACAGGTACCACCTCCTGTCGCTATCTCTTTGGTCACTGCAAAAAAATGCAGTAAGCTCATTTCCTAAACTAGGAAATTCGTTTTCCTGATGATTTTCCCCCAAGGCAAGAAGAAGACTGTGGCCACGACCTCCAGACAGGGCTCCTCTGCACGAAGAAAACAAATAGATAAGGTTGTAGAGGAGTACGGGGACATATTTCAGGTTATGAATCCATGGGCATGAGGGTTTGAAGCATATTTCAGTTTCAATTTTTGGTAGAAATCTTTAGCAAACTCCATGAATTTCTTGGGTGGCGAGTTTGAAGATCAGGTCTGAAATTTTTGGTGGAAAATTTACAAAATAGAAGACCAGATCTGGATTCCTTGCAAAAAGATACCCAAATTCAAAAAAAAAATCGGCTGAATTGGAGTTCGGATGTGGGAGATATCGTTGCTTCTAAATCAACAATGTTGCAGAAAATGTTCTGACGTCAATTCGTGGACGGTGGCTCTCCTGTAATTTTTTTCCATTTTTAGTTTAAAATTTTAGAGAAATGGCTATATATTTGAGTTTCCCTTGAAAATTCACCCAATTTCAAAAAAAAAATTCGAACGAATCGGATTTTGGATGTGGGAGTTATCGTTGATTTAAAATTAGTTATTTTTTCAGAAATTCTGTGACGACAGGATAGTTCCAGTGCGAATATGAGATTCTAGGTTCTCTTGATATCGATTTCAAACATACACAAAGATGCATAATGATCATTCCATTTCCAAAAACAGTTTATAATAAATATTTTGAGCTATATTGACCGAGTTATGCTCATTTTAAATTTGGAGTAGCATTCGGAGCGAGTTCCCTTTGGAGACGTGCCCTCCCACCCTGCTTTAGTAGGCACCTGCTTCACATTCATCAGTTTTAGCATAGCATCATTCGACTTGGGTTATTTGGAGACGTGCCCTCCCACCCCAAGCTATGTAGGCACCTGCTACTTCATCAACAATCAGCATCATGGTTATGGGTCAACCACCGAAAATCCTTTTCATCGAAGTCCATTTGCTAGGCAGCACAATGTTAGTAACACAGTTGGTCACAAGCATTACAGGGAATCTCTATCCTCAGATCTTTGTTTTTCATGGTTTTAGTTCATCCACAAACCCACACTTCATCGAAGTCCATTTTCTAGGCCGCACAGTGTCAATATCACAGTTGGTCACAAACATTACAGGGTATCTCTATCCTCGGATCTTCATTCATCATGGTTAAGGATTAACTACACAAAACCATTCTCTTTAGTGGCTCTTCATATTCAACAAAGGCTTCTTAGGAGGGAACTTCATGCAATGGGGACCATTGCTTCTTAAGGAGAGAGGAATGATCCGAATGGAAAATGGCATCCACCCATGGTATACATCTACCCATGTTATCCATCCACCCATGGAATTTATCCATGATATTGTAAATGGCATCGACCCATGGTATTCATCCACCCATTGTATTTATTTACCCATGGTATTGTAAGTGACATCTATCCATGATATTCATTCACCCATGGTACATATCCACCCATGGTATTCATCTACACATGGAATTTACCAATGGTATTGTAAGTGGTATCTACCCATGGTATTGTAAGTGTTATCTACCCATGGTATTGACCCATGGTATCCACCTATGGTATCTATGCATAGTATTATAACTCAAAAAAGGCTATAAATAACAAGCCTCAGTTTGTAAAAGGATAGATTTTCCACCACAATGTAGCTTCTACAGTTACTCTCTGTTTTAATAAAACAAGTTTCTTTGTAGTTTTATTTGCAGTGTGTTCTCTCTTTTTTTATAGCATTCTAATTTTGTAGATCTTATCAGATCCATTTCAAAATTTTAGATCTTCGGGGCCTCCTCTCAAGATCTGGATCAGTGGTTTCAGAGCCAGGACTGAGAGGCACATAAGAGATTAGAAGAAGAGGATGTTGGTACATTGATTAAGATATTAGAGGAAGATGAGGATGGAAGGCCATAAACCTTCTCATCCCCACAATCTTTCTAGACTTAGTAGGGAGGATGGGCTCATTATCATCCGCTTATGGAAATAAGCCCCCTTGGAGGACTGAGAAATATTTGGAGGAAAGATTGATAAGAGGTTCTTTTGACATCAATAATGCGATGACAGACATGATGATGCTAGATGCATGCATTCTTATGGAGGGAAACCTATGGTCAGATTAACTACCCCATTTGTCACCATCATGAGGGGACCCAACACATGATGTTCTCGCAGAGTTACGATGAAATATGGGCATGGAGTAGGTCATAGGAAGAGCTATCTAGATATTGAAATGGATATCATAGCCTTGGTGACGGATTTTTCCGGGATGGTTTTGTCGAGGGCTGCAACCTTTTTAGAGTGGGGGAGGATGTTAGGTCCTTGAGTTGGCAAGCAAACAAGAGATTCAAAAAATTGAAGACACGACTGAGGGTGAGTTGGATGAATGGGTGATGGAAAGTTACCAAACGAAGGTGGGGTGACCAGCATGTCCAACTAACGAAATGTGCGATGGGGTATAGTGGCGAGCACACCATAGCAGTCGATGGTCACCCAACATGGTGAGCACGTGTGACATGTAGCAAGCAATGGATGGGCATAGAGAGACGAGCCTACAATGTGCAACGATGACGAGCGACCAAGGCAGCATATAGACAACCAAGAATGTATGGACTCGACAAAGGGCATCCACTTGAATGAAAAGCTAAAGGTCGGCTCATGGAAAAATGAGGGGGTGTGTTCAATTCAGTTAGGGTGTGAAACACATGTCAGTTGGGAAGTGTACACGTTCAAGTTAACCAAAGTGAATTAAAGAGATGTGACACTTGGAAAATTTGATGGGCAGATAAGTGTATAAATAAAACAAGGGTGTCATTCATTCAAGGCATTGAACTTAACCATGTTTAGAGATAATTTGAGTGAAGGACGAACTAAGGAAGACCGCACGAACCAAGGTAATGACACAACTAGGCAAATGCAGAAGTGAGGCTTGTTCAAGCAAGCTGCATGATTGTAAAGTAAATTTTGGTTGGATTTTTGGGTTTCCTACAGGTCATAGTGTGAGCACAATAGGTGGATGTGGGCTGAAAGCAAGTGTGTGCCGCAGGTTAAAATCAAGACATGCCGAATGCAGGTATATATGAACATAGGTGTGGGCACAATATACATGGGTGTAGGTAGAAACTGCACATTTGAGCGATGGCTGCATGATGATAGGTCATAGCTGCATAGTTGGGAGTGGGATGCAAGGTTGGGCGAAGGCTATATCTACAGGTCACTACTACACAATGAGTAGTGCATGTTCAGGTAGAAAGTGTGGAGGTTTGAATGGTATAGGAATAGGTTGAGTAGGCCTGCATGATCAGCTACACGAGCTAGCAAATGAGTGGGTAGATTTTTGAATAATTGTAAATTATGAAATTGTAACTTTGTAAATCAAATTGCAGAAGTTATATTTTGGGTGAAATGTTTGGATTTTCCCCTCCCTTTATGATTGTTGTACATTTTTTTTTTGTACATGTTATTTTTGCTACACATAGAAGTTAAATGAATGAAGTTAATTGAAGTAAATTATGCTACATATACATAATTGAAGTGAACACTTGAATAAAATTCATTAAGTGTTGGTAGTAGGTGTAGTTCGAAAGTAAAAGTAGCGGTGAAACAAAAATGCTATTCAGTGCCACACGACGCTCACAAGTGTACTTAGAGTCACCACTAGTGTGGGGGCATGACAGTACCAGTGTCGATCTCCCACCTAATATTTCCAATTAGCTAGTGTTTTGTAGCCAAAATCTTCACCATGTTTGTGAGATCTCCTTTGTCACTGGATCCCCCTCTCTTATCAATCATATCTTTGATCATTATATATTTGTATTTTATGATCTAACTCCATAGTCCTTCAACACTAACTTCCTCCCAACAATTTTTTGGTAATAATGGCATATTAAAGCATTCTATGTCTTTGATTCCCAAATCACCATAGTCCATCTATATTTCCAGCATATCTGGTCTTGCACGGTGTATTTCATTATCTCGTTCGATGCCAACCCACAGGGAGTGGGAAATGATGAAGTTAATTATGTTTATTATCCCCTAGGGAATATTGTATATGTGCATCCAATAGATTTATATATTTTGAAGAACCAAATTGATCATAATAATTCTTCCATTGAGGCATAATCACTTATGAGACCATTGATGCAACCTATTCTCAAATTTCATGATTAGCCACTCTCAATCTTTAATTTCTTAAAAATTCAGCTTCATGTAGAATCCAAGGTACTTAAATCCACCATCTAAAGAGATCGAATGGATATAGAAAACTTCCTCCTTCATCATGTCTGTCTCATGGTATACATAGATCAATACAGATTTAGGCTTGTTCATCAACAAACCCAACACCTCGCGAGACAAACTGATTATCCCATGCATACGTTTCCATTCACTAATAGAGAGCCTTCCAATCATGATCACGTCGTGTACAAACATCAGGTGAGATATAGAATGTGTACATAGAGAATGTTGGATATGGTTATATCAATTTTTGATGCATTTCTATTGAAGTTCTCCAAGGAACCCTTGACAATATCCTAACGTTGTGAACTAGCATGATTTGTGACGACAGGTTCAAAATAGAAAAATCAGATTTGACCAAATTTAAATATCGTCATTACATCTTTTTATGTTCACAAAAGTGCATTCATATTTGTTATCTATATGTAAACTCCAACTCCACTAGGTATTGACTTTGAAATTCAAAATATTTCGGGTAACCAAGTTGCATGCACGCTTTTATTGCAATGGTGGAGCCTTTAGTTCTACTAGAAAGGGAAGGGTGTCATTTGACAACTAGGAAAATTACCATCATGGAATGGAAAACGTTTTAACATTGTAAATTTCCATGGAGAGACATTTGATAAACAACGAAATTAATTGTGATAAAGTTGAAACTAAAATCGTCTACACTGTTCCATGAGTAACTCTATCCGTTCTATTTCTAATGTTGCAAAAAGAACTATCTAGTTCATTTGTTTCCATGCAGATTTCGTTTCTGCTCTCTTTTTTTTAACAAAAATGTTTTAAGCTTTGTGCTCATTTTCAATTGGAGATTTCCCCTTGTTGAAGGTCCTAAATACATAATAGCTACCATGTTAATGAAATAATTTAAATATTCAAATTTGAATTTAGTATCAAAATTAAAGTTTGTAAGTCACATGATCATATTTCTTAGTTTTTTTTAATAATATTTGATCATATTGTTTGGTTTCATTATATATATAAATTATGTATAATCATCCCCCATCTAAACAAAGCTGGAAAAATTTCTTTGGGGGCCTCCTCAGTGCTTTGCATTAACAAAATATCTATGATGGAAGGTGTGATATCCTTATGGTCTGTAAGAAAAATGGTCAAGAATTTGACTATAAAAGTGTGTCTCATAATGACCACTAGGTGGATCCAGTATATCACTATTAATTAGTGATGTCTTAGTCCTCAAAAAGGGCTCACACTAGAGTACTTTGTGAGGACTAGTACATTACTAATCAATATGGATGGACTGGACCTCTTTAGTGATGATTATGAGACACACTATTATACTCAAATTATTGATCATTTTACTTACATGGATGCTGAGCCTTCTATTATAGATGATATATATCTGCTGGAAGGTGCGGTAGCCATATGGTCTGTAAGTAAAATGGTATAGAATTTGAATGTAATAATGTGTCTCGTATTCAACATTGGAAAGGTTGAGTTCATGGTGGTTGACTAGTGATTCTCTAGTTCTTCCTAGGGATCCCTTGCGATCATGACTTAAGAATGTAGGAGTCCTTGCAATGTTGAAGCTAACGCACTCTGTAGATTGTAAAACAATGCATAAAGACATTACTAAAAGAGGTAGAATCACTTTGAAATCATATGGATTTCCTAGGCCCATCCTCTCGTTTGGGTTGGGTTTATCACTTACAAATTGCTTTACAGAGTCTCATCTCGCTCAGCTATGAATTGATATGAAGAGTGGGAGAGATAATTTATTTATAGTAATATGGAATTAGAATAATGCTTGTACCTCTATCTCATTCAAAATGTGAAAATTGTTGGAAAATGTCATTCAATTAAAAGGTCATCTTTTACCATTTTGATTGTAAATTTCAAAAATATTTCAAAATTGATAGACAAGAGTGCGTGGTATGATAAATAATTAATTTTATTTTTACTTTAGTATAATTCATCATTTTTTGGCATTTCACTTGAATTCACTAAAATATGACAATATAATTTCAATATTTTTTGTTATTCAAAATACATTTTTGAATGCATAAATGGGTTCAACAACCTTGGACACTAGAATTATACCTATTAAAAAATTTAAATTCAAGTTTTCAAAATTTTATGTCTATTTTTAATTAAAATTAACCACAAAAAATATCAGTAAAAATAACCATTTCATTTATAATTTAAACCATAGTTTCCAAATTCGTCAAAATTGATAAAAAAAATTGGAATATGTCAATATTGATAAAAGCTTGAAATTGCACCAGATGTTGCAGAGGAAACGTCGTAAGGAATAAATTGGAGAAGAATCGTGACATATAAAAATCCATTATGCAGGTGCATACTTTGTCATTAATTCGTCCTCTTGGATGTGACGACTTGAATCAATGAATATTTTGGGAGCTCTCGAGGTGATAGCAACCACTTTTCCATTTGCAAACTGCTAAACCACTAGATCTTCCTCCCTTCATCAGAAGGTTGGCTGATTGATAAGCCATAACAATGGCATGTTGAAGATGAAAACTTGCAAAACATAAAATGCACAATAATATTGATTCCAAAAACATCTGTATCTTATGTTTTTGAGAAAATGTCTTTTATAAGATTTTGCGTAAGTTCAAATGTGATTAGTTTTGACAAATTCAAATTTAACTAAGAAATAATATAAACTAAAAATGCATAGCACTCAAGATTAACCATGCCTTTATTATCCTAAAACTAACTATTAATACTAGCTATAAAGTATTTCTAGATGTGACACATCTATTATTCACTGTTTTAGGAAAAATTACCCCACTTTCTCAAAAAGGGGTAGGAAGCTATGTTTAAAAGAAACCTAGGACAATTTTTTTTCATAAGAAGGAAGTTGGATTTGGTGCCCAACAATATACATCATAGTTTGCTACTAAAAACTGCTGAAAAATCCACAATTTTATCAGGTGGGTGGGAAATGTGAACTTCCTCTTCTAGAATAGGATGTTCATAGGGCTTGAGATTATTAAAATTAGATACATTGTGGAGGAAAATTTAGCAAGAAAAATCTAAATGACATACATTCACACCAACCTGCTTCAAAATAGTACATGGACTATAATAGATGGGTTTGAGTTTATGTTGTCACTTCCCCTTAAAACAAAATTTATCTAGTTAAAATTAGACTTGCTCACCTATGTTAAATTTTACAAACACTAGATGTCTATTATGGAGTTATTTGTAGCAAGGTGAGGGAGTGTGAAGAGCATCAAATACTTGGGAATGGATGTGATCCAATTTCTAAACAAAGGAGGATGCCTTGTGACAGGTGAGCATTGGATGAGCATAGTGAGACGAGCCTGAAATGTGCAACAATGACGAACGGACAAGGTAGCGTACGAACAACCAAGTGTTTATGGACTCGACAGAGGGTGTCCACCTAAATGAAAAGCTAAAGGTCATCTCATGGAAAAATGAAGGGGCATGTTCAAGTTGGTTAGGCTTGTGCAACAGATGTCAATTGGGAAGTGTACATTTTCAAGTCGACCCAAGTGAATTAAATATATGCAACGCTTGACAAATTCGATGGGAAGATAAGTGTATAAATAAAACAAAGGTGTCATTCATTCAAGGCATTGAACTCAACCATGTTCAAATATAAGTCGAGCGAAGGACGAATTAAGGAAGACAACACGAACCAAGGTAACGATGCAACTAGGCAAAGATAGAAGTGAGGCTTGTTCAAGCAAGTCGCATGATTGTAAAGTAAATTTTGGTTGGAGTTTTGGGTTTCCTACAGGTCATAGTGCGAGCACAACAGGTGGATGTGGGCCAAAAGTGGGTGTGAGTCGCAGGTTGAACTCAAGACATCATGAATGCATGTATGGATGAACATAGGTGTGGGCACAAGCTACACACATGTACGTAGAAGCTGCACATTTGAGCGCGGGCTGCATGACGACAGGACATAGCTGAATAGTTGGGAGCAGGATGCAAGGTTGGGAGAAGGTTATACGTACAGGTCACTTCCGCACGACGAGCTATGAATTTTGAGGTAGAAAGTGTGGAGGGTTGCACAATATAGGAAGAGGTTGGGTAGGCCTGCATGATAAGCTGCACGAGCTAAACAAATGAGTGGGTAGATTGTTGCATGATTGTAAATTATGAAATTGTAACTTTGTAAATTAAATTTCAGAATTTATATTTTGGGTGAACTATTGGGATTTTCCCCTCCCTTTATGATTTTTGTACATTTTTGTTTTATACATTTTATTTCTGCTCTACATAGAAGTTAAATGAATGAAGTAAATTGAATTTAATTCTACTGCATATACATAATTGAAGTGAACACTTGAATACAATTCACTAAGTGTTGGTAGTAGGCATAGTCCAAAAGTCCAAGTAGTGGTGAAACAAAAAAGCTATTCGGTGTCGCATGATGCTCACAAGTGGAATTAGTGTTACCACTAGTGTGGGGGTGTGAGAGTTCCAATGTCGATCTCCCACCTAATATTTCCAACGAGCTAGTGTTTTGTAGCCAAAAAGCTTCACCATGTCTGTGAGATCACCTTTGTCACTGGAGATCCCTCTCTTATCAATCATTCTTTGATCCCTATATATTTGTCTTTTATGATCTGACTTCATATTCCTTCAACACTAACTTCCTCCCACAATTCTTGGGTAATAATGGCATATTAAAACATTCTAGGTCTTTGATTCTGGAATCACCATGGTCCATATATCTTTCCAACATATCCGGTCTCGCGAGGTGTATTTTATTGTCTCGTTCGATGCCAAACCACAGGGAGTGGGAAATGATTAAGTTAATTATATTTATTATCCCCTAGGGCATCTTGTATATGTGCATCCAATAGATTTATATATTTTGAAGAACTGAATTGATTAGAATAATTCTCCCACCGTGGCATAACCACTTATGAGACAATAGATGCAACCTCTTCTCAAATTTCATGATTAGCCACTCTCAATCTTTAATTTCTTAAAAAATCAACTTCATGTAGAATCCAAGGTACTTAAATCCACCATCTAAAGAGATTGATTTGATATATAAAACTTCCTCCTTCATCATGTCTGTCTCATGGTCCACATAGATCAATACTGATTTAGACTTGTTCATCAAGAAACCCAACACCTCATAAGATGAAGTGATTATCACATGCATACCTTTCCATTCATTAATAGAGACCCTTCCAATCACGATCACATCATGTACAAACATCAGGTGAGATATAGAATGTGTACATAGAGAATGTTGGATATGGTTAGATCATTTTTTCATGAATTTCCAACGAAGTTGTCCAAGGCACCCTTGACAATATCCTAACGTTGTGAACCAGCGTGAGTCATGACAACGGGTTCAAAATAGAAAATTAGATTTGACCAAATTTACATATCGTCTTTACATTTTTTATGTTCACAAAAGTGCATTCATCTTTGTTATATATATGTAAACTCCAACTCCACTAGGTATTTACTTTGAAATTCAAAAGATTTCAGGTAACCAAGTTGCATGCACGCTTTTGTTGAAATGGCAAAGCCTTTAGTTCTACTCGAAAGGGAAGGGTGTCATTTGAAAACTAGGAAACTTACCATGATGGAAAGGAAAAAGTTTTAACATTGTAAATTTCCATGGAGAGACATTTGATAAACAACAAAATTAATCCTGATAAATTTGGACCTGAAATCGTCTAGACTATTCCATGAGTAACTCTATCCATTCTATTTCTCTTGTTTCAAAAAGCACTATCTAGTTCATCTGTTTCCATGCATATTTCATTTATGATCTCTTTTATTTAATAGAATGTTTTAAGCCTTGTGGGAATTTGAAATTGGAGTTTTCCCCTTGTTGAAGGTCTTAAATACATAATAACTACCATGTCAATGAAACAATTTAAATATTCAATTTTGAATTTAGTATCAAAATTGCAGTTTGTAAGTCACATGATCATATTTATTAGTTTTTTTTTTAATATTTGATCATATTGTTTGATTTCATTATATATAAATTATGTATAATCATCCCCCATGTAAACAATGTTTGAAAAATCTCTTTGGGGCCCTCCTTAGTGATTTCCACTAACAAGATATCTATGCTGGAAGGTGTGATATACTTCTGGTCTGCAAGTAAAATGGTCAATAATTTGAGTATAAAAGTGTGTCTCATAATGACCACTAGATAGATCTTTTATATCACTGTTGATTAGTGATGTCCTAGTCCTCAAAAAGGGCTCACACTAGAGTTATTTGTGAGGACTAGGACATATCTAATCAATAGGGATGGACTGGACCTCTCTAGTAATGATTATGAGACACACTATTATAGTCAAATTATAGATCATTTTACTTACATGGATGTTGAGCCTTCTATTATAGACAAGATATATCTGCTGGAAGGTGTGGTAGCTCTATGGTCTGTAAGTAAAATGGTCTAGAATTTGAGTGTAATAATGTGTCTCGTATTCAACACTAGAAAGGTCCAGTTCATGGTGGTTGACTAGTGATTATCTAGTTCTTCATAGGGATTCGTGTGACCATAACTTAAGAAGGTAGGAGGCCCTACAATGTTGAAGCTCATGAACTCTGTAGATTGTAAAAAAAATTCATAAAGACATTACTAAAAGAGTGAGAATCACTTTGAAATCATCTAGATTTCCTAGGCTCGTCATATTGTTTGGGTTGGGTTTATTGCCTAAAATTTTCTTTACAGAGTCTCAAACTGCTCAGCTCTGAATTGACATGTGGAGTGGGAGAGATAATGTATTTATAGTAATATGGAATTAGAATAATCTATGTACCTCTATCTCATCCAAAATGTGAAAATTCCTAGAAACTGTCATTCAAATAAAAGGTCATCTTTTACCATTTTGATTATAAATTTCAAAAATATTTCAAAATTGATAGACGTGAGTGTGTTGTAAAATAAATAAATAATTTTATTTTTACTTTAGTATAATTAATCATTTTTTGGCGTTTCACTTGAATTCACTAAAAAAATGGCAATACAATTTCAAGATTTTTTGTTATTCAAAATACGTTTTTGAATGCATAAATGGATTCAACACCCTTGGACACTAGAATTATACCTATTAAACAATTTAAATTCAAGTTTTAAATTTTTTTTGTCTAATTTTAATTAAAATTAACCACAAAAAATATCAGTAAAAATAGCCATTTCATTTGTAATTTAAACCATCATTACCAAATTCGTCAAAATTGATAAAAAAGACTGGAATACGTCAAAATTGATAAAAGATAGAAATTGCGCTAAACGTTGCAAAGGAAATGTCGTAAGGCATAAAATGGAGAAGAATCGTGACATATAAAAATCCATTATGCAGGTGCATACTTTGTCATTAATTCATCCTCTTGGATGTGACAAATTGGATCAATGAATATTTTGGGATCTCTGTAGGTGATATCAACCTCTTTTCCATTTGCAAACTGCTAAACCACTGGATCTTCCTCTCTTCATTAGATTGTTGGGTGATTGATAAGCTATAACATTGACATTTTGAAGATGAAAACTTGCAAAACAAAAAATGGACAAGAATATTTATTCCAAAAACATCTGTATCCTATGTTTCTGAGCAAATGTATTTTATAAGAATTTACGTAAGATAAGACTTGATTAGTTTTGACAAAGTCAACTCTAACTGAGAAATAATATAAAATGAAAATGCATAGTGCTCAATATTAACCATGCCTTTATTATCCTACAACTAACTATTAAGACTAGCTATAAATGATTTACTCATGTGTCACATCAATTCTTCACTGTTTTAGCAAAAATGACCCCACTTTCTCAAAAAGGGGCGAGAAGCTATGTTTAAAAGAAACCTAGGACAATTTTTTTTCCTAATAAGGAAGTTGGCTTTGGTTCCCAACAATATACGTCATAGTTTGCAACTAACAAATGCTGAAATCCACAATTTTATCAGGTGGATGGGAAATGTGAACTTCCTCTTCTAGAATAGGATTTCCATAGGGCTTGAGATTATTAAAATTAACCACATTGTGGAGGAAACATTGGCAAGGAAAGTATAAATGACATGTATTCACACCAACCTGCTTCGAAATAGTACATGGACTATAGTAGATAGGCTTGAGTTTATGATGCCACTTCCCCTTAAACAAAATTTATCTAGTTAAAATTAGACTCATTCACCTATGTTAAATTGTATAAACACTTGATGTCTATTATGGAGTTATTTGTAGCAAGACGAGGGAGTGTGGAGGTGCCTTGTGTTGCTTCTTACGCTGGTTATGGGAGACAAATGGAGGAAGAGAGTTGGGAAGCTTGTACGAGGTCAACCAATGATAACCATAACAACTTGATTATAACTATGTTGTAGGGCATGCTAATAAGAATTATACTATTTATTTTTGGTGTAGTGAACACAAAAATCTTGTAACATGGTTCAGTTTATTACTTAGGTTTGAATATTTGGTTTTTGTCATGGAGTGATTTATAGCAAGCCTAGTGGGTGTGAAGATATTGGGAATGGACGCAAGACAATTTCTAAAAAAATAAGGGTGCCTTGTGTTTATCCTTGTGTTGGTGATGGGAGTTGGAGGAAGAGAGATGGGTAGCATCTAAGGGCCAACCACTGGTAACCATAGAAACCTGATTATAAGTGTTCTTTATGACATGGAAAGAATAATACAACTGTTTATTTTTCGTGTAGAAGCACATAGGGCTTGTACCAAACTTAAATTTATTACTTTGGTCTCCCCATTTATTCATTTGAGTAGAGAAATGAAGCTGACAACCCAATAACTGTTGAAATATCTTCCAAAAGGTGTTGAAACAAATAATAATGTGAGAGTAAACCTTTGCATATAAGTCTTCAGGGAAATATTTAGCTATTGATATTATTTTACATGTTTCACTGTCATAATTCTCTCTTTCCTCCATTGTTTCTTGAAAAGGGAAAATGGACCAACTTCAATTACTACTAGTAGTCTTCTGCTAGCTTGTTGTTTATGCATTTTTATGAGAAATCATATAAATTATATTTTTCCTCCCATCAATTTTTTTTTGTAAATGTATTAAAATTTTTTGCAAGTGGTTTCCATCATGTTGAATCCCATGGAAGTTATAATATAATAGAATTAGTCACAAGTCGTGGTTTAATGTGTATATATTTAACCAGGGCATAGTTCCTTGAGAATAAAAAAGGAATTTAACCTCAATTACCTTGAAGATGTTGGAAATTTAATCTCAACTACCGCGTTAAATTCTTCTGACAACAATGATACCTCAGTAAATGTCATCATATAAATGAAGTTCTGAATAGAAGTACATAAACCATTCCGCAACAGACTAAACTGTTAAATTCAAATAGAAATTTAATGCATGGTTATTAAAAGCGTATGGGGAAACATTTATTCCACAAGTGATATTTACTTCATGCAACCTCTTAAAAGTTCAGAAAGTCATGTTCGCCCATTCTGTGTATTAAATTTTTTCTGTCATGAATTAATGTCTTAGATATTTATGTTTTGAATTAAAAAGAAAGAAAAGGTTGAATGAATTGTGGTGGATGTAAGTCTGTGGAGAAAATCGCGGAGCAAATTTTGGTGGGCGCTTGAAAACAACAGTTACATGTTTTACTGTGTGTTAATTGGGCAACCCTGGTGAATGTAAATCTCAATAAGAACTCTTGTTTTACGTGTGAATTATCCACAACCCCCATATGTGAATGTATTTCATGTTTTTAAATTAAATATAAAGTTTGGTTAGTCGTTGTTTTTAAATTAAATATAAAGTTTGGTTAGTCGCTATATGGTTTTGGAAACTTCACGTATTGTTATTACCACAACCACTTTGTTTTACTCTGTTTCACCATTAGTAAAATTGTTTGATTTTATTTTCCCCACTATAATTGCGATTTTAATCTCCGCCACTCTGTATTAAAAGAAAGACTATTATGATTTGATTTCTGCAGCTGTGTTGTCTTGTTTAAAGACATTTCCACAACTCTGAGTGAACTTTGTGTGTTGAGTAAGCATCCTACCGTGTGTATACTTTTCTAACATGTTATCAGAGAGGGTTTAAAGTTTTATTACCGCAAGTGTTTTATTGAGGAGTTAAAAGGTGTTCGATTTTTTTTTTCTGGAGTGTATTCACTGGCAGTGAGAATTTTTTTACAGAGCGAGAAATTTTTTACACAACAAGAAAGTTTTTTTACACAGTGAAAATGGAAGCAACAATAAAACGCTTGACTAATCCACAAATACATAAATTTAATGGAAACAATTGAGATTATTGGGCTATAAAAAATGAATGCTCTATTTTCTTCTCAAGATATTTGAGAATTAGTGGAGAATGGATTCCAAGAACTAGCATATGCAGTAGAATACAATTCTTTGACACAAACATAAAAGGATTTGTTGAGGGATAATAGGAAAAAGGACTCCAAATCCCTCTTCTACATCTTTCAAGTAGTTCATGAAAGTATCTTCCCAAGGATTGCAGCAGCAGCAAATTCCAAGCAAGCATGAGATATCCTCCAAACAGCCTACTAAGGCATGGTGAAGGTGAAGACATCAAAAATACAAATGCTGAGAAGAGATTTTGAGATAATTTTTATGAAAGAGTCTGAGAATGTATACTCATTTTGTAAACATGTAATTGAGTCAGTTACCCAAATTAGGTCTCATGGTGAGACACTTGAGGAAAGAAGAATTCTTGAGAAAGTTTTAAGAAGTATGCTAGAAATATTTGTTTCCATATTTGTGGCCATAGAAGAGAAAACAGATCTCTCATATTTTTTAGTGGATGAGCTTCATGCATCACCGATGTCTCAGGAGCATATTTTAAACAAATCAACAAACTCATGATTGGAGCATGCCTTCAAGACACAATTTTCATTTGGTTAAGGTAGAGGTCAAGGAAGAACAAATTATAGAGGAAGATGTAGAAGCACCCATAGAGGTGGAAGAATCATCCCTTCAAGTTCAAGTGGAAGGGGAATCAATCAAAACACAATTCAAGGCCCAAGCCAAAATCAAGCACAAGGCCAGAGGTATGATAAATATCAAGGTCAACATCATTATTGTAAGAGGTTTTGTAATTATGCAAATGAATGTATATAGAAGAAATATGACATAATTAGCAAACCAAGTGCGAATTTGATAAAGGAAAATAAGAACCATAATAACATATGTTTTAGCTTGTAATTTAGCACAAGAAAAACAAGGAGATGTATGGTTTCTAGATCAGGGTGTAGCAACCACACGACAGGGAACATAGAAATGTTGTCAAATCTACATGAAAGTGTGAAATCAAAAGTGACATTAGGCACTAATAGAAAAGTCTCAGACATGGGAAAAGGAAGAGTAGACATTCTAAAAAAGAAGGGAGAAAATAAGTATATTTCAGATGTTTATTTTGTTCCTAGTTTGAAGCAAAAACTCATAAGCATTGGACATCTCATGCAAAAGGGATACAATGCATTTTTCAATAATGATGTGTACACAATTTTGGATAAGTCTCCAAGTAGAAATCTGATTGCAAAAGTTCATATGACAAACAATATAATGTTTCCTCTCAAGTTAAAATTGGACTTGAAGGAAGAAGGTGCTCAAGCACAACTATCATTGAATTCACTAAAGAATGAGAGAAAAGTTGCAAGTGTCACACAAGTAGACTTTTGAGCAAAGGACAAAGATGAAAATTGGTTATGGAATTTGAGATTTGGTCATCTGAAATTTGGAGGTTTGAATTTATTGCATAGGAAAGGCATGGTGAAAGGATTTCCACTCATAGAAAAACCAAACAACCAATGTGAAGGATGCATCTTGGGAAAAAACATAGAGAATCATTTCCAAGAGGAAAGTCAATAAGGGCAAAGGAACCCTTGGAGATTCTCCATTTAGATTTATGTGGACCAATGCAAACACCATAAATTGGTGGCAGCCATTATATTTTTATCTTCATATATGACTACACAAGAAAGACATGGGTCTACTTCATATAACATAGAAGTAAAGTTTTTGAGTGCTTTCGCCTATACAAAGCTCTTGTTGAGAAGCAAAGTGGACACTACATCAAAGTGTCGAGGACTGATAGAGGTGGCGAATACATACCAAGTGACTTCCTACGTTTTTGCAGGGAGTAGGGAATTCATAAGAAATTTACAACAAGTTGTGGAAAGGAAGAATAGGACCATTATGGAAATGAAGAGGAGTATGTTGAAGGCAAATAATTTTCCAAATGATTACTGGGATGAAGCTATCTCTTGTGTAACATATATTAGTAATAGGTGTCCAACCAAAAGTGTTATGAATATAGTTCCTGAAGAGGCATGGAGTGGAAGAAAACATAGTTTCACTCACATGAGAGTGTTTGGGTGTGTGGCATATGTAAATGTCTTGAATGAGTTTAAGAAGAAGTTGGACAACAAGGGGGATAAATGTATATTTCTTGGATACAATGATGAATCCAAGGCATACAATATTTACAATCCATTATCCAAGAAGGTAATAATCAACATAAATGTTAAATTCATAGAAGAGGAAGCATGGGATGGAAGTTTAGAGAAGACAATTAATGTGAAGACATGTATGCCACATGAATACAAAGAGGAATTGACTGCAACAGGAAAATCCTCAACGATGACTCCTCCTTCACCAACAAAAGCTCAAAAAATTAGTAAACTAGTGACACCGGAAACAAATAATAGGAAATCGTTCCGCAACCAAACAAGTGCCTCTCAAAAAACACCACAAATATCCATAATACCATCTACTTGAAGTGCTACACCAAGTGACATGACAAGCCCATCTTCCACAAGCATAATATGACCAAAATTCAGAAATTTAAGTGAAATTTATGATCAAAATGAAGTTGATAGTAGCACTTGTCTGAATTCTGTATTTGCATTATTTTCTCACTTACATGACCCAATAAAATTTGAACATACGGTCAAATAAGAGAAATGGGTTGTGAAAATGGATGAAGAAATAGGAGCAATAGAAAGGAATGACACATGGGATTTAGTGGACCTTCCGCAAGGAAAATAATTCATTGGAGTGAATTGGGTCTATAATACGAAGAGAAACATTGAAGGAAAGATTGAAAGGCATAAAGCAATGCTAGTTTTCAAAGGATACATGAAGCAACATAGAAGAGACTATGTAGAGACATTTCCGCCAGTCACGAGGATGGAGTCAGTGCGTACAATGTTGTCAATTGTTGTGCAATAGAAATGGAAAGTGTATCAAATGGATGTAAAATTATTGTTCTTGAATGGAGTGCTGAAAGACGAGGTATATGTTGCGCAACCTCCTAGTTATGAGGTAGAATGTCAAGAAGACAAGGTGTGTAGGTTGTGAAAAGATCTCTATGGGATTAAGCAAGCACTGCGTGCATGGTATAACCAGATATATGCTTACTTGATGGAAAATAGGTTCGACAAATGTGATGGTGAACCTACTATGTACATCAAAGAAAGTGACAATAAGCTTCTTATTTTCGTTTTGTATGTAGATGATTTGATTTTTATAGGGAGTGATGAATTCCTCATCGATGATTTCAAATAATTCATGGAAAGTGAATTTAAAATGATTGAATTGGGGTTGTTAAGATATTTTTTCAGCAAATATGTAAAGCAAGCAAAAAATTGAATTTTTATCTCTGAAGAAAAGTATGTTGCTAACATTTTAGAGAGGTTTAATAAGAAGAACAACAAGCTAGAACTAACTCCAACTATCATGGGGTTGAAGTTGAGCAAGGAATATTGCAGCAGCAATGTCAATCCGACATTATACAAAAGCATGGAGGGAATCCTAATCTATTTGACCATAACTAGGTCTGATATAATGTATGTAGTGACTTTGACATCGAGGTTCATGGAGACACCCAAGGAGATGCATTGGCAAACAACGAAAATAATTTTAAAGTATGTCAATGGGACAAAGGAGTATGGAATTTTGTACTCTACAACAAATTATTTTAGGCTAGTTTCTTACACTAATAGTGACTAGGAAGGAAGTGTTGATGATAGAAAGAGTACGTCACGATATTTTTTTCATTTGGGTTCAGGAGCCATTTCATGAGCTTCCAATAAGCAACTGAGAATGTCATTGTCAACAATAGAAGTTGAATACGTCGCTGCAACAATAAAAATGTTTGAAGTAGTTTGTATGAGAAGGATGTTGCAGGATTTAAGTCATGAACAAGATGGAACAACCACTATTTTTTGTGACAATAGTTCAACAAATGCGCTATCAAAGAATTCAGTCTTTCACAAGAGGACAAGCACATTGATGCTAAATTTCATTTCATAAGTGAATTAGTTAGCAATGGTGAGATTGTGCTGCAGCACTGCATGTCAGAAGAAAAATTTGCAAACATCTTGACAAAGGCATTGGTACGTGGAAATTTTGTTTATCTCATATATTTTTTGGGAATGGTCAATGGCAACTGTTGCGATTAAGAGGGAGTGTTGGAAAATTAGTCTCAACCACCACGTTAAATTCTTCTGACAACAATGATACCTTAGTAAATGTTTTGCAGGTTGAGGGGTTGCTGATTTACTTTGCAGGGAAGGAAATCACATAAATGAAGTTATAAACATAAGTACATAACCCATCCCGTAACAGACTAAACTATTAAATTCAAATAGAAATTTAATGCATGGTTATTAAAATCATATGGGAAAACATTTATTCCGCAAGTGTTATTTACTTCACTCAATCTTTGTAAAAAATCAGAATTGTGGTGGATGTAAGTATGAGAGATGTGTGGAGAAAATTGTGGAGCAAATTTTGGTGGGCGCCTGAAAACAACAATTACAGGTTTTACTATGTGAGAGGTCTGTGGAGATAATTGTGGAGAAAATTTTGGTGGGCGCGTGAAAACAACAGTAACATGTTTTACTGTGTGTTAATTCGAAAACCCTAGTGAATGTAAATCTCCGTAAGAACTATTGTTTTACTGGTGCAGCAGCCGCATCCTCCATATGTGAATGTATTTCATGTTTTAAAGTTATAATATAAGTTCAATGAAGGATCCACAACAATCTATTTCATATTTTGAAGTTATAATATAAAATTTGGTTAGTCACATGTGAATGCATTTCATGTTTTGAAGTTATAATACAAAATTCGGTGAAGGAGCCACAACCTCCATATGTGAATGTATTTCATGTTTTGAAGTTATAATTTAAAATTTGGTTAGTCGAGATATGGTTCTGAAAATTTCAAGTATCCTTCTTACCAAAACCACTCTGTTTTACTCTGCTTCACACTGAGTAAATTTTTTTGATTTTATTTGCTCCACTATAGTTGCGATTTTAATCTTAGACGGTGAAAATAATGGGGCTTCCACTGTCTTCTCACTAAAAGAAAATTTTAGGGTTCTTTTTCCCTTGAATAAACACACATAAACGGTTAGAAATACAAAGAAAAACATTTACACAAGTGCAAAAAAACTCAAACCCCAAAAAATTCCAATTTATATGCCTTTCTTTGTTAGGAATTTTGCTTTTGTGATCCATAAAATGTATAAAAAATCTTTCGGTGATAGTCACATCCAAGAATATTTTGTCGACACTTTTCAAATCAGCTAGTGTGGTTTATCATGAGGACAAGATGAGAAATCTGATGAGTTTACCAGTTTAAAAAGATCTGATCAGTCTACTACTTTAAAAAGATAGAGTGACGCTCCAACTAGCCATTATAAAATGAGTAATTTGACTCAAATAAGGAAAATAAGAAATTTAAAAATGAATTAATTACTATTATTATTATTTTATTGATTAATTTAATTAGTTAATTAATTAATTAATTTATTCTTTTTAATTTTTCAATAAATAAAGGAAAATAAGATAGTAATTGTTTAAAAAAGAATAAATTAGTAGTTGTATATAATTATAATATATATTATTATAATTATACTTAATAATATTTATTTTTGTTTAATAAGAAAATTTGATAAGATAAATCCTAATTACTAGATGTTTTGATAAATTTTATATAAAAAAGTATCAAAGAATATTATACTTAGAAAGAACGACAAAATTTTGAAAAAAAACTAAAATAAAGTTAAAAAGAGACACGAAAAAGAGGGAAAACATGGCTCGAAAAAACAACAACTAAGAATGAAGGGCAAGAATCCAACATGGAATCTAACATGCTAACACTTCACCCATCATCCCTATTAAGGTTTACCGGTCTCTTTTCAATTTCTAAGGCTTTTTTAACTTACAGCTTTTCTGTGTTAATATCTCAAATTTTAGCTCTTTTACAATTAAAAGCCAAATAAGTTTGTAGATTTGACAAGAAGGGCTATATGTAGTTTTTTCCCTAATTGTTAATCCCCATTAACCGTTTTTTCTAACTACTAACCTCATGACACACAAATCTTCAATCATGTAACATTCAATAAGACGTTGCATAAATGTACACAATGACATCTAGAAAAATAGTTTTATAAAATAACCTTACAGCTTAAAAATATGAATATTAACAGGTTTATTCAAATGGGCTGAATTATATATTGAAGATCCTTTTTACGGTAGAAATGATTATATCACTATAGATCTCAAAGTCAAGGAAACTGATTTTATAAAGCCTTATCCTTCAGTAAATCGTAAGGAAGCATTAAAGGATTGTAATTTATTTTAGTCAGCAGGGCAAGTCCAAGCAAGACAAATTCTAATTCAGATTAGAGTTTTGATTTTGAAACAGACAAGTGATTTTTCTTTAATAGTATTGCCAAATTTTTTGGCTAATTTAATTTGTTTTTAAATTATTTCAGTGCCTTATAGTATTCAAATTCAAACTTTATAATTATGATTTAAACCATGCAATCTTTCAAATATATTCATAAAATTTACGATTAAATAAGCCTTTTGAAATATTCAGGGAATTTATAATTTAATAAACCAAACTGTGGAAGTAGACAGCAATACTTAAATATTCTAAAAATCAAACACCAATCCCTACCATCAAAACTATGTGGTCACCGCATTAAAGGCGATCATGAATAAAATTGGGAGATTTGCACACGATCTTTCCACACCAAAGCAATCACCATTAAAAAAGAAAGAAAGAAAGAATCCAGATGGAATAGAAATTAAATCGGAAAAACTTGCATACGCGCTTTCACAATCTTTTCCTCTGAAAAAAGTATATATATATATATATATATATATATATATATATATATATATATATATATATATATATATATAACCACTACGCAATACATCTTCGATGACGACATTAGCCAACGACAGTCATCTTCGATGACGACATAATTAGTTGTGAGTGGTTGAACGAGAGGGTGTAATTAGGAATTGGTTGCACATATTCAGGTTTGTTTCCTCGTTTTCAGGAGGATTAGGTGAGTGCAGTTCCCTATATAAGTGTGATGTAATTGAGCAATTGAATTCATTGTGTTGAGTGAGCTTGTCTCACGTTTGCTGGTGTTTCTGCCTGTGTATTTGTTTGTAATTTGGTATCAGAGCTGTTTATGCTGTCTGTGCCTCTCTTCTCTTCGCGGGCAGTGAATGAATCTGCCATTAGAGTGTGCGCAGAGCGAAGTTGCCCAACCTGCGTCCAAGCAAAGAGCAGACCATCCGAGTTTTCAAACCAGCGTTCTGTAGGTGCAGCTTACGTGGGAATTTGAGCATACGCTGCTGATCAAAAGTTCGTGGTGTTTGCAAAGTGCAGCAAATGATTGCTGCTCCCTCCTTCTCGGCGTGCAGAGCAGAGATATCGATTATTCCAGCAAATTTTCAAGTCTTTTACCTGCGTCCGATCAAACAGTGAATCGTGTGACGCTGTTGCACAATTTGAAACAGTGATTTATAATCTGGAGCCGACCGCTGACTGCAAACGTTTTGTTTTAATCTGAAGCCGAATGTTTTTTTATTTGTTGTGCGTTGAAAAACCGGAAGTGCGTGGAGATTGCACGACGACAGAGGAGCGTGGAGTTTTTTTTTTTTGAAGATTGGTTGAGCATTGCTGCTCTTGCAGCTCATGCCAGCGCGTTTGCTGAGGGAGATTTTTCATTGCGCGGCGTGAAGAGATTGCACAACGCCTGAAAGTTGACCCATTTTCTGCATTCTGAAGCATTATGTTATGTATATCAGTCGACTGTGTTAATTGCAGAGTTTTAATTGCAGCCCCCCCACATACAGGTTATGCGTTTTTTTTTTTTGAAACAGTTTTGTGTGGCAGCGAATAATTAAAGGCGTTTTTTGTTGTGCATTGGAGCATAGCAAAGTCTTAAGGGCGGTTTATTGGTTTTCCCCTTGGGAGTTGAACAAATTCATATTTGTTCTTATTATTTTTTTTTGTAACAAAAAAAAGGGGAGCAAGTTTGCAAGTTTTGAAGTTTAAAAAAAAAAAAAAACATCAAACTAAATAGAGTGTGTAAGAAAGCTTGCAATTTTTTTTTGAATTTGGTCATTGGTGGAGATATGGCTAATCCCCTTGCAGATTCATATTTAAATGAGTCTTCAAAACTTGACAGAGAAAATTATGTAAACTGGAAATTTAAGCTCATAACAGTACTGGAGGCATACAATCTTTGGACGATTGTCAAAGGTGACGAGCCCAAGCCTCAACCTCCTACTGCCACTCAAGATTGGGAGAAGCGTGAAATGAAAGCAAGGGTGCTGCTGCGCATGTCAGTGAAGGAAAATATTATTCCTCACATTCGGGACTGTGAAACTTCAAAGGCGACATGGGACACTCTCAAAGGTTTGTATGAAACTACTAATGCAAACCGTATTTTATTTTTAAAAACAAAGCTGCTATCTATCAAAATGGATGCCAATGAAAGCATTAGCAACTTTGTTTCCCGAATTAAAGACCTGAGTGATAAAATAGGTGATATTGGTGAAAAGGTTTCTAGTACAGACTTGGTAACTGTTGCTTTAAAGGGGTTAGTCCCAGACTATAAAGTATTTATTTCAGCTCTCTCAGCTAGACCGACACCTCCTACATTTGAAGAATTGGCTGGAATTCTTCTTCAAGAAGAAGAGAGAATGAAAAATTTTGAACTGGAGTCAAATGGTTCTGATTTGGCTTTGACTGCAAGAGGCAAAAGACCATTCCGAGGGAGACCATGGGACAGGAACAGAGGATGTTTTCAAGCAAAACAGAAAGGTATGGCACCTCCTGATTCTTATGTTAAGAGGAACATTGAATGTGATTATTGTGGAAAACCTGGACATCTGGCTAAAGATTGCTATAGGAGAAAGAATAATGACTCAAATCAAAGACATAGAAGGCATAATGGAAATTACATAAACAGAGACACCTCAATGAATGATGGATTTAAAAATCTTAAGTTATTTCTTTCTGATGCTGCATTGTCTGCTGAAACTGATGATGAGAATGCATGGTTCATCGATTCTGGTGCATTGGCACACATGACTTGTAATAAAGAATGGTATGATAAATATTATGAGAAATCTGATGGTACACACATTTACCTAGGAGATGACAGGTCACTTAAAGTTCAAGGCTATGGCATAATAAATGTGTACTTACCTAATGGACAAATGCGACATATTCATAATGTGATGTATGTCCCTGCTCTCAAAAAGAATTTGATATCTGTTTCCACTATCACTGATAATCATTTAAAAGTTGAATTTGGTAAATTGGGGTGTATAGTGAAAGATGTTCAGGACCACTACAGGGTTGTTTCTACAGGTACCAGGGTTGGAGGATTATACAGATTGGATGTGACAGTGAAGCGCCATGTTGCATTGACATCCAAAGAAACATCGACAGCAGAATTATAGCATCACAGGTATGGGCACCTAAATTACAATGATTTATCGTTGTTGCAAAGGAAATCAATGGTTGAAGGTCTTCCTGTTATGAAGTGTGAACATTTACCATGTGAAGCTTGTGCACTTGGTAAGCAGCATAGAGAAGAGTTTCCGGTTCATACTGAGAAACGAAAGTATGATATACTTGAATTAATTCACACTGATGTATGTGGCCCTATGCAAACTAGGTCTCTTGGTGGTGCTTCATACTTTGTTATTTTTATTGATGATAGATCTAGGTATACCTGGGTCTATTTCATTAGAAGGAAAAGTGACATATTTGAGTATTTTAAAGAGTTTCGAACTATGGTTGAAAAACAAACAGGCAAGTGCATTAAAATACTCAGATCTGATCAAGGGGGTGAATATAAGTCAAAAGAATTTAACACCTATTGTAAATCTAATGGAATTCAACAACAGTTCACAGTGCCACATACCCCTCAGCAAAATGGTGTTGCTGAGCGATGGAATAGAACCTTGGTGGAATCTGCTCGTAGTATGCTGCAAGGTAAGAACATCTCTAATGGTTTATGGGCAGAAGCCATTAACACTGTTGTTTATCTGAAGAATCGATGTCCCACTAAGCAATTAGTTTTTCAAACTCCTTTTGAGGTTCTTCATGGTTATAAACCTGATGTGAGTCATTTCAAAGTCTTTGGATGTACTGCTTTTGCTCATATTCCTAAGGCTAACAGAAGAAAACTTGATGCCAAGTCAATCCAGTGTGTTTTCATTGGATATTGTACGGATCAGAAGGCCTATAAATTGTTTGATCCAAGTTCCCATAAACTATTTTCTAGTCGTGATGTGTTGTTTCATGAGCAGGCTGATAAAAGTAATACAAAGAATGATGCATGGCATATATCTAATGATGCACATGTCAAACTTGATACTTTGATTAAGCAGGAACAGGAACAGGTACAGGTACAGGTACAGGATCAGGATGAGAGCAGCGGTATGAGCACATCTAGCAGCAGTGAGTCATCACAAGGGGGTGATTCACCTCAAAGCCGACGAATCATGGATGGAACACCCACAGGCATTGAAGCACCAAGAAGATCGTCCCGGCAGACTCAGCTTCCTGCAAGGTATAGAGACTATGCCTTAATGTCTAATATAATGAATGTTGAAGAACCAATTGATTATGAGCAGGCTAAACAACATGAACCATGGATTAATGCTATGAATGATGAGTATGCTTCTCTAATAAAAAATCAAACATGGGAATTAGTGGAACTTCCTGCAAATAAAGTTCCAATTGGAAGTAAATGGTTGTACAAATCAAAATTTAAAGCAGATGGTACAATTGATAAATTTAAGGCAAGATTAGTAGCAAAAGGATATGCTCAAAAGGAGGGAATTGATTATGAAGACACTTTTGCACCAGTAGCTAAGTTAAATACAATTAGATTACTGATTGCCTTAGCCACAAAACATAATTGGAATATACATCAATTGGATGTTAAATCTGCTTTTCTAAATGGTGATTTAAAGGAAGAAGTTTATTTGGTTCAACCTGAAGGGTTTGTCAAACAGGGACAGGAGCATCTGGTTTGCAGGTTAAGAAAGGCATTATATGGTTTGAAACAGGCGCCAAGGTCATGGTATGTAAAGATTGATACCTTCTTTCTTCAGAATGGATTTGTGAAAAGCAAAAATGATCCTAACTTGTATGTTAAGAAAGATGGAAAAGGAAATGTTGCTTTAATATCTTTGTATGTGGATGATCTCATTATCACAGGAAGTGCTCACAAGTTAATTGAAGAAATTAAAGTTCAGTTGTCACAGGAATTTGAAATGAAAGATTTGGGTGAATTGCATTACTGTTTAGGAATTGAGGTATGGAGAGAGCCTGGTAAAACTTTGATCACTCAAAGCAAATATACAAAGGAGATTCTTAAAAAGTTCAATATGACATATTGCAAAGCTATGTCAACTCCCTTAGAGCAGAATGCAAAGTTGTACAAAGAAGATGGATCAAAAGAGGCAGATGGAACATTATATCGTCAGTTAGTGGGAAGTTTGAACTATCTCACCACTACCAGACCAGACATTGCATACTCAGTCAGTATTCTTAGTCAATTCATGGCTAAGCCTTCAGGAAATCACTGGAATGCTGCAAAGAAAGTTCTCCGATACTTAAAGGGAACAGTGAATTTAGGTATTATGTATACTGATGAATCTGATGTTGCACTGACAGGTTTTTCTGATTCAGATTGGGCAGGAAATCCAGATGACAGACGATCTACCTCTGGCTATGCATTTCATATTGGATCAAGGGTCGTATCTTGGAGTAGTAAGAAACAACCAACTGTTTCTTTATCATCAACAGAATCAGAGTAAAAAGCTTTGACCAATGCCACCTGTGAAGCTATTTGGTTGCGGAGAATTCTTGCAGATCTTGAAGAAGCGCAAAGTGGTTCAACATGTATCAATTGTGATAATCAGAGTGCTATCAAATTAGCACATAATCCAGTTTACCATGCTAGAACAAAACATGTTGAGTTACAGTACCACTTTGTACGTGAGAAAATTGAGTCAAATGAAATTGAATTGATATTTTGTAACACCAAGGATAATGTGGCTGATATATTTACTAAGCCCCTTGGTAAAATCAAATTTGAAGTTTTTAGAAGTCAGTTAGGTATTGTAGAAAATCCATTTCTCCATTAAGGGAGGATGTGAGAATAATGCAGAAATAGAATTAGTTGTGAGTGGTTGAACGAGAGGGTGTAATTAGGAATTGGTTGCACATATTCAGGTTTGTTTCCTCGTTTTCAAGAGGATTAGGTGAGTGCAGTTCCCTATATAAGTGTGATGTAATTGAGCAATTGAATTCATTGTGTTGAGTGAGCTTGTCTCACGTTTGCTGGTGTTTCTGCCTGTGTATTTGTTTGTAATTTAGCCAACGACAGTCAAAAGGAGCTCTGGACTAATGGGCAACTCATCTAATTCATTTTTCCAATCTCTCTTTCATTCTCCGTAGCATGCAAATCACTGACTTTTAGGGAATCAATGTGATATTTTGTGACCACATTCCGGTTTACCTTATGGCTCTCCGAGTCATGAATGACAAAATACAAAAGAGTGGAAAAGTGAAAGAGATGTTATTGGAATGTGTGGTATGGTGATGATCATGTACGACAAAACACAATAGGGTGGAAACGTGAAAGATATGTTATTGATATGTGTTGTGTGGTGACCATCATAGAGCTGTGAAAATAGATAATATTTAAAGGGTGTAACTTGATTCTCGGAAAGTAATTGTGATATGTTATTGAATGTGTGGTATGGTGATGATCATAGAGCTTTTAATTTTTTGCTTAAAGGGCGTAACTTGACTCTAGGAAAGTAATTGCAATAGAAAATGATATCTTTTCTATATTATTTAAAAATTGAAAAATTGAAAAATTGATATGTAACAAAATAATTGTGATAGAAAATGAAATGTTTAAAGATATGATAATTATGATAGAGAATTATAATAAAATAATTATAATACAAAATGAAATGTTAAAAAATATTAAATTTAAAATGTATAAATATGTTTTTTAATATGATAAATTTAATTAATATAAGTTAAAAAATAGATAATACTTAAATGGTGTAACTTGACTATGGAAAAGTAATTGGGATATGTTATTGGAATGTGTGATATGGTAATGATCATAGAGCATTCAATTTGATTGTGAAAATAGATATTATTTAAAAGAGTGTAATTTGATTCTATGAAAGTAATTGCAATAGAAAATGATATGCTCATATACTTTTTAAAAGTTGAAAAAATAATATGCAACAAAATGATTGTGATAGAGAATGAAATATTTGAAAAAAATGATATGCAACAAAATAATTGTGATAGAGAATAAAATGTTTAAAGATATGATAATTATGATAGAGAATTACAATAAACTAATTATAATATAAAATGAAATGTTAAAAAATATTAAATGTAAAATTTATAAATATATATTTTAATATAATAAATTCAATTATTATAAACTAAAAAATAGAAAATATTATTGAATTAAATTTAAGTTTAATCAATTAAAAAAAATAATAAAATAATTTAAAGATAAAAGAAAACCTTAATCCAAAAAATATTACAAGGTGAAAAGGGGAAATTATAAAACTAAAAGAATAGGAAAACATCAAACATATCTAAGAGGAGAGAAAATGTCAACATAAAAGTTTAAATAGTATTTATTTTTTTATATTTAAATAAATTCATGTTTCATTATCTTAAGAGTTTATAATAAGTTTTAAAGATGGCATATGATTTTGTGGGCCAATTATGAAACATGTTCAAAAAATAAAAATATTTTAAATTTTTTGATCAAAACAAAAAGTATAAAAAGGAATATAAACCTTTACTAATTGGTTATATAGAACGCCACACAAAATAAATAATATGATGGAAATAACAATTATACTTAAAATAGGGATTATAAGTCTCAACACACAGAAAATGACAATCCAAAGTGAAATTAAAAATATGTTAGCAATAACAAATTATACCTAGAATATGGATTTAAGTTACAAGAATGAAAATGGCAACCCCAAATGCAACTCTTCCAAAATACCCTTTTAAGTGTAGTAGACATAGCTTATATATTATGCTTTTTCATTTGCAGATAATTTTTTTTATTTGCATAAAGTTTTTAAAGTGATATAAGATTCTCACTTCTCAAATCAATGTTTTTTATAATTAAAATTAATTAAATAATAAGAGTAAAGTAAAGAATGGAAATTAATAATCAAGAATATAATGAGAGTAATTTGTTTTAAACGTTGCACAACAACAGTTTGCATCTATAGGGTCATATTTAAGAACATGATATGCATAACTTATTTTAAATGTTTCCTATTAAAATTTTGTATATTTAAGGTTATACTTGACATGAATATAGGGGCCGTTCTGTCATTTTTCTTTTAAAATAACATATATTAATTATACTTAATTTGAATTATTATAAGATTAATTGGCTTATCGATTATTAATATGTTTAAGCAAAGATTTCATTATCAATAATTATAAAAATATAATTATTTCCTTGTGGATCCTTTAAATTATTCCAAGGTTCATCAAGTTCTTGAATGTTCCAACAATAAATCAGTTTTACATGTCAATCCAATAAATAGGTTTAGTGTTTCAATCCAATATTTTTCTATAATTCTTTAGGTATCAACGAGTCCAAATTGTTAATAAGATTATGCTATTGAAGTATTTTAACAACTTTTAATGAAAATTGAAGAGACAATGCAATTGTGTTTAAGTTTTAGCTTCAATCAAAATTATTACAGGCATAATTAAAATTAAAGGAAAATCAAATTATTTAGCACAAAATTTCAAACTGCTTTTAACTTTTTAGATATTGTTTAGGCATTAGATAAATATATTTATAAATGAGATCTAAATCCATCATGTTTGATAAGTACAAATTAGTAATATAGGGAAACACTAAAGTGAGTTACACATTTGTGAAAAATCCGCTTTAAAAATTCACAACAAAGTGGAAAAATCGAAAAGATTTTTAGATCAAACTATTAGTCCAGCCTTAGTCCGGCCGAACTAATAGTTCGACCAAAACCTTTTAAATACTTCAGTTGAACTATTGCTTATAAATATAATAACCCTTAGACCGCAGAAAGATTTACTTGCGAGTTTGTTTACCATAAGTTTACCATTGGACGACATTTGTTGGACCTCTCTCGTGGGTATGAACCGATTTTTTTGGTTGTTTGTTTGGTTTTTGTGTTTTATTGGTTAAGATATTAATTTTGTTATGGTTTTGTTAGTTTTTTTTTTTGCAGGATTTGGGAGTTATGGTCATGACATTGCATCTTCTTCCTGTCAGGCTCTTCGACGTCCTCGTCTCCTTGGCATCCTCGTCTCTTCAGCGTCCTTGGCTCCTCACAGTCTTTGTCTCCTCTGCGTCAGGACGAGGTAAGTTCCAATTATACTTTGTTCCAATTATGTATGGTTGATACTCTATTGGTTGATAATCTGTCCATATCTGGGTTTAATTTGAAACCACGCGTATTCTTTATAGTTGGATTCTACCCCAAATTTACCATTCATAGTCTACATGGAATAGTTTATATTCCTTATAGTAGTCTGCATGGAACAACTTATATTCTTTACTATTGTATTTTACTACACATACAAAACTTGAATATTTTATATGAAAGTTTTTTATCTGTTGGCTTCCATTCTATAGTTATACTAATAGGAAGGTATGAGAAGCTTATAGGAAATAGTTTGGTTCCGGGTATCGAATGAGAACACAGACTTAGGTTTAACCAATAATAACCTGTACTCTCGTCGAGATATGGAGATGGTAAAGTTACAGCAAGTGGAGTTGTGTCTAACTAGAAATCCCTCAAGGGAAAAACGGTAGATTCTTAATCCAAGCGTGTGTTTCCATAACCGATGGAGGGATTAAATAAATGCAGTTGTAACTACCATAACACTAAAACGCAAATGCGTTTGAGAGTAAGAGGGTTGTTCGGTAAATAATGATGCAACTGTGTTAACTAGAGTGTAACTAAACATCTTACCGGTTCACTGGATTTAGTATTAGATTGATATTGTTAACAAATATATATATATATATATATATATATATATATATATATATATATATATATATATATATATATATATATATATATATATATATATATATGTCTGAAAAAAAGAGTAACCAAAACCTCTAAGAAGATTCTGCATGCAACAATTTATATTCTTTGCAGTTCACTTTTACTATACAAACACAACTTGAATATTTTATATGGAAGGTTTTTTATGATTGGTTTCCATTTTTATATTTATACTTATAGGAAGGTATGAGAAGCTTATAGGAAATAGTTCGGTTCTGGGTATCGACTAAGAACACAGGCTTAGGTTTAACCAATAATAACCTGTACTCTCATCGAGGTATGGAGAGGGTAAAGTTACGACAAGTGGAGTTGTGTCTAACTAGAAATCCCTGAAGGGAAAAACGGTAGGTTCTTACTCCAAGCATGTGTTTCCATAACCAGTGGAGTGATTAAAGAAATGAAGTTGTAACTACCATAGCAGTAAAACGCAGATGCGTTTGAGAGTAAGAGGGTTGTTCGGTAAATAATGATGCATTGTGTTAACTAGAGTGTAACTAAACATCCTACAGGTTCACTGGATTTAGTATTAAATTGATATTGTTAATATATATATGTATATGTATATGTTCGAGAAAGAGTAACGAAAACCTCTTAGAAGATATTTAGGACCCGTAACATTAGTTTTGACAATATATTTATATAGTGATATGAACTTGGTGACATCTATGTAGAGATAACTGAATACATTGAAAGGAAAATAATATTTGAAATATAGAGGTGAAGTTTGTAATTCAAAGGTGCAATAGAAAATAGAGAAAATCGGATCTGCATACATAGGTCATAGTTACAATTACGAAAATGCCAACTTTCATTGTTTAAATAAAATCTAAATCTATCATTAGTTACGTAGCCCAAGCCTGTAATAGATTGATTGAGCAATGAAAAAACAAGATTACCTCAGTAAGCGATTCATAAATGATAACGAATCTCTTAATATATTAATACTGAGAGCATAGTAAATTTCTGGCCATATCTCTAGCTCAAAAAAGATCTCAAACTCTGTCTGAATGCTTAAATTTTTTATAACATTGTTATTAAAAGAAAACTAGACAAACGATTAAATTTTTTATAACATTGTTATTAAAAGAAAACTACACAAATATAGTCTGTTAATGTTCCTGGACTTTAATCCTTAGTATAAAAAATAATTGCAAAGTAATCCTATCTAAAAACAAAACTTGACTGAGGGTTTCAGTCTTGAAGTCACACACGAATCTAGAACAATTATGGCAGTCACTGATTTATTTCCTAGTAGAGGAATTCTTGAGTAGAAGTAAACAAACATGAGAACCAACTTGGAGGAAGACAAATTTGGTTAGACCTCATCGAAACCGGGAAGTGGTAGTTGTTAAACAAGTGAAATGCGTTCTCGACACCCTTGTAGCAAAACAGAAAAAACACAGCAAAGGACTCACTGTGAATTTACAGATGATTAAAATTGGAAAATTTTAAGGATCCTATACGTATGTATGTTAGTAATAACTACAACAATATCAAAGGAAAAATGTCACCCTTCAACTCACATATTCACCTTATCGAAAGGACAAACATTATGACTATATACTAATGAGAAAAAAGTATAATATTAAATAATATCGAAGGAAAAATGTAAAGTTGCATGCAAAATAGTTGGTGAGGCATGTTCATATACTTGATATTAAAATAAATACCAGTAAATCTATTTTTGATGGTAATTACAATCCACACATATGTAGATTGTGATTGTGAAAACTTTTAGTCGGAGCTGCTTGGTTTTATGGAAAATTAGCTATTAGAATATTTCAACTAAGGTAAAATATACCTAATCTAATTGTGAGTTTGAAATGAAACAATGAAAAAAAAAAACAAAAACAAAAACTTCCTAGCACAAAAAATTATGAACAATTCACAAATAAACACATATAAACATGTTTGTTGGCTCATATGAACATACCCACCAACATATTCACCTTATCCAAAGACAAACATTATGACTATTATATTAATCAGAAGATGGTATAACATTAAATAATATCAAAGGAAAAATATATATTTATATGAAAAATAGTTGGTGGGGCATGTTCATATACTCGATATCAAAGTAGATATCAAAGTAAATAGCAACAAATATTTTATGGAAATTACAATTGACACATATGTAGATTGTGCTTATGAAAATATTTTGTCGAGTTGCTTGGTTGTATGGAAAATTAGTTATTAGATCATCTCAGCTAAGGTAAAATATGCTTAATATGATTGTGAGCTTTAAATGAAGAAATGAAAGGCTTTGACAAAAAAAAAGATACATTTGAACACAAAAATATTATGAATAATTCACAAATAAACACATATAAACATGTTTTCTTCCTCATTTGAAAATACCCTCACAGGATACTAGGTAGTCTCAGTTTCATTATTTTTTCAATTTGCGAAGCAAGTGTATCCACCAAGGCTATCCTGATTCCTTCCAAGCTTCTTTTGTGGAGCACGAGTAAATATTGAGTTCAAAATCTTTCTTGCTTCCCTCTACATTGTTTCTAATGATATTTTTGCACCTTTTTGATTGGATTAAGGAGGTTGAGATAGGCATAGAACTAGAGAGTGATAGTGAATATGAGAGGAGGGGCCACTGCATAATTTTGGCAATATTATGTAATGAGGCCATGGAACATTTGTGTATTTAATTGAGAATTTTTATATGGATTCAATTTTATTTACTTGGTCTTACGCATTGATTATGAAATCAAACACGTTTCTATTATTTGTGAGTACCAAATTCCAACTTGATAGAATGTGTTTGAAGTTGCTCAAGAATTCATATAATCAGATAACTAGAATTAGTTATAAGAATTCTTATTCCTACATAAGGGTTTTGGAATTCCCTTATGGTGGGATGAAATTGTATTTAATTGATATGTACTTCTCTTTGTGTTTTTGACAAGTCAAATGTTCAACTGTGTGAGATCAGAGATAACTATGAATTGATTAATACTTTTATGAAGGAGAAATTGAGATATAAGCTTGTACTTCGGAATAGGAAGTGAAATAGATTCCAATATAAATTTTGACTGAGGTGTTGTAAAAAATATCGACCCTAGACTTGCATTTATAGAATTTATATGAAAGTGATTTATGCCATTGAGAAATATACCTTCAATGGAAATTATTTGCACGTGAATATCCAACTACTATAGAATCTATATGCATGTGATACTATGCTTCCTACTACTATGAAGGCATAGTCAATGCATAAATTGTTTTATGCATGGTATAGACTAGAAGTGGAACCTAGCATAATTTATTTAATAATAACACATCGTGAACTACCATAACTAGATGCCAATGTATGCACTAAATATTGATCTACCTATGATGTATTTAGGCTAGGATGTGTTGTTACTCTCCCTTTCATTGGCGGTAATCTATTATAAAACCTTTAGCTAAATGCAGGGAGGATCCTAGTGTTTTTGGGAACTATATATGTCATTTCTCCCATAAACTAAGGCATTTGCAATAAATGAATTTATTTTTTTATTTTTTTATTTTTTTCATGGATCATAAAGCCCACTAAACATGGTTGAAAAATGGACATTATGCATATTTCTTGTTATCCCAATCCAGGGAAAGCATTGATTACTTATGTTCCATGCAATATTACGACGAACAAATTCCTCCAAAGGAAAATGAATGTACTTGGAAGAACAAAAAATAATGAAGAATATTATATTGCATTGATAGAATACTTATGAATAGTTGGGTAGTATGGATCCATCAGAATTGTAGCTTTCACCAATTTTGAACTTGTGTGAAACTAGATGAAAGGTGTGTACCAAGTTAAGAAGGAGAGGCTAAAACAATTGCATGGAAGAGCAAACAATATTTTTAGACAATTTCAATAATTTAGTATAAGAAATTGTGAAAATGTTAATAGGATGTGTACTAATCTATTGTATGGAGCAATTCCAATTCAACATTTGTGTGTCAAAGGAGAATTAGTGTTAAGAAGCTCTCCATTAAAATTAATTGATGGACATTGCAAGATATCTTTGATATCTGTGTCTTTTTTAGTTATCAATGTGTCCTTTTTAATGAATGTGTGTTTTTTTTTCAATTATATACCAAGTGTGCCCGAGTATGTAAGCCCAACTTGGTGAACTTCATCTTTTATAAAATTTTGTATTTAATTTTAAAAATGTGTGTGCTTCAACAATTTGTGTTTAAATAGTCTTGAATTTTACAAATCAATTTGTGCTTCAAGTTTTCTATTTTACATTTGTGTTAAAGTTGTAAGCTCAAAATTTGTGATTAAATAGTCTTGAGTTTTACATCAATTTTTGCTTCAAGTTTTTCATTTCACATTTGTGATCAAGTTGCACTTCAACATTTTTGTATTACATCAATTTTTTGAAATCTTTCAATCTTTTAAAATAATATTTTTAAAAAGAATTGAAAATGCATGAGGTAAATTTTTAAATATCATGTATCTATGTATATGTATATATCCATATATTATGGATGAGAATTTGCCACATGATTCTTCGAGGCGAGCATCAATTGAGTCTCATGTATCTACGAGAGGGGGGATCATGGATCAAAGATAATATCAAATGAATAAGGGGATTTAAATCATGATTGTGGCATATATATGGTTATGTGGAAGTTATTAAATGATAGTCAAATATACTATTATGCACGTACATGTGTTTACATATGGAATTGATTTTTTTTGTCAATTTAAGCTTTAAATTATTTTTAAATAAATTTCATTTTCTTAGGACTTGGGACGAAAAGAGTATCTACTGAGTCAATGGAGGGCCATTGTTCACACCATCATGGTATGGTATATATATGTGTGTTTGTGTGCATTTAATTTTAAATGATAAATAGGTAGAGTCATATGTATGTACATGTACATATATTTGAATTGATTAGATTCTATTTTTTGTTAAGAAGCTTCACTCACAATGGCGTCATTTAAGGGTGGTACACATTCCCCCTGAGACCAATCAATGGGTGGTAATGTTGGTGCTCAACTATCTTTAGGTGGGCATGATGGTGATCAACCATCTCTAGGTGGTCATCAATCTTAATTGTATAATCATGATCATCAATTTTTTAAATTATATAATTTTTGTTATGTTAAAAAAAAATTGTACATATGTTCACATGTTCACATGTTTTTTTATTTATGTAATTTTATATATTGATGTAAAGAGTGAAAAAATTTCTCGAAAAAGACGTAATGAAATCGAGAAATTCAAGAAGAAGGTTGTACACCAACTACAATGTATCCATATGAAATTCTTGATGACCTTCTTTAGGAAACAAACCTCCAATAATTTATATTATAGGGGTGCCAAAGTCTTTACTCAAAATTGAGGAAAGATATTGGGAGTTTGGACCTCCCTGCAGAGAGTTGGGAAATATTAAAAATATTTGTGCACACTCTAAACACATTTCTAGATGTTTATCATCAGCTTGGGACAACCATGAATAACTTTGTATAAATGATGAGGCATAGAAAGGAAGCAATAAAAGGTCCCAATTAATGGGTCAATGTTAAAAATATGGTTACAAAAGCAATGGAAAAATCTATGTTTAATTTCAAAGAATGACTAAAAATAAAGATGATGAAGGTGACATATCTCAAGCACCCTAGTATAGCCAACCATTTGTATGATAAGTTCCTTATAGCATATGGAAAGCTCCCATGGAGTGAAGAGATTCCAATTTATTTTTAAAACCATTTTATGCAGAATTATTTTTGGGTATGAAACCCGAATACAATGACCTTCCTTCTAATTTTTGGTATTGAGAGAGGTCGATTATGTGATCGGAAGGGCGCAAATCATGATAGTGAATCTCCTCACCCTAAGCCACCTTTGGTATGTCGACCTCCTCGTGTGGAAAATTTACGGTCAGAGATGGATGCCACTTCTTAAATTAGTCGAGAATGAAGAGATGCCATCATAGAAAACATCGAGACACTATTTAGTGGAATTGATATCGTTCTGAATCGACAAAGAGCACGAGATAATGTACACACTAATTTTTTATATAAAGCAGATGAGGATATATATAACATCAATATTGAGGATCTTAAAGCATATGCAAACGGTCATCATAATGGTTGTAAAGAATTAATTCTTCATGAGAAAGAGGGTGTGGGATCAGTATGTGTTAATGGTTAGGGTGTATATTTTAATGTAATTTGTGATTTACATATACCTATTTATTTGTATGTGTTAATATAACCAAAATGAATCATAGGTTCACCATTAGCAGTTAAATCACCTATTGAACAAAAATTGTGATCATACCATAGTCCAAGGTTCAGGTTCTTGTAATCAAGATGATATTTTGAGAAATATTGGATTTTTTTAAGAGTTTATGATTTTGATGTACAATTATTATTATATTAATATATTTGTATCATGAGGACATATTTTTAAAATAAATGACTGTGTACATGTATTTAATTAAATGTTAACAGATTCTTACTACGTCTAACATTTTTGAAATGGCTCCACCTTCTTCTTCCCTATTAGGAGATGTGCCCAATATTCTGTTGTCACCATTATTCAATATTTCACTTGTGTTTTGTTATAAATTAAAGTGCAAGTTTCATTAAAAAAATGAGATAGATATTTATTTTACAGTTTTAAATTTTTTGCATTTTAGGTTTGTGGAGATGATTTTCGTTCTCCAGGGACTTTCACGATGGAGTTGATGATGGGGATAGGTTCATCCAAACAATTTGAAGAAGTTGTCTAACATTTTTTTAATAAATTTCATGAGTTTATGAATTTTCATTTGCAAAATTTTAACAGATATATATTGTACAGTTTATCCACGAGGGCACAAAGCAGGGATAACGCCAAACATACACAATGGAAGGGGGACAATATGAGGTATTGCATGGAATTTGAACTTTTTAATTTTATTTTACTTTTTTATGAAATTACATTCTCATTTAATTTTAAAACATTAAATTTTAATTTTAACGTCCATAATCTTATATGTATATATATATGTCATTACACATGTTATGCAGGGCCCCCATGATTTAGATGAGAGCATGAGGATGTTGATGGAACACATATTTCAGCCACATTCTCTAAATTGATGCAACTTTTTATGTGATAGTCTTTTTATAGTATACATTATGTCTACTTTTATTGAATGATATAAATTTTGGACATATTTAAAGTAAAACTCTTTATTATGAATTGACATGCATATTTTTATTTGACAAATTTTTATTATATATTTAATTTTATAATTATATAAATTTTAGACATATTTTAAATCTAGAACTCTTTAGATCTTGATTTAATACATGCTAATTTTCAAGTTTATGTACATTTTTCATGGTACAATTTGCATGATGCATGGTTTGATGCTTAAAACTTGGTTTTACATATTTAAGTTCATGAATATGTAGCAATGAAAGAAAATTTTCATTTAGTTCCAATAGATTTTGCATGATCATTGTTATAATGTTAGTAGATGATTCTTATGTTTTGTTTAATTCTTTTTTGTCACTTTTTATTTAAAATGAATCTATTAAAATTTAAAATTACAAAACACATGGTAAATTTTGCATTTGAACATGAATCTTATAATTAGGTATATGGAGAGGGTAAAGTTACAGCAAGTGGAGTTGTTTCTAACTAGAAATCCATGAAGGGAAAAATGGTAGGTTCTGATCAGGAGATCATGTCCATTGCTAAAAAATGATAAAAAATGAAAGTGCTCAAAAGTGTTTTAAACCTGAGCGACTAGAAAGGTCTCATCTCTGTGATTCTAGCGCCGCAAATGGTTCACAAAACATAGGTCATATGCAGAAGTTAGTAAGGTTTGAAAGGCCCAGTAAACTCCAAAAAAATTGACATTTTGACCCAATTTGACTTTGTATAAAATTTAAAAAATATATATATATTTCACAAAATATATTTTATTCCATATATTTTGGGGCCAATCATAAGCGGGAGGTCAAAGGTCTCATCAAAATTACTTTTGAGAGCTGCTGGGTTTGAACGTGGAACCTGCCGCACACAACACATGCATCCGATCGTCGCACCACGGTGGTAGTTCTTAACCCCTAAGGGGGCTACCGTTATTTAAATATGCAACTGTTTTTAAACCAACGACAAAAGGGGGCATGTCCCTAGGGGCCCAACCCCCACTCCATAAGACCTCATGCTTGGAACCGTGACCATATGCAACCATCTGCCGGTTATTTCGGCGGTCAACACAGAGTGTTCACATGGCTTAAACCTGCGACATTTAATTTGAGGTTTATCCAAATAGTTTTTGTTCCAATGGTTTCGGTAGAGTTTCGCATGTGATCACCTCCACCAGCATTAAACTTAACTGCCAATCTGCCTCGCGGTTCTGCTAGAGGACCTCCAAATCTAATAGACGTTGCTAGTTTCGTCGGTGTTAACTTGAGTTCCTCCAGTTTTGGAGGAGCTTTCTTAGGTGTGATTGGGAAAATTGCAGTTTGGATCATAACTCTTTAGATATTCGAGCATTTTTTATGAATGAATAATAATTTTTGGCTAATTTTGACATTATAAACACATTGGAAGAGGTTTCAAAGCCATCAAAGGTCATTTTGTGCAGGTTTTGCTTCAGGAGAGGTCAAGGAGCCACGAGGGCCACTAGGGTGTTTTCAGTGTTTTGAACATCCATTCTCTGTTTTATGCAGTTGAATAGTAATTCCTGACTAATTAAAGCATTCTGAAGTGGTATTTATAGAGAGCATAACCATTTGAGGCTTTAATTCACATTTAATTACCATTTTTTAGCAATAAGATATGAGAGACATGCTATTAGGAGTTGGACCAACAGATGTAGCCCAGGAGGGGTGAACTTCTTCATCAAATTTGCAAAGTATTGTTACATGTGATTTATATTTCTCTGTTATTTACTCCTGTACAATGTTATACAAGAAATTTACATGCTTTTAACTCACACAAAAAAATGTTTAACTAAGTTAAAACCATTTGTTTCACCTGCAAACTTCAGAGAACCTTATGAACATAATTTAATTACTATTTGGATACATAGCATAGCAAAACTAATACATTCCATTCAGATCAAGTTGGTATGAGAGCTAGGTTAAGCTATAGGATTTTCTCTGTTTAATCTTTTTGAAAATGATTTGTTTAACAATTTTCAATAGTTTTAATGCTTACTAGGCTAAATCTTAAGAGAGGAGAAGGTCAATTGGTGAAAGTTAAAAGTAATCCTCAGCCAAGGAGGGAAAGAGTGCCATTATCTCCATCTTAAATTTCACCTCAAAGAGAAGTAGAAGAATCCATTAGCATGACTTCAAGAGAAGGACAAATTCTTGAAGAACTTGATCCCAACGAGGAAGAAAGAGTGTTCAGGAAAGCATTCCTTGACATGACTGAAATGGTGAGAGTTATTTACCAAGAAAGGAATGAAATAATTGAAGGGGAAGGATCTAAGCTTTACAAGGAAGGAGAAGGATCTTCAGGAGGAAATAAATATGAAGATAAGTCAAAGAAGGGAAATGGAGGAAATGGAGATCCACCATCCTCACCCTCATCTTCATCACCATCATCCTCTACTTTGGTGAATCAATCTCACAAGTCAAAGAACACTAGTAAAAGTCCTTTTTTAAAACTCGATGTTAAGTTTGAATTGCCTATTTTTAATGGTGAAGTCAATGTAGAAAAACTTGACAATTCGATTAGGCAATTGGAGGTTTATTTGAGAATCCAGAACCTTCATGAGGAGGACACTAAAATTCAGCTAGCTTCTTTGATAATGGAAGGTGCAGCACTTGTTTGGTGGGAAGCCAAGACAAGGAGGAGATTAAAAAACATGGTAAGATTATTTTATCATGGGCTGATTTCATTTCTGCAATAAAACAATAGTTTTATCCATTAGCTCATTTACAAAAATCTATCATGAATTAGAAAAATTTCAGACAACTTAAAGGAAAAAAATGTATAAGACTACACCCAAGAATTTAGGAGAAGAGCTCTCTTATTAGGGGTATATTTGCAGAGTCGAGACACTTTGCTAAAGTACATAGGAGGATTACATAGCTACCTTAGACATACTGTCCTCATGTTCAATCCTAATAGTCTAGATGAGGTTTGTGTTCAAGCCACACATTTAGGGGCTAGAGGGAAAAACACTTTTGAAGAGGGTAGGAACAAGCCTTTCAAGGGGAAAAAGAAAGACAAAAATTCTAAAGGAAAAGGCAAGAAAAATGCATCTGTCAAAAAAGAGGGAGAGAAAGTGGTTTGTAAAATTTTTTCAAGAGAAGGCCATGAAGAGAAAAACTGTTGGAAGTTACATCTTGAAAAAAGAACCCAATTTAACAAAAACAAAGGGAAGTAGAAAACTACGGCTACTACACAAAAGACTTAGGTGATGATTCAGGTGACGAAACCAAAATTACGGCCATGAGTTTGAATAACATGAAGGGAAAATAAACTGAAACTAAACCAAGTACTAGTACTTCAAACTGTTATGTACAAGCTCCAAATGAAGAAGAAATAATTGAATTGTTTCATGTGAGGGTTATTTCAAAACATACAAAGATTGACACATTGTTTGACAATGGTTCACAAGCAAACCTTATCTCTGAAGACTTAGTCAAGAAACCAAATCTTGAGACCATTCCACATCCAAAACGATATCCACTTGGTTGGATTTTTAAGGATGAAAACTTATAGGTTTCAAAGAAGTGTATATTACGCTTTGCAATTAGTGCACATTTTATTGACATGGTTGAATTAGATGTTGTTCCGCTTGATATTACAAGAATTGTTTTGGGAAGTCCTTATTTATATGATAGGAAATCTATCTTCTATCGCCATGAGAACAAGTATCATCTATTCAAATATGGCAAGGATTTTATTGTTAGAGCACATCGCAAGAAGACAAACATTTCTATGGTAAATGTTGGATAGATAAAAAGACTAGTGAATTCTATTAAGAGTTTCGTACTTCTTATGATTAAGCCTAAAGCTAATGTGAATCATGAGTCATGTGAAGATTGTGATCCAAAGTTAAAATCATATTTATATGATGTAGTTTATGCACATCATGAGATGTTTCAAGAGCCAACATGATTGCCTCTTAAAAGGGAGATTCAACATGAGATTCAGTTGCAACAAGATTGTCCTCTTCCAAACATAGGCATGTACCGCATGTCTATCATGGAGAATGCTGAAATAAAAATACAAATTAAATAATTTTTGGAAAAGGGACTCATAAGACCAAGCACTTCTCCATGTGGGTCACCGATAGTGTTGATTCCAAAGAAAGATGGAACTTGGCGTATGCATGTGGACTTTAGAGCTTTGACCAAGATTACGGTAAAAAATCATACCCACTCCCAAGGATAGATGATTTGTTAGATCAGCTGAAAGATGCTAAATTTTTGACTAAGTTAGACTTACATATTGGATACCATCAAGTTAGAATTGCAGAATGTGATATTTGGAAGACTGCATTCAAAAACAAACAAGGACTCTTTGAGTGGCTAGTTATGCCTTTTGGTTTGTGGAACGCACCTGCAACTTTCATGCGTGTTATGGATGATGTTTTGTGTCCATTCCTTGATGATTTTGTTATAGTCTACTTAGATGACATCTTGATTTTCAGCAAGACTAGAGAAGATCACGTCATGCATGTTAAGAAAGTACTTGATGTTTTGAGGAAAGAGCAATTATTTCTTAAGATGTCTAATTGTGAATTTGGAAAAACTTCTTTGTTTTATTTGGGACATATTGTAGGAGGAGGTGCATTGAGAATTGATACTTCTAAGGTAGAAGCCATTGTGAATTGGCCTACTCCAAAATCCGTTACAGAGGTAAGAAGTTTTTTGGGTGCAACTCAATATTGGAGAAATTTTATTGCTAAATTTTCTGCCATAGCAACTCCTATGCATGTAGTGACAAGTGTTAAACATGATTTCCAATGGGGAGGAAAACAACATAAAGATTTTGAATCTTTGAAAGAGAAGACCAGTTCATCTCCAGTCCTTTCTTTACTGGACTTGAGACAACCATTCGAGATACATAGATGCTAGTGATTATGCCATGGGTGCAGTTCTCTTGCAGCATGGTAAGCCTATCGCTTTTCATTCTATGACATTTAATGGTGCTATAGTTAATTATCCTACATATGATAAAGAGTTGTATGCGTTGATTCAAAGTGTCAAAAAGTGGAAACACTATTTGATGGGTAAAGAGACAGTTGTACATACCGATCACCAACCATTACAATACTTGCAGTCGTAAAGTAAATTGCAACAATCACGTCATTTCAGATGGATGGGTTTCCTAGAGAAATTTCACTTGGTAATAAGGTACAAGAAAGGTATTTTCAATAAAGTTGCTGATATGCTGAAGTGCACCCCTTGGTCATACACTTTTCCTAAGAATAATTAAGTAGTGGCGAGAGTTATATGTGTGTCATATAGAGTGGTGTTGATTTCAAGGATGTGTATGCTAACTTGAGTGAAGGGAATCAAGTTGAAGATAATGCTTATCACATGCATAACAAATTGTTGTTTCATTTGGGAAAGTTGTGTATACCACAAGGTGAGAGACTAAGTGTCATGAGAGAACCTCATTCTTCTCTTATTGATGGACATTTCAGGGTAAGCAAAACGATGACACATTTACAAAGGTATTGTTATTGGCCTTGCATGGTAGATATTTTTTCGCATTTCATTAGAGGTTTTTCATTATGCACTACAAGCAAGCCTAGCAATAGGAATCTTGGGTTGTACACACCATTATCGGTACCATCATGGCCATGGGAAAGTGTTTCTATGGAGTTTGTTAGAGGTCTACCTATGTCTAGAAAGCAGCATGATTGTCTTTATGTAGTAGTTGATATATTCAACAAGATGTGTATTCTTATTCCATGTAAAAAATCTATTACTGCTAAACAAACTCCTGGATTATATTTTCAACATGTATGTTAGGTCCCTATATTACTAGTATAGTCCCTTATTGTTGTTAGTGTAACCCCCTTATTGTTATTATTGTACCCTTGTAACCCCCATATTGTTATTATTGTGCCCTTAAATTATTATTGTTAGGTCGGCTAGGATTACATTGCGACCCCACTAGGATTATATTGTGGCCCCATGGACTCCTATATATAGAAGGAGGTTTTGGTCATTTGTATCATCCAAGAATTGTTCATTTATGTAATGTATTAGAGTTTGCCCCCTCGAAGTGGCTTATTTCTAAGGCGTTGATATCTCTTTTCTTCTATTTTTGGAGCTGGTTACACAACATTTGGTATCAGAGCTTTGGATTCTAGGGTTTCGCTGCTCCAAACAGTTCATCATGGAATTTTAGCTATAACTTTTTTATACAAAAGGTTTAAGAATCAGAATGCTCATTTTTAAAGTGTGAAGCGAAAACCACAGAGAATTTCTCGTCACAAAGGTATTCAAAGCTTAGTTCACAAATTTTCAGGAATACTTCAATTTTGTGCAAGGGGGCTAATTTCTGGGATCTAATTTAACTAACTGTGATCATCATAGTATTTTTAGTAATAAATTTTTCTTGAAGAATCGGAAAGTGAAATTATTAGAGTGAAGTAGCAATCTTGAGAACCATCCTTAGCAAAATTTTAGATATTTTTTCACAATATTTTTTGAGAAATGATCTGTGCAAGTTGGGGCTTTTTGAGGCTTCTGAATTTCATCTCAAGGAGGTGATCGTCGGAAACTCTTCATAGTTTTCTCTCTAAGCATCATATTGGAATGCTATAAAAAGTGGTTGTAAGTACATATACTGTGGTTTTTGTTCCATCAATTTTAGAGCCAAAGGAGGAAATAGTGACACATGGTAAGTCGTACAATTTCTCTCTACTGAACCAGTCCAAAATTGGGTCATTGTGGGAGATTGGACATAGCTTTTCCTGGAAGAATCCAAATAAGATCAGACCTATGGCATTTGAAAGAAGCTTTAGAGGGCTACTACAGGGCTGAATTTTAGATATTGAGGATCTGAAATTATAGAGATAATTTAATTTCAATATCAAGCTCCTCAAAAGCAAGAAAAAGGTGTGTATTTTTTTTTCCGAATTGCATAAGTCTTGTTTGAAGAATCAATTTAAATTGATTCCAAGGGCATATTGTAGAATAGATATCAGTATTGGGTTCTAAAATATGCCCCATAAAAATAATTCAACACCCATTAAGCCTTCAGAAGGCTCTACTAATGAAATGACTCATACAAGGCAGATAATGGCAAGATGACATATGAAAATTACAAGCGCAAGTGCGACAAATTTAGCTCTGCAAAAATCAACAAAATGACATGGAAGTTTTGAAGAAAGCTAGAAACTAGATGGATGGTTTGAAGAAGGCGTGGAATCTAGGATGGATGGTTTGAAGAATGGCATGAAATCTAAGATAGATGGCATGGAAGCTGGCATGGAATCTAAGATGGATGACATGGAAGCTAAGATCGAAGAGAAAATGGAAAACATGAAGAATGATCTAAAAGTAGACATGGAAGGTTTGACAAAGTTGATACAAGAAATGTTTCCTAATGGTGAAAAGATAGTAGAGGAAACTCATGATGAGAACAAAATAAATGTTAATCATGATTTCATAAAATCTAATGTTAGCGGGAAGAACCACCATATTCCAAAAATGGATATGAGGAAGTTTGATGGAAAGGATCCTGTAACATGGATACTACAGATGGAGCAATATTTTGATCTCCATAACGTGCAAAACACACAAAAGGTACGCATTGCAACTTTACATTTAGAACAAAATACACTTGTATGGTATCAATGGCTTTGCTCCCGTAAAAAAATTGTCACTTGGTCAATTTTTACGGAGGAAATGATAGCACATTATGAGGATACAAAGAGCAACACCTTCTTTACCCAATTGATAAATCTCAAACAAAAGGGTTTAGTGGGGCAGCACATTGAGGACTTCCAAAAATTGAATATAAGGATAACTGATATTCCAGAGGGACACAGGATTGATCTCTTCCTAGGCACTTTAAAGGATAACATCCAACATGAAGTTCGCGTTTTGGAACCTGATTCATTGGAGAAGGCATTCAGGTTGGCAAGAAAAGTTGAATGTAAAATTGTGGCGACAAGGAAGCCTACCACTCAATTCTATAAAGAAGGAAGTGTTGCTACGCCTAGATTTCCACAACCTACAAGGTTGACACCACAACAATTGGAAGAAAAAAGAGCAAAAGGGCTTTGCTACAGTTGTGATAGCAAATACACTAAAGGTCATAAGTGTGCTGAGAAGAAATTATTTTACATAGATTGCGAAGAGGAAGAAGAAAATGAACAAGAAGAGGATATACACCAGGAACCAGCCCCAGAAGAGGAAGAAATGAATCCAACCATATCGTGTAATGCACTGGCAGGAATTACCACTCCTCAAACTCTCAAGATAAAAGGACAAATCAAGAAGAGAAAGGTAATAGTGTTGATTGATTCAGGTAGCACCCATAATTTTATTCATTGTAAGGTAGACAAGGAATTAAATTGTTTCCTATACCCAGCACCAGAATGTCAAGTGATGGTTGCAAATGGAGGAACTATAAATTGCTCTGGAAAATGCCATAATATTAAGCTAACCATGGGGGAATATGTATTGAATAGTCTAATGCTTTCCATTCCTATGGGAGGTGTTGATGTTGTACTAGGAGTACAATGGTTACAATATTTGGGGACGGTAGCTTTTAATTTTCAAGAAATTTTCTTGAAATTTTTTTCAGAAGGAAAGGAAGTCGAATTACAAGGTATTTCAGGGAAGCCAAGAAATATAATAAGCTCTAATGTCATGAAAAATCTTCTAAATAAAGAACAATGAGGCATAATTGCACAATTATGCTCACTAGAAGTTCCAACATCAAAATCATATATTTCTGCAGATCTCCAAAAAGTCTTGGACAATCATTCCAAGGTGTTTGAAACTCCCAAAGGACTCCCACCTATTCATGATCATGATCATGCTATTCATTTGATTCAAGGAAGTGTTCCTCCAAACATCAGGCCTTATAGATATCCTTATGTCCAAAAGAGCGAAATTGAACGTATGATTGCAGAAATGTTAGAGGCAGGTATAATTCAACCTAGTCAAAGTTCTTTCTTTGCTCTTGTAGTATTGGTACACAAGAAGGATGGATCATGGCGAATGTGTCCGGATTATAGGGAGCTCAATAAGCTCACCATTAAAGATAAATTTCCCATTCCTGTGATTGATGAATTATTGGATGAATTATATGGAGCAATTTATTTTACCAAGTTGGATCTTCATTCAGGATATCATCAAATTAGAATGAAGACTGAAGATATTCCAAAAATAGCATTTCGAACTCATGAGGGTCATTATGAATTTTTATTCATGCCTTTTGGCCTTACCAATGCACCTTCTACATTTCAAGGGTTGATGAATTCCATTTTCAAACCCTTCCTTAGAAAATTTGTGCTAGTATTTTTTGATGATATACTAATCTACAGCAGGTCTTGGAAGGATCATGTTGAACATGTTGACAGGGTACTCAAACTATTGTAGGAGAAAAAATTATATGCAAAAACATCCAAATGTTTCTTTGGAGTACAAGAGGTGGAATATCTGGGTCATATTGTATCTCACGAGGGTGTTAAAGTAGACCCTAAAAAATTAAAGCCATTAAGGAATGGAAAGTCCCCACAACCATAAAGCAGTTGCGAGGATTTCTCGGGTTAACAGGGTATTATCGCAAGTTTGTTAAGAATTATGGGAGAATAGCAGCACCTCTAACAACATTATTGAAGAAAGATGCATTTTCATGGACTCCTGAAGCAACTAAGGCCTTTGAACGGCTTAAAGAGGCAATGTGCCTAGCACCGGTCTTAGCTACGCCAGACTTCACAAAAACCTTTATTGTGGAATGTGATGCCTCAAGAAATGGAATTGGTGCGGTTTTAATGCAGGAAGGAAGACCCATTGCTTTTGAAAGTCGTCCAATCAAAGGAAATTATTTACATAAACCTATTTATGAGAAAGAAATGTTAGCAATACTGCATGCACTAAAGAAATGGCGAACTTACCTAATGGGAAGACACTTCAAGGTAAAAACTGATCATGATAGTCTTAAACACTTTTGGAACAAAGAATATCTTCAGAAGAGAAGAAAAAATGGGTCACAAATATGTTGGGTTATGACTTTGAAATAATCTACAAAAAAGGAAAGCTTAATGTTGTTGCAGATGCACTCTCAAGAAAGAATGAAGAGGTGGAAGCATTTCTTTGTTCCATTTCTATTATCCAACCAGATTGGATAACTGAAGCAAGAGATGAATGGAAGAAGGACAAAGATGTATGGATACTCATTCAAAAGTTGCAGCAAGATCCTAGTACATCTGATACATTTAGTTGGAAAAATGATTCCTTATGGTACAAAGATCGCTTATATCTTTGTAAGAATTCCCAACTAAAACAAAAAGATTCTTCTGGAATTGCACACTTCTCCTTTAGGAGGACACTCAGGATTTTTAAAAACTTACCACAGGGTGAAGAAAGATTTTTTTTGGGATGGCCTTAAATCTGATATTCAAAAGTTTGTGGCGGAATGTTTGGTTTGACAGTAGAATAAAGTTGAGAAAATTAAGACCCCGGGTCTTCTACAACCTTTATCCATTCCAAGTCAACATTAGGAGGAGATTTCAATGGATTTTATCATAGGTTTACCTAAGTCCGAAGGAAAGAGTGTCATCATGGTGGTAGTTGATAGACTTAACAAGTATGCACACTTTTGTGCGTTATCTCATCCATTTAAAGCAAGTACAGTTGCTACTACATTTATGGACACAATTCAAAAGCTACATGGAAACCCAAGGGTTATTGTTAGCGACAGAGATCCCATTTTTTCAGGAAATTTTTGGACGGAGTTATTTTATTGTTGGGGTACTCAATTAGCTCATAGCTCATCTTATCATCCTCAATCTGATGGTCAAACTGAGATAGTAAATAAATGTTTGGAAGGATATCTTTGTTGTTTTGTATCTTATAAACAAACACAAGGGTCAAGTGGTTACATCTAGCTAAATGGTGGTATAACACTTCCTTCCATACTGCAACAAAAATGACCCCATTTATGGCACTTTATGGATATCATCCACCATCCATCACATCATCTTTAAGAGAAAATTCGTAGGTTCAAGTAGTGGAAGATCACATTGAGCATCAACAAGAAGTTCTCCAACTCTTCAAGGACAACCTGAATTTGGCACAAAATCGAATGAAACAATAGGCATATGAACATCGCAGCGAGAGAAGTTTTGATTTAGGAGACTAGCTATTTTTACGGCTACAACCATACAAACAAATGTCCATCAAGCAAGATAAGAAGGATAATAAATTATTGCCAAAGTACTATGGTCCTTACAAGGTGTTGCAAAATATTGGTACTATGGCATACAAATTTGAGCTTCCTGCTTCTTCACAAGTGCATCCAATTTTCCATGTTTCATGCTTAAAGAAGGTTATAGGTGAAAATATTCCAGTTCAAACAATATTGATAGAACTTGATGAGGAAGGAAAAATCATATTGGAACCTGAATCAGTCACAGAAACAAGAACTCGACAACTACGGAATCGATCAATTTCAAAGTATCTCATCAAGTGGAAGAACTTACCCACTGAAGATTCGACATGGGAGGATGAGAATTTTATACAGAAGCACCTAGAGCTATTCAAGCACTGAGGACAACACTTTTTTGAAGGAGAGGGGCGTGTTAGGTCCCTATATTACTAGTATAGTCCCTTATATTTGTTAGTGTAACCCCCTTATTGTTATTATTGTACCCTTGTAACCCCCATATTTTTATTATTGTGCCCTTAAATTATTATTGTTAGGTTGGCTAGGATTACATTGTGGCCCCACTAGGATTACATTGTGGCCCCATGTACTCCTATATATAGAAAGGAGTTTTTGTAATTTGAATCATCCAAGAATTGTTCATTCATGTAATGTATTGGATATTGCCCGCTCGAAGTGGCTTATTTCTAAGGTGTTGATATCTCTTTTCTTCTCTTTTTGGAGCTGGTTTCACAACAATGTATGGGTTCATTATGGTTTTCCTACTTCTATTGTTAGTGATAGGGATTCTAGATTTGTTGGGAATTTTTGGTCCAATCTATGGAAGATGATGGACACCAAGTTGAAAAAGAGTATTGATTTTCACCCACAAATTGATGGCAAAACAGAGGTAGTGAAAATAACCATTGTGCATATTTTGAGAGGTTATTGCAGTAAGCATCCTAAGTTGTGGGATGAGCATCTGCATTACATTCAACATGCTTACAAATGGGCCAAGCATTCTTCTACAAATACTTCACCTTTTGAAGCCTGTTTTGGGTATTTTCCAAAGTCACATCTAGATTTCATTCTTGAGAAGGATGTTTCCATTGATGGGAATAGTGACATTAACAAAGCTTGCATGTTCATTCAGCGAATTCAACTTATTCATTATCAAGTTCAAGAACATCTTGAAAAAAGTCAAAAAAAATACAAGGAGAGGCATGACAATCATAGATTTGATTACAAGTTTCAAGAAGGTGATGAGGTATGGTTGCACATTAGCAAAGAAAGGATGCAAGGAGAAGGTAAAAATTTGAAGCCTATTCATTATGGTCCATTCAATATTATTAAACAAGTTGGTAATAATACATTTCAACTTGACTTGCCTTCATATATGAAAATGTATTCCGTTGTCAATGTGAAGAATTTACGTTTGTATGAGCCTCCCTTGATTGATGATCAAGGGAGTGACATTCAGCTGCAATCAATAGGATATTTCTTGCCAAAATTTCTAGACGAGCTCAACGAGGATGCCATCCTTCATAGGGGGACATGCACTTCTAAAAGAGGAAGTGGCGATTATCTTCAGATTAGGCTCAAGGGAAGCAAACCAAGTAAGAAAAGATGGATGGAAGTGGAAAAGGTGAGGGAGTTGTACCCTCATCTTATGAATAGGTAATTGAAGGCTTTTGGGGTCCAAAAGCTTCCCAATTGGGAGGTTTGATCAGGAGATCATGTCCATTTCTAAAAAAGGCCAAAAAATGAAAGTTCTCAAAATGAAATTTGTTGTGATTCTAGCGCCACAAACGGTTCGCAAAATACAGGTCGTATGCATAAGTTATTAAGGCTTGAAAGGCCCAGTAAACTCCAAAAAAAATGACATTTTGACCCAATTTTACTTTGAATAAAATTTTTGCAAAAAAAATATATTTCAAAAAATATTTTTTATTGTATAGTTTTTGGGGCCAATCATCGTGTGCCACGTGGCCTGCCTGGAGGCTACCACGAGGCCCCAGGCAAAAGGTCAAAGGTGTTATCAAATTTTTTTTTAGAGCTGTTAGGTTCCAACGTGGGACCTGCCCGCACACAACACACATGCCCGAACGTTGCACCACGGTGGTAGTTCTTAACCCTTAAGGGTGCCACCATTATTTAAACGTGCAACTGTTTTTAAACCAACGACAAAAGGGGGTCAGTCCCTAGGGGACTAGCCTCCACTCCATAAGGCCTTGTGCTCAGAACCATGACCATATGCAACCTTCTGGTGGTTAGTTAGGTGGTCAATGCAAAGTGTTCACATGGCTTAAACCTGCATCATTTAATTTCAGGTTTATCCACATAGTTTTTGTTCCAACGGTTTCGGCGGAGTTTCGCATGTGACCACCTCCACTAGCATAAAAATTGACTTCCAGTCCTCCCGGTGGTTCTACTAGCGAACCTCCAAATCCGGTAGAAATTTCCAGTTTTTTTGGTGTTAATTGAAGTTCCTCCAGTTTTGGGGGAGATTTCATAGGTGTGATTGTGAAAATTGCAGTTTGGGTCATAAATCTTTGCATATTCGACTATTTTTGATGAATGAATAGTCATTTTTGGCTAATTTCTACATTCTAAAGACATTGGCAGATTTTCAAAGTCATCAAAGGGAATCTTGTGTAGGTTTTTCTTCAGGAGAGGTCAAGGAGCCACGAGGGCCACTAGGGTGTTTTAGGTGTTTTGAGCATCCATTCTCTGTTTTATGCAAATGAATAGTCATTCCTAAATAATTCAAAAATTTTGAAGCTTTTTTACAGAGAGCATAGCCATTTGACACTTTTATTCACATGTACTTGCCATTTTTTAGCAATAATATATGAGGGACATGCCATTGGGAGCTATACCAGCAGATGTCGCCCAGGAGGGGTCAATTGCTTCATAAAATTTGTTGATTATTGTTACATGTGATGTTTATCTCTCTATTATTTACTGCTATATTGTGTTATACAAGCAATTTACATGCTTTAACCTCACACAGAAACCTGTTTAACTAAGTTAAAAACATTTTTTTCACCTGCAAACTTTAGAGAACCTTATGCACACAATTTAATTACTGTTTGAATACTTAGCACATCAAAAATAATACATTCCATTCAAATCAGGTTCTTAATCGAAGCAAGTGTTTCCGTAACTGGTGGAGTGATTAAAGAAATGCAGTTGTAACTACCATAGAAGTAAAACATAGATGTGGTTCAGAGTAAGAGGGTTTTTTGGTAAATAATGATGCAAATCTATTAACTCGAGTGTAACTAAACATCTTACAGGTTCACTAGAATTAGTATTAAATTGATATTGTTAACAAAGATATATATATATATATATATATATATTCGAGAAAGAGTAACCAAAACCTCTAAGAATATATTTAGGACTCGTAACATTAGTATTGATAATATATTTATATAGTGATATGAACATGGTGACATCTGTGTAGAGATAATTGAATACATTGAAATGAAACCAATATTTTAAATATAGATGTAAAGCTTGTAATTCAAAGGTGAAATATAAAACATTGAAAACAAAATGTGCATACATAGGTCATAGTTACAATTACGAAAATGCCAAGTTTCATTGCTTGAAAAAAATCTAAATCTATCACAAGTTACATAGCCCAAGCCTATAGTGGATTGATTGGGCAATGAAAATACTAGATTACCTCAATAAAAGATTCATAAATGATGAATAATTTCTTAATATATTAATAATGAGGGCATACTAAATTTTTGACCATATCTCTAGCTCAGAATATACCTCCAACTCTGTCTCAATGATTAATTTTTTTAGAACATTGCTATCAAAGGAAAAATATAAAAATATTATCCATTAATATTCCTGACTTGTAATCATTAGCATAAAAAATAATTGCAAAGTAACCCCAGCTAGAAACAAAACTTAATTGAAGGTTTCAGTCTTAAAGTAACATACGAATCTAAAACAATTATGGCAACCATTGATTTATTTCCTAGTAGAGGGATTCCTGAGTAGAAGTAAACCACCTTGGAGGAAGACATAGTTGGTTAGACCTCATTGAAACCAGGAAGTGGTAGTTGTTGAACAAGTGAAATGCGTGCTCATCATTCCCGTGCAAAAATGGAAAAAACACAACAAAGGACTCACTATGAATTTATATATCATTAAAACTAGAAAACTTTAAGGATACGTATAAAACTAGAAAACTTTAAGGATCCTATACGTATGTATGTTAGTGATAACTACAAAAAACATCAAAAATGTATTTTAGTTCCATTGCATTCAAAATAGTATTTTAGTTATATTCTATTTTAAATGCAGAAATATCATCCTACTAGTCATCCACCCTTCAACCCACGTATTCACCCTATCGAAAGACAAACATTATGAATATGTACTAATCTGAAAGCGATATAATATTAAATAATATGAAAGGAAAAATGTCACCCTTCAACCCACATATTCACCTTATTGAAAGGAAAAACATTATGACTATATACTAATCAGAAAAAATTATAACATTAAATAATATCAAAGGAAAAATGTAAAGGTGCATGCAAAATAGTTGGTGGGGCATGTTCATATAGTTGATATTAAAGTAATTACCAATAAATATATATTTTATGGGAATTACAATCCACACATATGTGGATTGTGATTGTGAAAAATTTTAGTCAGAGCTACTTGATTGTAAGGAAAATTAGGTATTAGAGAATCTCAGCTAAGTTAAAATATGCCTAATCTGATTGTGAGCTTGAAATGAAACAATGAAAGACTTGGACCAAAGACTCAAACCAAAAAGTTCATGATGTTGATCTAATATTATTATTAAATTAATATATCGGTATCTTGACGATATATTTTTAAAAGAAATAATTGTGTACATGTATTTAATTAAATGTTAACAGATTCTTATTACATCCAACATTTTCGAAATGGTGCCACACTCTTCTTCCCTATTAGGAGATGTGCTAAATATTCCATTGTCACAAGTATTCACTATTTCACTTATGTTTTGTTATAAACTAAAGTGCAAGTTTCATTAAAAATTGAGATAGATCTTTATTTTACACTTTTAAAATTTTTGAATTTTAGGTTTGTGGAGATGATTTCCACTCTCCACGGACATGCGATGGAGTCGACCATGGGGATAAGATCATCCAAACAATTTGAAGAAGTTGTCTAATTGCATGAGTTTATGCATTTTCATTTGCAAAACTTATATATATATATATATATATATATATATATATATATATATATATATATATATTACAGTTTATCCACTAGGACACGATGCAAGGATAACACTAGACACACAAAATGGAGGGGGGACAATATAAGGTATTGCATGGAATTTGAACCTTTTTTTGATTTTTTTTTTTTAAATGAAATTACATTCTAATTTGATTTTAAAACATTAAATTTTAATTTTAATGTACATAATCATATATATATATATATATATATATATATATATATATATATGCAATTACACATGTTGTGGAGGGCCCACTTGATTCACATGAGAGCATGAGGAGGCTGATGGAACACATATTTCAGCGATATTATATAAATTGATGCAACTTTTTATTTGATAGTATTTTTATAATATATATTATATTTACTTTTATTGAATGACATAAATTTTGGACATATTTAAAGTAAAATTCTTTATTATGAATTGGCATGCATATTTTTATTGAAAACTTTTTATTATACATTTTCTTTTATAACTATATAAATTTTGGAGTCTAAAACTCTTTAAATTATGATTTAATACATGCTAATTTTGGATTTCACATTTTTCATGATGGTTTGATGCTTAAAATTTGGTTTTACATTTTTAAGTTCATGAATATGTAGCTATGAAATTAAATTTTCATTTAATTCCAATACATTTTGCATGATCATTGTTATAATGTTAGTAGGCGATTCTTATGTTTTGTTTAAAATTGATTTGTCACTTTTTATTTAAAATGAATCTATTAAAATTTCAAATAAAAAAATACATGTTAAATTTTTCATTTGAACATGAATCTTATAATTAGGTCTATAGAGAGGGTAAAGTTACGGCAAGTGGAGTTGTGTCTAACTAGAAATCCCTGAAGGGAAAAACGGTAGGTTCTTACTCCAAGCATGTGTTTCCATAACCAGCGGAGTGATTAAAGAAATGCAGTTGTAACTACCATAGTTGTAAAACACAGATGCAGTTGAGATTAAGAGGTTTGTTTGGTAAATAATGATGCAACTGTGTTAACTCGAGTGTAACTAAACATCTTACAGGTTCACTGCATTTAGTATTAAATTGTTATTGTTAACAAACATATATATATATATATAGGAGAAAGATTAACCAAAACCTCTCAGAAGATAGTTAGGACCTGTAACATTAGTATTGAGAATATATTTGTATAGTGATATGAAACTGGTGACATCTATGTAGAGATAACTGAATACATTGAAAGGAAACTAATATTTGAAATATATAGGCAAAGTTCGTAATTGAAAGGTGTAATATAAAATAGAGAAAACCGGATGTGCATACATAGGTCATAGTTACAATTACGAAAATGCCAACTTTCATTGCTTTAAAAAAAAAAAAAATTATCTTGAGTTACATAGCCAAAGCCTGTAATGGATTTACTGGGCAATGAAAAAACAATATTAAATTAGTAAGAGATTCATAAACGATTACGAATCTCTTAATCTATTAATAATAAGAGCATGGTAAATTTCTGACCATATCTCTAGCTCAGAAAAGATGTGAAACTCTATCTAAATAGTTAAAATTTTCTAACATTGTTATCAAAGGAAAAATATACAAATATAGTCCATTAATGTTCTTGGAATGTAACACTTTGCATCAAAAATAATTGCAAAGTAACCCTAGCTAAAAACAAAACTTGACTGAGGGTTTCAGTCTTGAAGTCATAGACGAATCTAAAACAATTATGGCAGTCACTGATTTATTTCCTAGTAAAGAGATTCTGGAGTAGAAGTAAGCAACCATGAGAACCAAGAACCAACCTGGAGGATGACATTGCGGGTTAGAGCTCGAAAAAATTGGGAAGTCATAGTAGTTGAACAAGTGAAATGCATTCTCGGCATACCTGTGCCAAAACGGAAAAAACACAACAAAGGACTCATTGTGAATTTACACATGATTAAAACTAAAAATTTTAAAGGATCCTATACATATGTATGTTAGTGATAACTACAACAAACATCGAAAAGGTATTTTAGTTACATTGCATTCAAAATAGTATTTTAGTTATATTTCATTTTAAATGCAGAAATATCATCCTAGTAGTCACCCACCCTTCAATCCACGTATTCATCTTATTTATCAAAAGACAAACATTATGAATATATACTAATCCGAAAACAATACAATATTAAATAATATCAAAGGAAAAATTTCACCCTTCAACGCACATATTCACCCTACCAAAAGGACAGACATTATGACTATATACTAATAAGAAAAAAGCATAATAGTAAACAAGGAAAAATGGAAAAATTTAAAGTTTCCTGCAAAATAGTGGGTGGGCATGTTAATATACTTGATATTAAAGTAAATACCGGTAAATATATATTTTATGCCAATTACAATCCACACATATGTATGGAAATTATAATCCACACATATTTACACTGTGATTGTGAAAACGTTTAGTCGGAGTTGCTTGGTTGTATGGAAAATTAGCTATTAGAGCATCTTAGCTAAGGTAAAATATGCCTAATCTAATTGTGAGCTTGAAATGAAATAATGAAAGACTCAGACTAAAAAAACTTCTCAGCACAAAAAATAATAAAAATTTCACAAATAAACACATATAAAAATGTTCGTTGGCTCATATGAACATACCCACCCACATATTCACCCTATCAAAAGACAAACATTATGACTATTATTTTAATCAGAAAAAGGTATAACACTAAATAATATCAAAGGAAAAATGTAAATTTGTATGCAAAATAGTTGGTGGGGCATGTCATATACTTGATATCAAAGAAAATACCAGTAGATACATATCTTATGGAAATTACAATCGACACATATGTAGATTTTGCTTGTGAAAAAATTTGGTCAGAGCTACTTGGTTGTATGGAAAATTAGTTATTAGATCAGCCCAACTAAGGTAAAATATTCCTAATCTGATTGTGATCTTGAAATGAAATAATGAAAGACTTAGACAAATTTTTGTTTACATTTGAACAAAAACTATTATGAACAATTCACAAATAAACACATATAAACATGTTCGTTGCCTCATATGAACATACTTTCAAAGGATGATAGATGTTGTAGCTCCTAGAGACAACCTTGAGTTGCAAAACACAAGTGCCTAGGACATCTTAAAATAAGAGGTTAAAAGTAGACTATTATAAGGATGCCTCTCACAGAACATGGATCAAAATAATAATGGCTTTGATGGTTCAAGAATGGAGAAGACCATGGAGTCTGATTCATGTCAATTACCCTATACTATGAGAGGGCTCAAGAGGCTATATGACGTGGTAGCTATTCAAGTGGGCCATGTCTGAAACAATGAGCTGAGACTTTCAAAATATGCAGAGGTGTTGAGAAGGGATGGAGGAGGAATCCGCAATAGGCATGCTTACAAGTATTAAGGATATGTCTCCCGTGAACTCAGAGGAAATGAATGTAAGTCAAACATGACCAACAAGAGAGATTCATGGAGTGAGAATTAAGGAAGTGCAACAATTTTAATACATGAGTGTTGTACATCAAACAAATTCATGAATACAAATGCTTACCACTGGCAGCTAGATTACACAAATCCTCAAAGCAGTAGAACATGAAAGATGATTACACATAAATAGGAGATTGCAAACAAAAAAGAGAAAAATTATACATACTACTCATTGCTCCATCTGAAATCCAAGTAAATAGCTCTGTATATCAGATTATATTCAAAACAACCCTCCCAAATATGTATATCAGAGCATAAACAACACAGTCGCATAGAACTACAACAAAACTTCTCCAAAATTCAAAGCCCTTCTTTCATCTCTGAAATCTCTACATATAGAGTTCTCCCTAAGGGTTTACGATCAAATAATAATTCCTGATCAACCCACATGTTTGAAAATCAAAATATCCTAACAAACTAGTAGATCGTGCATCAAGAAATCACTCCTGCAACAGAAAATCAAAATAGAATCAGGTGAAATTGAGATTTCACCAGCAAAAAATCATAATGAGAAAGTAAAAAGAAACAAAATTATGGGCTGCGTAGGCCAAATCCTGGAATCTTCCATTGGGACGGCGAGGAGTGGCCGTGAATAGGTGGACATTCTGCCTACCATCATATGACTCCATTTGATGTCGAAATTCTCCACTCTCTAATTCTCATGTTTTCCACTTACCATTGTGGATTGACCAATTGTTCTGCATGCGTATCGCTCTTTAGTAGGGATTTATTGGACCAACTGAATAAACCAAACTTGTGTTGTTCCGGCAAAAACCCATGTTATGCTTTAACTTGCAAAAAACAGAGACCAGATTTCAAAGGGTGGCATGGATGGTTTGTGGTATTGGATGGGGGGGGTGCAAAATCACTGTGGGCCGACACGTAGCACTGGAGGCCATTTCCAAAACTGGCCATTTCATACCCCCCTCCCCCCCCCCGCTGTGTTATCTTTTGGAAGGTGAGAGGGGTGCTGAAATGGATTGTGAGTTGTTGGATGCGTGATATGGAGCCAAGATGAGGGGAGGATGGCAGAAACCATAATGGAGTTAGTATACTTATTAACACTAGAAAGAGCAGAAAAAAGGATGCAGAAGAGCTATTGGTAATGTGGTAGGAAGGTGGGGCCCATCATTATATCGCATATCACAATCAGGAGTCTTTATCACAAGGAAGTGGGAGTAAAGGCTATGATCAGTGAAGTGTGATGTGCAGTGGCAGAAAGGCAACGTGGCAGGACATAGGTGGGGCCCAACAGGTATCGAAAATCACAATTCAGGGGTTTTATATATGAGCAGCAGACAATAAAAGTCATATTTTGTGGGGAGTGATGTGCGGTGGCAGGGAGATGATGTGGTGAGGCGAAAGTCGGGCTTCTCACAGATCGCAGAACCCAAGTTTTAGATGGGAGCAGTGGAAAGTAAAAGTTATATTCTGGAGGGAGAGATGTGCGATGGTAGCGGGGAATGGATGATGTGGCACGGAGGTGGGGCCACCTGCAGATCATAGATCACAGGTTTTATATATGAGTAGTGGAAATTAAAAGTTATATTCTACGTGGAGTGGTGTGCGTTGTACGGGAGATGAAGTGGCAAAGATTTGGGATCGCCTGCACATCAGAAATCACAAGTTTCATATGTGAGTAGTGGAAGGTAGGAGTTATATTCTGTGGGGAGCGAAGTGTGATTGCGGTAAGTGAAAGGTGACATGGCATAGAGGGTAGGTCCCACTTTATATCGCATTTTGGGGTTCAGGAGTGGTCAGATATATGATATGCAATGAAAATTACGGAATGATGATGCGATATAGGTAAGGAGTTAAGTGTGGTAAATGATATTACATATATTATATGTAATATATAATATATTTAATGGTTTGTGGGACGTGGCAATTAACACAACTTTGGATCATAACACCTTGACCACGACACTTTTCTCTTTTGGCTGCAGGGATTTTTACCTGACCCGCACTTGAATTGCTTGGCCTTCCCTTAAACATTCATGCCTTTGCCTTGTGATTTCCTTATAGGGACTACTTCTCCATGTTGAGTGACGTCACAGGCCAATATTGGCTCCATTTGGGGACAACGTGTTGTTTTAAGTCCATTGAGAACCTACATACCTAAAATCCTATGCTCCATTGGGTATATGGAGTTGCAAATGCATACTATAAATCTGAGCTGAAACCACAACTTAGTTGTGCACTGAAAACTATCAAAATGGAAATCACTACTGCACCCTGAAAAATATTGAATGCTGAAATTTGAACCATGCTGAAATTGAAATCTGAAACACACTTGAACTAAAAACTGCAAAGCAATGTGAAAAAAAACTGGAAATATGCTCATAACACTGAGCTTATTTTCACACCTACCTACCGTAATCTGCTAGAATTTATACTATTCTAAATGATACAATAATGACAGTGAAACTAGGCAAACAATTTCTCTAATAAATTTGTTCTTTCACTATTAGTCACCAAGCTTATGAAAATACCTTTTAATTGTATTTGATAGGAATTCACAACCCGATAGATTCATTACAAGGAGTTTGGTAATCTAGAACAACAACGGAAATGATGGAAAGGTGCGGTGGCCTTGTGATGAATAATTTCTCAATATAGATAGCCACTAGATCACGATATACTTGGCCTATTTTGGAATATTCTGACCCAATTGATCCAAACTCACAACTTGGTACTGCACATGTGTTCTCCATGTCTTCAAACAACTCGAAACATGTCTTCATTTTATCTAATGAATTAAGGCATAAAGGTAGAGAAGCAAACTGGATGTATTCTTCCTCTATTTTAAAATTTGCCTCTCTATTCAGCAGGTTCATTTCCACATTAACTGCAATAGTTTTCATTTCTTCAATGGTTGCAGTGTCCCTTTCCTTTACTTGGAATTTCATCCTTGGATTACAATAATTTGGGTAGTGCAAGAGAGCTACTTCTGGGGGTGGCCTTATATCAGTAGGAATTGAATGATACAACTTATTGAACCTGGATGAAAAATATTGTACTGTCTCCCCAAGCTGTCTTTTTAAATGCCCATACTCTTCTATGATAAGGAAGACATTTCCCATGATTACCCATCGACCTAGGAAAACTTTCATGAATTGATGAAAATTTCTCATGCTAGCAGCTGAAAGATTCTCAAAAAAAAAATTAAATTTACCTTTCCATAGTGGGACAAACATCCTGATATATACCTCATCTTCTTCCTTTACTGATGACTGCAATACACTCACCCAAGGAACATGGTAAACATGTAACATAATATCTTCTAGAATATTTGTAATAGGAAATCAAACCTCATTCCAAACTGCTCCTTTTCTTATGTGTTGAAACTGATTCTCTTCGAATAGCAAGGGAATAAATTTTTTTTCCTCATTATCCACAGTAGTCAAGTGATCTGAGTGTTATTTATATTTCTCTTTATCACATAGAAGCTTGAAAGGGCGCTGCAAACTCTCGTTAATTTTGGGTGAAGGAACATGACTTGTAACAATATGTTAAGCTATTGAAAGATAATTTCATAGATGGTATTCATCATGCAAATCTAACTGGTCTTTAATCTCTGAAGGAAATGCTGCTTGCTGAGGATGCTCTTGTGTATCTAGAAAATTAAGCTCTGCTACCTGTATTTCCAGATCACCAGACTATTATTTATTTTTAGTGTTTTCCTCTGGGAAACACTCCATCTCTTCCCCTTCTTCATGGTTTTCTACATGCAGTCCAAAAACCACCATGGGTTGTTCTTCTTTAAGATTAAAGGGTGTGGGCCCTTTTTATGTAATGGCTTATTTGAAATACTCTTTAGGAGGGCCAGACAGTTTCAAGGGTATAGGTGAGGGCTTCTTATCTTTGGGAGGATCAACTTCTTGCTTTGTGAAAGTGGATGCAGTGGCCTTACAAGAGGCTGACTCTTCTAATGGCTTCTTCCCTTTACTAGCAAGACTAGGAGGGGTTTTTTCTCTTGATATTGACAATTTATTTTTTCCTTGCCCTCGGGTTCTCTTTCTGAAGGACCTGAGGTCATACTTCTTGTGGATTTGAGCTTGCATGAAATCCACAAACTGTCTGTAGTAATTGTCAATATCTTGATCTTCTGGAAGGACTTTCTTCTCTTCTTGCTCAACTTGCAGGATGAGTTCACCCTCCTCATCATCAGAGTAAGCGAGGAATTAATTCTCTTAACTTTTTGTGACTTCCTCAGCCTATTCCTCCAACTCCCCTTCCAAGTGTAGAGGATGTTGGATGTGATATTGTTGTTCCTTCCTTTCCCACTACAACAACTATAGAGGGGGCTTCCGATACTAGGGATAAAACCCTCGATTAGGAATCATTTGGCTAGGACGATGAGGGGAATTTTTGGCCTCCAACTCAAGCTTAACCAAATTATTTGAGAGTTTATTTATTAGTTTATTCATTTCTTCAATTCTATACTCTTGAGATTCCCTTTCCTGATTTGAAATAGAAGCCTCCTCCCTGTTCCTTTGTCTAACTTCATGTTCTGTCTTCCACTTAAATTTACCAGTAGAAGAAAAGTTCATTTTTACCTCCAATTCATCAGTTTGGATCTGATCCAGAGATGTGGATTTTCTTTCTCTTAGGGTGAACCCGAACTCTAGTTCGAAAGATCCTACGAAGACCACCTTAGCAGTTTCTTGGGGAGGCTTTATTTCAGCAGGAATATTATTATAGAACTTATTTAACCTCTTTATAAATTATTTTACATCATTGTTGTGTCTCTTCTTAAGAGAATTGAATTCTATGAGAACGTATGGACATGGTTCCTCTTTTCTCCCCATTTCAATGTGAAGAAATTTTCCATTTCTTCCCAAGTGTGGATTGTGTCTTCAACTAGAGAATTGAATGATTTCCAGGCTTCTCCATCCAAATATTGGATGAAAAGCCTTAGCACCACATCTAAGTGCTCTCCATTTAAATTCTTAGCAAACGCACAAAATTTTTTAATATGTCTCTGTGCAAAATTATTATCTTCCCCGGTGAACCGAGGCAACCACTCTAGATAGTCTTGTGGCATATCATTTACAGGCTGAGGGAGGGCCAAGGGGGCATACTTGTTCAGAAGGAAACTCAACACATCCATATGATTTCGAGGTGGGGGTAGATGGTGGATCTGAATCTGGTGTGAGGCCTAGTAAAAGCCAATATTACTTCTGATTAAGACTATTTTACAATGGAGTCGCAAAGGTGAGGAATACACAACTCCCAACCCTTCATTCTCACCCGCCTAAAGGGTGGAATTTATGTCGTCTCCCATGGAAAATATTTCTTCATTTGTGTCCCTAGAAATGGTGCCAAAAACATGTTGTAGCTCTTAGAGATAGCCTTGAGTTGCAAAGAACCAGTGCCTAGGACATCTTAAAATCAGAGGTTAAAAGTAGACAATTATAAGAATGCCTCTGACAGAATATGGATTGAAAGAATAATTCTTTTTATGGTTCAAAAATGGAGAATACCGTGGAGTCTGATTCATGTGAATTTCTCTATACTATGAGAGGGATCAAGAGGTTGTATGACTTGGTAGGTATTCAAGTGGGTTGAGTCTGAAGAAATGAACAGAGAATTTCAAAATATGTAGAGACAGGCTTAAAAGTATTAAGAATTTGTCTCCCGTGAAATCAAAGGAAATATATGTAAGTGAATCATGACTAACAGGAGAGATTCGTGGAGCGCGAATTAAGGAAGTGCAACAAGTTTAATACATGAGTGTTGTACATGAAACGAATTCATGAATACAAATGCTTACCACTGGTAGCTACATTACACAAATCCTCAAAGTAGAAGAACATGAAATATGATTATACATAAACAGAAGATTGCAAAAAAACAAGAGAACACAAATAAATACTACTCATTTCTCCATCTGGAATCCAAGTAAACAACTTTGTATATCATATTATATTCGAAACCAATCTCCCAAATATGTATCTTAGAGCATAAAGAGCACAGTCTCACAAAACTACATCAAAATTTCTCCAAAATTCAGAACCTTTATTTCATCTCTAAACTCTCTACATATAGAGTTCTCCGTGAGGGTTTATGATCAAATAATCATTCCTAATCAACCCACATGTGTGAAAATCAAAATATCCTAATAGATTATCATATCGTGCATCAAGCAATCACTCCTGCAATAGAAAATGAAAACAGAATCAGGTGAAATTGGGATTTCACCAGCAAAACATCATAATGAGAGAGTAAAAGGAAACAAAATTATGGGCCGCGTAGGCCAAATCCTAGAATATTCCATGGGGACGGCGAGGAGTGACCATGAATAGGTGGGAAATCTAGCTACAATCATGTTATTCCATCTGTTGTCGAAAGCCCCCACTCTCTAATTCTCATGATTTCCACTTACCGTTGTGGAATGACCAGTTGTGCTGTGTGTGTCTCACTCTTTAGCGGGGATTTACTGGACAAACTAAATAAACCAAACCTATGTTGTTCCACCAAAAACCCATGCTATGCTTTAACTTGTAAAAATCGGAGACCAAATTTCGAAGGGGGGCATGGATGGTTTGTGGTACTGGATGGGGGGGTGCAAAATCACTGTGGGCCGACACGTAGCGCCATAGGCAGTTTCCAAAACTGACCATTTAAACCCCCCTCGGTGTTATATTTTTGAAGGTGAGAGGGGTGTCAAAACAGATCGTGAGACGTTGGATGTGTGATATGGAGCAGATATGAGGGAAGGATGGTGGAAGCTACAGTGGAGTTAGCGGGCTCATTAACACTGAAAAGAGCAGAGCAAAGGATGTGGAAGGGCTATTGATGATGTGCCAGGAAGGTGGGGCTCATAATTGTATCGAATATCGCAATCGAGAGTCTTTATCGTGAGGAAGTGGGAGCAAATGTTATGATCAACGAAGTGCGATGTGCGGTGGCGGAAAGGCGACGTGGCAATACAGTGGTGGGGCCCAACTGGTATCGCAAATTGCAAGTCCGAGGTTTTATATATGAGCAGCAAAAAGTAAAATTTATATCCTGCGGGGAGCGATGTGTGGCAGCCGGAAGATGACGTGGCGAGGCAGAAGTGGGGCCGCCCGCAGATCGCAGATCACAAGTCTTATATGGGAGTACTAGAAAGTAAAATTTATATTTTGCGGGGAGCAATGTGTGATGGGAGCAGGGAATTGATGACGTGTCACGAAGGTGGGGCTGCCCATGGATTGAAGATCGTAGGTTTTATATATGAGCAGCGGAAAGTAAAAGTTACATTATGCGGGGAGAGATGTGCGTTGTATGGGGGATGATGTGGCAAAGAGGTGGGATCGCCCACAGATCGAAAATCACAAGTTTCATATGTGAGCAGCAGAAGTTAAGAGTTATATTCTGCGGGGAGTGAATTGAGATTGCAGTAAGTGAAAGGTGCAGTGCAAGAGAAGGTAGGTCCCACGTTATATTGTATTTCGGGTTCGGGAGTGGTCATATATCTGATATGAAATGAAAATTATGGAATGTTGATACGATATAGGTAAGGAGTTAAGTGCAGTAAATGATATTACATATATTATATGTAATATATAATATATGTAATGGGTTTTTAGATGCGGCAATTAACACAACTTTGGATCATAATACATTGACCATGACACTTTTCTCTTTTGACTGCGGGGTGTTCCGCTCGACCCACGCTTGAATTGCTTGGCCTTCCCCTTAAACATTCACGCCTCTTCCCTATGATTTCCTTATAGGGACTACTTCTCCATGTAGAGTGTGGTCACAGGCCAACACTAGGTAGTCTCAATTTCATTATTTTTTGAATCTATCAAGCAAGTGTATCCACCAAGGCTATCCTGATTCCTTCCAAGCTTCTTTTGTGGAGCACTAGTAAAAATTGAGTTCAAAATATTTCTCGCTACCATCCACATTGTTTCTAATGAGAATTTTTCCCCTTGTTGATTGGATTAAGGAGGTTGAGATAGGCATAGAACTAGAGAGTGATATTGAATATGAGGGGAGAGGCTAAGGCATAATTGTGGCAATATTATGTAATCAGGCCATGGAACATTTTTGTATTGAATTGAGAATTTTTATATGGATTCAATTTTATTGACTTGGTCTTATGCAGTGATTATAAAATCAAACATGCCTCTATTATTTGAGTACCAAATTACAACTTAATATAATGTGTGTGAAGTTTCTCAGGAATTCACATGACATTCTTGGAATGGTGGGTGCACAAAATCAGATAACTAGAATTAGATACATGAACTCTTATTCCTACATAAGGGTTTTGGAATTCTGTTCTGGAGGGATGAAATTGTGATTAATTGACATGGTCTTCTCTTTGTGTTTTTGACAGGTGTAAGGTTCAACTACTGAGATCAGAGATAACTATGAATTAATTAATACTTTTATGAAGGATTAAATAAAATCAAAGCTTTTACTTCAGTATAGGCAGTGAAATAGAATCCAATATAAATGTTGACCGAGGTGTTGTAAAAAACATGGACCTAGAGTTTCATTTATAGAATCTATATGAAAGTGATTTATGCTATTGAGAAATCTACCTTCAATGGAAATTCTTTGCTTGCAAATATCCAACTAATATAGAACCTATATGAAAGTGATTTATGCCATTGAAAATCCTACCTTCAATGGAAATTATTTTCATGTGAATATCCAACTAATATATAATATATATGCATGTGATACTATGCTTCCTACTACTACGAAGGCATAGTCAACACATAAATTATTTTATGCATGGTATATACTAGAGCTGGAACCTAGCACCATTTATTTAATAATAACACATCCTGAACTACTATGACTAGATGCCAATGTGTGCATTAAATATTGCTCTACCTATGATTTACTTAGGATAGGATGTGTTGTTACTCTCCATTTCATTGGTTGTAAAATATTATAAAACCTTTAGCTAAATGTAGGGAGGATCCTAGTGTTTTTGTAAACTATGTATGTAATTTCTTCCATAAACTAAAGCATTTGAAATAATTGAATTTAATTTTGTATTGAATTTGTTTTCTTTAGGGATTATAAAGCCCACTAAACATGGTTGAAAAATAGACATTATGCATATATTTTTCTTGTTATCCTGATCCAGGGCAAGCAATGATTACTTATGTGCCATGCAATATTGCAACGAACAAAGTCCTCCAAAGGAAAATGAATGTACTTGGAAAAATAAAAAACAATGAAGAATATTATATTGCATTGGTAGAAGGCTTATGAACAAGTAGGTAGTATGGATCCAACGGAATTGTAGCTTTCACGAATTCTGAACTTTTGTGCAACCAGATGAAAGGTGTGTACCAAGTTAAGAAGTAGAGGCTAAAAAAACTACATTGTAAAGTAAAAAATATTGCTAGACAATTTCAATCATTTAGTATAATAAATTGTGCAAATGTTAATAGGATGTCTAGTAATCTATTGTATGGGGAAATTTCAATTCAAGATTTGACTGTCAAAGCTGAACTAGTGTTAAGAAGCTCTCCATCAAAATTTATTGATGGACATTGTAAGATATTTTTGATATGTGTGTTGATTTTAGTTATAAATGTGTCTTTTTTAATGAACATGTGTTTTTATTCAATTATATACCAAGAGTGCCCCACTATGTGATCACAACTTGGTGAACTTCATGTTTTAGAAAATTTTGTATTTAATTTTAAAAATGTGTGTGGTTCAACAAATTTGTGATTAAATAGTCTTGAATTTTACAGATCAATTTGTGCTTCAAGTTTTGTATTTTACATTTGCGTTCAAGTTGTGTGCTTCAACATTTGTGATTAAATAGTCTTGATTTCTACATCAATTTGTGCTTCTATTTTTGTGTTTTACATTTTTTATCAAGTTGCACTTCAAAATTTTTGTATTACATCAATTTTTTGAAATCTTTCAATCTTTTAAAATAGATTTTAAAAAGAATTGTAAATGCATGATGTAACTTTTTAAAGATCATATATCTATGTATATGTATATATCCATATATTATGGATGTGAATTTTCCACATGATTCTTCGAGGCGAACATCAATTGAGTCTCATGTATCTACATGATGGGGGGTTCATAGATCAAAGATAGTATAAATTGAATTGGGGGATGTCCATCACGATCATGGTATATATATTTTTATGTGGAAGTTTTTAAATTAGATTTTAATAAAATGTTATGCATGTACATGTGTATACATAGGGAATTTATTTTGTATAAATTTATCTTTAAATTAATTTCTAATAAATTTTATTTTCTTAGGAGATGGGATGAAAAGAGTATCTACTCAGTCAATGGAGGGCCATTGTTCACACCATCGTGGTATGATGTGTGTGTGTGTGTGTGTGTGTGTGTGTGTGTGTATGCATTTACATTTAAATGATAAATAGGTAGATTCATATGTATATACATGTACATATATATTTGAATTTATTAAATTTTATTTTTTGTTAGAAGCTTCACTCACAATGTCGTCATGTGAGGGTGGTACACATTCCACCTATGACCAATCAGTGGGTGGTAATGCTGGTACTAAATGGTCTTTAGGTGGGCATGCTGGTGCTCAACCATATCTAGGTGTTCACCAATATTAATCGTATCATCATGATCAAAATTTTGTTAAATTATATAATTTTTGCTTTGTTAATTTTTTTTTGTACATTTGTTCACATGTTGACATATTTTTTATTTATGTAATTTTATATATTGATATAGAGGGTGAAAATGTTGGTAAAAAAAGACATACTGAAATCAAGAAATTCAAGAAGAAGGTTGTACACCAACTAAAACATATTCATCAGAAATTCCTGATGAATTTCCTTGGGAACCAAACCTCCAACAATGTACATTACAGAGGTGCCAAAATATTTATTCAAAGTTGAGGAAAGATCTTGGGATTTTGGACCTCCCTGTAGAGAGTCAAGAAAGCTTAGAAATAGTTGTGCACTCTATAAACACATTTCTAGATGTTTATCATAAGCTTGGGGTAACCTTGGATACCTTTGTAGAAATGATGAGGCATTGAAAGGAAACAATAATGGGCCCAATCAATGGGTGGATTTTAAAAACATGGTTACAAAAGCATTAGAAAAATGTATGTTTAATTTCAAAGAATGACTGAAAAAAAAATATGATGAAGGTGCAATATTTCAAGAAACCTTGTATAGCCAATCATTTGTACGAGAGGTTCCTTGCAGCATATGGAAAGCTCCCATGGAATCACGAGGTTCCAATTTATTTTTCAAAATTGTTTTATGCAGAATTATTTTTGGGTATGAAACCTGATTATAATGACCTTGCTTCTAAATTTTTTTGGACTAGGAGAGGTCGATTATGTCATTGTAGGGGCACTAATCGCGATACCGAATTTCCTCACCCTCAGCCAAATTTGGTATGTCGACCTCCTCGTGTGGAAAATTTGTGGTCAAAGATGGATGCCACTTCTTAAATTAGTCAAGAAGGAAGATATGCCATCATAGAAAACATCAAGAAACTATTTAGTGGAATTGATATTGTTCTGAATCGAAAAATAGCTTGAGCTAATGCACACGTAAATTTTTTATATAAAGTAGATGAGGAGATACATAACATGAATCTTGAGGAGATTAAAGCATATGCAAAGGGTTGTCGTAATGGTTGGCAAGACTTAATTCTCCATGAGGAAGAGGGCATCAGATCGGTATGTGTTAATGGTCAAGGTATATCTTTTAATGCAGTTTGTAATATACATATACATATTTATTTGTATGTGTTAATATTAAAAAAATGTATCATATTTTTACCATTTGTAGTTAAATCGCATGTTGAATGAAAATTATAATAATACCATAGTCCAAGGTTCAGGTTCTGGCAATCAAGATGATATTTTGAGAAATTTTAGCTTTTTTAAAGAGTTCATGATGTTGATGTACAATTATTAGTATATTAATATATCGATATCATGAGGACATATTTTTGAAAGAAATAATTTTGTACATGTATTTAATTAAATGTTAATATATTCTTCTTACGTTTGAGAATTTCAAAATGGCGCCACCCTCTTCTTCCCTATTAGGAGGTGTGCAAAATATTCCATTGTCACAAGTATTCAATATTTCACTTATGTTATGGTATAAATTAAAGAGCAAGTTTCATTAAAAAATGAGACAAATCTTTATTTTATAGTTTTAAATTTTTTGAATTTTAGGTTTGTGGAGATGATTTCTGTTCTCTAGGGACTTTAGTGATGGAGTCGACGATGGGGATATGATCATCAAAACAATTTGAAGAAGTCGTCTAACATTTATTTTTAATAAATTGCATGAGTTTATCCATTTTAATTTTAAAAACTTGAAAATTTTAATATATATATATATATATATATATATATATATATATATATATATATATATATATATATATTGTACATTTTATCCACGAGGGTGCGATGCAGAGATAACACCAAATAGACACAATAGAGGGGGACAATATGAGGTACTGCATGGAATTTGAACCTTTTTTTTTTTTAATTTCATGAATATGTAACAATGAAAGTAAATTTTCATTTAGTTGGTACATTTTGCAATCTTTCTTATAATTTTTTAGTATTTGGTACTTAAGGTTTGTTTAATGTTTTTTCAATTTATTTAAAATGAATCTAGTAAAATTGGAAATTAAAAAACATGGTACACATTTTTAATTTGAATGAATCTTATAATTTGTTGTAGATGTATAAAGCAATCATAACTTAAAATTGCATAAAATATTCTAGATATACACATTTTTCATTCATGTATAGAAATACTAATACATTAAATTGCATTCATGTATGAAATCATTTAAGACGAGAGACTGTATGTATATATAAATTACTTGTCATGCATGCAAACATAATATAAATAGAATAAAATCCTCAATATACTTGTACATAACAAGCAATATACATATACATTTGCAGCTCAATACATTATTATGAATGTACAACCTAAGAGTGCACAAAAAGAATGGTTAAAAATGTACTTGAACTTTGAGTTATCAAAGATGAATCCAAGGAGACGATATTGTTGGAATTTTTAATTAAAAAAATTATAATGGAATTCCATCCTCAATGATCCATTCATATTCAACTTTTGAAATTCTCCATTTCTTAACTTTCAATTCTTTCTTTGATTGAACTTATATCAACTTTATGCAAGCTACACACACCAAGTGACTATATTGACAACTTATGACACCATGTTGATATTATTCAAATAAACATTACTCTCAGTTTGATGAGTTTGTTGGAAAAAATAATATTTAAGTACAATAAACCCTCTTTCATATATAAAACCATTATCATCATAGGCTTCCAATAATTTCATCTTTTGTTCAGTGCATCACATCAAATAATAATTGACATTTTCTAAGTTGTTAATAGGTTCAACTATAGCAAAAACATCTCCTGCACAATAAAACAAGTGTAAATTTAGATTATAATTAACATGAAATTAACTTTATCAACATGGACTTGATTTTATTATCTATTTCTAGATCTATATCATTTGAATGCAATTGAAATGTTACCTACTCTAATAAGATCAAAAACTCGATCATCTTATGATGATACTATAGTCTCCTCTGATTCCATGTCTTCGAAGCTTGCGAGTGGTATTTTCCCCTTTGTATTTAGTTTTGTATGTTGCCAATATTTTACATGCATATTTTTTTCACAAAAATCATTGGATTGTGTCCTCTATGCAAACAGGAAAAAAAATATTTTATTGAATGAAAACACATTTCAGTACTTCTTTGTTTTAATAGAATGCAATTTCCGAGTCCCTTTTACTATTTCCCCTTCATTTGAAATCGATCTATCTACATCTTGGAATCAAATATGCCAAAAAAATATATATGGAAAATTCAAACAAGAATATAAATATGAACTTATTTAAAATACAATTTATATATCAAATATATTCATTGTGATAAATAATGTTTAGAATTTATGAATGTTTAAAATTAGCAATTAATAAAAATTAGATCATGTATTAAAGTTTGATATATAAACAAGTTAATTTGTATATATGTACATGTACCTTTGTACTTCCCTTGATGGGTTAGTCTCATGGCTTAGTGTAGCAATGCACCATTGAAAAAATTGTTTAGCTGAGATAAGTCAGTTTTCAATGTGGCCCATTTGATATATTCGAAGTGATTGTTTTATATACCCCCCTACACCATCATTTTATCTTTTTCCATGACGAGTTTGAAATAAATTCCAAAAAATATGTTTAATGTGGGTTTTCATATGAAGATGACACAACCAAAATAATGATCATGAATATTTTAATTGACCTACACATCCATCTAACCATATTCAATGTTCATTGAATTTTATTCCACAACCTTTCAATGAGTCATAAATATTATCAAAACAATGCGGTAAAAAATGTGTATCATGTGTACGATCATCATTGTTATAAAAGTGATATTGTTTAATAACATGTCAATTTTCATTGGTGCTTTCTATATGATCAACATTTTGTTCGACATGTCTATATAGAACATGGAAAAGCATAAACATTTGGTCAAAATGATAATGTTCACTATGTATTTAATTTTGTGTAACAAATGTGTAATTCTCTGCAAAATAAACTATTGATAAAATGGTCCTTGATGTAAAAAATTTCAAGGGATTTTTTGAACTGCAGAACCTGTCATCAATCTCTATGCGAATGCTTAGTGTATTTATAATTTTCTTCCTAAAAATTATTCAAAAACTATATCACAATTTTTTTCTTCATCTAACTCAATCCTTTTATTACTGGTACTAGTACTTGAACCAGTTGTTGTATGAATTTTATTCCATGACATTTCAATGAGTTATAAATCTTATCAAAACAATGTGGTAAAAAATCTGTATCATGTGCACGATCATCACTGTTATAAAAGTGATATTCTTTCATAACATGTCGATTTTCAATGGTGCTTTCTATATGACAAACACTTTTTTCAACATGTCTATATAGAATATGGAAAAGCATAAATACTTAGTCAAACTGACAATGTTCACTCAGTATTTCATTTTGTGGGACAAATGTGTAATTCTCTGCAAAATCAACTATTGAAAAAATGGTCCACGATGTAAAAATTTCACAGGATTTTTTGAATTTCAGGTCCTACCATCGAGCTCTATGCGAATTCTTGGTTTATTTATAAATTTCTTCCTATAACTTATTCAAAAACTATATCACAATTTTTTTCTTCATCTAACTCAATCCTTTTAGTTCTTGTACTAGTACTTGAACCAATCGTTGTATGAATATATTCATATATCTTCCATTTCACTTTTATGTTGGACAATGATTGATCATTTATATCAATAGGATATTTTTTGTGAAATAAAGTCAAATTTTCACAATGATCACATCTTTTACCACAGTCACATTTATTTTGGTAAAATAATTCATGGCTTTCTCTTGCACATAGAATTTGGGATATGAAATCATGGATAAAGGAAGGAGGGGGTGATTTTTTCCAAAATTTTTTACCAAAATTAAGGAACATTTCATAATATAACATAAATTCCACATGATAATGAAAAAAAAAAGCGTCCCATATAGTGATAGGTTTAACATACCATGGTTTTTGTTGCACAAAAGTGTTGATTGAGAAATTAAATCCACTTTTATCTTCTATGAACTTATTGAACAAATCTATCTAAGTGTTGTCCAAGATATGTTTTACATGTTCTTCATCTTCATTTCATGCTATTCTTCTCCACATCACATCCCTTGATTTTGGTGAAACACGTATATTTTTCATCCAATATTCATATATTAATTTTTTAACATATTCTCCAAGTCTATATTTTTATGGTTTCCTACAAATAACTATCCAAAAAGTGAGCTCATCATTTATATATATTTGCAATCGAAAATTCTTATGTTTGTGCAATGTTTCTCGTGAGGTCTCTAATGCTTTTGCCATAGATTTTACCAAACAATTTTCTTTAGTACTTAATGAAACCACGTCCATTTCTATTGCTCTATGTCAATCTATATCCCTTTTCTTTCTAGATATTCCAATTGATTTTAGAGCACTATTTATATTTTGAATCACATTTTCCTTCATTTTTTTATCTTTCATTGATTTTCGAGTACATAATAGAGTTGTAGCTTCTTTTAATTTCTTTTATGTCAACAGGCCTCTCGAAATTTGGGCTTGAACTGCTACATTTTCATCTTTGAAGAACTGATCAATAATGATCTTAACACGATATCTTATAAAATGGTCAACCTTTTCTATCTCCATATGTGTCAGTGTCAAAATTTTCTAACATCTCATCATCGGTATTGATTTCATATGTACATATGAGAATTAAATGTAAATGGATATAAATATTCAATAAATAATTAATTAAAATTAAGAGTTTGAATAAAATTGAAATTAATAAATATGTATGATTTCAATAATACACATTATATATATATATATATATATATATATATATATATATATATATATATATATACCCAGTGATTCAATTTATTCACTTGAATTTCTTTCAACATTTTCAATTTCATCATCAATGTTATGATGAATATCTCTCTTTGTTTACATTGCAAAATATTTTTCAAATTAGTTCATCAAGTAAAAATTAAATTTCACAATACAATAGTTAAATTTTAAATATGATTTATAATATTCACATTTACATACCTACTTCAACTTCTAGTTGAGGTTTATTTTCCCTTTCAATATATATATATATATATATATATATATATATATATATATATATATATATATATATATATTGTAATAGTTTATACCATATTCTCTACGAGCCTCAGTGTCTCTTGTTCGATCATATTTTCTCTTGAAATATATTTGATTTCCCATGATAATTTAGTCTACGTATATTTTAATAATCCAACCCAAAAAATTCAACTTCAAAATTTTGCAAAAAAAATCACTTTCAAAATTTAGATAAAAAATCTCACTTTCAAAATTTGGACCAAAAAATTCACTTTCAACATTTAGACAAAAAAAACTCACTTTAAAAATTTAGCACAAAAGACTTACTTTAAAAATTCAGCCCAGAACACTTAGTTAAAAAAAAAACTCACTTTAGAAATTCAACCAAAAAAATTTCCTATAAAAATTAAGCTCAAAAAGTTTCCTTTAAAAATTCAACCCAAAAGATTTAGTCTGAAAACTAAGTCCATATGAAGAAAGTGTGTGAAAATAATGTTTTGGCTCCGTTTATTTATGTCATTTAGTGAATTTTAGTTTTTTGGAGGGTCACATTGTTTTACTTTTGCGGCCGATGGAAATCATTGACCAATTTTCAGTCGAAATTTTAAAATAGTTCTGCCAAGCTCCCCTCCCATTTATATTAATAGACCACGACATCAAAAACAAGTTTGGTCAAATTATGAGAAAATTTTGGATGAATTTATACCTTACAACTCTGTAACAACTTGGCTCTGATCACCTTTCTCCAACTTTGGAATGGTTAACCTCAATCAAATTTGATTAGAACTAATAAAAAATTTTGCAGAATTGAATCTACTTTCAGCAGATATAAATTTTATGGAATTTCATAGATATTTATTAATTTTAATTAATTTTCTAATAAAATATGTGCAAAAAAATTCTGAAGGTCATTATAATTCAGTGAAATCAAAATTTTGTATCTTTCGAAATACACTGTAAAAAATATGAAAAACTTATGGTTCATTACATTGGTCTGTCTTTTGTAATTGGTAGATTTTAGATTTTTAGTTTTTAACTAATATGTTGTGAAATTTGACGCTATTCTAAATATATTCACAATCTGTAGTTTTTTCATATTGGTTCAGCTCAAAAAGTTCTAGCAATTATGATATGCATCGGTTGGTTTCGTAAATAAAACAATATCAAAGTAGAGTCTATCTAGATTGTTGCAACACATTTTTATTTTTTTTGCAAAAATACCAAGTTAACAAAAAATACACTAGTGCTAAAAACATGATTTTTTATGAATCCCTTCATTTTTAAAGAATAAACACTCAAATAATTGTTAAGTTGACATATCAAATGTGAATAAAAAAATTCCAAAAAATAAGTAATAGAAAGCTAATATAGTTTTTGAAAAGTTTTTTTTTTATTGTAAAATGAATTTCTAAATAGAAAAATTGCTTTAGCTTGCCGAATGTTGAAGAAGTTCTAAAAATTACTTCACCCTCATCACATGCATGGTGTCATCGGTGATGGGTTATGTGTGGTACCTAGATAGTGGAGCTTCTTTCCATATGACCCACAACAAATAATTATTCAGTAACTTAGAGGATAAGGATCTCCAAGTGCACATTGAGATGGGAGATGACATGAGGTATAAAACTAGTGGCATAGGTACAATTAACTTTCAAACGGACTCAGGTACTCCTCTGACATTAAAATATTTCATGCATGTTCCTATTTTTAAGAAGAATTTGGTTTTTCTTTTTATGTTGGAAGATCATGGCTATGATGTGATATTCAAGGAATAAAAGGCGTTCCTTCATCACAAAGCCACGAGACACATGAAAATATTGGTGTTTGGGTAAAGAAACTCTACAAATTGGATGTAGAAGATTGTGCTTCCTTGATCATGAAAGCATAGAAGGTGGAGAGCAGAGAGATCAGTGAGTTATGTCATAGGAGATTGAACCATCTACACCATGGCACTTTGAATATCATGTAATAGATTTCTACAGGAGTATCAAAGGGTGCATTTGAGCAATGAGATACATGAAAAGGGTGTACATTGGGGAATTATATCAAATCCACATTTCACGATAAGGAAAGTCAAGCAAAGACAATCCTTAAGAGAGTTCAATCAAATGTGTGCAGACCATTCACGATAGTCTTCACGTCAAAACATAGGAATTATGTGATTTTTGTAAATTATTTTTCACGCAAGTGTTGGATTTTATTGATGCACAAGAAATATCATACATTCTCCAAGTTTTGTGAGTTCAAGAAACTTATCGAGAAATATGCGCGGAAGAAGGCAAAGGCTCCAAGGAGAAAAAATGGTGGTGAATATGTCTCTAACGAATTCAAGAAATTCTTTGATTCGGAAGGAATTCAGAGGGAATTGATAACACCTTATAACCTACAAAAAATTGGGGTTGCTGAAAGGAAAAATAAAAGTATTGTGGGAGCAACACGACCTATGTTGCATGACCAGGGCCTACCGTTGCATCTATGGGTGGAAGCATGCAATACAATGATATTTGTGCAGAATAGAAGTCTCGATCGGATACTTGAGATGAGTACACCAGAGTAATATTTTTCAGGTAAGAGACCAAATGTGTTGCATTTTAAAATTTTCAATTCATTAGTTTATTTCCATGTGACCAAAGATTCCATGAAGAAGCTAGATCCAACAACTAAGTTTCCGATATTTGTGGAGTACAATGATAAACTTCACAATTATTGGGTGTACCTTCCAGCACAAAGGATGAAAAGAGTTAGAAGATATGTAAAATTTGATGAGGAGAAGGTCATAAAAATTTCCATTCAAAGGGAGCTCTAGTTTCATGCAGTTGAGGAGCTCTTGGATCCAAAATAAGAACCTTACACTACAAGGAAAAGATCCTCTAGTGGAGGTTATAAAGGAGGTTTTTAGTGTTATAAAATTGGCCAAAATTGTCAAAAAAACATTTTCTACAACATTCGTTTATGGTTATAGAGGTTTTGGCAAAGCTTTTAACGGAAATTCAACACAACTAAAAAAACATGGGTGGCCGAAGGTTATTACGGATGTTTTTTCCATCGGTGCGCTACTAGGGATTAAACGCATCGGTGCGTGTCATCTAGAAGGTAGCCCGGGGCGATCGAAGGAGAATGCATCGTGCTGTCAAGGTATACAACCACACCAGGCACAGTGTTGGTGATATAATGCATGGGGTCGTTCTAATTGGTCTTGGTATTTGTGTGGTGCCCATACATCGTCTCAACACATCGATATGTAGACTTATAGAAACACACCATTATGTAGTATCACACAAATGCACCAAGATTTATAATTGGTATCGGTATTTGTGTGGTGCCCATAGTTCGTACAAATGCACTGGTGCATAGAGCTACATAAATGCACCAATGCACACTATCAAACAAATGCATCGAGATTTATAATTGGTATCGGTATTTGTACAAATGCACCGGTGCGTAGTACCAGATAAATGCATTGGTGCACAGTACCACACAAACACACTAAAATTTTTAATTGGTTTTGGTATTTATGCAGTGACCATAGGTCATAGAAATGCACTGGTGCCCTTCAGAATACAAACGCATCGGTGTACAGTAACTGACACGCACTAGTGTTCATTTTGTATTTTTTAGAAACATCAACCTGTGACAGTGCAATTCTTGTGATTTTTTAAAATTCATTATTCATCAAAAGTCGACACATCTTATAAAAATATTCATATTAATTAAATTTTTATTAATTAATTTTTAATGTGATCTTTGGATTAATTTGTTATATCATATCATAATTATTGTGATTTTTTAAAATTCATTATTCATCAAAAGTCGACACATATATATCTTATAACAAAATTCATATGAATTATGTTTTTATTAGTGCATTTAAATGTGATGTTTGGATTAATTTGTTATATCATATCATCAAATTTCACATCTCTTCATTATAATATTTAATCATCCATAAATTTAATCAGCAGTGTTATTCCTATGCTCATATGTGGAAGACGTATCGTGCTTGAAACTATATATATATATATATATATATATATATATATATATATATATATATATATATAAGATAGTATTTTTCATGCAAAATGGGACAGATATTAGTATCCCTTTGTCTTTCAATTGGGACACTATGTCCATTACATTAAACAAAATTCCTAATTTCATAGGATAATATTTCAAAAAATACAACGCCTTGCTTTGATATCCAAACATAGTGATCATCATTCTTCGCTTGAACTATTGTCACTGCCAGAGCTACTTCCATGACTTGGGTTATTTTCAGGAATGTTTTGTTCACAGTGTTGATTTTTTTCTTCTCCTTCACCTTCTATCTACAAACATAAAAATAAACTGTAATGAGTGTGTATACATTGATGAGAATAATGAAAATTAAAATATTAAATAATACACATCAATGTAAATCGAAAAGAAATGATATACCATTGCAACAATTGACCCAGAAACCATACACATTCTTTCAAAACCATGTAACATGCCATCTTTCAAGATTTCATCTGTTGACGCAGTTCCATACTTTGTTTCCTGCAAGTTTTATTCCCCATAACAAATCATATATTTAAAATAAAAGTTTTTTTTTTTTATTAATTATAGACAGAGCTAAGTAAAAAAAGATCAATAGATGCTTACAAATTCCACAATTAATTTTTGATATGCCAACATAAACTCACAACCCATATTTAACCCAATTTCAATCAATCCATTTGATGGTTCTTCTTTGTATGTTAGCACCTGTTTGAAGACATTCAATGATGATTTTTGTAAAAGAACTTAAAAAATACAAAAATGAAATCTAGTTAATTAAGTTTTTATAAGGAAGTAACAATTACTCACAAACTTAGATATCAATCCTTTTCTTCCTTCTCATCCTGATTTCTGTGATGAATGGGTTCCATTTTCTTTTCTTTTCTGCCAGAAAATACTTGAAAATTAATATTTAATGCTAAATTATTTATTTATTATACCTAATGATCGGAAAATTCAATTATTACATATTATAGTTGAAGCACGTTGTTGTTGAGATGGCTCCTCCTGTGATGCAATTTTGTCCATTTCCTTGACCATCTCCTTGTACACCTTTTTGGACATTTCTACTGGCATATTTCTGATATCAGCTCATTCACCTTTTGAGATTTTCATAATCTTTCTGAAAATGTAACATCACAATAAACTATTTAATTTTTATATTGATATATGAAAAGTAAATATAACAAAAGTGATATTTATAAATAATTATAGACAAAAATTTAAAGGAATATTATTTTTTCATTCCTTATTTTTTGTTGTTGTTTGTTTTTTCTATTAAAAGTCTGACATGTCTTATTGACCAATTCGCTGGAAAATATTCCTGTAGTTTAGATAAAATTTGGTTCTTGGAATCATTGGAATGATTTTTGTATTGTAAGTGGAAATAATGTCTATACATTCGTTCCACTAAATCCCTCAGACTTTTGTAAAAGTTTTTCCCCCTTTCGTTAACCTCCAGCACCACTCCAGATGAGCTAAGGAGCAATTCATTTTTATTTCGATTGTCTATTTTTTTTCTTTTCTTAGAACAACATTCATTTTCTGAGTTGTTGGTCCCTGTAGAGAATTAAACATATGTGAATTAATATATTGTTTGAAACATGTGATCTAATAATTTTAAGTATATTATTAATGAAAATTAAAAAAAAAAACTCATATTGGATCGACAATATTTTTTCATTCACCCGATTCATCCTTTTGAAATTTTTGCATCAAGATTTTATGCTCTTCTAGTCCTAGATCGGAAATAATCTTATCAGACTTCATCATTTTGTGGATCTGCATGATACACAGTAAACAATACATATTAGGTAAACTTACATATAGTTCAAAAATATATATATTTTTTAAGAATTTATAAAGAACTTGCTCTTTTTGATTTTCTATATGTGTTATCAGTATTTTTGTTACTTTATCTCTTGTCAGTCATTTCTTTATTAATATGAAACTTGTACCATATCATTCATTAATATATTTATAAATAAATTGTCAAATTTTCAGGTAAAAAAAAATGTCAAGTAACCGGTGCACCATTCATTATGTACACACTGATGTCGATGCGCGGGGGCATTATAAACGCACCGCACAAATAGTATAATAGGCCGTTCGGTGTTCTATGTCAACAAGGAGCACCCGTGCATTACATGTTAAGCACCACACCGATTAACACAGAGAAAATAATAAAAATTGTTCAGTGTTAGTTTTTGTACCATAAACCGGTGCCATATTTTACATACGACGCACTCATAAAAAAAAAATTATTTTTTAGTTTTTTATCACATAGTACTTTCACAGTGTGCTGCGATAATACAATGCCTCGATGCGCTAGGGTATGGAGGACACACCGATGAAAAAAAAATATGTTTTTTTTTTAATTCATGCAAGGGCCGACATGGATTGGATCTGACTATGCAAGTCGTCTCGTGGGTTGGATGTCTTAGGTCTATATATAGCAATAAAAACCCTATAAATCTAAAATGAAAAGCCCTCATTTTGAAATCACAGAAAGATGGAGAAGAAAGGGCAGAAACAAAAATAATGTAGGGTTTGTTTCTAAAAATTGATTTTTTTTTTTGCGTGAAACAACACGTTCACGGTGCGCCATAATGAAATAGCACGCTGGTGCCATATTTTACATATGGCGCACTAATAATTTTTTTTATTTTTTTATTTTTTATCACATAGTACTTTGCGGTGCACTGGGATAATACACTACACCAGTGCGCTAGGTTATGCCGGATACACCGATGAAAAAAAAACTATTTTTTTTTTTAATTCACGCAAGGGACGACATGGATTGGGATCCAACTATGCAAGTCGTCCCATGGGTTGGATGTCTTAGGCCTATATTTAGCAATAAAAACCCTATAAAACTAAAATTAAAAGCCCTAATTCTAAAATCACAGAAAGAGGGAGAAGAAAGGGCAGAAACAAAAAGAATGTAGAGTTTGCTTCTAAAAATGGATTTTTTTATTATTTTGTTCAGAATAACACGTTCGTGGTGCGCCATAATGAAATAGCACACCAGTGACATATTTTACATATGGCACAATGATAAACAAAAATTGTTTTTTAATTTTTTATCACAAAGTACTTTCGTGGTGCGTGGGGATAATACAATGCACTGGTGCTCTAGGTTATGCCGGGCGCACCGATGAAAATAAAAATCTGGTTTTTTTAAAATTCATGTAAGGGCCGACATGGATTAGGATTTGAATATGCAATTCGTCCCGTGGGTTGGATGTCTTAGGCCTATATTTAGCAATACAAACCCTGTAAATCTAAAATGAAAAGTCTTAATTGTGAAATCAAGGAATGAGGGAGAAGAAAGGGCAGAAACAAAACGAATGTAGGGTTTGTTTCTAAAAATGGATTTTTTTAATTTTGTTTCTGAAAATGAAAATGAAATTGAAATTTTTTCTTACTGCGTAAAAAAGACTACAGAAAAAGTAAAAAAACAATAAACATTGATTTTTTTTTTTACTGTGTAAAACTATCTGCAGAAAAAGTAATAAAAACAATAAACTTTAATCACGAGATCGTTTGAAATTCTATGCTACAGGGTTTGAATCACCATAGGTTTGGAATTTTTATTGTCTTAATACTTCTTTTCAAACGTATTTCCCTACTCCACAATGCTCTCATGCTTTGTTTGCTCCAGGTATGTCTCCTGCAAATCTCTGGCTGAAACGTTTTGCAGAAATAGTTAAATAATGAAAATGTTTTAGTATTTAAAGAATTTTTTTATGAAATTAGGTTTTTGAAAATATTTTGCCGCCCATTTTTCAATTGACCACTTTTGTTTTCACTTAAAGAAAATAGAGTTACACTTTTTTTATTTGTGATTATTCGTTACCGGTGCATCACTTAATAACATCGCACCAGTGTGTCCATTTATAAAATGACACCGATGCGCCATAACGAAAATGCACCAGTGCGGTGATCTATACATTAGCACCGATAAGAAGAAGTCCATTTTTAAGGCACCGAAACTACTTTTAGGTGTGTGCACCAAAATTTATTATTTATTTTTCTCAAACGTAAGGAGAAAATATCATACTTATATCGAATGGAAAATTCTTCAAAATTCAGATCATTCCATAATATTTCTCAAAGTCGATCACAGAGTTCTCCCTATCCATCTTGAGATGTAACATTGACTTCATATTTTATCTATATTTTCATTATCTAATTGAATTTATGATTTTTATCCATGTCAATCATGCACACCTTAATTAAAGTTATAACGTATAAAAATTTACAGGTTCATGTAGATTCAACATTGAGTTCAAATGCACAAAATATCCAAACAACTTAAAAACATCGGAAGCTCTTATCAGCAGCTGCATACCACAAGGCACATTTGGTAGATGAAAATGGACAACTGCTTCACCCTGCCAATTGTAATAATATTTCATCTTCTAGCCACAATCCTGAGACAAAGATGCTAATAATTATAATTTTTTGGTATATTGAATAATGTAGTTATTTCAAATTCAAACCAATTAATCATGCAATATTTTCAACGTGGTTACTAAATATTGATATCATATATTTTGTACTAATCATGTTCAAATATTTTTTTTAAAATTATCAGGATTCTAGTGATGATGAGTGACCTACCTACCATCTTCTGTTGCACCCCATGACAATGTCAAATCGAGAGAAGACTTAATTAAGAGAAAAAATCGAAGAGGAAGGATACCAAGAATGGTTGAATCAACCACCGATTCAATTCCCACTACGTCCAAATTCACCAATTAGGAATGACTACAACAATAGTAGTTATTCACAAGCTGTAAATGGAGGCAATAAAATAGAGGTTGGTATGGATGATTACTTAAGGGATACGACTACCATGGAGACAATGTTGTTAGATGCATTCCAAAATGATAATCAGCTAGGGGATGATGCTCATAGCGCTGACACCTTTTTCGAAAGCCTTAATTTTTCTTCCACCACCCCTCTCTTTGGACCTGGTGGTCAATCAAAGTCTACCCAGTTGGGGACAATGATGTTACTGTAAAACTTGAAAGCAAAGTTTGGATTGTCAAATGCATGTTTCTCGGAAATTTTTAGGTAAGTTACCATAAAGTACTCCCTTATATAAATTTGAAATATAATCAGTACATTGCAATGAACATTACAAATGGTAAATTTTATGAATGTTAATAATTATATAGGCATTAATGTACATTAATTTATTAATATATTTTTCCATGATCACCAACTATAGGTTATTCAAAGATAAGGTTCTTCAAAGTGATAATGTCTTGCCCGATAGTTGCGAAGAGGGAAAGAAATTGTTGAACATGTTGGGTGTTGAGTACATATCATATCATGCATGTCCAAATGATTGTATTCTAAATAGAGGAGATTATACAGACAAATAAATGTGTCAGAAATGTGGGCATGATAGGTATGACAAATAAAAAAATAAGGGTAAATCACGTACTGGTCCTCCTTTTAAGATATTGAGGCACATGCCTATAATCCCAAGGATTCAAAGGCTCTTTCATTGCAAAGAATTAGCTATTTTGTAGGGATGGTATTCCTCAAATAGAAGTGAGTTGGGAGTTATGCGAATCCCAACTCATTCAATAGCCATGAAGCATATAGAGGATACATGGCCCGAAAAATTTAAGGATGAAGTACGAATTCTATGACTCAACATAGCTATGGATGGCTCAACCCATATTCCCTCCAGAACAACAACGATTCTATTTGGCCTGTAGTAGTGATCAATAACAATATCCCCCCATGGTTGTCCGTGAAGAATGAACATCTTATTTTGGCTCTCATAGTCCCTGGTAGAAGACAAGTGAAGAATATGGATGTCTACTTACAACCAGTGGTAGATGAATTGAAGGAATTATGGGATGGCATAAATGTATAAGATGTATCAAGACCCATCACAAAAGAGATGATTTTTACGTTGTATGGCATATGTGCTTACACGACACATGATTATACTTGATTAGGAGTTTGCTCTGGTAAATTACATGTTTAATTTATTGATTGGTTTATAAATGTAACAATATTCTTTCACATATTAGCTATTTAATTCATTGTAATATTTGTTTTGATCTTCATGACATTCTTTAACATGCCATGCATATTAATTATATACAATAATCTTGCAGGTCTTGTAACAAAAGGGCATTTTGGATTTAAATGTTGTGGACCTTCTCTGAAAGCTAGATGGTCCAAGGACCTACGAAAGCCAGTGTATGATTTCTCCGGGGTTCCTCCCAAAAGAACACCCATATAGATGAGAAGCATCCACTTTCAATGGTAAACTAGAGAGAACCCAAGGGCTCCAATAATGACACCAACTGAATGGCTTAGAGAATATGAGAGAGAGAAGGAGAAGGAGTTCATAGAAATGTTCGATTCAACCTATGTTCTATGATCCAGAATTCTTCAAAACCTATGTTGAGAAATTTCCCATTAGGATGAAAAGGAAATCTATCTTTTATAACCTCCCATAATGGGAGCATCTTATGATTACCCACTTATTAGATCCCATGCATATATTTAAAAATGTTTCATCTTATTTATGGAGGCACATATCATCGAAACAAAGTGACACATTGGTTGTTAGGAAAGATTTTATTACTTCAGAAACTAAAATGAAACATTGGCCAAGATGATTAGAAAGTACGGGATCAGAGGTAGACACTGGTCCCTCTAATTCATGGGTTTTCAAAGAAAGTGATGTCCCATGGATTTTTTAAAAAGATGATATTTCTTTGGTAAAGGAAGTTATAATTGGTGTGAGGGTGCCAACTTCATAGGAGTCTTCATTACGGCGCTACTTCACTGTGGATGACCATTTATCGGGGTTGAAATTACATGACCATTTGAATCTCCTACGAGTACGTATAATGTAAAAAGCATGATTTTATTATTTTTTACATTAATAAATTTAATCCCACGCAGGGATCATAAAACATAACTAATTTTGTATATTATTTCACACGTTTATAGCTTTGTAGTGTCATTATCGTTTGTTCATGCGTGGGTGTGTGAAACATGAATTCCCTCAAGACCTAGGACATGCCATATATAAATAATCTACATTTGTACGTTGGGTCATGTCAAAGGAGATTCATGTGGCTAGCATTCCATGGTGGTGTCAAGAGATAGTTGAGATTGTTTGTATGTTTGGGAAGGAACTCCCTATGATTTTCATGGACTTACAGGTTCATCTTCTAATCCACCTAGTAGATGAGGTTGAATTATTTGGGGTGGTTTCTTGTCGTTGGATGTTCTTCTTAGAGAGGTACATGAAGAAATTGAAAGGTTTTGTTTGACAAAGGGCAAAACCCGAGTGGTATATGGTAGAGGGGTACATATCGTATGAGTCTTTGTATTATGCCAGTGAGTATATCAAGCATATCAACAATAGACCAGGTGCGGTTATTTGAGACAATGAAAGGGATGAAGACAAAAGAGAAGGGGAGTTGCTCCAAATGAGTGGAAAATAACGCTTAATAAAGAGCAAGCGACTTATAATTTTTCAAATTTACACAAAGTTAATATTCATGTTGAACTTTGATGTAATGTATATTTTGATCTCTAAGTACTATATAATGTCGGTTAGATTTAATCAGCAAATGCATAAATTGAAGTAATCAATCAATTCTTTCTTTACAATTCTGAAGTGACACAACCGTGGGTCAGATTGTAGGAACAAAAGAGGATGAAATGGGATAGTGACAAGAAATAATTTAGACGTTTGAATGGTAGAAGTGTGCCTTATCCCAATCATTTAAAAGAAAATATGCCAAAAATATGCCCCAAAAGTTGGGTTGTTGACCAATTCAGAGAGAAATACATTGTAACCGGTCATTACCTGCGTGCTGAAGAGGATGCTCTAAACGTAGGGATTGAGTGCAGCAACTCAGTAATAATGTTTTTAATTTATAAGTAAATTTGAAACTTATAAGACATATATATTTCATATTTTAACTGTTGGGTTATTGTAAGACACATGACACTGATTTTTTTAACTGATCCGGATTTATGCAGGAACGCAACAGAATAAACACATAACCATAAATACAGAGATGCAGCGGAAATAACACTTCATTTCATTAATATCAAAGAACTGAAATTTGCTTACGAACTGATAAAATCTAAAACTAATGAGATGCTTTGGTAGCTATCCTGCGAGAAGAGAGATGTGGGTATTTCTGAACCTACGGCCTTTACACAATGAGGCGCGAGGCACATTTATTATTGAGAAACAATGGAGAACCCTAAACATCCCAAAAATCTAACCCTAGGAGATGAAGCGCCAAACTATATAGGCCGTTTGAATCAAATTAGTGTTTCAACTTCCCGGGGACGTAACAAGGCCTTATCTCCGTTGGCCTTATATATTACATCATTAGAAAATACTGTTCGAGGACTACCAAAATTGTCGAGATAAATTTTATCGAAAATTTGTTGTGCTTTCGTGCCCAAAAACGTCGTTTAGGGCCTCAAAACGGCTCCGGAAGTTCAGGACCCGAAAAACTGCTAAAAATAGTAAGTTATGCAAAAACTGAAAAACTGAAAGAGACAATGGTGGGGGCCCAAGTGGAATAGGCGGGTGGCCACCAATATCCACCTGGATCATTCCTCCCCCCTTAGGAAGCAATGGTCCACATTGCGTTAAGTTCCTCCATGAGATGAGGAAATTTCTGCTGAACTTGGTCCCTGGTGAACCACTTTCCTTGGTGCAGGAGTTGGCCAGCTTTGACAACCCGATACAGTTGGATCTGCTGTTGACGAGTGTTCTTGATTTACATGTCCATGATACAATCTGTGGTGGCCTGTTCCATGCAGTCTGGGTTTAACTCTGTTGGTGTGAGTTGTTCTGCAATGTCCGAGGTGTCCAGTAGAGGTGGAAAGTAAGGACGAAGGCGATCCACATTGAAGACTGGGTGCAGACCAAGGAATGGTGGAATACTAAGCTCGAAGGCATTGTTACCTACGGCCTTGGTGATGGTGTACGGCCCGTATCGGAGCGGGCGAAGCTTGCGGTGAGGTCCAGTGAGGCGCTCCTTCTGCAAATGTAGCCATACTTTGTCGCCCACCTGGAAGTGGTGTGGCACCCAGTGTTGATCATGGCGCTGCTTGTACTTCGCATTGGCTCTGTCCAATATATCATGAACCTGTTGGCGGATGTGTTGAATGCGCTCGATGAAGCTACTTGCTTTGTCAACTTCAGACTGGACATGAGCTGAATCGGCTTGAGCAGCTGCAAACGGCATGGCTATGTCAATGGGACATAGTGGTTGGAATCCCAAGCCCACCTGAAAGGGGCTATGGCCAATTGAACTGTGGAGAGCCCGGTTATAACTGTGTTGTACATAGGGGAGGCTCTCGTCCCATGTGCGTGGATGCTTTGAGTTGTACATGCGCAGAATGTGTACAATCATTCTGTTGACGACCTCTGTCTGGCCATCTGTTTGGGGATGGAACGCTGTGGACTTGGTGAGCTTTGTGTCCAACATTGACCAGAGGCTGGACCAAAATGTGCTGAGGAACTTGCTATCTCGATCTGATATGATAGACTGTGGGATCCCAAAGTGCACCCACACTCGTTCAAAGAAGAGTTTAGCAGTGGCTTCTGCTGTGATATTCTTCTTACAGACCGCCATGATGGCCATCTTCGAGAATCTGTCAACGACCACGAAAACACAGTCATTTCCATTCTTAGTAGAAGGCAGGCCCGACATGTAATCCATGGAGATGGATTCCCACGGTCGACTAGGGGTAGGTAGTGGAGTATATAGGCCTTGCTTCTTGATGGTCGGTTTGGCAATGGCACAAGCAGTGCAGGATCTGATGTGCTTCTCGACATCCTTTAGAAGGTTCGGCCAATAGAAATACTTCTGTAGTATTGCTACTGTTTTCTCGACCCCGAAATGCCCAGCGACTCGACTGTAGTGTGCTTCCCATATCATCTTGGCACGCTCGCTTGAAGGAACACAAAGGTGTCCCGGGTGACATAAAAGTGCATCTTGGAGGTGAAAATTTGGAACTTGCATACCCCCAAGAGTGCCTTGTAAGTGTGGCTGAATTTTGGGTCACTCTCATAGAGAAGCAGCCAATCAGAAGTCTCGTGCCCACAAGAGTTGAGCACGGTGGTGAGCGCCACGATTGGTGGTCGGCTGAGGCAGTCTGCAACATTATTGGTGCTACCCTTCTTGTACTTGATGTTCAAATGAAACTGTTGCAGATATGTGGACCACTTATGATGGCGATCATTCTGCAACTTCCCTTGTGTCTGTATGAACTGCAGGGGCCGGTGGTCTGTGTGGATGATTGTTTCCTTCCCCAAAATGTAATGCTTCCATTGTCGACGGGCTTGCACAATGGAATACATTTCTTTGTCATAGGTGGGATACTTGCGAACTGTCTCAGACAATGTCTCACTGTGATATGCCACTGGATGTCCCTGTTGAGTAAGAACTGCCCCAATAGCATAGTCGGAGGCATTTGTCTCGATCTCAAACGGCTGCTGCAAGTCTGGTAAGGTGAGCACTAGGGCAGAACAGAGGCGATTTTTCAATTCTTTGAATGCCTTCTGTTGAGGTTCCGACCAAAATAATTTTGCTCTCGCTCCTCCTTTGGTGACTTGACTCAAGGGCCAAGTGATATGAGAGAATCCCAACACGAATCTACGGTAGAAATTAGCAAGACCCAGAAAGCTGCGAAGCTCTGTTATAGTAGTCGGGGCTGGCCAATCCCGAATGACTTGGATCTTGGCTGGATCCACATGCACCCCCCTTTCATCAATAATGTATCCCAGATATTGAACCTGGGTCATGCCAAACGTGCACTTCTCAAAATTGGCACACAACTTGTGTTGCCGCAGTGTTTGGAGGACTTGTCGGATGTGATGAAGGTGCTCTTCCCAAGTCTTGCTGAAGATCAGAATGTCATCCAAGTACACCACTACGAATGAGTTGGTGAATGGGCGCAAGATGTCGTCCATCATCCTCATGAAGGTTGCGGGAGCATTCGTCAACCCGAAAGGCATGACCAGCCATTCAAAAAGGCCTTCCTTAGCTTTGAAGGCAGTCTTCCACACATCAGAGGGTTCAATTGGTGCCTGGTGATACCCAGACTTCAGGTCGATCTTACTGAAATATTTTGCACCTTGGAGTTGGTCCAGAAGGTCATCAATCCGTGGGATTGGGTACCTATTCCGGACAGTGATCTTGTTCAGCGCCCGATAGTCAATACAAAGTCTCCACGTCCCATCCTTCTTCTGTACCAACACGATCGGGCTCCCACAGGGCGATGAACTTGGTCTGATGTGACCTTTCTGCAACAGCTCCTGAATCTACCTCTTGATTTCATCATTTTCGAGAACAGAGCGTCGATAGATCGGTCCATTGGGTAGTGGCGCACCTGGGGTCAGATCAATCGGGTGCTTGACCTGGCAGTGCAGAGGAACCCCTGTGGGTGAGGTGAAGATGTCTCCGTACTCCTCCACGACCTTATCCATTTGTTGTTGTCGTGCAGAGGGGCCCTGTCTGGAGGTCGTGGCCACAGTCTTCTTCTTGCCCTGGGGGCGGATCATCAGGAAAACGAATTTCCTGGTTTGGGAGATGAGCTTACTACATTGTTTTGCAGTAACCAAAGAGATAGTCGTAGGAGGTGGTACCTCTGGTATCCTGTACAACTTATTTCCCAAAGTAATAATAACAGCACGAGGTCGAGACTCATACACGGCATGACGCTTCCACAAGTATGGTTGTCCTAATAATACATCAGAAACATCAATAGGAGCAACATCACATAATACCTCATCCGTGAAGGGCTTGATGCTATAGGGAAGGCGACACTGCTGGGTGACGCGGAGATCTCGTCCTTGGTGAAGCCACCCGATGGTGTATGGATGTGGGTGAGCTGTGGTCGGCAAGCCCAACCGCTTCACGGCGTCTGCTGAAATGAGGTTCTTTTGGCTCCCCTTGTCGACAATGAACTGTACAGGGGAGCCCTTTACCCACATCTGGGAGTGGAAGAGACGTTCCTCCTCCTCTGGATCTTCCGGTTCCTCCTTCTGGACCTTTGTAGTGGCAACGGTGGCGTTGGGCTCCGCATCAATAATCTGTTTCCCTTTTTCATTCCCCGTTTCAGGTTCTGATTCGGAGTCAGAGCATGCATCTGACTCAGAAGCCCTCATCTCGGCCACTAGCGACTGCTTGGCCCGACACTCACTTGTGTTGTGAGTGGAGCTCTTATGGAACTCACACCACTTTCCGTGTCCTTCTTTGGCTTTGCGGTGCTGTTCTTTTCTTGTGGCTTCGATGAGTTGTCTTTAGCCGCCATGCCTTGGCTCTGTCCTTTGTTCTACGGTTTGGAAGCACCTTTCCCTTGCTTTTGATTCGCAGATCCAAAGTCTCGCTTCTTCTGCTTGAATTTCTGCTCAATCTTGGCAGCATACCGGTATGCCGTACCCAGCGAGGAGATGTCGAAAGTCCATCTCTGAATGTATAAATGGAGGGCAGTGATGCACCTTTAAATCACCTGCAGATCTTGCATTACCCAACTTTGTGCGCAGGGTATGGAACAGATTCGTCAGCTAGTGCACATCTTGATCCCTTTGTTGTCGCAGCGTGGTCCATTGTATGTACTTGTCCTCATAGCTCCCTACGGGATAGTACTGTTCCTTGACGGCGTCTCGAAAAGAATTCCAAGTTGGTACAGCCGAGAACAGAGAGGGTTCTGTCTGGTCCTTGTTCTCACAGTAGGTTTCCCACCAGTCCTTAACATGGGGGGTAGCTTTGAGGAGTGAAAAAATAATCTTCTCCCGGTCTGAAAAGTCATGAAGAGAGAAATATCCTTCTAATAGATTCAACCATCTATCTACGGCATCTGCGTCTATTTGACCCTCAAATATGGGAATGTCAAAATTTACTTGTACCTTAAAGGGAGTCGCAACTCCAGAGTGGCTACTGGATGCAGATGCGCCGCCGGTGGGCAGCCGTTGAAGGATCTGAACAAAGCTATCCATCATCGCGTTCCTTTGTTTTTCGAGGGCCTCCTCGAGCAATATTTTGATAGGATCTCCTGCTCCCTCATCTTTCTTTTCGTCCCCCATGGGCGTCCGTCGAGGTTTGCGAGGCTGATCTTGCAAAGGTTCCACCAGATCAAGCCCTAGCTCCTTATACCCCGACCTCGTTGGGGACATGCGAAGAAGGATCGAGAAAAAGCAGACCGCTCTGATACCACTGATCCGGATTTATGCAGGAACGCAACAGAATAAACACATAACCATAAATACAGAGATGCAGCGGAAATAACACTTCATTTCATTAATATCGAATAACAGAAAGATGCTTACAGACATAATGGAAATAAAATAGCTAGGGTGCTGGTAGCGAATCTCTGAGAAGAGATGTGGTGGCTACGGACCTCTGAACTGCTTTACAATGAGGCGCGAGGGCCTATTTATTATTGAGAAACAATGGAGAACCCTAAACATCCCAAAAACCTAACCCTAGGAGATGAAGCGCCAAAACTATGGGCCCGTTTGGGTAAATTGGTGTTTCAACTTCCCAGGGACGTAACTTTGGCATACTATCTCCGTTTGACGCATATGATACATCATTAGAAAGCTCTATCCGAGGACTACAGCTGTCGGGACGAATTTTATCAGAAAATTTGTTGGCGCTTTCGTACCCAAAAAACGTCGTTTAGGGCCTCAAAACGGCTCCGAAAGTTCAGGACCCGAAAAACTGCTAAAAATAGTAAGTTATGCCAAAACGGAAAAACTGAAAGAGACAATGGTGGGGGCCCAAGTGGAATAGGCGGGTGGTCACCAATATCCACCTGGATCATTCCTCCCCCCTTAGGAAGCAATGGTCCACATTGCGTTAAGTTCCTCCATGAGATGAGGAAATTTCTGCTGAACTTGGTCCCTGGTGAACCACTTTCCTTGGTGCAGGAGTTGGCCAGCTTTGACAACCCGATACAGTTGGATCTGCTGTTGACGAGTGTTCTTGATTTGCATGTCCATAATACAATCTGTGGTGGCCTGTTCCATGCAGTCTGGGTTTAACTCTGTTGGTGTGAGTTGTTCTGCAATGTCCGAGATGTCCAGTAGAGGTGGAAAGTAAGGACGAAGGCGATCCACATTGAAGACTGGGTGCAGACCAAGGAATGGTGGAATACTAAGCTCGAAGGCATTGTTACCTACGGCCTTGGTGATGGTGTACGGCCCGTATCGGAGCGGGCGAAGCTTGCGGTGAGGTCCAGTGAGGCGCTCCTTCTGCAAATGTAGCCATACTTTGTCGCCCACCTGGAAGTGGTGTGGCACCCGGTGTTGATCATGGCGCTACTTGTACTTCGCATTGGCTCTGTCCAATATATCATGAACCTGTTGGCGGATGTGTTGAATGCGCTCGATGAAGCTACTTGCTTTGTCAACTTGAGACTGGACATGAGCTGAATCGGCCTGAGCAGCTGCAAACGGCATGGCTATGTCAATGGGACATAGTGGCTGGAATCCCAAGCCCACCTGAAAGGGGCTATGGCCAATTGAACTGTGGAGAGCCCGGTTATAACTGTGTTGTACATAGGGGAGGCTCTCGTCCCATGTGCGTGGATGCTTTGAGTTGTACATGCGGAGAATGTGTACAATCATTGTTGACGACTCTGTCTGGCCATCTTTGGGGATGGAAGAGTTTGTGGACTTGGTGAGCTTTGTGTCCAACATTGACGGTGGACCAAAATGTGTTGAGGAACTGCTATCAGATGCGATATGATGGGCTTGTGGGATCCCAAAGTGCACCCACTCGTTCAAAGAAGAGTTTAGCGTGAAGCCTGGCAGCGATATTCTTCTTACGGGCCGCCATGATGGCCATCTTCGAAATGTCAACGACCACAAAAACACAGTCATGTCCCTACTTAGTAGAAGGCAGGCCCGACATGTAATCCATGGAGATGGATTCCCAAGGTCGACTAGGGGTAGGTAGAGGAGTATATAGGCCTTGCTTCTTGATAGTCGGTTTGGCAATGGCACAAGCAGTGCAGGATCTGATGTGCTTCTCGACATCCTTCCGAAGGTTCGGCCAATAGAAATACTTCTGCAGGATTGCTACTGTTTTCTCGACCCCGAAATGCCCAGCGACTCGACTGTAGTGTGCTTCCCATATCATCTTGGCACGCTCGCTTGAAGGAACACAAAGGTGTCCCAGGTGACATAAAAGTGCATCTTGGAGGTGAAAATTTGGAACTTACGTGCCCCCCAAGAGTGCCTTGTAAGTGTGGCCAAATTCTAGGTCACTCTCATAGAGAAGCGGCCAATCAGAAGTCTCGTGCCCACAAGAGTTGAGCACGGTGGTGAGCGCCACGATCGGTGGTCGGCTGAGGCAGTCTGCAACATTATTGGTGCTACCCTTCTTGTACTTGATGTTCAAATGAAGCTGTTGCAGATATGTGGACCACTTCTGATGGCGATCATTCTGCAACTTCCCTTGTGTCTGTATGAACTGCAGGGGCCGGTGGTCTGTGTGGATGATTGTTTCCTTCCCAAAAATGTAATGCTTCCATTGTCGACAGGCTTGCACAATGGAATACATTTCTTTGTCATAGGTGGGATACTTACGAACTGTCTCAGACAATGTCTCACTGTGATATGCCACTGGATGTCCCTGTTGAGTAAGAACTGCCCCAATAGCATAGTCAGAGGCATCTGTCTCGATCTCAAATGGCTGCTGCAAGTCTGGTAAGGTGAGCACTGGGGCAGAACAGAGGCGATCTTTCAATTCTTTGAACGCCTTCTGTTGAGGTTCCGACCAAAAGAATTTTGCTCTCGCTCCTCCTTTGGTGACTTGACTCAAGGGCCAAGTGATATGAGAGAATCCCAACACAAATCTACGGTAGAAATTAGCAAGACCCAGAAAGCTGCGAAGCTCTGTTATAGTAGTCGGGGCTGGCCAATCCCGAATGACTTGGATCTTGGCTGGATCCACATGCACCCCCTTTCATCAATAATGTATCCCAGATATTGAACCTGGGTCATGCCAAACATGCACTTCTCCAAATTGGCACACAACTTGTGTTGCCGCAGTGTTTGGAGGACTTTTCAGATGTGATGAAGGTGCTCTTCCCAAGTCTTGCTGAAGATCAGAATGTCATCCAAGTACACCACTACGAATGAGTTGGTGAATGGCCGCAAGATGTCGTCCATCATCCTCATGAAGGTTACGGGAGCATTCGTCAACCCGAAAGGCATGACCAGCCATTCAAAAAGGCCTTCCTTAGCTTTGAAGGCAATCTTCCACACATCAGAGGGTTCAATTGGTACCTGGTGATACCCAAACTTCAGGTCGATATTACTGAAATATTTTGCACCTTGGAGTTGGTCCAGAAGGTCATCAATCCGTGGGATTGGGTACCTATTCCGGACAGTGATCTTGTTCAGCGCCCGATAGTCAATACAGAGTCTCCACGTCCCATCCTTCTTCTGTACCAACACGATCGGGCTCCAACAGGGCGATGAACTTGGTCTGATGTGACCTTTCTGCAACAGCTCCTGAATCTGCCTCTTGATTTCATCATTTTCCAGAACAGAGCGTCGATAGATCGGTCCATTGGGTAGTGGCGCACATGGGGTCAGATCAATCGGGTGCTTGACCTGGCAGTGCAGAGGAACCCCTGTGGGTGAGGTGAAGATGTCCCCGTACTCCTCCACGACCTTATCCATTTTTTGTTGTCGTGCAGAGGGGCCCTGTCTGGAGGTCGTGGCCACAGTCTTCTTCTTGCCCTGGGGGCGGATCATCAGAAAAACGAATTTCCTGGTTTGGGAAATGAGCTTACTACATTGTTTTGCGGTAACCAAAGAGATAGTCGTAGGAGGTGGTACCTCTGGTATCCTGTACAACTTATTTCCCAAAGTAATAATAACAGCACGAGGTCGAGACTCATACACAACATGACGCTTCCACAAGTATGGTTGTCCTAATAATACATCAGAAACATCAATAGGAGCAACGTCACATAATACCTCATCCGTGAAGGGCTTGATGTTATAGGGAAGGCGGCACTGCTGGCTGACGCGGAGATCTCGTCCTTGGTGAAGCCACCCGATGGTGTATGGATGTGGGTGAGCTGTGGTCGGCAAGCCCAACCGCTTCACGGCGTCTGCTGAAATGAGGTTCTTTTGGCTCCCATTGTCGGCAATGAACTGTACAGGGGAGCCCTTTACCCACATCTGGGAGTGGAAGAGACGTTCCTCCTCCTCTGGATCTTCCGGTTCCTCCTTCTGGACCTTTGTAGTGGCAACAGTGGCATTGGGCTCCGCATCAATAATCTGTTTCCTTTTTTCATTCCCCTTTTCAGGTTCTGATTCGGAGTCGGAGCATGCATCTGACTCAGAAGCCCTCATCTCGGCCACTAGCGACTGCTTGGCCCGACACTCCCTTGTGTTGTGAGTGGAGCTCTTATGGAACTCACACCACTTTCCCGTGTCCTTCTTTGGCTTTACGGTGTTGTTCTTTTCTTGTGGCTTTGACGGGTTGTCTTTAGCCGCCATGCTTTGTCCTTTGTTCTGCGGTTTGGAAGCACCTTTTCCTTGCTTTTGATTCGCAGATCCAAAGTCTCGCTTCTTCTGTTTGAATTTCTGCTCAATCTTGGCAGCATACCGGTATGCCGTACCAAACGAGGAGATGTCGAGGAACTCCATTTCCTCCTGAATGTATCTGTGCAGACAGTTGCGATACTTTAGCACCAAATGTTTCTCTGAATCTTTGATACCCAACTTTGTGCGCAGGGTATGGAACAGATTCGTCAGCTCATGCACATCTTGATCCCTTTGTTGTCGCGGCGTGGTCCATTGTATGTACTTGTCCTCATAGCTCCCCACGGGATAGTACTGTTCCTTGATGGCGTCTCGGAAAGAATTCCAAGTTGGTACGGCCGAGAACAGAGAGGGTTCTGTCTGGTCCTTGTTCTCACAGTAGGTTTCCCACCAGTCCTTAACATGGGGGTAGCTTTGAGGAGTGCAAAAATAATCTTCTCCCGGTCTGAAAAGTCATGAACAGAGAAATATCCTTCTAATAGATTCAACCATCTATCTACGGCATCTACGTCTATTTGACCCTCAAATATGGGAATGTCAAAATTTACTTGTACCTTAAAGGGAGTCGCAACTCCAGAGTGGCTACTGGATGCAGATGCGCCGCCGGTGGGCAGCCGTTGAAGGATCTGAGAAAAGCTATCCATCATCGCGTTCCTTTGTTTTTCGAGGGCCTCCTCGAGCAATATTTTGATAGGATCTCCTGCTCCCTCATCTTTCTTTTCGTCCCCCATGGGCGTCCGTCGAGGTTTACGAGGCTGATCTTGCAAAGGTTCCACCAGATCAAGCCCTAGCTCCTTATACCCCGACCTCGTTGGGGACATGCAAAGAAGGATCGAGAAAAAGCAGACCGCTCTGATACCACTGATCCGGATTTATGCAGGAATGCAACAGAATAAACATATAACCATAAATATAGAGATGCAGCGGAAATAACACTTCATTTCATTAATATCAAAGAACTAAAATTTGCTTACAGACAGAATGGAAATAAAACTAGCTAGGGCACTGGTAGCTATCTCTGAGAAGAGATGTGGCGGCTACAGGCCTCTGAACTGAGTTACAATGAGGCTCGAGGGCCTATTTATTATTGAGAAACAATGGAGAACCCTAAACATCCCAAAAACCTAACCTTAGGAGATGAAGCGCCAAAACTATGGGCCCCGTTTGGGTAAATTGGTGTTTCAACTTCCCAGGGACGTAACTTTGGCATACTATCTCCGTTTGACGCATATGATACATCATTAGAAAGCTCTATTCGAGGACTACAGCTGTCGGGACGAATTCTATCAGAAAATTCGCTGGCGCTTTCGTACCCAAAAAACGTCGTTTAGGGCCTCAAAACGGCTCCGGAAGTTCAGGACCCGAAAAACTGCTAAAAATAGTAAGTTATGCCAAAACGGAAAAACTGAAAGAGACAATGGTGGGGGCCCAAGTGGAATAGGCGGGTGGCCACCAATATCCACCTGGATCATTAACTTTGTTATAATAGGTGCATTTTTTCCCATCTATGTGGGCATATGGACACCTTATTCGCACATAAAATGTCGATGCTAGAAACATCACACAAGATTGTGGAGTGGAATTTGAGTTTCATTAATCTAGTCGATATAGCCATCATGATCAAAACCTAGTACAAGGGACGTTAGGTTACGTCGGAAAGATACATGGGATCACTGAAGTGGATTTCTCTTATTTTTTTAGGTGTAAGTTGTGGGACACATTTCATCAGAATAATGTAAAGGAAGATCGCGATAGTAGGCTGATATGTATCAACTCTAGAAAGATGTGGGATGATGCTAAGGAGCCCTATGTTTTCCTCAAACACTGTAAAGAGGTGTTTTTTTACCCAGATGTGTTGGATGGGGATTGGTGGTTCGTATTGACACATGAACCTAGATCAAAACAAGTTTTTGAGAAAAATAGTGTTATCATGCCATGTGAGCTACAAGATAATGAGGGCAATCATGAGAACTAAGAGTGATATGGTACATGTGTTATTTCATCAATATTTATACTTTTTAAGATGGGTTTTTCGAAACATTATAATATGTATTTTGAATTAATTGGCAATTTGCATTGTGTTAACGTTAAAATCAATATTTCACTTGATAATTTGCAATTATGTTGATCTCAAAAACAATGGCGTACTGTATAATGTTTTTTTTTTGTATGTAAGATCATAGTAAAATAATGATAATTCTAAAGTACATGAATTTATTTGCATTATTTTCTAAACTTTATTATGTTAGAACAATTCATATTATTCTAGATTTATTATTTTTCAATTATTTAAAATTTTACAAATTTACAAATTCAAAATTTTTAATAAAACGATTTCACATTAATAAAATTAAAATTTTACAAATATTTTACATACAATTAGAATTAGAATTAGAATTAGAATAACAATTCTACAATTTCACGTACAATTACAATTACAATTACAATTACAATTTTAGAATTTTACATATATACAATTACAATTTTACAAATTAAAAATTTACAATTATAATTACAATTTTACAATTTTACATATATACCATTACAATTAAAATTTTAGAATTTTACATACAATTAAAATTACAAATATTACAATTTTACAATATCATGATCATTTAATATTAAATTAATTAATAAAAATCACATTCATGATAACCATTGTACAAATATCATATTTGGCTAAAAAACACATTCAAAATCGCTAACATCATCATGATCATTATCATCTAACAAAACACAATTAACATTATATATTAACATCATCACAACACAAATATCAAATATACTGCATCCCATGTGAAATAACTGCTACCACATACAAATCTATCTGCAAGTTGCACATTAAATGAACATATCTAACATGACCTAACAATATACACATCATGATGTTCACCAACATGTAAATTAAGTACAACTGCAACATGAACATAAAATACATGGAACATATATATATATATATATATATATATATATATATATATATATATATATATATATATATAACTGAATAATGTCAAAAATATACAACTGTAATATAAATTTCATGGATCAACTAGTGGTACATCATCAATAATAGTACTAGTAGAGGCCTTCTTAGTCAATGGTGCAGCCTTGACGGTCGATGGTCCAACCTGCTCATGATCATGAGTACTATTGGATGGCACTATAGGCTACCGATTGGACATAGCCGATGGTCCAGCCTGCTCTCCATGACAACTGGTGCTCGATGCTAGTGAAAGCTGCTCATCTGGTGCAGCACGAGGGGAATGATTGTCAGATGATGAGTCGCTACTCGCAGACCGTCGATCATGTGCTACGTCTCAACCATGCCTATAATGTGCAATGGTCCTCCTCAGGCGCATAACTAAGGTCATAGCTCCTATGACATGACGCATCATGTTGTACATGTCACGTGACATGCCTCTCCACATATGTAATAGCCTACCATCGGCCTGTATGTCTCCCATATTTGCAAGCCTGATGCTTGCTTCAACAATCAATGTAGTGAGTTGGTCAGCCAACTCCATCCTATATCTACTATCAGGCTGACTGCACCTAGCTAAAGGTGGTACCAGTGCACTAGCAAGAGAAGGAGGTGGTACCGGCCTCCTGATGATCCTCAACATCTGGCATGCCCTGATCATCATCAGAATCCACACCTAGATCATGTGGTGGTGTCAGCATGTCCTCGCCATCAAAAGACCCAATGTTTGCAAAATATATACAAGTACACAAAAATAATTAGACAATTTCATTACAAAATTTAATAATAAAAAAATTAAAGAACATGTTAGAATAAATTTAAATAAAACAATAATATTACCTCTATCATCCGACGGCTCATATTCTGTGAAGAGGATGTTGGCACACCCTTACCAATCCAAAAAAACATAAGGACAGGGGACCATAATGAAGGGATGCTCGTCAACACTGGCTAGCAACTCGAGTGCAACATACTATATCCTTGTTGGAAATAAAGTCTTGCCTGTATTGGGAATCATCTGCCCCCACATGTGCATACGTGCCTCAAACGTCAGCCTACGAGGCTACCGAAAAAAGGTAGGCCTCATTTCTAGAAACCTATAAAAAAATAAACAAAAAAGCTCTGAAGCAAAAGGGAAGTCGACCCTCCCTTGTGCATGAACACGACATCTATCTAACGATGTACAGAACTGCCGCAAGAAAATGGCAGACCACCTGACAAGTCATGGCTCCTATACTAAAGAATCAACATAATATATAAGCGAGCAAATAATGCATTGTGCATCACTGGTGTTGTGTGAAATGGTCTAAATGAGAAGCGAGAGGCACCTCACCTCCTGACTACCAAATGCACCAATACGTAACTGATTTCCGGAGACCTGAAAATCTAAAGGAGACAATATATATGTGCTAATGTATCTCTGGGAGTACACTAACTGACTCCCTGCTGCATAGCCAACTGGAACCTTTGAGAATGAGGGAAAATCCACCCCTCTCCTCGATAGCCCTGTAATGAAATATATGTCCTCCTCAGTGGGCGTGTACCATTGATTAGGACCAACCTGGAAATCCTGTCGATGGGTTTTCCACATATGGATAAGATGTCTCAAAAACAAACCATGGCCATTTAGGGAAGTAGCCTCCTCATATAACTTGAGGAGGTCTACCTGCCTTAGGAGCCCCTGGGTAGCTACTATAATAGGGCAAGGGTACGCATCTCTCTCTCTCTCTCTCTCTCGTGCCCCCCACAGGCGAACCATGTTATACTGCAATTCCTGTTGTTGTTGTTATTCCCCCTCTTGTCTCCTTTCATGTCTCTGAATGATTGACATATTAAATACAATTTTTTTATTAAATGATACATGTATTTATAAATATAGATATATAATTTTTTTTTTGGAAAATCAAAAACAAAAAAAGTCAGTGCACCACAAAAAACAGGCATGCACTGGTCCTAGTACATTTTTTTATGGAGCGCACCAGCGGTGGTCCACCATATAATTTTCAACACACCAACGACATTGCTCGTGAAAATTTTCAGCACACCGTTGAATATGTACAGTGTCAAGAGTACGGTGCGCTGACTAAACTGTATGCCCCAGGGCATATAGTTTGGTTAGCGCACTGACCTCCTGACATCATTACATAGTCAAAAGTGTGGTATTTTACTAGGCCACATCATTGATCCTGTCAAAATGTGGAATGCGGTGCACTGACAAAAATACCCACCCCGGGGCAGATATTTAAGTCAACGCTCTGTGTTTCTGCTATACCACATAGTCAATAGTCCGGCCGGGTAAATGACTGCACCACACTTCTTAATTTTTTTTTAAAATAACACAGTGCGCCTTTAGGGACTGCCCCGGTACCGGTGCATATACCTTTAGCACCGGTGGTAGTGCGACCTGTAAATTTATAGGCAGCACCGCAAAGCAGTGCGAGCCAAACGGCTCGAGTGCACTACACGACAAATATTTTTTTTCTTTTAAATGGTTAATTTTAAGGTTATTTGAAATTATAATTCTCTAAAAGGCTTAATTATGGAAAAAAAATAAAAATACCTGTACATTTGGCCATCGAGGAGGCATATTGGCTGTAGAATTTCCAAAAGAAACATTTCCCACCGTTTTGCAAAATTCAAGCTGGAGATTGGTGGGAAATGCATAGAAGCAGTGCGTGCAATGGGTGCAATGGGAGCACCAATTTCAAGGCATCTCAGACAAGGATAAATTGCACAGGTGCTTGAGAGCTCTGGAGCACTGAGAAAAGTGAAAAATGCGGTTTTTTGGCCATATTTTTTTCTTTATTTAAACTTGTTCTGGTGCACGAGGTTTTATAGGCACGCCGGTGCTGTTTCTTAAGACTACACCGAGTGGTTTCTATTTTGGCACGGTGTTTTATGAGGCACCGGTGTGGAAGAGCTGTAAAGCACTGGTGCACTACGGTAATAAGATGCATCGGGTGGGTGTGTACGGAGCGCACGGTGGCCTGTGTGCCAATGTTTTTTGTGCACCGGTGCTTTCTCTTGTTGAACACAATGGTGCGGTTTAGGATGATGACTGAATTGGACGAAAAGCATCCAAAAAAACCTTTGCCCACCAACCTCCTCTAGTAACCTCTGCTAGAAACAGATGTCTGAGGTATTTTTATAAGGGCTTCCTCAAAAACATCCTCTAGAGGGTCTTTTCCTTGTAGTGCTAAGATGTGGAACAACCAGAGGCAGAGGTGTAGAGAGTAAAGTACCCACTCATGCGAAGACATCCCGATATGGAAGGAAGCACACTAGAGAGGCTGACAGGTTGTTTCTTTATACTAGAGAGAATGTGGGGGCACCCACACCGCAACATGGGCATAGAGTATCCTTAGAGTGGTACATAGGATACATGGCTCTTATGAACGAAGGTGTATTGATAGAACCATCCTTTTGTGAGGAAGCAATGCAAAAACTAGTTTGGTTTGATGCCTTTTTTATGAGTATGAATCCATTATTAGAAACAATGCATGGGAATTTTTCCTAAGATCAAATGGGAATATCGTTGTAAGATCCAGGTGGATATACAAGGTGAAGCAAGTAGCAGATGGGAGTGTGGAGAAACACAAGGCTAGATTTGTGGCCAGAGGATTCCCTTAGGTGGAGGGGATTGATTATGATGAGACTTTTGAACTAGTCACAAGGTACTCATCAATTAGATCCATCCTTTCACTTTTAGTGTAGATGGGATGGAAGATACATCAGATGGATGTAAAGGCAACCTTACTCAATGGGGTGATCGAGGAAGAGGTGTGCATTGAGTAGACGTAAGTTTTTTAGAATTTAGATAGAGAGTCACATGTGTGCAGACTGAAAATAGCACTATATGGGCTAAAGTAAGCACCTCGTGTTTGGCACACAAAGATCGATAGCTACTTAGCCAAGTTGGGCTTCACCAAGGGTGAAGTAGATGTGAACCTTTACCATATTGTGTTAGAAGGAAACATTTTGAACATTTTACTTTAAGTCGATGATTTGATACTAACAAGTGATGAACATCTCATCAATTCTTGCAAACAGGATCTTTGAAGAAAATTTGAGATGAAGGACATGGAGATCTTGCACTATTTCCTAGGATTGGAAATATGGCAATGATATGGGGAGAATTTTTTATCTCAGGGAGAGTATGCCAATGATATTCATGGGAAGTTCCACATGGAGGACATCAAATCCATGGAGACTCCTCTAGCAGGAAACTAGAGGAAGGAGGATGCTACTTGAGGTGATGTAGTATATACTACTGTCTACATGCAGGTTTTGGGTTCACTCATGTATTTGGTGAGCACACGAACAAAAATATGCTATGGGGTTAGCCATCTTAGTCAAGCTATGGTAAAGCCTACCAATATCTTTTAGAAGGAAGGCAATAATGTGTTGAGATACCTCAGAGGCACTACATAGTTTGGGCTATGATACATACGAACAAAGGGAGTGAAGCTTCAAGGCTTCATGGATGCATATTGGGTATGGATTCTATCTGATAGGAAGAGCACATCAAGGGGCATCTTCAAAATAGGATCAGATGTAGTTTCCTGGTACAACAAGAAGTAGATATCAGTTTCACTTAGAGCAACAGAGGTAGAGTACACGACAACCAGTCAAGGATCATGTGAGGCCATATCGATGAGGAAGATGCTTTTTGGTTTGTTTCATCTACAAATGGATCCGATGATGAGTTATTTTGATAACCATAGTTACATCAAATTCTCGGTTAATACAGTTTTTCATGACAGGTCTAAGCATATTGATATTCAGTATCACCATCTCAGAGATTGTGTGAAGAGGCAGATTATGTGGTTACAATAAATTCCCACAGAGGAGCAGGATGCAGGCATCTTGATGAAGGCACTACCATGAAACAAATTCAAGTTCCACAGAGGCAAGATCGGGGTAGAAGAAAATCCCTTTATTATTGAGAGGGAGTTTTGAAATGGCAACAAGAAATGACTTCTAATTAAATTTTCCCTTTATTAAATTAGAAGGAAAATGTAATTCCACATCTTATGACAACTTTTATGATTTAAATGAGTTAGGAACACTTAGTTAGCTTAGAAAATTTGAGTTTAGGGTCAAACTAGAGGCATATAGAGTTCTCCCTAAGTTTTAGAGGCTCCAGTTGCATTTTATTTTGAGTTGTAATTAGTCATTAGGGGAATTTTGAGGTCTAAAATGGGCCTCCTAAGAAAAATGTACAACAAAATTAAAATTTATAAGAACCAATAGTATTCAAGATGATGATGTCAACCATGGGGGATGATTCACCATTTTTGGAGTAATAAAGTAAAAATAATTAAAAATAATAAAATAATAAAACTACTTTTTCAACTCATATTGTCAAATTATCTCCCTAAGTTTTTACTCAAATTTTGAGAGGGAGTACTCATTGGATGCAAAATTTAATTCCTCATCGAAGGAGTACCCATCTTGCATACTTTTGATGGACCATACTACACAAAAAATGAGAAATACATGAAAAAAATGTGTTTGCAATCACATTTTTTATGTATTTCTCAGTTTTCATGTAGAAACGTCCATTGAAAGTATGCAACATGGGTACTCCTTGGATGAGAAATCAAATTCTGCATCTAACGAGTGTTTCCGATCGAAATTTGAGTAAACCCATAGGGAGATAAGTTGAAAATATGAGTTGAAAATTTAGTTTTTCCTTTCTCCCTCTAAAATGTGATGATGTAATCAAATATTATTTTATTATTTCAACTATTATTTTATAATTTCCTTAGGAGGCCCATTTTAGCCTCAAAATTCCCCTAATGTAAATCAAGTATTTGAGTTAACATCAGTTTAACTAGTTCTAACTCGGAGATGAGCTAGTGATAGGTCCAGTGAATTAAATATGATTTAAATCACATGCAACGAGCAGTTAGATAACTGATAAATCACTATAGATAGTTATTGCATGTCAGTTCTAAACAAGGCTCACTTGAGATTGAAGTTAGAGGGACGAGAACTATCAGTCGTATAATTAGAAAATTGTGCAGGTCTGCATGAGGTCATCATGACACCTTGCATGTATTTCAAAATATATTCATGGGAATTTCCTAATTAATAGGGCCTCGATTAGTCTAGGAATTTGTGATAAAATTTGGTTAGACAGAGGCAAGGAAATGACTAATTATTGGACCAGACTTGCTTAGATCAAAGTGACACAGTCAACAGAGTGCAAGGGTTTCTCAGGAAGGGAAATATAATTCTATTATATCATGTTCTCAAATTTACGCAATATAAATATAGAGGGTTTTTTAGCAGAGGCTTTCCCCAGATACATATTTGTGTTGTGCGATTGAAATTCTTTCTCTTTCTTGTTCATCTGATTGAGCGATCGTAATTGGTTTCCACAATTTGTAGAATTGATTTAGTATTTTTTTTAGACATTACAATATTAGTTGAATCTATTTAGATATTTCTACACTTACACCTTGTACAGGTCGTGTGTCAAAGACAAACATTAAGTAATTAAAATATATTGAAGTATTTTGTTGGAATGAAATTTTACTAGTATTGTAAATAGGTTTATTTAAATTTTTTACTTATAGATTTACCTATTTATGTGCTATGGAAAAAATGTATTATTTAAAAAGAGAAAAAATGTGAAGGAATATTTTAGCACTTCTTTCGATTGCGTTTACATGGGATTCAATACGTTTGTTTAAAAATTATCAAAAAATGGACTCTAAAGTTTAGGATTTCAAGCTAGATTATGTTGCTTGAGATTAGAAATGTTTTTTTTTCAATAATTGTTTCTTGGATTACATTATATGTATTAAATTTAATATGCTAAGGAATCCCATAAACGCGCCCCAACTATAGGCCATCACAGTGCGAGGGGTTCAATTATACATGGTTTAGCTCATGATAGATCATATAGCCCACCAAAAATTCATGTTCTAGTCATAAATCCTACCTCTGACGCCAGTTAGAGTGTTATAGGTAGTGTTTTTATCTCTATTGATGATGATGCTACCTCTAGTGGACATTATTCACGTATTTTAGATACACCTCATGTATTTTTAAATCCTCTTTAAAATTTATGTGTTTATGTCTTGAAAAATTCTTTAAATTTTAAATTGTCTTCAACTGATGTGTTTGAATTTAATTAATATGTTATTATGCTTCTAGCTTGTTAAATATATATATTAAATTATGTTTATGATTTATAGGCCCTTAGCAGGCCAAATCTGAGGATCATATTTTTGCATTGATCTCTCCATGGGATTATGCTACAACTCATATCATATTGCAGGATGTTATGACCCGTCATATGTGGATCAAAGAAAAGATACAAAACATCCCTGCTAATTCACAGACTCATCTTGAATTTTCTTCAATGATGGATAGCATCAATAGTTTGATAAATACATACCAGAGGTTGGTCCCACATATCAACGTCTTATAATCCATACAAAATATTATGAGGCATGAGTTTAGACGCTGAAATACTTGGGAGGTGGTGAAAGAGGCCACTAAGGACTTTGATGTTCGTGGGGAGTTGTTCAACATCTCTCTAGACCCCCCTTCTAGACATAGAGGTGTGATTACACTGAAATATTTTAGGAATGTTGATGAATCCCATTTTGTGTATTATAGATTCATTGGAGCTTGGTGTTAGTTCCCCCACCATGACCAGGTCACCATTTATTTTTCCAATCATTTCTATGTAGATATTTTATTACATATGAGGTTTGATTACATTGATAATGAATATTGTTATTATGGAAAGAGGTGTAGACATAACTATTAGCACGATGGGGATCATAGGGAACCTAGGCATTTACTACCACCTCTAACATTCTTTCCACTACCGTCTTGAAGCTTGGTATTACCGACAGAGCTAGAGGAGTTATCATAAATCAGTGGTGAGACCATTGAGATTATTTCAGACATCAATCATATGTCATTGGCCGCCGCACATGTTTCATTGAATGGCAAGATTATGAGACCACCACTATTTCTTAGTGACCCGCCACTTCCCTTATATGTTGATGCATATATCGCGAGTTTACTCTTTCGCCAGATTTTTACATATACATGTATGTATCATGATGTAATTCATGAGACTTGGAGGGTGAAAGACCTGCGTGACATAGACCATGTACATATATATACCAAAATGTTTACTCTTATTATCAAATTATGCATAATTCTTTATGTTAATTTCTAATTTGTATTAGTGTTGAGCTTCAAAGATGTTCTTCTCTTCCACCACATTCCACTTCATTTCCTTTGTCCATTATTAATTTCAGGCTTAAATGATCAACAAGATTAGTTAAAATTGCTTTGAGATTGTATATAATGTCTAACTTGCTATGTTTTCATGATTTCGTTGTTGTAGTACTTTTTTACTACATCTAGCTACAGAATGCAGACATTCTGTAGCTAGTTTCCGATCCTGCATCTGTCTTCATGTCTACGTAGGTTCTAGGTGTCATCTCAGGGAAAAACACATATGGTCGTATTCCACATCATTCCCTCATCATTTGTTGCTCCCCACAAAGTCTGAGTTAAAGTATCAAAGCGGTTATGAACGTAGAAGAGAGGCAGTTTCCTATCAAAACATGGACTCTACAGATGTCCGCAGTAAAGCACAAGACTGTTAATAAGAGTTTTAATTTGATTAGGAATGGGAAAGACACTTATCCCTGTTTTTCTCAAGTAGTTATGTAATTTCATTATAAGTATGACTCGGGAGACCGAGAAACTGTTGGTTAGATTTTGTTTTTGGTTGCTAGATCTTAGAAGTCTGAAACACTCTGTTTTGAAGTTATTTCTCCTTTAATGAAAGAAGCATCACTTTATTGAACGTGTTGAGCCAATCTTGAAGTAGATTTTGTGTGCTACTCCGGTGGTAGAGGGCCCTTGCTACCTGAGCAGCCTTGTTCATATGTTTAGATAAGTAGATGCCTTCCTAGTTTAGCCAATTTTCTAAACTTCGTGTTTTTATATTCATTTGAATCGGATGCTACAAATTAGTCTTGTTCTCAAAAATTCTTCCAAAAGACTACTAATATGGAATGAGTCATAACTGTAGTATTTTAGGATTTAGTTACATTTCTTTAAGATTTATGTTTTCATGCTCAATCACATCAATTGTTACAGCTACTCTTGTTTTTATCAATCTCTTCCAAAATATCACTAATTCCGGATGAGACATAGCTGTGGTGGTGTTTCAGAGCTTACTGCATTTTGTTGAACTTTATATTTTATGTTTTATGCATGGAATGATATAGCCAGACTTGTTTCTACAAGCTATTCCAAAACATTACTCATATTGAACAAAGTAGGGCTGTAGTATTTCATAGAATTAGTTGCATTTTAGCTCAGTGAATACTCCTGAGGTAAATGTCATTCTAGTTTAATTCTGTCACTATATTTCAAGCTTGATAATGGTACTCTAGTTTAACTCTGTTCACTGTATTAGTATCATTCTATTTCAGTTCCAATTCATTCCAAGTTAGATAATAGCACTCTAGTTTAGTCTTAGTTCACTGTATTAGCATTCTAGTTTAGTTGTTATCCATTGCATTTTAAATTGTATTAGTTGTTAAATTTAGATACCACGGTCTTCATTATTTACAAAATATTCTTGTTCTGAATTCCTATTAATACATCATCATATGGACAGGAACTATCAATAACAGTTTAAGGCCTTGAGTATTTTGCAACCTTTTTACAATTTCACAAACAAGCCTTTTCTCAAATACTATTCTAAAAAGAAATCTATAACTTTTGAATGAGGCCTAGTGGTGCTAAATTGAGTTGCAAAATAGAATTAGAAGTTAGTTTAGAGTAGAAATATTATTGTGCTACAAGTAATCTTTTCCAAATTGGGTTCTAATAAACTTCTAGCCATGGATGAGATGTTGTAACATTGTAAGTTGATTGTTGATGTCACACCTCCAAATTTCACACCCAACAAAAATTTTCTTCATGAACTCAGACTTGTAAGTATAGATCTATTATGACAGTTCATCTATTTATCATGATACTTTACATTATCACATACTGTTGAAATCAACACCTCTACTCCTACTTCTTACCTTATGTCATTTGCATTTCAAGGTGAATCTGTTCTTCACAACTTTGACCTTTACACTTGTCTCACATACCTTTGCAAATTTGCCTTTAACTTTCGGTCACATAACTCATTTATTTAATCATTGGGTATACGTAACCCTATGGCACATTAATATATATAACAAAACATGGTTTAATATAACCCTTTCCGCAATTTACATTGAGGATTTCCTCCGCCATGTATCTTGGTATATAACTTGAGGGAATGATTTGGCTATTTGTTGTTTATATGATTCGTCATAATATGGGAATGGATTGTTTCCATGCGTTTGAGATTAACTCTCATATCTACCTATTGACGTGACCACACATCACGGCACATGGAATAGTCAATTCGATTTCGATTATTGTGCTTTGCATTTAACTTAATATACACGTAGATCATATGGTCGAATTGGATTTTGGTTGCTACTTGCATCGCCGCGAGGAACTTGAATCCACGTCAGATGTCATCATAATAATTGAATGTTGTATGGTTTGTGGAGTTCTTCATATCCCGTCGCTTGCTTACCTGGTGCATCCACGTCGATGCGCTAGCTCGACTTGCAGCCATGCCAATCTACTCGCAGGACAATTCGCATTAAGTTTGGACTTACTCTCCATTAACACGATACGGTAGTATTAACTTCTCCACAGCTACCCTTGATCCGTGGCTTGTATTCCACGATCCTACCAAGTGGACGATGGTGATCGGTCTTGGTTAGGGTTAAGGCGGTTATCCAAGAGTTATATAAGTCTCGATGGTAGAACGAAGTTGGGTTTCTGCATTCTTCGTTTCGTTCTGCACCTCTGTGCCGACACCATTCTGCATTCGGCCCAAGGGTTGGTGATTCTCTGTTGCAGAGAAAACCATGGCGCTTCAGTTTTATCCACCATATATCAGGTAATTTACTTCGGTGCTCATTGATTATTTTAATGTATTGCTTAAATGATTTCAGGCCGTTGCTCATGGCTGGCCATAACCCCGAATTTGATTATGTATTCACTCTTCAGTAAGAGGAATACTTCTGGTTTAAGGATATGCCATAAGAGATGCGAGTCATACGCTCAACACCATAATGAGGTTGATTTCCTATTTCAGGGTTTTCGTTTACCCTACCACGGCGGTTTCATAGGACGTGACCAGTTCGTTTTACATCTTCTGCATTGCATGATGCGCATCACTGCCAAGCAGACGTCTACTATTCAGTGGATTTTTCGAGGTATATTCCTATGAATCTCGTTTCTTTCTGAACTTGTATCTTCCTCCCTATTCTCTTCGGAGGTATTGCGTATTAATCTCTTTTTGTATACAATTTTAAATTTCAGTGCTCGACCTGTATGAACCTTACGCTCTTCAGGTATGGTTTTAATCTCAATAAAATTTTCATCTTCCACTGGATTCTCTACGACAGAGCCAATTGACTAATTCCCTTTTGTTTTTGTTGCCTTTGTCGCTTACAGGTAAATGAATGACTATGGCATGCTTGTAAACGCGGAAAGTAAAATTATTCTCAATTGTTAGAGTTACTAATGTGGACCTCTTGGCCGTCCAGGTCAGTACTCTTATGGGTTTTATTGCTCCTCTCCTATTGCGTCGTTTTCAGGGGCGTCGAAATATAACATCGAACTCCTATACTATTGCACAGAAGGGCGCTTGTTTCGATTTGTTCTGTTGAGATATGGGTTGCAAGTCTAATACCCCAGCCTGATAGGCTTCTTATGTATTTTGAAATTTGGGATATATATATATATATATATTCTATGCTGCTAGATGGAATTTCGATATACTATGCCACAGTATAATTTTACCGGGACTGTATAAATCGGTGTAATTCTTTTTCTATATATATATATATATATATATACCATGAAATTTGACTCTGCTAGTGTACTCGTCAGCACAGAAAAAGAAATTGGTAATGCTATTATGGTTCCAGATCATCAGAATTTTCAGGAAGATTTTATATAATTTCTATCTCTTCTTCTGATGTATATTAATCTTATTATGTCAAATGACAGATTCTCTGTTCATGGTTATATTGAAATTGTCTGGCAGATGAATGGTATACTGGAAATTATGTGTCTATTTTCACTTCTATCATAGATAGTATTTATGTACGTCTAGAACTATTTTCCAGCATTGTCTGCATAACTTTCTATTCTTCAGTTTCTTCTCATTTGATTTTATAGCTAGTTACCCAGCTCTTGTCTACCTGTGTACATGGTAATAAATGTTTTTAAAGGCTGGTTAGGGATTGGGACCCCTTCACTTTTTCCTCTTGATAAATGGAAATAGTGTTTATATAATGATATTGTACATACGGTTTGAAGTGGTTTAACTCTTTACTATTGTAGTTCTCAACTGCTCCCTTATAATTATTACCTTATATGGAATCAATCCCTGTGATTTGATATTAGAGTAGTTTCCAGGAGACCATAGTTTCTACTTCATGTTGTTTATAAATAGGTACTCCTTTCCTCCCCTAGGCAAAGTAAATCATGCACAACCTAGTTGATTTGACCTATTAAATTTTCTGGAATTATAATAGAAATTCTTGACTGAACTTGAGATCAGTTTATTGATTCTCTCCCTCTGTGTCTTTCATAAACAGTATAAATCTTAATTTATATCCTGCTATAGTTCTGCTATACTATATTGAATTTCATTTCTCTCTAGGGTAGCTGTAAATAAAATTATTCTAGGAAACAGAAGCAGATTAAAACAAATTCACAATGGTTCCTGAAAGAACAAGGTTTCCACAGATTTAACCCCACCCTGGGTTTAAACATTCTGTGGAATTCCACTTTACAGGTTTTTCTTCTACAACTATACAGGATGACTAGGTTACTTCCTGGGAACTACATCCTGTTAAATGTAGACTAATAATATGAACTAACCTAGAAATAAATTTTGTTTTTATATGTAGCCAATTCATACTATAGCAAACAATAAGACAAATTTTCTCAGAGACATACCACTTGTGCAGTAGACCAACCTCCCAACCTTAGAGCTCTTCTGTCTCCCAGAACTCACCCCCGAGCTCAGATCGCCTCCTATAGCAGATTAACCTCTAATCTCTACAAGAGCAGCTTATTTAAGCTATTGTTCCCCAAAGCCTATTTCTAATTCTGCGTCCAGATTTTCAGGATGCTTTTCTTCCTGTTTGCCTAGGCTTCCCACTTAGGGATTCTTTAAAGCTGTTTTATGCTTTTCCTCAGCTTTCCAGCTTTTTACCTCTTCCCAACTACTTTCCTCATCATTGGGGAAATTTATATTTTTCCTCAAAAATCAAATTTTAAAACTTACTATCTTCCAAGGATTTTTGAAAGATTGTGGGGAAATATTTGCCTCATCCATCCTCACAGATTTAGCAAGTGATCTCATCATCTCATTTTTGGTCAATTTGCACCACAATAATTTATTCATTTCCTCAGTCAAAGGTTTAATTACATTCACACAATAATTATCCTTTGGGGTCCACTCCCCTTAGGATATAAAGTTCAAGTATCTAGCTTTAAAATGCAATCACATGACTTGGGGTGTTACATATTCCCCCTTTGAAAATAAACACCATCCTCGGTGTTGTTATTCAACTACTAGAGTTTATTTTGCAAATAAAAATGGATATTTTTCCATCATTTCAGTCTCTCGTTCCCAGGTAGCTTCTTCAGCAGTAAAGTGCTTCCACTGCACCTTTACTCTGGCTACTGTTTTGCTTCTCAATTCAATTTCTTCCCGCTCCAATATTTGAAGCGGTTCTGGCAGAAACTCCCCTTCTGGTTCCACCTGTACCACATTCCAATCCACTATGTGAGAAGCATCATGCACATATCTTTTTAACAATGAAACATGAAATACATCATGAACTCTAACATGGGGTGGTAATGCCAGCTTGTAAGCCACTGGTCCCACCCTTTCTAATATTTCAAAGGGACCACAGTATCGAGGGGACAATTTTGCACAACTCCCAGCATAAAGGGTGCTCTTTTTGGGTTTAATACGCAAATATACATGCTCCCCAACTTTACATTCTCTATGCACTCTTTTCTTATCTGCATAACTCTTCTGGCGATCTTGTGCTGTCTTGATGTTCTTTTGTATCTGTTTGACAATTCCTTCCATTTCTTGCAAAGCATCGGGTCCCAACATCAGTTTGTCTTCTGGCTGACTCCAGCTCAAAGGGGTACGACACTTCCTTCCATACAGTGCCTCAAACGGACTCATTTTAATGGAAGATTCATAGCTATTATTATAGGCGAATTCAGCTAAATGTAAGAAATCTTCCCACTTTGAGGGTCTATCCATCACATACATTCTCAGCATGTCCTCCAAGATTTGATTTGTTCTTTCCGTTTGACCATCCGTCTGAGGGTGGTAGGCGGTGCTAAAATTCAATTTAGTGCCCATTCCTCCAAACCCCTTCCAGAAGGCTGCTGTAAACTTAGCATCCCTATCAGACACAATCACCTTAGGAACTCCATGGAGCCTTACTATCTCCTTCAGAAACACATTCGCTACTTGAGCTGTTCCAAAGGTAGATTTCACTGGTATAAAGTGAGCATCTTTGGTTAAAGTGTCTACCACTACCATTACAGAATCATGCTGGTATTTGGTTTTGGGTAATCCTGTAATGAAGTCCATGAAAACGGTGTCCCACTTCCATTTTGCAATGGGCAAAGGGTTCATAAGGCCGGCAGGATGCTGATGTTCCACCTTAACTAATTGACATTCCATGCATCTACTTAAATATTCTGCTACCTCTCTCTTCATTCCTGGCCAGAATAGCTTCTTTTTCAGGGCAGTTAACATTTTCTGATACCCTGGATGGCCTGCATAGGGTTGTTTGTGGTACTCATCCAGAATTTCTCTTTTTAAAGACTCTACATTGGGAATATACAATCGATTCTTATAACAAATCAACCCTTTTTGGTTTTGGGAAAAGTCAGTTTTCTCCTTTTTCTGTAATTTCACCAAAAGTGTTTCATAATTTGGGTCTTGGTTGGCAGCCTTACTCACCAACTCTTCTACCTCTATCTGAGCACTACTTCTAATATTATTGATATGCTGACAAGCATTTTTGCTCAATGCATCAGTAAATTTATTCTCCTTCCCTTTAATATGTTTTATATCCATGTCAAACTCACTTAAAAAGGACAGCCATCTGGCTTGTCTGGCATTCAATTCAGTTTGAGAAAAGAAATATTTGAGGCTAATATGATCAGTCATCAATGTAAATCTTTTTCCAAGAAGATAGTGCCGCCACATTTTCAGAGCATGAATAACAGCTGCTAACTCTAAATCATAGGCACTATAATTTTGTTCATGTATCTTCAGTTTCCTGGATTCGTAGGCAATCACAAAATTTTCCTGCAACAGAACTCCTCCCAATCCTTTTCTACATGCATCCGTACATACCAAAAATTCCTTATCAGGATTTGCAATCTTCAGTATAGGGGCTGTGGTAAGTTTCAGCTTTAATTGATCAAAAATGCTTTGGCATTTTTCAGTCCATTCAAACTTGACACCTTTCCTCTGTAAGGAAGTGATGGGATGGGCTATGGCAGAAAATCTCTCCACAAATCTGCGATAATAGCCAGCAATCCCCATGAATGATCTAACTGCTGAAACATCAGAGGGTACTAGCCATTCTTTTATAGCCTTTATCTTCTCTGGATCAACAGCAAGGCCTTGTTCATAAATAATATTACCCAAGTATTGGATCTTGTCTTTATAGAAGTCACATTTGCTAAATTTAGCGTATAGCTGATTTTCCTTTAGAGTTTGCAGCACTATCCTCAGGTGTTCTTTGTGTTCCTCTTCACTGTTTGAGTAAACTAAAATATCATCTATGAACACAAGAACAAATTTATCCAAATACTTGTTCAATACATTGTTCATTAGGCACATGAATGTGGCAGGGGCGTTTGTCAACCCAAAAGGTAGAACTACAAATTCGTAGTGGCCATACCTGGTTCTAAAGGCTGTTTTGCTGATGTCTTCCTCTTTAATTCTGAGCTGGTGGTAACCAGTTCTTAAGTCAATTTTTGAGAATACTGAAGCCCCTCTCACCTGATCAAAAAGATCATCAATTCTTGGCAAAGGATATCTATTTTTAATGGTCAACTTGTTCAATTGCCTATAATCAATGCACATCCGGAAAGTTCCATCTTTCTTTTTCACGAACAGCACTGGTGCTCCCCAAGGAGACACACTTGGTCTGATATATCCTTTGTCTAGCAGTTCTTGCAGTTGCATTTTCAACTCTATAAGCTCAAGAGGACTCATTCGATATGGTGCTCGTGAAACAGGTGTTGCTCCTGGCTCCAGATCGATTGAGAAGTCAATCTCTCTTTTGGGGGGAAGATGAGGGATTTCCTTTGGAAAAACTTCCTTGAATTCTCTTATTACTGGTACATCATCTAGTAATTCTCCTTCAGTTTTCTGTTATGTTTCTTCCACATGCACTGCATAAACCTGATATCCTTTTCTAGTTGTTCTTTTTAATTGCAATGCTGAAATTTGTCTAACAGAAATAGGTTTTTGTTTCCCTTTTAGAATGAAAGGTTTCCCTCCCTCATATACATAGTGCAAAGTCTTATCCCAGCAATTCATCAAAGCCTTCTTCTTTTCCAGCCAGTCCATTCCTATCAATAGATCATATGACCCTAAGGGTAAAATGTTCAAATTCACTTTTGTTCGGAACTCATTTAATTTGATTTCTGTTCTGGGCAGTTTATGTGTTACCTTTCTTTTTGTTCCAGTGGCCAGCTATACCAGCCATGACTGTTGAAATTTTTCAGTTTTTAAGTTACATTTTTCTACAATCTTTGGACTAATGTAACTCAAAGAAGCACCTGGATCAATCAGAATAGAAACAGGTAGGTCAGAGATCTTACCCTCCATTTCCACCATGGTTGCTTGATGCTCTGCTTGTCGATTCTCCAGGGCTGCACTGATAGTTGGTATGTTTCTCGCTATATTATTTACTGTTGTCGCTTCCCGATCCCTCATGAGCATATGAACATTTCTATGGGGGCAGTCCCTCAAAAGATGGGGTTCTCCACAGCCCCAACATTTCAAGGGTTCCTTCATTCTGATTGTTCCCTCCTTTTTACTATCTCCCTCTATTGGTTTTGATGCCACTTGAGACTGTGCAGTTTGAATTTCCTTGGGTTTTCCAAATCTTTTCCGCTGATGATCTCTGCCAAAATTCTTCAAATAGGCTGGTTTCGGTTTTCTCCCTTTTAATTCATTCTTACTTACCCAACTTTTTCCTTGATCAGTTTTTCCTTTGAACTGTTGGTAACACAATCTAGCCTTCCTAACAGCTTCGTCCATTGTTTTGGGTTGTCAAACTCAATTTTCTCTTTTTATACCATAGGCAAACAATTCAGAAACCTCTGTAATTTTTCCTTTTCTTCCCTTATGTAAGGTACATACCTTAATAGATTGGTAAATTTTGTAACAAACTCATCGATAGTGAGCTGTCCCAATCTAAGCTCATGAAATTCTTTTGCTTTGTCATCATAGTATCGCTCATTCAAGTAGCGATTCTTGAATTTAGCCTGGAAATATTCCCAAGTAACTGTCTTTTCATCTATGCCATGCACCATCTTTGTCTCCTCCCACCACAAGGTAGCCCTACCTTGTAGCTAGTAGGAAGCTAATCTGGCCATCAGATTGCTTTCATATTCATAAACCTGGAAATACTTAATCATATTCAGCAACCAGGCTTCAGCATCCTCCTCCTTTTCCCCATCATAGGAAGGAGGTTTGATTTTTCGGAATTCCCCTTGTAATTCCTTTTTATGCTTATTCTGGTGTCGAATAGCATCTTCCTCATTAGATTCATCAGTCTTCCTCTTTCCGGAACCCTCGCCTTCTTGGCTATTCCGTGAGGTAAATTCCCTGATGAGCTTTTCCTGCTCCTCGCTGGCTAATGACAATCTGTCATTCTGGCTTTTTATCTCAGCCAATTCTTGTTGCAAATTTCGCAACATAGCCATCATGGCTGCATGTGGATCTGGCTCACCCTGCAGATCTACATAAATTCAACCACCTTCTTCCATTCTATCACCTCACTGTACACTACATAGCACATGTCAGTGAACAGAAAAACGCAAAACAACAAAACTAAAACTTTTGCTACAGCAATAAATTTACACAGTGAGTACACAACAGTGAGTACACAGCAATTGTGAGCACAAAGTTACCAGCCCAGTTTTATAACTTGGGCTCCGATACCATTTGTCACACCTCCAAATTTCACACCCAACAAAAATTTTCTTCATGAACTCAGACTTGTAAGTATAGATCTATTATGATAGTTCATCTATTTATCATGATACTTTACATTATCACATAATGTCGAAATCAACACCTCTACTCCTACTTCTTACCTTATGTCATTTGCATTTCAAGGTGAATCTGTTCTTCACAACTTTGACCTTTACACTTGTCTCACATACCTTTGCGAATTCGCCTTTAACTTTCGGTCACATAACTCATTTATTTAATAATTGGGTATACGTAACCCTATGGCACATTAATATATATAACAAAACATGGTTTAATATAACCCTTTCCACAATTTACATTGACGATTTCCTCCGCCATGTATCTTGGTATATAACTTGAGGGAATGATTTGGTTATTTGTTATTTATATGATTCGTCATAATATGGGAATGGATTGTTTCCATGCGTTTGAGATTAACTCTCATATCTACCTATTGACGTGACCATACATCACGGCACATGGAATAGTCAATTCGATTTAGATTATTGAGCTTTGCATTTATCTTAATATACACGTAGATCATATGGTCGAATTGGATTTTGGTTGCTAATTGCATCGCCGCGAGGAACTTGAATCCACGTCAGATGTCATCATAATAATTGAATGTTGTATGGTTGGTGGAGTTCGTCATACCCCATCGCTTGCTTACCTGGTGCATCCACGTCGATGCGCTAGCTCGACTTGCAGCCATGCCAATCTACTCGCAGGACAATTCGCATTAAATTTGGACTTACTCTCCATTAACACGATACGGTAGTATTAACTTCTCCACAGCTACCCTTGATCCGTGGCTTGTCTTCCACGATCCTGCCAAGTGGAGGATGGTGATCGGTCTTGGTTAGGGTTAAGGCAGTTATCCAAGAGTTATATAAGTCTCGATGGTAGAACGAAGTCAGGTTTCTGCATTCTTCGTTTCGTTCTGCACCTCTGCGCCGACATCATTCTGCATTCGGCCCAAGGGTTGGTGATTCTCTGTTGCAGAGAAAAACATGGCGCTTCAGTTTTATCCACCATATATCAGGTAATTTACTTCGGCGCTCATTGTTTATTTTAGTGTATTGCTTAAATGATTTCAGGCCGTTGCTCATGGCTGGCCATAACTCCGAATTTGATTATGTATTCACTCTTCAGTAAGGGGGCTACTTCTTGTTTAAGGATATGCCATAAGAGATGTGAGTCATACACTCAGCACCATAGTGAGGTTGATTTCCTATTTCAAGGTTTTCGTTTACCCTACCACGACGGTTTCATATGACGCGACCAGTTCGTTTTACATCTTCTGCGTTGCATGATGTGCATTACTGCCAAGCAGACGTCTAATATTCAGTGGATTTTTACGAGGTATATTCCTATGAATCTCGTTTCTGTCTGAACTTGTATCTTCCTCCCTATTCTCTTCGAAGGTATTGCGTATTAATCTATTTTTGTATACAATTTTAATTTCAGGGCTCGACGTGTATGAACCTTATGCTCCTCAGGTATGGTTTTAATCTCAATACAATTTTCATCTTCCACTTAATTCTCTATGACAGAGCCAATTGACTAATTCCCTTTTGTTTTTGTTGCCTTTTTCGTTTACAGGTAAATGAATGATTATGGCATGCTTGTAAACGCGGCAAGTAATATTCTCAATTGTTAGAGTTACTAATGTGGACCTCTTGGCCATCCAGGTCGGTACTCTTATGGGTTTTATTGCTCTTCTCCTATTGCGTCGTTTTCAGGGGCATCGAAATATAACATCGACCTCCTATACTATTGCACAGAAGGGCGCTTGTTTCAATTTGTTCTGTTGAGCTATGTGTTGCAAGTTTAATACCCCAGCCTGATAGACTTCTTATGTATTTTGACATTTGGGATATATATATATTCTATGTTGGGCAGGGGAAGATGGAATTTCGATATACTATGCCACAAAGATAATTTCACGGGATCGTATAAATCGGTGTAATCTTTTTCTATATATATATATATACCATGAAATTTGACTCTGCTAGTGTGCTCGTCAGCATAGAAAAATAATTTGGTAATGCTATTATGGTTCCAGATCATCAGAATTTTCAGGAAGATTTTATATAATTTCTATCTCTTCTTCTGATGTATATTAATCTTATTATGTCAAATGACAAATTCTCTGTTCATGGTTATATTGAAGTTGTCTGGCAGATGAATGGTATACTAGAAATTATGTGTCTATTTTCACTTCTATCATAGATAGTATTTATGTACGTCTAGAACTATTTTCCAGCATTGTCTGCATAAATTTCTATTCTTCAGTTTCTTCTCATTTGATTTTATAGCTAGTTACCCAGCTCTTGTCTACCTGTGTACATGGTAATAAATGTTTTTAAAGGCTGGTTTGGGATTGGGACCCCTTCACTTTTTCCTCTTGATAAATGGAAATAGTGTTTATATAATGATATTGTACATACGGTTTGAAGTGGTTTAACTCTTTACTACTGTAGTTCTCAACTTCTCCCTTATAATTATTACCTTATATGGAATCAATCCCTGTGATTTGATATTAGAGTAGTTTCCAGGAGACCATAGTTTCTACTTCATGTTGTTTATAAGTAGGTACTCCTTTCCTCCCCTAGGCAAAGTAACTCATGCACAACCTGGTTGATTTGAACTATTAAATTTTCTAGAATTATAACAGAAATTCTTGGCTGAACTTGAGATCAGTTTATTGATTCTCTCCCTCTGTGTCTTTCATAAACAGTATAAATCTTAATTTATATCCTGCTATAGTTCTGGTATACTATATTGAATTTCATTTCTCTCTAGGGTAGCTGTAAATAAAATTATTCTAGGAAACAGAAGCAGATTAAAACAAATTCACAATGGTTCCTGACAGAACAAGGTTTCCACAGATTTAACCCCACCCTGGGTTTAAACATTCTATGGAATTCCACTTTACATGTTTTTCTTCTACAACTATACAGGATGACCAGGTTACTGCCTGGGAACTACATCCTGTTAAATGTAGACTAATAATATGAACTAACCTAGAAATAAATTTTGTGTTTATATGTAGCCAATTCATACTATAGCAAACAATAAGACAAATTTTCTCAGAGACATACCACTTGTGCAGTAGACCAACCTCCCAACCTTAGAGCTCTTCTGTCTCCCAGAACTCACCCCCGAGCTGAGATCACCTCCTATAGCAGATTAACCTCTAATCTCTACAAGAGCAGCTTATTTAAGTTATTGTTCCCCAAACCCTGTTTCTAATTCTGCGTCCAGAATTTCAGGACGCTTTTCTTCCTGTTTGCCTAGGCTTCCCAGTTAGGGATTCTTTAAAGCTGTTTTATGCTTTTCCTCAGCTTTCCATCTTTTTACCTCTTCCCAACTACTTTCCTCCTCATTGGGGAAATTCAGATTTTTCCTCAAAAATCAAATTTTAAAACTTACTATCTTCCAAGGATTTTTGAAAGATTGTGGGGAAATATTTGCCTCGTCCATCCTCACAGATTTAGCAAGTGATCTCATCATCTCATTTTTGGTCAATTTGCACCACAATAATTTATTCATTTCCTCATTCAAAGGTTTAATTACATTCACACAATAATTATCCTTTGGGGTCCACTCCCCTTAGGATATAAAGTTCAAGTATCTAACTTTAAAATGCAATCACATGACTTGGGGTGTTACAGTTGACTTAGGAAAACCTCAATTCACTAAAAACTTATCCTTTTCTCAAGCTATTCCAACATATCTCTAAATGAATGAATTGGATGAGTTCATGATATTGGTTACTGAGTTCATGTTGTGATTTGTTTCTTTGCTATGAGTCCTTATCAAGCTTTGCATTTTCAGTCCTTTAGTGCACACCTAGTTTAGAATAGTTTCACTCTGTTTTAGTATAAACTTCTTAGCTCTTTTTCAACATAAAATCCATAAAAACAAAAACATCATAAAAACACTAAACACAATGAAGTGAGAAACAAATACCTAGGCACATATAGTGCACCACACTTCAGCAGTTTACTAGCTCTGGTTGACAATTAATGAACTAAATTTAGGAACACTAAGTTGAGCACAACAATTAGATTGCGTTTATATTAATAGGTCCATGATAACATGTAGACACATCCCCACTACATGGATGATCTTATGAGGTCATCCGAGTGGAAATTTGATGAACCAAGCCATCCTCTACTAGAGCATCTTTCCATGGATTCTCTTCCACCTCCAGCTCCACCTCATATGTTAACAAATGTGGAGGGGAGTCACTGTGTACAACCACATGGAAAAACAAATGAGGTAAACTCTTTTATTCCTAATATTTCAAAATTTTATTTTTTTAAGTTACACGTATATGCTATAGATATTTTGTATACTAATTATAATTTGTCCTTGGCATTGTGTACACATGACCATATGCAGAGTATAATTGATTTCATTGTTATGTGGAGACATCAGTGGGATGTTAGTTTCATAGGAACAAATGATGTGAGTCCATCGATGAAAGCCACAATCATTGAGCCTCGGGCAAGAGAGCACCACACCCAGATTCATGAGATCCCCATCCTATCTAACTTGAATTTGGACTCGAATAAGGTTAGTATATTCTTGTATATCTAATTAAAAATATGGTTCAAATTCATTTATTTCCATATTTTTTATTTTGTACAAATAATGATGTAATTAGTTTGGGTTTGAATGTTTTATGTTTCAGAACCAACATAAGGACATTTCCTTTGCACGACGGAACTCACATAGGAGTTTTGGTGGTACTTAGAGTGTTATCGTTTGTATATTTTCAGATCGATTTCATAGGGCACATTCACATGTGATACAAACTTTGTATATTTTCATACATGGACAGTTTATGGATGCACATCATGGAAATTCATTTATTTTATGCATGCTTATTATTTAAATTTATGGATGTTCATGTGATAATTGTAATTTGATATATTTTCATATGGATAGTTTATTGGTACATGTATTCACTATTTCAGTTTATGGAATTGTATTAATATTGTCTATGGAAGCTCATTAATTTTCGAAGTTTATATATCTATTAAAGTTATTCCACTAATTAAAAAAAAAATCTATATAATATAAATTTTATTAGTAAAAGATTTGTTCAACTTCTATTTCGAGTTTCATAGAGTAAGAAAATAAGTATAATATTAAGTTATGATGCAAATCAATTTGATACTTAAAATGAACTAAAATATATCATGGATCAATTTAGTATTGAACATGGAAATAATTCCAATCGTGTTTCATATTGGCTTGAAGTTTCTTTTAGTGCAATTAACATGTGTGTTATTACAATTCAATTTTTAAAATGAATTATTTGAATTATAAAGTCATCAATATTATAATAAAAATAGATATATGGAAACATTTGTGGCACACCCATATAACATTTCATGCGATTTTTTTTTAAGTATTTTAATTAGTTTCTTATCTCAAGGTTCAATTAAAAAATACACAGGATTTAAATAAGTTTTATTCAATTTTAAATTTTTTCATGTAAACAAAAAATAGTTTTTATTCGACATTATTTATTTTGAGATTATCTACAAGAGCTTAGGCATAACATGATATAAGTCAATCGTATTGAAATTTAGTATATAGGTCAAGAAACAATATATGACAACATCTATATAATTTTATATAATGTTATCAACTTTCCTAATTTTACAAGTAGGTATCCAAGTATTTCAATCAATTTTTTATGATGGAAATATGTTTTATTTAATTTTTAAAAACTCAAATATGATTGAAGAAGTTATATATTCAATTGTAAATTATGTGGAGATGTAAAACTTACAAATATAAGTTTTATTCAATTTATTTTGTTTGAAGTTATCTATAAAAGCTTAGTCACAATGCATGTCATCAATAATTTGTTTGTGCTTACATTGAAATCATTGCACAATGTTAAACTAATTACCTTGAAATTAATGTACACCATATATCTAGTTACATCAAATCATAAATCAACATCTTCACTAAAATCAATGCATCTAATGCAAGCAATCAAATAGGTTGAGAATTCAACATCTACACTAAAATCAATGCATCTAATGAAAACAATCAAATAATATTAGAAATGAACATATAAAGTGAAATCAATGCATCTAATGCTGCAAATAATCAAATAGGATTAGAAATCAACATCTACATTGAGATCGATGCATCTAGTGCTAGCAATCAAATAGGATTAGGAATCAAAATCTACGTTGAAATCAATGCATCTAATGAAATCTCAATCAAACAATATTAGAAATCAATATCTTTAATGAAAATAATGCAACTAATGAGAGCAATGAAATATAATTATAAATCAACATCTACACTGAAATCAATGAATCTAATGAAATAAATCAAATAGTATTAGAAATCAACATCTGTACACTGAAATCAATGCATCTAGTGTAAGATATTTTCTTCCCTTTCTCTCCCCCTCCAAATATATTGATATCTGCCTCCATATCTCCTTATTTGTCCCTGTATCTCACCCCCCCAGACACACACACACACACTCTCTCTTCATATCTATCTCTATCTCCCTCCCTCTCTCTATCTCTCTCTTATTCTCTCTCTCCTACTTCCATTTATATATCTATCTGCCTATGTCTCTCCTTATTTCAGTTGCATCTCCGTATTTATGCATATTTCTATATTTTATTGCATTCTTGCATGAGTCGGGATCATATACATATATAGAAATATTCATAAACGTAGATATGCAATTGAAATAAGACTTCATTTCATTAATATCACATAAATTAAATATGCTTACATAAAAAATGAAAATAAACTAGCTAGGGCGCTAGTAGCTTATCTCAAAGGAGAGATGTGGTGGCTACAGGCCTCTGAACTGTGTTACAATTATGATCGAAGGCCTATTCATTATTGAGAACTAATGTAAATCCCTAAACATCCAAAAATTTAACCGTAGGAGATGAAATGGAAGACTATGGGCCTCGTTGGGGTAAATTGGTATATCAATTTCCCAGGGTTTTAGCTTTGGCGTACAATCTCTGTCTGATGCACATGATACCTCATTAGAAAGATCTATCCAAGGAATAAATTGCTAAAAATGAATATTGAGTCTTCAAACCATATTTTCATAAAATTAATTTTCCCAAAAAAAGTCGTTTAGGGCCTTAGAACGACTTCGAAAGTTCAGGACCTGAAAATTTGTCAAAAATAGTAAATTCTGCTACAATCAAGGAAACTAAAAAATGAAAGAAAAAATGGTGGGGGTCTAAGTGGAATGGGTGGGTGGACACTAATATCCACCTTGATCATCCACCCCCCCATTAGGAAGCAATGGTCCCCATTGCGTTGAGTTCCTCCATGAGATGAGGAAACTTCTGGTGAACTTGGTCCCTTGTGAGCCAGTTGCTCTGGTGAAGGCATTGGCCTACTTTGAAAATTTGATATATATGGATCCTCTACTCATGGGTGTTTTTGATCTATGTGTCCATGATCCGATCAAATGTGTCTTGTTCCATGTAGCCTAGGTTTAACTTTGTTGGTGTGAGTTGTTCTGCCATGTCGGATGTGTCCAATAGAGGTTGAAAGTAGGGCCAAAGGCAATCCACATTGAACATTGGGTACATACCAAGGAATGGTGGAATACTGAGCTTAAAGGAACTATCCCATATAACCTTGGTGATGGTGTAGGGAAAAGCTTACAGTGGGATCTAGTGAGGTGTTCCTTCTGTAAATGTAGCCAAAATTTGTCACCCACCTAGCAATTGTGTGGCACTCGATGATGATCATGTCACTGCTTGTACTTAGCATTGGTTTTGTCCAATATTTCATAAACATGTTGGTGGATGTGCTGAATGTGCTCAATAAATTTTTTTTCCTTGTGAGCTTCAGACTGGACATGAGCCGAATCGACCTGAGTAGATGCAAATGGCATGGCTATGTCAATGGGACATAGTGGCTAGAATTCCAAGCCCACCTGAAAGGGGATGTGGCTGGTTGAGCTATGGATGGCCTAATTATAGATGTGTTGTACATAGGGGAGGCTTTCATCCCATGTGCGTTGATTCCTTAAGTTGTACATGTGCAAAATGTGTACAATCATCCTGTTGACGACCTATGTCTAGCCATCAGCTTGGGGATGGAAAGTTGTGGACTTGGTGAGCTTGGTGTCCAACATTGACCAAAGGTTGGAAAAATATGTGTTGAGGAATCTGTTGTCCCGATCTGAGATGATAGACTGTGGGATCCCAAATTGTACCCACACTCATTCAAAGAAGAGTTTAGCAGTGGATTATACTGTGATATTCTTCTTGCAGGCTCCCATAATGGCCATCTTCGAGAATCTGTCGACGACTGGAAAAGAAAAAAAGAAAAAAAAACTCGTTTCCATGCTTAGTGGAAGGAAGGCCAGATAGGTAATCCATGGAGATGGATTCCCAAGGTGAACTAGGGGTTGGAAGTGCAGTATAGAGGCCTTGCTTCTTGATGGTTTGTTTGGAAATGGCACAAGTAGTGCATGATATGGTGCACTTCTCGACATCCGATCGAAGGTTCAACCAATAGAAATAGTTTTGCAGTACTTCCATTATTTTCTCGACCCAAAAATGTTGAGTGACCCGACTATAGTGCGCTTCCCAAATCATATTGGCACCGTCGCTTGAAGGAACACAAAGGTGTCCCAGGTGACATAACAGTGCATCCTGTAGGTGAAAATTTGGAACTTGGTTACTTTACAAGAGCATCTTGTATATGTGGCCAAATTCTAGATCGTTCTTGTATAGAGGCGGTCGATCAGAAGTGTTGCGCCCAGAAGAATTGAGCACGCTTGTTAGCGCCACAATCGATGTTCGGATGAGGTAGTATATAAAATTATTGGTGTTTCCCTTATTTTACTTTACATTAAAATGAAATTGTTGCAGATATGTGGACCACTTCTGATGGCAATTGTTCTGCAACTTCCCTTGTGTCTATATAAACTGCAGGGGTCGGTGGTCTTTGTGGATGACTGTTTCCTTCCCCAACATGTAATTCTTACATTTTTGGCCAGCCTACATAATTGAATACATCTCTTTTTCATAATTTGGATACTTCTATATTGTGTCAGACAATGTCTCATTATTATATGCCACTGGATGCCCCTGCTGAGTAAGAAATGCCCCAATAGCATAGTCAAAGGAATCTATATCGATCCTAAATGGTTGTTATAAGTCTGGTAATGTAAGAATTGGAGCAGATTAAAGGTGATGATTCAAATATATGAGCACCTTCTGTTGACATTCAGACCAAAATAATTTTTCTTTCACTCCTCCAATGGTGACTTGATTGAAGGGCCAACTGATATTAGAGAATTCCTACACAAACCTGCGATAGAAATTAGCAAGACCCAGAAAATTGCGAAGCTCTATTAGAGTGGTTGGGGCTCGCCAATCCTAAATGACTTCGATTTTGGTTGGATCCACATGCACCCCCCACTCATCAATATTTTATCCCAAATACTGAACCTGGGTCATGCCAAAAGTGCACTTCTCCAAATTGGCATTCAATTTGTGCTGCACAGTGTTTGGAGGACCTGTCAGATGTGGTGGAGGTGCTCTTCCTAAGTCTGGTTGAAGATTAGGATATCATCCAAGTACCCTACTACAAATGATTTGGTGAATGTCCATAATAAGTCATCCATTAGCCTCATGAAGGTTGCGGGAGCATTCGTCAACCCGAAAAGTATGCCCAACTATTTGAATAGCCCCTCCTCAGCTTTGAAAGAAATATTCCACACATTGGAGGGGTTGATTGGTACCTGGTGATACCTGAAATTCAAGTCGATATCGCTGAAATATTTTCCCCCTTGATTTGGTCTAGAAGGTCATGAATCCATGGGATCAAGTACCTATTATGGACAGTGATCTTATTCAGTGCCCGATTGTCAATACAGAGTCTCCAAGTCCCATCCTTCTTCTGCACTAACACGATTAGGCTCCCACATGGAGGTGAAATCGACCGGATGTGACCTTTCTACAATAGATCCTAAATCTTCCTCTTGATTTCATTATTCTCCAAAAACGAGCGTGGATATATTGGTCCATTGGGTAGCGACGCACCTGGGATCAAATTGATGGGGTGCTTCAATTGACAGTGCAGAGGCACCCCTGCGGGTGAGGTGAAGATGTACCTGTACTCCTCCATGAACTTATCTATTTATTTTTGTCGTGTGGAGGAGCCATGTCTGGAGGTCATGATTGTGGCCACAGTCTTCTTCTTTCCCTGAGGGCAGATCATCAGGAAAAAAAAATTCCCGATTTTAGAAATGAGCTTACTGCATCGTTTTGTAGTAATGAAAGAGAACGCAATAGGTGGTGCTACCTATGGTATCCTGTACAACTTATTTCCCAAAGTAATAAGAACAATGCAAGGTCGAGACTCTTACACAACATGTCACTTCCACAAGTATGGCTGGCATAATAATACATCACAAACATCACGAGGGGCAATGTCACATAATACCTCATCTGTGAGGGGGTTGATACTGTATGGAAGGTGATAATATTGGCTAAAGAAAATATCCCATCATTGGTGAAGCCACTCGATGGTGTATGACTATGGGTGTGCTGTGGTCAGCAAGCCCAACCACTTCATAACCTCTATTGAAATGAGGATCTTTTGGCTCATGTTGTCGATAATGAACTATAGTGGGGAACCCTTAACCCACATCTGGGAATGGAAGAGGCACTCCTCCTCCTCTTGACCTTTGTTATGAAACCAAATCCAAAGATAGGAGAAAATAGATATCAACGCCTTAGAAATAAGCCACTTCAAGGTGGAAACCTCTAATACATTACATGAAAGAACAATTCTTGGATGATACAAATGAAAAAACCTCCTCTCTATATATAGGAGTCCATGGGGCCACAATGTAATCCTAGCCGACCTAATAATAAGAATGTAAGGGCACAATAATAACAATATGGGGGTTATAGGGGTACAACAATAACAATAAGGGGGTTACACTAACAACAATAAGGGACTATGCTAGTAATATAAGGACCTAACATGCTCCTCTCCTTTAAAAAAGTGTTGTCCTCAATGCTTGATTAGCTCTAGGTGCTTCTGTATAAAATTCTCATCCTCCCATGTAGAATTTTCAGTGGGTAAGTTCTTCTATTTGATGAGATACTCTGAAATTGATCGATTTCGTAGCTGTCAAGTTCTTGTTTCATGACTGATTTAGGTTCCAATATGGTTTTTCCTTCCTCATCAAGTCCTGGAAATATTGTTTGAACTGGAATTTTGTCCTGTATAACCTTTTTTAATCATGAAACATGGAAAACTGGATGCACTCGTGAAGAAGCAAGAAGATCCAATTTGTATGCCATAGTACCAATCTTTAGCAATAGCTTGTAAGGACCAGAGTACTTTGGCAATAATTTATTATCCTTCTTAGCTTGCTTGAGGGACATTTTTTTGTATGGTTTTAGCCGTAAAAATACCCAGTCCCCCACATCAAAACTTCTCTCACTACGATGTTGATCTGCCTGTTGCTTCATTTGATTTTGTGCCAAATTTAGGTTATCCTTTAAGAGTTGGAGAACTTCTTGTTCATGCTCGATATGATCCTCCACTACTTGAACCCTGGAATTTTCCGTTAAAGAAGATGTGATGGACAGTGGATGATATCCATAAAGTGCCATAAATGGGGTCATTTTTTCTGCAGTATGGAAGGAGGTGTTATACCACCATTCAGTGAGAGGTAACCACTTGACCCATTTTTCTTGCTTGTTAGATACAAAACAACGAAGATATCCTTCCAAACATTTATTCACTATCTATGTTTGACCATCGGATTGAGGATGATAAGATGAGTTATGAGCTAGTTGAGTACCCAAACAAGAAAATAATTTCGTCCAAAAATTTCTTGTAAAAATGGGATCTCTGTCACTTACAATAATCTTCGGGTTTCCATGCAGCTTTTGAATTGTTTCCATAAATGTAGTAGCAACTGTACTTGCTTTAAATGGATGAGATAATGCACAAAAGTGTGCATACTTGGTAAGTCTATCAACTACCACCATGATGACACTCCTTCCTTCGGACTTAGGTAAGCCTGTGTTAAAATCCATTGAAATCTCCTCCCTACGTTGACTTGGAATGAATAAAGGTTGTAGAAGACTCGAGGTCTTAATTTTTTCAACTTTATTTTGCTGGCAAACCAAACACTCTGCAAAAAAATTTTGAATATCATATTTAAGGCCATCCCAAAAAAAAAAATTCTTCACCCTATGGTAAGTTTTTAAAAATCTTGAGTGTCCTCCTAAAGGAGAAGTGTGCAATTCCAAAAGAATCTTTTATTTTAGTTGGGAATTCTTGAAAATATATAAGTGATATTTGTACCATAAGGAATAATTTTTCCAACTAAATGTATCAGATGTACTAGGATCTTGCTGCAACTTTTGAATGAGTGTCCAAATTTCTTCCTCCTTCTTCCATTCATCCCTTGCTTTGGTTATCCAATTTGGTTGGATAATAGAAATGGTACAAAGAAATGCTTCCACCTCTTCATCCTTTCTTGAGAGTGCATCTGCAACAACATTTAGCTTCCCTTTTTTGTAGATGATTTCAAAATCATAACCCAACATCTTTGTGACACATTTTTTCTTCTCTTCCAAAGATAGTGCTTGTTCCAAAAAGTGTTTAAGACTATCATGATAATTTTTTACCTTGAAGTTTCCCATTAGGTAATTTCTCCATTTCTTTAGTGCATGTAGTATTGCCAACATTTCCTTCTCATAAATAGCCTTTTATAAATACTTTCCTTTGATTGAACGACTTTCAAAAGCAATGGGTCTTCCTTCTTTCATTAAAACAACACCAATTCCATTTCCTGAGGCATCAAATTCTCAATAAAGGTTTTTGTGAAGTCTGGCGTACCTAAGACTGGTGCTAGGCACATTGCCTCTTTAAGATGTTCAAAGGCCTTAGTTGCTTCAGGAGTCCATGAAAATGCATCTTTCCTCAATAATGTTGTTATAGGTGTTGCTATTCTCCCATAATTCTTAACAAACTTGCAATAATACCTTGTTAACCTGGGAAATCTGCACAACTGCTTAATGGTTGTGGGGAATTTCCATTCCTTAATGGCTTTAATTTTGTTAGGGTCTACCTTAACACCCTCTTGAGATACAATATGACCCAAATATTCCACCTCTTGTACTCCAAAGAAACATTTGGATGTTTATGCATATAATTGTTTCTCCTCCAATAGTTTGAGCACCCTATCAACATATTGAACATGATCCTTCCAAGACCTGATGTAGATTAGTATATCATCAAAAAATACTAGCACAAATTTTCTAAGGAAGGGTTTGAAAAAGGAATTCATCAACCCTTAAAATGTAGAAGGCCCATTGGTAAGGCCAAAAGGCATGACCAAAAATTCATAATGACCCTCATGAGTTCGAAATGCCGTTTTTCGAATATCTTCAGTCTTCATTCTAATTTAATGATATCCTGAACGAAGATCCAACTTAGTAAAATAAATTTCTCCATGTAATTCATCCAATAATTCATCAATCACAGGAATGGGAAATTTATCTTTAATAGTGAGCTTATTGAGCTCCCTATAATCCAGACACATGCGCCATGATCCATCCTTATTTTTCACCAATACTACTGGAGCAGAGAAAGAACTTTGACTAGGTTGAATTATACCAGCCTCTAACATTTCTGCAATCATATGTTCAATTTCACTCTTTTGGACATAATGATATCTATAATGATGGATGTTTGGAGGAACACTTTCTGGAATCAAATGAATAGCATGATCATGATCACGAATAGGTGGGAGTCCTTTGGGAGTATCAAACACCTTGGAATGATTGTCCAAGACTTTTTGCAGATCTGGAGAAATATATGATTTTGTTGTTGGAACTTCTAGTGAGCATAATTTTGCAATTATGCCTCGTTTTTCTTTCTTCAGAATAATTTTCATGACATTAGAGCTTATTATATTTCCTAGATTCCCCGTGACACCCTGTAATTCGATTTACTTTCCTTCTGAAAAAAAATTCAAGAAATGTTCTTGAAAATTAAAAGCTACCATCCCCAAAGATTGTAACCATTGTACTCCTAGTACAACATCCGCACCTCCCATTGGGATGGAAAGAATTGTAATATTCAATACATATTCCCCCATTGATAGCTTGATATTATGGCATTTTCTAGAGAAATTTACAGTTCCTCCATTTGAAACCATCACTTGACATTCTGGTGCTGGGTATAGGAAACAATTTAATTCCTTGGCTACCTTACAATGAATAAAATTATGGGTACTACCTGAATCAATCAACACTATTACCTTCTTCTTCTTGATATGTCCTTCTATATTGAGAGTTTGAGGAGTGATAATTCTTGCCAATTCATTACATGATATGGTCGGACTCATTTCTTCTTCTTCTAGGGTTGCTTCCGGGTGTATATCCTCTTCTTTTGAAGTTTCTTGTTCATTTTATTCCTCCTATTCACAATCTATGTAAATTAATTTCTTCTCAGCACACTTATGACCTTTAGTGTATTTGCTATCATAACTGTAGAAAAGCCCTTTTGCTCTTTTTTCTTCCAATTGTTGTGGTTTCAACCTTGTAGGTTCTAGAAGTCTAGGAGTAGCAACACTTCTATCTTTATAGATGTGAGTGGTAGGCTTCCTTGTCGCCATAATTTTACATTTAATTTTTCTTGCCAACTTGAATGCCTTCTCTAATGAATCCAGTTCCCAAACGTGAACTTCATGTTGGATGTTATCCTTTAAAGTCCCTATGAAGACAGCAATCCTATGTTCCTCTCGAATATCAGTTACCCTTATATAAAATTTTTGGAAGTCCTCAATGCGCTCCGCCACTGAAACCTTTTGTTTTAGATTTATCAATTGGCCAAAGAAGGTGTTGCTCTCTGTATCCTCATAATATGCTATCATTTCCTTCGTAAAAATTTACCAAGTGATAATTTTTTTATGGGAGAAAAGTCATCGACACCATATAAATGTATTTTGTTTAAATTTAAAGTTGGAATGCGTACCTTTTGTGTGTTTTGCACATTATTGAGATCAAAATATTGCTCCATCTGTAGTATTCATGTTACGGGATCCTTGCCATCAATCTTCCTCATATCCATATTTAGAATACAGTGGTTCTTTAATCCAAAATTAGAGTTTATGAAATCACGATTAAAATTTATTTTGTTCTCATCATGAGTTTATTCTACTATATTTTTTCCATTAGGAATCATTTCTTGTATCAAATTTGACAAACCTTCCTTCAAGCCTTCAATGTCTTCCTTCAAGCCTTCCATTTTTTCTTCCATACCATCCATTTTTTCTTCCATACCATTCTTCAAACCATCCATCATAGCTTTCATGCCTTTATTCAAACCATCCATCTTAGCTTCCACTCTTTTCTTCAAAACATCCATTTCATTTTTTGTTTCTCTTTGCGAGAGAAAATTTTGGTGCTCTTTCTCTTGTAATTTTGATAGATCATGTTGCAATTCTTGATCTTCATGAGTCATGGTAGAGTACTCTAAGGGCTTAGTTGGTGTTGAATTCTTTTTTGGAGGCATTCTATAACCCAATACTGATATCTATGCTCAATAGGCCTTTCGAATCACTTAAAACTAATTTTTCAAGCAAGACTTATACAATTTGAAAAAAAATACACACCTTTTTCTTGATTTTGAGGAGCCTGATATTGAAACTGAATTATCTCTATGATTTCGGATCTTCAATATCTGAAACTTGGCCCTACAGTATCCCTCTAAATATTCTTTCGAATGCCATAGGTATGACCTGATTTGGATTCTTGAAGTCAAAGTTATGCCCGAAATCCTACGATGACCTAATTATGGACTAGTTCACTAGAGCGAAATTGTATGACTTTCCACGTCTCACTGCTTCCACCTTCGGCTTTGAAATTGATATAATGATTTTTTTTTTTTGTAAAATTATGGTCACTTTTTATGGAATACGAATCCGATGCTCAAAGAGAGATCTATGATGTTTTTCCCACGGTCACCTTTTTGAGATGAAATTCGGGAGCCTGAAAAAATCCTAAATTCCATAGATCATATCTCCCAAAATGTGTGAACCAAGATCTGAAATTATTACAAGAGGTTCCCTAGGCTTTCAACTTCGCTCTGTGAAAATTTCGGCTTTTGAACCCTTGTAGAAAAAATGTTATAGTGAAAATTCTGCGATGACCTATTTAGGTTAAATTGAGGAGCCTCCAAGAATCCCTAACTTCCACAGATCATATCTCCAAAAATATTAATAACCAAGTTCTGAAATTTTGACGATGTTCCTCAGAATTTCAGCTTCGCAATCGAAATTTTTTTAGCTTATGAACCTTCGTAGATAAAACGTTATAGAAAAAATGCCACGATGACCTGTTCGGAGTAGCAAAACCCTAAAATCCAAAGCTATGATACCGAATGTTATGAAACCAACTCCAAAAATAGAATAAAAGATATATAACCACCTTATAAATAAGCCACTTCAAGGGGGAAACCTCCAATACATTACATGAATGAACAATTCTTGGATGATACAAATGACAAAAACTCCTCTTTATATATAGGAGTCCATGGGGCCATAATGTAATCCTAGTGGGGCCACAATGTAATCCTAGCCGACCTAATAATAATAATGTAAGGGCACAATAATAACAATATTGGGGTTAGAAGGGTACAACAATAACAATAAGGGGGTTACACTAACAACAATAAGGGACTATACTAGTAATATAAGGACCAAACAACCTTCCAGTTCCTCCTTCTGGATCTTCGTGGTGGAAATGGTGGTGTTGGGCTCTGCATTGATAATTTTATTCCCTTTGTCATTAACCTTCTTGGGTTCTGATTTAGAGTCAGAGTATGCATCTGATTCAGAAGCCTTCAGCTCGAGCACCAGTGAATGATTGATTTGACACTCACTTTTGTTGTGAGCGGAGCTCTTATAGAACTCACACCACTTTCCCATGTCCTTTGTTGGCTTTTCGGTGTTGTTATTTATTTGCAGCTTTGGCGAGTTATACGGGGGTGCCCCACCTTGGATTTTTACTTTTTTATACTCTTTGGGGGCACCTTTCCCTTGCTTCTGATCCAAAGTCTCACTTCTTCTGTTTAATTTTTTGCTTAATAATGGTAGCATACCGGTATGTTGCACCAAGCGATGAGATGTCAAGGAACTCCATTTCCTCCTGAATGTGTTTGTGCAAACAACTATGGTACTTCAACACCAAATGTTTCTTTGAATATTTGATACCCAATTTTATGCGCAGGGTATGGAAAATATTCGTCGTCTCATGCACATCTTGATACCTTTGATGTAGTAGCATAGTCCATTGTATGTACTTGTCCTCAAAGCTTCCTGTGGGATAATATTTTTCCTTGATTGTGTCTCGAAAAGAAGTACAAGTGGGTGCGGCTGAAAATAGAGAGGGTTCCCTCTCGTCCTTTTGATCACAATAGGTTTCCCACCAGTCCTTGACATGGGGGGCAGCTTTGAGGAGTGCAAAAGTAATTGTTTTCCTGTTGGAAAACTTATGAACTGATAAATACCCTTATAATATATTCAACCACCTATCTATGATGTCTACATATGTTTGGTCCTCAAATATGGGAATGTAAAATTTTACTTGTACCTTAAAAGGAGTTGCGCCTCCATAGTGGTTGTTGGATGTAGATGCATTGCCGGTGGGCAGTTGTTGAAGAATCTGCGAAAATTTATCCATCATCACGTTTCTTTGTTTCTCGAGGGCCTCCTCAAGAAATATTTTTGTAGGATCTCCTAGTCCCTCCTCTTTCTTTTCATCCCCCATGGGCGGTCATCGGGGTTTCTGAGGCTAATCTTGGAAAGGTTCAACCAGATCGAGCCCTAACTCCTTATACGCTGACCTCGTTGGGAACATGCAAAAAAGGATCGAGAAAGAGAAGACCACTCTGATACCACTAATCCGGACTTATGTAGGAATGAAATAAAATACATAAATACAAATAAACATAGAGATGCAGTAGAAATAAGACTTCATTTCATTAATATCACATAACTGAAATATACTTATAGAAAAAATGGAAATAAACTATCTAGGGCATTGGTAGCTTATCTCTAAGGAGAGATGCGGTGGCTACAAGCCTCTAGACTATGTTACAATGAGACTCAAAGGCCTATTTATTATTGAGAATTAATAGAAAACCCTAAACATCCAAAAACATAACTCCATGAGATGAAACACAAAAATATGGGCCCTGTTGGGGTAAATTGGTATATCAATTTATTAGGGTCGTAACTTTGGCATACTATCTCTGTTTGATGTAAATGATACCTCATTAGAAATATCTATCCAAGTACTACATTGCTCGTAGCGACCATTAATTCTTCGAATAATATTTTCCTAAAATGCCTCTTCCTAAGAAACATCGTTTAGGGCCTCAAAATGGCTCCAGAAGTTGAGGACCCGAAAAACTGCCAAAATAGTAAATTGTGCTTCAGTTAGGGAAACTAAAAAACTGAAAGAAATAATGGTGGGGGTACACGTGGAATAAGTGGGTGGCAACTAATATCCACCTGCATACACACACACACACACACACACACACATATAACACTCCCTCTCCTTTTCCCTCTCCCTCCCTCTCTCTGTTTCCCTTCTCTCCCTCTAGCTCCCCTTCTATCTCTCTTCCCTCCTACTCTCATTTATCCTTCTATCTCCTCCCTTGTCACTACCCCTCTCTCCCTCCATCTCCCTTGTCATTGCCTCTCTCTCTCTCTCTCTCTCTCTCTCTCTCTCCACCTTTATTATTATTTATGTATTTATTCTTACCTCCCTCTTTCTCCATATCCAACTCCATATATCTATCTCCCTCCATCTAAAGCCCTCTCTCTCTTCCTTTCTCTCCCACCTCCCTCTACATCTCCCCCTTGTGACTCTCTCTCTCTCTCTCTCTCTCTCTCAAGGTTCGTCCTGCAACTTTACTAACTATGTACCTCCATCTCTCAAAATCTCTCCCCCTTCTCTCCATATCTCCTTATTTGTATTTCTATCTCACCCACAAACATACACACTATCTTTCCATCTCTCCCATGTCACTCCATCTCTCTCTCTCCACCTGTATCTCTCTATATGTCTTGAAATTATTCCTTCCCCATATTTTCGTCCAAGTTACTCCATCGATCAAGCTCCCTCTCTTTCTCAAAGAATATCTCCTTCTCTCTCTCTCTCTCTCTCTCTCTATCTCCATATTTTTGTCTCCCCCCTCTCTCTCTTATCCTTCTCTCCCACTCTCTCTCCACTATATTTCAAAATTTTTAAAATACAATGACAATTAAAATATTATGTTAAAATATTTTTTTATTTTATTTTCGTGACGTACAACAATTTATTTATTTTTTATATCATATACCTTTAAAATGAAATATTTCAAATGTGTGTTTTACATTTTCCTCGAGGGAAAATGATAAATTTCCATCGAAATATTGTCTAAATTTTTCCAAAATATTAATGTTCCAACTACCTCCATCAAAGATACATAGAAAACTTCAAGTCATCCAATTGAAACTATTTAGGTTTTATTTTTTAAAGGTATTTTTAGTTATGATTACTTCAGGATTTAAAAAATATTATATATTTTATTAGGTTAGACTTATCAAAAAATTAGGTGAAATAAAATTAACGTATTAAGTGAGATTGTATAACTCTTTTTTTGGTTAATGACTCTTTTATTGATGCCTATGACGTATATCTACCACATATATTACTATGGTTGTGCTAGTATATATTATAATATAGAAAATTTTATATTATATTAAAGTTAATAATATTATATTAATCAAAAATAAATAAATTGAATATTAACATTAAAATATATTAATATTAATTTTTTTTATATTAATATCAGATTTCATAATTTAATTTAATAACAAGAATAATAATAATAATAATAATAATATATTTTTACTATTAGTATTACATTTAATAAGGTTTCTACATGACATGATAACAAATATTCTAATAAAATTTGGAATTTTAAAATGTTGTAAAATCTTAAATTTTAGATTTATTCAAAATATTTTTATAAAGGCTCAATCGACCTATGTAGCTCAATCGATCGATAAAGCTTGATAGAGCCCATGTTAACCACATATATGGCTCGATTGAGGGTTTACAAAAACCTTTATCAAGATATTCAAATTTGAAAATTAAATGCTCAAATCATCACTTTAAGTGCTTGATCGAGCCTCTCAAGCCCCAAAATCCACAATTTTAGCACCATGGCTTTTGTAAAATTTCTTGCAACACCATTTCAAACACTCATGCACATGGGGAAAAAAGTATCCTTAGGTGTTAATCATGTTGGATTCATGAAGGAATCCTCTATCCAATGGCATATGATTTTGAAATTTTCGAATTCATAAGATATTTTTCATATAATTTATTTTAAAAATAATTCTTGAATTGTTTTTGAACAATTTTAAAGAGGTTGAATAAAAAATAAATATCATAAAATATAAACAATGAAATTTTTTCAAAATATACCATTGTCTTAGTTTACACTTTTCTCCAAAATGCAATTAAAATATTACTTCTCCAATTTTGGAAAATAATAAAAGATATAATTTTGCGTAAAGTATATTTTTAATATGAAAAATTTAGCTCTCTTCGTGTAGATCATGCTTATATATATTTCAAAATTACACAATTTGAATAAGTTATGTTACATGAAAACACGCGTAACTCTTAATATGTGTGAAAATTTTCAAGGACAAGCATTTCATTTAATGGAAAATTGACATATTATACGAAACTAAATATTTTTGCAAAAAATATCATTAGGGAAACAACAAATTTCTCCACAATTTGTATTTTTACTCTAAATCAAAATCCATAGTGATTATATGAATTTTAAGGACTTCAATTGAATAAAAGAGGAAAAAATTGAAATTTCATCGCCACATTTTGGCCAAAAGTATAACCTATATTCATGCATTCACCCAAAAACCACAATTAGACGTAGTGAAGGAAAAATAAGCTAACAATCCTAGTGAAAGTATAAGTAGCTAACAAACTTGGTGAAGGTGTAAGTAGAAAGTAGACTCAATGATGTAGGTTAGTTCCTGTGAATATTTGTAGTAGAGAGGATTGGTTTCTCCTATAGGTTGGCACATAAAAATCTTGCAACAAAGGGGATTAATGTTTCTTGCAGGTTGGTCCCTATGAATATTGCATAGAAGGAGGATTTGCATCTCACGCAAATGTTGCAGTAGGGAAGATTGGTGTATCTTTTACGTTGGTTCCTACAAATTTTATAACAATATGTTGTTTCCTACAAAGATTATATTAGTAGGTTAGTGCCTACAAAGATATATCTTAAAATTATTTTTCATTTATACTTTTTTTTTCCATACATGAGATTGTTTTGTTCTGATTTATGAATGTTTAAATTAGAAAGAAATTTTCTTATATTGATTACCACCCCCTTTGTATAAGTGAAATTTCAACACATAACGCACCATAAAGGACCTTCCTACATTTCATCCTTTTACACCATTTCAAAATCATTGTAAAGGCATCCATAGTGTCCCATAAAAGATAAAGAGACCAATGTCAACTTATACTAACCCTTTAATATTTAACCTTATGTATAAATTTTTTCCCATATAATTTATTTAGATTTAGATTTTAATTTTACTTTTTTAAATTAATTTATTTGATATCTATATTAATTTTTTTCATTCCTCTTTAAACTTGTATCTCCCCTATAACTCATGAAGACATCTCACCTTTGAATTTTAACTATATTTAATAGATATATAACATGTCATTTTTAGTTGTGATTACTTAATTTATCATGCCTATAATTAGATAAGGTTTCCTAAATTAATTTACTTACCCACTTAATAGGTATCATCAATTAAGGAAATACCTGTGTTCAATGACTTATAATTAGTTAAAACATCCATTAATTGGAAGGTCACAACCTTCAATATTGAAGCAATAATGATGAAACTCTTAAGAGTTACATATTTTATTATCAACTCACGATTCGTACAAATTTAAGGAGGGATGATAATATATGTATAATAGTGACTATCCGTTTCATTTTATAATTTAGTGTAGATTATATGAACACAAATCCAATCAAATTTCCTGTTGAAAGATAATGGAGAATCCTTAATTAGTGTGAGTTGGTTCACAAAACCTTAGGATATGAACTAGTTTCTATTTCTTAGGGTATGGTTCTAACTTCCCTATATCCATGTATGCTATAAAATGCTTGAGTTGTTTGAGAATGTAGAGCGTTCTGTAGAGTTAGACTCCCCTGGTTCATACTCTCTTTCGTAGAGCTGACTAATGGGTTTTTTTTTCATTTACTAATTCAATAAAAAATTTTATCATGGTATTAGAGCTTCAAGGTTGAATCATAGCCAGAGTGTTGTGATCCCTGTAAGTATCTAGGTGGCAGAGGAGAAGCCCCTGATGACTGAGTGATTTTTTTTCTAGGCATTGAGGCAGATCATCGCGATTTTTTGAGGAACAATCATGCCATTATCACAGATCTAAGTATAACATAAGCGTCGATAAAAGAAATACTTACTGGGTTTTATTTCTAGCATGATCGTCATGGAAATTAGGTCAGTAAGTGTGCCGATGAGATCTGAGATAGATTTGAGCCAGTGGGCATCACTGATGAAGGAAGAGATTCAGTGAAAGGTTGCCAATGAAGAGATTTGGTCAAAATTCACCAATGAAGGAATATATCTGAAGCAGATCTTGCTGGTGTAGAGGATTCGAGAGCCTGCCACACAACATGAAAAACAACCTGTTGGATTGATCACATATCAGGTAGATCTGTATCGTGATATTTCTTTCTGTAAGGATCTCGGGTAGATCCATCATTTTATTTTCTCTCCTCTCAATTACTTGAATTTTTTTTGAATCATCAAGATGAATAATAAAATAATCAAAGCATACTTGAATGAGAGAAACAATCTCAATAGTTCCAATTACTCTAATTGGAAGTTCAAGATGTAGACTGTGCTAGAAGCACAGATTTCTTGGACGATTACAAATGGGGATGAGCCAAATCCAACAGCAGGAGCCACATTGATTCCAGACTAAGAGAAGAGAGAAGGTACAGAAAAGACATTGCTGAATATGTCAGTGAAAGATTGCATCATACCACATATCAGAGAATTCAAATAAACAAGCGAGATCTGGACAGTATTGAAGGATTTCTATAAGATCAGGAATACAAATTGTCTTCTGTTCTTGAAGAGCAAGATACTATCCATAAATATGGAGGAGAATGAAACAATTGCTTCTTTCATATCGCGGATCAAGGATCTGAAGAAAAAATTAACAGATATCAGTGAGATAGTTGCAGATGAAGATTTGGTCATGATTACCATGAATGGTATGACTGATGATTTCCAAATTTTTATCACTGGGATAAGTTTGAGAGAGAAAATCTAAAAGTTTGAAGAACTGATAGGAATACTAATGAAAGAAGAAGAAATAAGATTGAATCTGAAACCCTAGAGTGCAGATATTGTGTTAATGGAAAAGAATATATTCTTCAAAGCAAAAGGAAATCCATCATAGCAAAACGAAGGAAATCCACAGAAAAGACCGAATCAAGCTCAAGGTATGTATCTGAATAGAAATGACTCTATAGTAAAATGTTTTTATTGTGGAAAACACTATCATATGGCTAAGGAGTGTAGGAAAAATAAATTTCATGAAGAACATCAAAGACATAAAATACATGTAGGTCATTTCGCAGATGATGACCATGTTCAAGACTTCATATTGTTCATGGCAGACTTTTATGAGAACGTCAAAGTAGACATATGGTATGTGGATTCGAGAGCATCCACACATATGACATGAAAAAGACAATGGTTCAAATATTTTAAATAAACCAACAACGAAGCACAAATATACCTTGGTGATGATAGAGGTTACCAGATCAAAGGGTATGACAACATTCCTGTTATTTTTCCTGATGGTAATATCAGACATATCCATAATGTAATTTATGTACCCATAGTTACAAATAATCTCATTTCTGTATCCATGATTACATATAAGAATCTCAAGGTATAATTTTTTAAGTCTAATTAGTATATTAAAGATTTGTTGGATGGCATGAAGACCATTTCTTTAGGAATTCGAACAAGAGGTCTGTACAAATTGGATGTGAGGATAGCACCAGATCAAGCCTTGACAACATCGAGTTTGAATACAGAAGAGCTATGGCACCAGAGACATGGTCACATCAACTTCAACAACTTGTTGTTACTTCAGAAAAAGGAAATAGTAAGAGGTCTTCCTACATTAAAAAAAGTTCATAGTGATTGTGATGATGTGTTTTAGGAAAGATGCATAGAGAATAATTCCATGTTCAAGTAGAAAATAAAAAGAGAGATATACTTGAATTAGTGCACACTGACCTATGTGGACCTATGCAAATAGAGTCACTAGGAGGTGCATTGTATTTTCTACTGTTTGTTGATGACTGCACAAAGTTTTCTCGGGTATATTTTATGAGTAAGAAAAGTCACACGTTTGAATAGTTTAAGCAGTTCAGATATATGATAGAAAAGCAAACAGGGAAGCACATAAAGATTATCTGCTTCGATCAATGGGGAGAATACAGGAAGGATGAACTTACCAAGTATTGTAAATACCATGGAATATTATAGTAATTCGCAGTACGCCATACTCCTCAACAGAACGAAGTAGCGGAAAGAAAGAAAAGAACATTGGAGGAGTGTGCTAGGAGCATGTTGAAAGGTAAGGATCTTTCGAATGGTTTTTGGGATAAATAATTAAATACTGTAGTTTATTTGAAAAATAGGGGTCCTACAAGAAGTCTCCAGTTTAAAACTCCTTTTGAAGCATTATATGGATTCAAGCCTACAGTAAAACATTTGAGATAATTTAGGTCTAAAGAATTTTTTCACATTCCAAAGTAATACAGAATAAAACTATATTCAAAATATATCAGATGTACCTTTGTAGGGTATTGTTCAAAATTTAAAGTTTATATATTGTTTAATCCCTCTACTCACAAAATTTCTGTTAGTAGAGATGTCATGTTCCAGGAGCAGGTTTATGATGATTCTGATAAAATAAATGAGGAATGGGATATTTCGTTCTTGGTGGAAGGAAATGAAGAAGTAGGCAATAACCAAGAGAAGCAGAAAAATTCAGAATCATAAAGTTTAGATACAACAATCGAGCCGAGTCCTTCAAAGGAAATTCAGAATAGGTTGGAAGCTACACAAACGCTCAAAATATCAGGTAAGTAGATTCAATTTCTTAATATATATAGGGAGAATTCCTTTATAACTAATATGAAGAATGTTGTTGAACCTTATATTTATAGAGAAGAAAATCAATGTAGTGAATGGAAAGATGCTATGGAACAGGAATATGAAGCTATTCTCAAAAACAACACTTGGGAGCTGGTTGAACTACATGAAGGGAAACAAACCATAGGTTGTAAATGGTTGTATAAACCCAAGATTAATGTAGATGGAACCATAGATAAATTAAAATCTATATTGGTAGAAAAGGGGTATTCACAAAAAGGAGGTATTGATTATGAGGAAACCTTAGCCCCCATAGCTAAACTAAACACTATTGGAATGATGATTTATTTAGCTACTAGAAAACATTATATGATTGACCAATTAGATTTAAAATCTGCATTTTTAAATGGGGAGTTGAAAGAGGAGGTTTACTTAGAGAAACCTGAGGGTTTTTTCCAGAAAAGGAAAGAACATTTAGTCTATAGATTAAATAAAGCTTTATATGGACTGAAACAAGCACCCATGTCACGGTATGAAAATATAGATTCATTTTTTCTGCAACATAGTTACAATAGAAGTAAAAACGACCCTAATATGTGTACTATTAAAGATGAAAATGGGCGTATAGTGTTGATTTCTTTGTATGTAGATGATCTACTTATTATATGGGATGTTTTTTTATCTAATCAAAGAAATAAAATAACAAATTTCACAAATGTTCGAAATGAAAGATCTTGGTGAACTAAGATATTTTTTGGGTCTTGAGATCTGGAGAGATTCAAGACAAACCTTTATGTCCCAGGGTAAGTACTTCATAATTTGACTGGAAAGATTTAGGATGGATTAGTGCAAGGCTAAAACAATACTATTACAACAGAACATAAAACTTCAGAGTGAGGATGTCTCTAAAGAGGCAAATGCGACATTCTATCTCGAACTGGTTGGGATTATAATCTACCTAACCACTACTATACTAGATTTGGATTATGCAGTTAGTGTGCTAAGTGAATACATGTCCAAGCCACATGAGAGTCAGTGGAATGTAGTGAAAGGTGTTTTAAGGTATCTACAAGGAAATATAGATTATGGTATTATTTATACTCATTCTTATGATGTTAAATTGATAGGATTTATAGACTTTGACTCAGATGGAAATGTATATGACCTAAGATCCATAACAAGCTATGCATTCAACATTGGATCCGGTGTGATTACATGGAGTAGTAAGAAACATAACACAATTTCCTTGTCTTGAGTGGAAGCAGAGTATCAAGCTATGTGTGCAGCAAAATGTGAGGTAGATTGGTTGCACAGAATTCTCCAGGATGTTGGGGATGAAAAGAAATATGAAAAAACTATCAAATGCAACAAACAGATCTCAATCAAACTTGCTAACAATATGGTGTTTCACAAGAACACTAAAAACATTGATACACAATTCGAATTTGTCACAGAGAAAATTAAATCAAAAGAAATCCATCTTTTATATTGTAAAACGTGTGATAATGTTGCTGACATTTTCACTAAGCGTCTTGGAGAAATTAAGTTTGAAATGTTTAGGTAGATGTTAGGCATATTTGTGAACCACTTCTCCATTAAGGGGGAGTGTTGAAAGATAACAGAGAATCCTTAATTAGTGTGAGCTAGTTCACGAAACCTTAGGATAGGAATTAATTTCTATTTATTAGGGTATGGTTCTAAATTTCCTATATCCATGTATGCTATATAATGCTTGAGTTGTATTGAGAATGTAGAGTGTTATGCAGAGCTAGAGTCTCTTGTTTCAAACTCTCTTTCATAGAGTTGGCCAGTGGGTTTTTTTTCATTTATTAATTCAACAACACATTTTATCATTTCCAAGCTAGCTATGCTACATGAAAGTGAAATTGAAATTGTAGAAATAAATTATATAAACAAAATGACACACACCTATGTTGATGGAAAGAAATGGAAAACACACTTTTCTTGAAAATAAAATACTTAGAAAGTAAATCTAAAATATATGTTACAGATGTTAAAAATAACACTCTAAAATAATACAATAAATGAATATAAGGGAAAGTTCACGAGACTCTATACTCTTCCAAACTCCATCCTCAACACCCCAAACATGTTCAAATATGATAAGGAAACTAAATGAAGAGTTTGTTTCTAAATTCGATGAAGAAAATGGGTTGGTTGTTCGCTGTTATAAGGTTCATTAATTTGCTTCAGAAAAAATTGTTAAGCCATAAAATCTGCTAAAATACAAATCGAGGATGAGATAAGGTAGTAGAATGACAGGGAATGATATTATTCAGTTGTTAAATAACATATAACAACTAATTTTAAACTTCATCTCTATGAAACCAAGGTTTTTTCACCTTCTGTAATCATAATCTTGGTTGCACATGAGTTAAACATAAAATTGCATAAATTGTATCAACAAATGAAATGAAATGGAAAGATATTTGAAAATATAATTACAAGAAATATTAGTGATCTAATATGATGACAATTGTATAAATGACCCACAAATAAAGTTAGCTCATAAAACAACCTACTTTACCAAACTTTAATCTATCAAATTATAATTTCCATAAATGTTGATTCAAGATTTAAACAAAGCAAAAGAAAAACATTAAAATGATATTAACATAAATACAAAATGGATCCAAAGCTCTTGTAGTGGGCCCAACCCAAGAATGTTCAGAGTACTTAATGAGGAACCAAGCTAGAAACTGAAATGAGGAACTGTTTCCATTAACTTAAAATTTTTCATATAAATAAATAGAATGTTGAAAAAATTTCTCAAAACTATTCAAATCCCAAGGTCCTTTTATTCTATATTTTTCTATTCTTGAAGGCCAACTCGAATATCTTATTTATATATCAGGTGCGATAGAAACCTCCCTGAGAGGAGGAATTTATTCCTCCTAAAAATATTCTAAAAAGAAGGGATATTTCCCACGATATAACTTGCAACAAGAAGAGGAGAAATTAAATTGACTTATCGAGGTGAGTTTGAGTCTTCCTGTGGTAGGGAGCAACTGCTAAAATATCTCCAATGCTAGATTGTTCATAATATACTCAAAATATTTATAAATTTTGTACAATAAATATATTAACAGACATAAATCATGAAAACCACATCAACGCATCTAGAAACTCATTAAGATAGATAAATATATCATTTACCGCAAAATTTAGGGTTAAAACATTGTTTTATATGCCTAGGAGTAGACTAATAATCTTTACGATTTTTATAATTTGGAGACCCATCAAAAAGTATCTTTACATGTTTCATTTCCATTTTTCAAGTGATGTTAATGACCAAGGAGGGAATTAAGCTTTATTCATATTTTTCTATACATTGTTTTATATATGTTAAAAAAAATATGATGTTGTATAGTCTAATTTACCGTAGATATCATATATATGTTCTACTATCTAAAAGTAAACTAGTGTATATTTATATTAAATTCAAATTTGTTAAATAGATAGAAGAATCAAATTTTTGAAATGTATATTTTATCATTTAATATAAAGAAGTTATATAATATAAAATTAAATATTTTTTTTAATAAGTTTAATTCTTCTAAATACTTAGAAAATTACGTTTATCAATATGATGATTAACATTCACTAAGATCTACATATTTTATCATACCTTAAGAGGGTAACATTTACTAATATCTACATAGTTTACCATATCTTAAGAAGGTAAAATATTACTTAGAAAACCATAGTATTTTATTTCTATGTTAAAAAAACATTAAGAGAAGTGTTTCAAGATCATCATAGTTGACTTAAAATAACAAGAAGGATGATAGAGTGATAAATATTTTGAAATTTGGATATAATGTGAATATAAGATAAACAATATCAGTGAATATTTTTCATCTTCAACCTTCTTAGTGTTACAAAGATGGGTCTATTTCATCCCATAATGTTTTGGGAAATAACCAACATCTAGTTTCACTATGAAGGTCATGAGAATTTGTTCTTATTTTATCAATGTTTACATTCTTCTTTCTATTAATCAAGAAAAACAAATAATTTTTATTTTCAAATTTAAGTTAATCACCTCATCGGTGAGTTATGGCATAGGATATTGGACCATCTACACCATGGTGCTTTGAATATCATGCAACATATTTCTACAGGACTACCAAAGGGTGCGCTAGAGTAGTGACATACATGCAAAGGGTGTACATTGGGGAAGTATACTAAAGCCACCTTTCACGATAAGGAAAGAAAAACAAATGCAATCCTTGAGAGAGTTCACCCAAACGTGTGTGGACCATTCATGACAACTTCCACATCAAAACACCAGTATTTTGTGATTTTTGTAATTGATTTTTCACGCAAGTGTTGGAATTTCTTCATGCAGAAGAGAGATTATACATTATCCAAGTTTTGTGAGTTCAAGTTACTTATCGAGAAAGATACAAGGAATTAGGTGAAGGCTCTGAGGAGCAAAAATGGTGGAGAATATGTCACTAACGAATTAAATAATTTATGTGCTTCAGTAGGAATTCATAGGGAATTGATAGCACCTCATAACCCACAACAAAATGGGGTTATAGAAAGGAAGAATAATACTATCGTGGGAGCAACACGATCTATGTTGCATGAACAGGGCCTACCATTGCATATGTGGGTGGAAGCATGCAATACAACAATATTTTTGTGGAATAGATGTGCTCATCAGATACGTGGGATGAGTACACCAGAGGAAACTTTTTCAGGTAAGAGACCAAATGTGTTGCATTTTGAAATTTTCAATTCATCAGTTTATTTCCATGTGACCAAAGATGAATAGAAGAAGCTAGAGCCAACAACTGATATGGGGATATTTTTGGGGTACATTGATACACCTCACAACTATCGAGTGTACTTGCCAGCACACAGGATGATAGTGGTAACAAGAGATGTGAAATTCGATGAAGAGAAGGTCATGCAAATTTCCCTTGAGAGGGTGCTTCAGGTTTATGCAGTTGAGGAGATCTTATCTCCAAAATAAGAGCCTAAATATGTAGAGAAGCCATAGGCAGAGGTGTAGAGAGTGGAAGTACCCTCTCACATAGATACATCCTGAGATGGAAGGAAGCACACTAGAGAGGCTGACAGGTTGTTACTTGATGCTAGAGAGAATTTCGGAGCACCCAAATCACAACGCAGACATAGAATATCCTTAGAGTGGTAAAATGGGTACATGTATCTTATGAACGAAGGTGTAGTGATAGAGCCATATTTGTTTGAGGAAGTATTGCAGCAATCGGTTTGGTTTAATGCCACGGTTGAGGAGTCTAACTCCATTATCAGAAACAATGCATGGGAAGTTGTCCTAAGACCAAAGGGGAAGTCATATGTAAGATCAAGGTGGATCTACAAGGTGAAGTATACAATAGATGGGAGTGTGCAGAAGAACAAGTCTAGGTTTGTGGCTAGGGGATTCTCTCATGTGGAGGGGATTGATTATGATGAGAATTTTTCACCAGTCGTAAGTTACTCATTAATCAGATCCATATTTTTAGTTTTAGTGTAGATGGGATGGAGGATACATTAGATGGATATAAATAAAGCTTCCCTCAATGGGGTGATTAAGGAGGAGGTGTACATTGAGCATGCAGAATGATTTTATACCTTAGACAGAGAGTCGCATGTGTGTAGACTAAAGAGAGCATTATATTGGCTGAAGAAAGCACCTCGTTCTTGGTACACAAAGATTGAAAAATACTTAAATTAGTTGGGATTTACCAAGAGTGAAGTAGATGTGAACCTTTACCATATTGTGTTGGAAGGTAAACTTTTGAATATTGTACTTTATGTCGATAATTTGATACTGACAAGTGATGATAAACTCATCAAGTCTTGCAAAGAGGATATTTCAAGAAAATTTGAGATGAAGGACATGGGTCTCTTGCACTATTTCTTGGGATTGGAAATATGGAAAATAGACGGGAAGCTATTTTTATCTTAGGGAGACTATGCCAACGAGATCCTCTAGAAGTTCCACATTGAGGGAAAAAAACCCATGGAGACTCCTCTAGTAGGAAACTAGAGGAAGGAGGATGCTACTTCATGTGAAGTAGTAGATGCTACTATCTACATGTAGCTTCTGTGTTCACTCATGTAGCTGATGAATACACAACCATACATATGGTATGTGGTTAACCAACTTATTCAAGCTATGGTTAAGCCTACCAAGATCTTTTGGAAGGAATGCAAGCAAGTGTTGAGATACCTCCGAGGAACTACAAAATATGAGCTATGGTACATATGGATAGAAGGAGTGAAGCTTCAAGGATTCAAAAATGCATATTTGTCATGGAGTCCATCTGACAGAAAGAGCACATCAGGGGGCATCTTCAACATAGGATCAAAAAAAAATTCGTGGTACAATAAGTGGATATCAATTGTAGTCAGTCAAGACAAGGCAAAGTACATGGTGGCTAGTCAAGAAGCATGTGAGGCCATCTAGATGAGGAAGATATTTGTTGGCTTCTTTGGTTGATAAATGGATCTGATGGTGATTTATTGTGATAACCACAGTTACATCAAGCTCTTGGTTAATCCATTTTTTCATGATAGGCCCAAGATTATTGATATTCGGTATCACCACCTCAGATATTTTGTACAGAGGCAGATTATGTGATTAGAGTACATTCCCATGGAGGATATGGATGTAGATATCTTGATGAAGGCACTGCCACAAAGAAAATTTGAGTTCCATAGAGGCAGGTTTGGGGTAGAAGACAATTCCTTTCTCGTTGAGAGGGAGTGTTGAAATGGAAACAAGAAATGACTTCTAATTAAATTTTCCCTTTATTAAATTAGAAGGAAATTGTAATTCTACATCTTATGAAAACTTGTACGAGTTAACTAAGTTAGGAACACTTATTTAGCTTAGAAAATTCAAGTTTAGGGTCAAACTAGAGGCATGCAGATTTATCCCTAAGTTTTAGGGGGTCTAGTTGCATTTTATTTTTAGTTGTAATTAGTTAACTCAATTATTTGAGTTAACATCAGTTTAACTAGTTCTAACTAATATATGAGCTAATGACAGGTCCAATGAATTAAATATGATTCCATTCACATGCATTGATCAATCATATAACTGATAATTCACTATAAATAGTTGTTTCATGTCAGTTCCAAGGAAGGCCCAGTTGATATTGGACTTGAAGTGAATAGAACTATCAATTGTATAATTAGAAAATTGTACATGTCATGCATGAGGTCACCAGGACACCTTGCATGTATTTCAAAATATATTGTTGGGAATTTCCTAATTAATAGGGGCTAAATTAGCCCAGGAATGTGTGAGAAAGGTTTGTTAGGCATAGGCAAGGAAGTGCTTAAATATTGGATCAAACTTGCTTAGATCAGAGTCAGACGGTAAACATAGTGCAGAAGTTTCTTACGAAGGGAAATAGAATTGTATTGTTTCATGTTCTTGAATTTATGTAATACAAATATAGCGAGGTTTTTAATTGAGGATTTCCCCATATACATATTTCTGTTGTGCGATTGAAATTCTTCCTCTTTCTTGTTCATGTGATTCTGCAATTGTAATTGGTTTCCACAATTTGTAGAATTGATTCAGTATTTTGTTTTAGTACATTACAAGATTCGTTAAATCTATTTATATACTTATACACTTACACCTTGTACATATCATGTGTCAAATACAAATATTGAGTACTTAAAATCTATTCAAGTATTTGGTTGGCATGAATTTTATTAGTTTTGTTAATATGTTTATTAAATTTTTTTACTTATATATTTACACATTTATGTGCTATGGAAAAAAATGTATTATTAAAAAAGAGAAAAAATGTGAAGGTAGATTTAAGCACTTATTTTGATTGCGTTTACATGGGACTAAATACTTTTGTTGAAAAATTATCAAAAAAAGGACTCTAAAGTCTAGGACTTCAAGCTAGATTATGTTGCTTGTGATTAGAAATGGTTTTTTTAACATTTTTTTCTTGGATTAATTTGTATGTATTATATGTAATATGATAAGGCATCTCATAAATGCACCCTAGCTACAAGTCATCGTAATACGAGGGGTTCAATTATACATGGTTGAGCTCGTGATAGATCACATAGCCCACCGAGAGTTCATGTTCTTGTCATAGACCTAGCCTCTGATACCAGTCAGACTGTTAGAGGTAGTGTTTTTCTCTCTATTGATGATGATTCTACCTCTAATGGGCATTCTTCGCCTATTTCAGATACATCTCCTACAATTTTAAATCATCTTAAAAATTTATGTGTTTATGTCTTCAAAATTTCCATAATTTTTAAATTGTCTTCAACTGATGCGTTTGAATTTAATGTATATGTTATTGTGCTTCCATTTTAATATTTATATATATATATATATATATATATATATATATATATATATATATATATATATATATATATATATATATATATATATATATCTGTGTGTGTGTGTTTATGATTTGTAGGCCCTTGGCAGGCCAAAGTTGAGGATCATAGTGTGGCATTGATCCCTCCATGGGATGATTCTAAAACTCATATCACATTGGTGGATGTTATAACCTATCATACATGGATCAAAGCAAAGATAAAAAAAATCCTTGCTAATTCACTGAGTCATATTATATTTTCTTTGATGCTGGATATCATTAATAGTTTGATAAATACATATCGGAGGTCGGGCCCACATAGCCACCTCTTATAGTTCATACAAAATATTAGGAGGCATGAGGTTAGAAGCCCAGATACTTGGGAAGTCGTGAAAGAAGCCCCTAAGGACTTTAATGTTTAAAATGTGTTTTTCAACATCCCTCTGGATCGCCCTGCTAGACATAGAGGTTTTATTATATTGAAATATTTTAGGAATGTTGATGAAGCCCCTTTTGTGTATTATAGATTCATTGGAGCTTGGTGCTAGTTCCCCCACCATGACTAGGTCACCATTTATTTTTCCAAGCATTTATATGTATAGATTTTATTACATATGAGGTGAGATTACATTGATATCGAATATAATTATTATGGACCGATGTGTAGACATAACTATGAGCATGATGGGCCTCGTAGGGACCCTAGGAATGTACTACCACCTCTGATATACTTTCCACTACTGTCTTGAAGCTTGGTATTACCGACAGAGCTAGAGAAGCTATCATAACTCAATGGTGAGAGGAAGGAGACTATTGTAGAAAACAAGCATATGTCATTGGCCAGTGCACATGTTGCATTGAATGGAGATATTATGAGACCACCACCATTTCCCTGTGACCTGCCAATGGCCTTATATGATGTTTCATTTATCGTGAGTTTACCCTTTGACAAGATTTTTACATATACATGTTTGTTTCATGATGCCATTCATGAGACTTGGAAGGTGCCTGACCTACATGACATAGACCATGTACATATATATACCAAAAGTTGTACTATTATTATCAAATTATGCATAATTATTTATATTAATTTCTAAGTTGTATTATATTTCCTTAATATTAATAAGTTCATGATAACATGTAGACACATACCCGCTACATGGATGAGATTTTTAGGTCATCCGAGGGGGAATTTGATCAACCAAGCCTTTCTCAACCAGAGCATGTTTCCATGGATTCTTTTCCACTTCCACCTCATATGTTAACAAATGTGGAGGAGAGTCACTATGTACAACCACATGGACCAACAATCGAGGTAAACTCTTTTATTCGTAAGTTTTCAACATTTATTTTTTTAAGTTACACATATATGCTAGAATTAATTTGTATCCTAATTATAATGTGTCCTTTCCATCGTGTACAAAGGCTCATATGCAGAGTGTCATTGATTTTGTTGTTATGTGGAGACATGAGTGGGATGTTGGTTTTAGATGTAGTGATGATGTGAGTCCATCAATGCAGGCCACAATCATTGAGCCACATGCAGGGGAGCACCAAACCCAAATTCATCATACCCCCATCCTATCTAACATGCATTTGGACTCGAATAAAGTTTGTATATTCATGTATATGCAATTAAAAATGTGGGTCAAATTCATTTATTTCCATATTATTTTTTTGTATGAATAATGATCTAATTAATTTGGATTTGAATGTGTTATATTGCAGCACCAACTTATGGACACTTAGTTTGCGTGACGAAACTCACAGGGTAATTTTGGTGGTACTTAGAGTGTCAGAATCTGTATATTTTCAGGTCATTTCATAAGGCGCATTCACATGTGATACAAACTTTTTATATTTTAATACATGGACAATTTATGGATGTACATCATGAAAATTATTTTAGTTTATGGATGTTCATGTGATATTTTTAATTTTCATATATTTTCATATGGATATTTTATTGATACAGGGTGGAAACGTGAAGCTAGGTTACACTTTTGTGAGAATCGGGGGCAGAAAATTTTTTTCGGCAATAGTTCGGCTGAACTTTCTTAAAGAGTTTGGACGAAATTTTGAGTCCGTTTAGATTGACGGCACAATGACGGCGCAGAAAACAGAATTTTTGCCGGAGGTTTGGAAAATCGGCAACAGGAGTTCGGCCGAACTTATAAAAAATTTCGGCCGAACTATGTTTTTATAAATATATATCCCGCGAATGATACTGTTTCTATTGTTTGCGCAATTTTTGCAGCTCTATTTCCATTTGCCGCGTTGGCGCTCCTGCTGTTACGTCCGTGCTCGGGCTCTGTTCGTGCTATTACGTCCGCGCTCGGGCTCTGTTCGAGCTGTTACGTCCGCGCGCTCGGGCTCTGTTTCTGCTGTTACGTCTGCGCTCGGGTATGTACTTTAGATCCTCCTCACGGTATCTTTTCTTGAAGATTTTTGCGATCTATATGAATGAAAAAGAAAAAATTAAATATTTCACTCGTACAGTTATAAAATTTCTTTGTGATATTTCGTAAATTGATTTCATCATTTTAGTTTCTATAAAAATGTTTTTCTTGCAAATATAATATTCTTATTGAAGAAAGGAATTTTTTTCAATTAGAAAGAGTTAATGCATTCAGGTTAACTCATTAAAACTCCTATATTTTTTTTTCTAAACAAGGCCGAGTAGTTACGGTGTTGCCAGCCTATAATTTCTTGGAGAAGCCTACCAGCGTATAACTTTTTAGATAAGCCTACCACCCCTGCAGAAAGGTATATGCCAGCCTATAATTTCTTGGAGAAGCCTACCAGCGTATAACTTTTTAGATAAGCCTAGAAGAGAAATGTGATAAAATATATGAATTTTTTTCTACATTGAAGATGAAAGTGAGAAATAGAATGTCTCAATTAAAAAACATTACCATTTACAAAAGAACAGAGAATGCGCATTTACTGTCAAACTGTCAAAGAAAGATTTTGAAACCAGTCATGAGAGACTTCGACCCACAGCATTCTGTCAAACTGTCCAATCAAAACTGTCCATGAAAATCAAAGAAATATTTTGAAACCAGATGAGACTTCGACCCACTTTAATCTGTCAAAACTGTCCATTGTAAAATTGTCCATTGCCCTGAAGAAACCAGAAAACAAAACATTTTGTAGTTCAAGGTCCTCATCTGCATAAACAGTGATTATGGATTAAATTTTTTCTGCATAAACTTATATGAGTACTTTTATTCTCATTTTGTGTGTATTCTTTTCTGCATAAACAGTGAACATGGATTAAAATTTTATATATTATATGAGTACGCCCAATATTCAGATTTCCTTTTACATGTTCTTGCTCAGCATATGCAGTGGTGTGTAGAGAACTGGATCTGTCCACAAAATGCTTCGTTTCAGTTTCTTTTAATCAATCTAAGCAAATACATAGTTGTTGTCCTGTGTGCATATCATGAAGCTACAGAAGAGTGAAAAAAATAACCACTTACCATCTTTGTGAAGGGTCCAAAATTATGACACTGCCTTCTTCATATATATATATATAATAAAAAATCAGCCAATAATGAGAAAACAGAGAAGAGTCAGTTTGTACCAAGGGCATAGCTGGAGAAGGCTGAACAGACCCTTTTTACATTCCTTGATTTCCCACTGGCCACTACCAATCTCTTTTCAAATTTGCTTCTTGGCTCCTATCTCTGTTTTGTGTGTATTCTTATATTTTTCTATTATATTATTTTCTATTTTTTAGTCTCAGTTTGTGTGTATTCTTTTCTTTGCCTTAACTCTTTTTGATCTTGATAAATCACAAATAAAAAAGAAAAATGGTATTTATTTTTTGCGTAGACCATTTTAAATCTAACCCCAAGCTTATAAAGTTTTCAATTTTTTTATTTGAAAAAATTATTTGTTTTTGCATGCAACCATGTTGAAGTTTTTTGCAAGCAAATACATAAGCATTAGGCAAACACATACTTAGAGAATAAGAAAAAGAAACAACATCCTTTATCCTTAACTTTTTTTTTATATATGCATTAATTCAATAGGTTAAAATTTACTTTATTAAATTACAAGTAGTTCCTTTTTCATTAAATTGTTGTGGTTGTTGTTTCACCTTTTTTTTTGAAATTTTTTTATATGTTATATTTTTTTTCTATTTTTTTTTCAAATGAATTTAATTTATAAAGTGACCTTATTGTAAACATGTTTCTCACTTATTTATAAAAGTGAGTCACTTGCATTAATACAAGTAACTAACTGTATATTTGTAAATGTGAGCTTATAAGGAAAGTTAGAGAAGAAATGATTTTTTTATTTTATTTTATTTATTTTATTTTTTATTTATTTATTTATTTTTTTTAATTTTATTTTAATATATATGTTTATTTATTTTATAAATTTATTTGTTTTAATTTTATATTTTTGGGTTTGTAAATTAACTCAATAGTCTCAATGTACAACCATCATTGCGTTGATCAACATCCACTTCCCACATAGTACTTTTGTTCATTTTTATATATTTTTTCAAAATGGTATAATTTTGACATCCAAATTACATTTGTAGTGTCATTTTCATAAAAATAACCATTTATTTGAGAACTCCCCTTCACAACAATTAATTTTTTCTTTTGAAATAATCTTATTTGCATATTGTAATATGGCTAGTCTAGGTAATCTCCTACTTACGAATTAAAACTACTTTTCATGGAAATTATATATTGAGGATATACAAGAAGTAGGGACTTTACTAGGTTACCATGGAAATAAAATTATTCCTCTTAATTTCCCCCCTTGTCGCTTGTTCATAGTGATTTTTGTGATTCTCTTCCTTCTACTTATTTCTATAGCTTCAATTACTTAAATTTTATTGATAGATTCTCCAGACACACCAAGATTTATTTTTTAAAACTTAAGAGTGAACTTTTTGGCTTACATGTTCTTGTAGAAAAACAATTAGGACATCAACTTTAGAAGTTAGGAGTATATAATGGAAGTGAATATGTTAACTAAAAAAATAGGCACTTTTATTACCAACTCTATTAAAATTGAAATACCCCTATTTTTCCTCAAAATTGATGTAATCCTATTTGAATTAGGTCTCTAGGTCAGTATCGAAGTCTAGCCTAGGTGGCAGACCGTTGTAACAAAGATCTATTGGTATCATTTCATACATCTTCCACCAGCAAAATAACTTAAAACACAAAAAGAGTTATCCATTTGCAATATAAATTTGATCTTGAGTATTCATTTGTTTTCTTTGAGAGAGCCCTCTCTAACTAGAAGGGCTAACTTTTAGTCCAAAGTGATTTGAAATAGTTACATAAGGTTGACCATTGAACAACCCAATTGGTTCCAGCTTAGTGATAACATATTCTTCTCTCTTTTAGATCAGTTTTCAAAGGCTTGTGATCTAAAAATATTTATAGAAACTTCCAAGGATCTAACAAGGTTTCCTCCTTCCTTAGTGGTGAATGATACTTGGGATCTAATACCTCTTCCGGGAGGAAACCTTATTAGATGTAAATTGGTGCATAGAACTAGGTGTTCATTAGATGGAAGTGTTGAAAGAGATAACACTTATATAGTTGATAAAAGTTTCTCAACTAAAAGGGGTTGATTAGAATAAAACCTTTTCCCTTATAGCAAAAATTAATTCCCTTTTTACTGTTCTAGCCCTTATTATTTCATATAAATTGTAGGTCCATTAAATGAACATTAAATCCACCTTCTTGCATGGGGATTGGAAGAACAAATTTACTTGGAATAACCTCCTAACTATATTCAAAATTACTATATTTGTTTACCACCTGAAGAAATCTCTCTAGGACTTAAGTAAGATCCTCATGTTTGGAATGCTAAAATGAACAACTTTCTTCTTAATACTTACTTTTATATATGCAATTATAACTACAATGCCTATACCAAGAAAGTAGTAACCATGTCATAATAATTTTTCTTTATGTTGATGACTTTATACTCATTGGTTGTGACCCTAAATTTTTAGCCCATGTGAAATCTAGCCTTAAAAAGAAATTTGAAAATGGCAGGCTCAGGTACTGGAACCTCTACAAAGGTTCGACTTGAAAACATAGTTTTTCCTCAGGTTTCTCCACTGGTTCTACTTCCAACTTGGATAACCTACAGTTCAATATCCTTCTTTTCATTTTTTATATCCCCTCTTGGATAACCATAATATCTTGAAATGGAGCTAGCCAACTCAAATATAGTATTGCAAATCCCTGGCTAAGTTAGATGAGGATTACATATGGTCTTGAATGAGCATTTGGACTCTTTAGATATATATCTAAAGAGTCTAAAAGCTCATTCAAGACCATATGTAATACATAGCGTACTAATATAATATATAAAACTTTAATCCATGTGCTTAACCTTAACATTGACACAAATGGAATACAATTTTACTCACTGCTTTATAATAGAAAAATATGCAGATGAATATTCCCCACATATCTGAAGTCAAAAGGGATAGATTAAAAAGGGATGCTTCGGTCATCTATAAAAGATAAATTAAAGAAGCATGACATATTAAAGTAATGTAAATTAGATATGTGTACCAATTATGTTCATATAACACAACAAATAGATGATTCAATACAAATGTCACATAGAAGTCATATTTATCTCATGGGCCTTCAATTTAAATTATATATCTAGCATAATACATTGAGCTATAGGAGATAAATCAAAGAAGCATTTGAATGTAAATTAAAAATGTGTAATAATTATGTCCTCATTTAATATGTACAATATGTTTGGTTGAATCCACATGAAAAACAAGACTCCCAACCATGAGAATAGGAAATTGCATCCTATTTCTCCCCCCTAGCACAATTACGAGTACAGTTAGAATTTAACAGCCCCAAATTGGATTTTACTCTCAGGTACTGGAACCTCTACAAAGGTTCGACCTGGAAACATAAGTTTTCCTTAGGTTTCTCCATTGGTTCTATGTTCGACTTGGATAACCTACAACAACATCCTTCTTTTCATTTTTTATATCCCCTCTTGGATAACCATAATATCTTGAAATGGAGCTAGCCAACTCAAATATAGTATTGCAAATCCCTGGCTAAGCTAGATGAGGATTGCATATGGTCTTGAATGAGCATTTGGACTCTTTAGATATGCGTACCAATTATGTTCATATAACACAATGTTGGAGAAAATGACTATTTATTTCATGTGTAATTAGATTAGTGATTTCATGTGTTAGGGTTGTGGATTCAGGCATTGAAACAACACACCATGATATTTCAAATTTAAAAATGAGGGTTTGAGTCCTAGGTAGCTTAGAATCCTACTTGTTTTCAAAATAAGGATGCACTCCCATTTGATTATCACGAATAGGTTGTAATCATGAGGCTCTCGCTCAAGAGTGGACCTTCGCAAAATCTTGTGACGTCTTATCACAAACAAAACCATCATCCTGAAAGCACATCATTTTTCTCCTTCAAAGAAAATAAATTCACATCATGTGAATATCTCCATGTACTCTTACATATTGGTGTACAAAACCATCAACCAAACACAAGTTGACAAAACATGCGTCTTCAAACAACCGACTCTTAAGTCAAATAATAGAGCTCATGTACAAATTTCCATATTTGTTGCATTTAAGTGTGTATAACATAACTCTACTTTCAACATCTTGCTTCATGCAACATACTTTGAATTTGCAAAGAGATTCATGAAACATCAAAATATATGCTAGGCCTTAATTGGTTATGAAATCTTTAACCATTTGTCAGCAAACCATTTCAATGGCGCTTCTTTTTCTTTCAACTATGTTGAATTTAGTTTTTAGTTATATTTTTAATGTTGGAGAAAATAGCTATTTATTTCAGGTGTAATTAGATTAGTGATTTCATGTGTTAGGGTTGTGGATTCAGGCATTGAAACAACACCATTATATTTCAAATTTAAAAATGATGGTTTGAATCCTAGGTAGCTTAGAATCCTACTTGTTTTCAAAGAAGGATGCACTCCCATTTGATTCTCACGGATAGGTTGTAATCATGAGGCTCTCGCTCAAGAGTGGACCTTCGCAAAATCTTGTGACGTCTTATCACAAACAAAACCATCAAACTGAAAACACATCATTTTTCTCCTTCAAAGAAAAAAAAATTCACATCATGTGAATATGTCCATGTACTCTTACATATTTGTGTACAAAACCATCAACCAAACACAAGTTGACAAAACATGCCTCTGCAAACAACTGACTCTTAAGTCAAATAATAGAGCTCATGTACAAATTTCCATATTTGTTGCATTTAAGTGTGTCTAACATAACTCTACTTTCAACATCTTGCTTCATGCAACATGCACGATACTTTGAATTTGCAAAGAAATTCATGAAACATCAAAATACATGCTAGGCCTTAATTGGATAAGAAATCTAACCATTTGTCAGCAAACCATTTCAATGGCGCTTCTTTTTCTTTCAACTATGTTGAATTTAGTTTTTAGTTATATTTTTAATGTTGGAGAAAATAACTATTTATTTCTTGTGTAATTAGATTAGTGATTTCATGTGTTAGGGTTGTGGATTCAGGCATTGAAACAACATCATTATATTTCAAATTTAAAAATGATGGTTTGAGTCCTAGGTAGCTTAGAATCCTACTTGTTTTCAAAATAAGGATGCACTCCCATTTGATTCACATGGATAGGTTGTAATCATGAGGCTCTCGCTCAAGAGTGGACCTTCACAAAATCTTGTGACGTCTTGTCACAAACAAAACCATCAAACTGAAAACACATCATTTTTCTCCTTCAAAGAAAAAAAAAAATCACATCATGTGAATATGTCCATGTACTCTTACATATTGGTGTACAAAACCATCAACCAAACACAAGTTGACAAAACATGCCTCTTCAAACAATTGACTTTTAAGTCAAATAATAGAGCTCATGTACAAATTTCCATATTTGTTTCATTTAAGTGTGTCTAACATAACTCTACTTTCAACATCTTGCTTCAGGCAACATGCACCATACTTTGAATTTGCAAAGAAATTCATGAAACATCAAAATACATGCTAGGCCTTAATTGGATAAGAAATCTTTAACCATTTGTCAACAAACCATTTCAATGGCGCTTCTTTTTCTTTCAACTATGTTGAATTTAGTTTTTAGTTATATTTTTAATGTTGGAGAAAATAACTATTTATTTCACGTGTAATTAGATTAGAGATTTCATGTGTTAGGGTTGTGGATTCAGGCATTGAAACAACACCATTATATTTCAAATTTAAAAATGATGGTTTGAGTCCTAGGTAGCTTAGAATCCTACTTGTTTTCAAAATAAGGATGCACTCCCATTTGATTCTCACGGATAGGTTGTAATCATGAGGCTCTTGCTCAAGAGTGGACCTTCGCAAAATCTTGTGACGTCTTGTCACAAACAAAACCATCAAATTGAAAACACATCATTTTTCTCCTTCAAAGAAAAAAAAATTCACATCATGTGAATATGTCCATGTACTCTTACATATTGGTGTACAAAACCATCAACCAAACACAAGTTGACAAAACATGCCTCTTCAAACAACTAACTCTTAAGTCAAATAATAGAGCTCATGTACAAATTTCCATATTTGTTGCATTTAAGTGTGTCAACATAACTCTACTTTCAACATCTTGCTTCATGCAACATGCACCATACTTTGAATTTGCAAAGAAATTCATGAAATATCAAAATACATGCTAGGCCTTAATTGGATAAGAAATCTAACCATCTGTCAGCAAACCATTTCAATGGCACTTCTTTTAGTTGCACTTCATCATGTGAATCATCTTGACCTTCATCGATTATGAAATCCTCTTTTCCATTCTTCTTTTCATTTTTTATATCCCCTCTTGGATAACCATAATATCTTGAAATGGAGCTAGCCAACTCAAATATAGTATTGCAAATCCCTCACTAAGTTAGATGAGGATTACATATGGTCTTGAATGAGCATTTGAACTCTTTAGATATGCGTACCAATTTTTTTCATATAACACAACAAATGGATGATTTAATTTACAAATGTCACATAAAAGTCATATTTATCTCATGGGACTTCAACTTAAATTATATAATCGTTTGACCCCCAGAAATATCATTCAATACCTCAAAATGACTCCAAAAGGTTTTAGACCTGAATTCTCCACCCCACATTAAAATGACCCTACAAGTTGATTCTTTCAGTTTTTTCACTCTATAAGCATCAACGTACGATTATGCATGATGGAGAATCTCTAGCGCTTTCCCTTGTTAATATATTTAATAATCTCAATATTTATTTAAAAGTATCATTAGTATTTTGACCATGAGATTTGAACAATGTGATGTCGTCGAAATACTATTGATACTTTTAAATAAATATTGAGATTATTAAATATATTAACAAGGGAAAGCGCTAGAGATTCTCCATCATGCATAATCGTACGTTGGATTTGGTGATAATTGTCTCCATATTTTGGCTTTTTGACTCGCAAAACATAATTATTTTACAAGGGAGGGAAGGAGGGATGATCACATTGACTTGCTTGATGACATGTCTATGAAGATTAACTACCTCAAGAACTATTTTTTTGCGTCTAGGGAAAGAGACACATTCCCATGTCTGAGCATGAAAACGTTATTTGATATTGTTAATGCCTCTAGTGTTTACTTCTATAAGTTCTATAGGCAGAGTCTGTAAAGGGCCAGGTAGCCTCTGGATCTCATCTTTTATGAAAGGTGACATATCTAGTAAATGCCCCTGCAGTCAATCTCTGGAATGGATCTAAATAGAAGTTCTTCATTTTAATATCCGTAAAACACAACAAATTTAAGGTAAAATATGTACATGCTCCATTCATCATGAACACAAATCTCACAAGCCTCCTTGGCTTTGGAGCATTTTCCATGTTTTCCATAACCAAGACCCAAATAATTAGGCCCTTCTTAAAGAACATTTGGCTCAACTATGCCTTGTACATGCTTGCCTTTAAAACCCTTTACTTTCATAGCTCACATTTTCATCAAAAATTTGGACCCTATTCCTCTAATGTCTCTCAAAAGCATGTACACATTCATTTTCAGAGGAAATTGAAGGTAGAAACCAATAGCTAATTCTTCTAACTAACCTTGACTAAAATGAGCTAAATTGTACTTTGATATGAACTTGATTTAAATTGTCCACCTCACATTAGGCACCAATGATTATAAATTTTAATGGGCTAGCATTGGTTTGTAATCATCATCTCAAAATGACCTAGTAGATGAAAAATTACCATGTTTGTAATCATCGTTTCACACCATCTACATATGACCCTTCTACACATTATATGATTGAATTTATGGTAGGTCATCTCTTCTATCTAGACCATGATTGATTGTGAGATTAGGTGAATAAAAGAAATTTGATAAGGAAGGGATCAATATAAGTTTGTCCTCCTCCACCCACTCCATATTTAGTGATTGCCTATTTTTTCTTTTCCAACATTTTATTTTGGAAATTCATTTTGGTAGTTAATTCTACTAATAGTCACAACACACCTGGAAGTCAAAGAAATTGTTATATACACTACTAAACTCAATTAGCATTGTTTGTTATTGGACTTTACAATAACAAACAACGTAGAGTTCATTAATGATAGAATGTGAACCTACATTTGCACATGTGGTAAATTGAAATGTTACTTGTAACAAGACAATCCCCATTGATTTCATTACAATATATGTTGATTTCTGATTTGATATAATTGCATGTATGATGGTACATTACTTGTAAAGTCATTGGATTAATAGTGTTAATTGATTTCAGTGTTCTTTGGATGGTTTTAGTACTTTTGGCATGTGAATGTGAAGTAATGTTGTCATCTGAATTACATTTGACATGTGATATTTAATGTTAAATGTTTTTGTTCAGAAAATAGTTTAAGATTGATCACAAGAATTAAGAGAATGTCTCGTCCCAACACCATAGAATGATCTTCCATGTCAATGACTCTTAATTCTATCTTTCCAAACCATGACCCTACTCTCACATGTGTGCCTTTCATGACACCAGTCACTGCTTTCATCCTCGAATTGACTGTCTTGAAAGCACTCAATTCTTTCTCGATGCTAGCCTTCCTCTTTCTAAGAGATGAAGCTGCCTTTCGACTTAGGAAGCTATGGGTAGCCCCCGTGTCTATCAAAGCAGAGAACTTTTTCCTATGTACGGTTGTAGACATGAATCTCAAGTCCAAGGAACATTCATCATCATTTCTCCTCCTTGTCTTGCGCCTTACTTCTGCAATCTTCTTCAACATTTCCTCTTCCAATATGTATTTCGAACTAGCCCTTGGCTTAACAGTGCTTTTCACATATCTCTTCTCATGAAGCTCCATAGAACAATCCAATCCTGGGTCTTCTTGAATTGGTTCAAGCTCTTTCCTTTTCGAATTTTTTCTAATTGCTCCAATACGACATACAATCCTCATAGTGTGGTCATCTTCTTTTCCAAGTGTGCCAACACATGAATTTTCTTTCTTCAAACCAATAGGTTTCGGATCAAGAAAGTCCCTCTTGATCTTATCTTCCATGTTCTTGACTTTAGCCTGCAACGTGGTGCTTCTTTCCTTTAAGTGAGCCCTTTCCATAAAGAGTTCTTGAAGTCTTTGTTCACCTTGTCGTATCTCCATGTCATGCTTTTCAATTTCAGCAGTTTGTCCAGATAGTCCATCCTTGGAATTTCTTGGGTGAAAAACCAAGTAGGTTGAACCAAGTAGGTTCAATCTACATTTTTCATGTGATATTTAATGAACTTTAAATGTTTAATGTTTTAATGTTGCACAATATATAATTAAAAGGGTTTTAAAACTTAAAGTTTTGGATGGTTTCAATCTACAACTTAAAGTTTTGGATGGTTTCAACCTACATTTGCACATATGGTAAATTGAAATTATGTTACTTGTAACAAGACAATCCCCATTGATTTCATTGTATATGTTGATTTCTAATTTGATATAATTGCATGTATGATGGTACATTACCTATAAAGACATTGGATTAATAGTGTTCATTGATTTTAGTGTAAGCGCAAAAAATTATTGACAATGTAGAACGATTTTTGTGTTATAATAATTAAACCTAATAATATTGGATAGCAAGAGAGATAAGGTATGGTGTTTACTACAAGAGTTCGAGCAAGTCATTCGGTGACAACTTTTACTGGAAACTTGAAACAAAGAGAATCTATCTTTGGCTAGGACATCATGTAAGATGCCTGACATAAACAGTAAAATTGTACTTAAAAGCTGAGATTTGGGCAAGTGGGGACAACCACTTGTTATCTCGTCCCTTGGAGGCTAGGCCATATGGGGACCAAATCTGACCTTACAAAATAAAGTGAAATAATTTGTACCATATGGTCAGAGAACATATACAAGAACAATTAATATACAAGAGCAATTAATTTCATTCTAGAATACACACACACACACACACACACACACACACACACACACATATATATATAACATTTTTCATCAATGCACATGTATAAAAAAAACTACTTTCAGTTGATACTAGAGCACGTGCTTGTACTCAAACAATTTGTAACATGTGCAAATCACAAATAACATAAGTAGCTCAATTTTTAGTTGAGTACAGGAAGTTCTAAAACATATTTAATCCAAAGATAATAAATTGTTGGACACTTCACTCAAAAAAATTCTAATGGAATTCCATCTTCAATAATCCGTTCATGATCGGATTTTGACATTTTCCATTTTTTAATTTTCGTTTTTTTCTTTGATTGAACTTCTATCAACTTTATGTGTGTTGCACACACCAAGTGACTATATTGACAACTTATGGAATCAGGTTCATAGTCTTCAAAGTAAAGAAAGTCTCCACTTTGACGAATTTGTTTGAAAAAATAACCTTTCAGTATAATAGACCCTCTGTCATACTGAAATCCGTGATCATTATAGTCTTGTAATAATTTCATTTTTCATTCAGTGCAACGCATCAAATAATACTTCACATTTTCATCGTTTTCAATAGGTGCAATTACAGCAAAAACAACTCCTGCACAATAAAATAAATATAACATTTAATTATGCATATTTAAATTTATTTCTAGATCTTTAAATCATTAGAAAGTAATTCAAATGTTACCTTCTCTAACAAGATCAGAAACTCGATCACCATCAGATGATATTGTAGTTTCCTCTGAATCCATTTCTTCAAACATTTCAACAGACATTTTTCCTTTTTTATTTAGCTCTGTATGTTTCCAATCGTTCACATACATTTTGTTTTCACAAACGTCATTGGATTTTGTGTTGTCTATGCAAACATCACAAAAACAAGAATATTTCTTTTATCCAATGCAAACACATTTGTGGACGACTTTTTTTGAATTGAATGCAATTTTCGAGTCTTTTTTATTGTTCCAACGTCATTTCCAATTGATCTATTTACGTCTCCGATTCCAATATGCCAGAAAAACATTTATATGGAAAATTAAAAAAAGAATTTGTAAATATGATACAATTAAAAAGAATCATTGCATGATGATCATTGCATGATAATCATAAAAAAACAATTAAAAATAATCATTGCATGATAAATGTACAATGTTTAAAATTAGATTTCCAATATAAATTAAATTGAATGTACCTTTTCACTTCTCTTGATGGGTTAATCTCATGGCTTAGAGCATTGTTGCACCATTGAACAACTTCTTCAGCGTTCACAAGTCGGTGTGCAGAGTGGTTCATTTGATATCTTCGAAGTACTCATTTTATGCATGCTCCTACACCATCATGTTCTCCTTTTCCATGGCCAGTTTCAAAGAAATTCCAACAATGTTTAATGCATGTTTTCTTATGAAGACAACACAACCAAAAGAATGATCGTGCAGATTTGAATTGACCTGCGCATCCGTTTGACCATATCCAATGTTCATTGAATGTTATTCCACGATTTTTCAATGAATCATAATTTTTTCCAAAACAATGTTGTACAAAACATGTATCATGTGTACGATCGTCACTGATATAAAAGTGATATTCTTTAATGATATGTCGATTTTCACTCATGCTTTGTATATGATCGACATTTTGTTCAGCATGTCTATATATAATATGGACAATCATGGAGACTTGGTCAGAGTGATAGTATTCACTTTGAATTTCTTTTTGTGGAACAAATGTGTAGTTTTCTGCAAAATCAATCACTAACAAAATGGTCCCTGGTGAAAAAACTTCACGAGATTTTTTGAATTGCAAGTCTTTCCATCGAGCTCTATGGGAATGCTTGGTGTATTTGTAAATTTCCACCTCAAACTTTCTCAAAAAATCTATCAGAAAAATTTCGTCTTCTCGTAATTCGATTCTTTTAACAGTATCTGCACCTTGAATCGATGTACCTATATATTCATATCTCTTCCATTTCACTTTCATGTTGGACAATGATTGATCATTTATATCAATACGATATTTTTTTTGAAATTTAGTCAAATTTCCACAATCATCGCATTTTTTACCACCAACACACTTCTTTTTGTAAAATAGTTCATCACTTTCTCTTTCACATAGAATTTGAGATATGAATTCATGAATAGTGGAAGGAGGAGGTGAATCCTTCCATAATGTTCTACCGAAATCGAGGAATGTGTCATAATATAACTCAAATTCGACATGATAACGGCAACAACAAGTGTCGCATACGGTGATAGGTTTTACATACCATGGTTTTTGTTGAACAAAAGCACTGAGTGAAACATGAATTTGACGATTCTCTTCTTTGAATTTGTTGAATAACTCTATCTGAGTGGTTTCCAAGAGATGTTTTTCATGTTCTTCGTATTGTTTTCGTGCTATTCTTCTTCGCATCACATGTCTTGCAGTTGGTGAAAGACGCGAATTGTTCTTCCAATATTCATATATTATTTTTTTAACGTATTCTCCAAGTCTATCTTTGTATGGTTGCCTACAAATAGCTCTCCAACAAGCGAGTTCATCATTTAGATCTATTTGCAGTCGAAATTTTCGATGTTTGTGCAGAGTTTTTCGCAAGGTTCCCAGTCCTCGTGCCATAGATGTTATCATACGATTCTCTTGAGTACTTGGTGAAACCATTGCCATCTGTATTCCTCTACGTATACTTGAAACATCTTTATCTCTAGATCTCTTAATTAACTTTATAGCACTACTCATATTTTTTATTACCTCTTCTTTCATTTTTTTATCTTTGGTTGATTTTCGAATACCCAATAGTGTCGTCGCTTCTTTTAATTTCCTTGATGATAGGATACCTTTCAACATTTGAGCTTGAACTGTCACCTGTTCATTTTTGAAATACTCTTCAAAAATTTTATGGACACGATATCGTATAAAATGGTCAGGTTTTTTATCTCCATATGTGTGAGTGTCGACATTTTATAACTCCTCATTATCGATAGTGATTTCATCTGTACATATTCGAAAAAATAGTACATATTCAATAAATTACTAAATTAATAAATATGTCAATAAATATTAGGAAAATTTTAAATATATCAATAGATCATAATATTTACATTTACATACCCGCTTCAATTTCTGCTTGAGGTTGATTTTCTTCTTCAATATTTTGAGGAGTATCTCTGTCTATTTACATTAAACAAAATATTTTTCAAACTAGTTCATCAAATAAAAATTAAGCTCACATTTTACATTAGGAAAATTTTAAATATATCAATAGATCATAATATTTATATTTACATACCTGCTTCAATTTCTGCTCGAGGTTGATTTTATTTTTCAATATTTTGAGGAATATCTCTGTCTTTTTACATCAAACAAAATATTTTTCAAACTAGTGCATCAAATAAAAATTAAGCTTCACATTTTACATTAGGAAAATTTTAAATATATATCAATAGATCATAATATTTACATTTACATACCTGCTTCAATATCTGCTTGAGGTTGATTTTCCTCTTCAATATTTGAGAGGGCTTCTAACTTTGTTTTGCGATATTGTCTCATCTCTTCTCTACGTTCTTCAGGATCTCTTTTTCGATCAAATTTTCTGGTACAATTTCTTCGATTTCCCATGATAATAGGGTATGAAGTTAAAAAAATTTCCTTAAAAAAATTAGACAATAACTCAATTACAAAAAATATCACAAAAGATTTAATTTAAAAAAAATCAGTGTAAATTTTTTGTAAAAAATATGTACTCCAATCCAAAATACACTTTAAAAAATTTGAGAGAAAAATGTCTTATAAAAATGAAAAGAAGCTTAAAAGATTTACTTTAACACAAAACACATACATACCTCCAAGAAAAATCACGCGCGCCTCCAAGAAATGTCCTCAAAAAAATTTCTTTAAACTCAAAATTGTAAAATCAATTTGCTTTCAAGAAATGCTCTTAAACCCAAACTTTGAAGAAAAGTTTTTGAACAAAGAAGTTCAAAAGATTTACTTCAACAAAAAACATGTACATACTTTCAAGAAAAATCACGTTGCCTCCAAAAAATGTCCTTAAACCCAAATCAAGAAGAAAATTTTTTGAACCCAAACCAAGTCTTTGTAAAATGAGATGAAGTGCGAAATGTGCGAAAATTGTGAATCATTTCGTGCCAATTTATATTGACGCGAATTGTGTTTTCAGTGGGGGCTCCGAAAATTTTTCCGGCCGACGGAGAGTTACACAATAGTTTGGCCGAACTCTTCATAAAGAGTTCGGCCAAATTATTATGACGTTAGATTTAACGAGTTTGAAACGGAAAACATAGTTCGGCCGAACTTGTATTCAAAGTTCGGCCGAACTAACGCGTCACCATTACGCAAAAACCAGGCTCTGAAAACGGTTCTGCAACTTTGGACTGATTAAACTCCATGAAAGGTTGTTAATTAACTGTCGGAACTAAGACAAGCATTTTCAGAATTGAATCTACTTTAAGGAAATATAAATTTTATGGAATTTCGTAAACGTTTATTAATTTTAATTATTTTTCTAAAAAAATGGGTGCGAACAATTTCTAAGGGTCATTGTGATTCAGTGAAATCAAAATTTTGTATCTCCCAAAATACATTGTAAAAAAAATTGAAAAAATTATGGGGCATTACATTGGTTCGTCGACTCTAATGGGTAGCTTTTAGATTTTTAGTTTATAACTTATATGTTAAGAAATTTTTCGCCACGCGAAACATATCCAAAATACGCAGTTTTTCGTAATTGGATCAGTTCAAAAAATTCTAGTAATTATGATATGCATCCATTGGCTTTGTAAATATGATGAAACCAAAGTAGACTCTGTCTAGATTGTTGTAACACATTTTGTTTTTTCAAAAACATAAATTTTCAATGAATACAACGTCGCCACATAACATGACTTCTTATGAATCCTTTGATTGTTAAGAAACACACACTCAAAGAAACGCTAAGTTGACATATCAAATCTGCATAAAAAAAATTCAAAAAATAATTAATAGAAAGCTAACAAAATTTCTCACAACTTTTATTTTTATCAAAAAATGAAATTCTAAACAGAACAATTGTTATAGTTTGCAGAAAGTTGAAGAACCGAAAAAAATGAAAAAGTTTTCTCAAAAAAGGGCAAAAAGTGTAACCCAGCTTCACATTTTCACCCTACATGTATTCACTATTTCCATTTATAGATTTGTATTAATATTGTTTATGGATGCCCATTAATTTTTGAAGTTTAAGATTTGTTAAAATTATTTTTCTAATTTAAAAAAAGATCTATATACTATAACTTTTATTAGTAAAATATATGTTCAATTTTAATTTTCATTTTCATAGACTAAGAATATAAGTACAATATTAAGTTTTGATGCAAGTCACTTTGATACTTAAAATGAACTAAAATATATCATGTATGAATTTAATATTGAACATGGAAATAATTCTAATCGTGCTTCATATTGGATTGAAGTGTCTTTTAGTGCAATCAACATGTATGTTATTACAATTCAATTTTTAAAATAAATTATTTGAATTATAAAGTCATCCATATTATAATAAAAATATATATATGAAAATATTTGTGACCCACCCATATACCATTGCATGGGAAACTTTTTTAAGTATTTCAATCAATTTATTATCTCAAGGTTAAATTAAAAAATACACATAGGATTTAAATAAGTTTTCATTTAAACAAAAAATAGGTTTTATTCAACATTATTTATTTTGAGATTATCTACAAGAGCTTAGGAATAAAATGATATAAGTCGATCGTATCGAAATTTAATATATACGTCAAAAAACAATATATGACAACAGTTCTATAATTTTATCTAATGTTATCAGCTTTCCTAATTTTACAAGTAGTTATCCAAGTATTTCAATCAATTCGTTATGATGGAAGTACATTTTATTCAATTTTTAAAAACTCAAATATGATTGAAATAAGTCATATATTCTTTGTAAAATATGTGGAGATGTAAAACTTACAAATATAAGTTCTATTCAATTTTATTTTTCTTGAAGTTATCTAGAAAAGCTTAGTCATAATCCATGTCGTCAATAACTATTTTTGCACTTACACTAAAATCAATGCACAATCTTAAACTAATTATCTTGAAATTAATGTACACCATATATCTAGTTACATCAAATCATAAATCAACATCTTCACTAAAATCAATGCATCTAATGCAAGAAATCAAATAGGATTAGAAATAAACTTATACACTTAAATCAATGCATCCAATGCTGCAAACAATAAAATGGGATTACAAATCAATATCTACACTGAGATCAATGCATCTAGTGCTTGCAATAAAATAGGATTAGGAATCAACATATACATTGAAATCAATGCATCTAATGAAAGTTCAATCAAACAATATTAGAAATTAACATATTTAATGAAATTAACACAAGTAATGCAAACAATGAAATATAATTAGAAATCAACATCTACATTGAAATAAATGCATCTAATGCAATAAATCAAATAGTATTAGAAATCAACATTTGTACATTGAAATCAATGCATCTAGTGTAAGTGATTTTATTTCCTTTCTCTCGCCCCTCCATCTATATTGATATGTACCTCCATCTCTCCTTCTTTGTCTCTCTATCTCACCCATTAGGGGAATTTTAAGGTCTAAAATGGGCCACCTAAGGAAATAATAAAATAATAGCTAAACCAATAAATTCATATTTATGAATTTGAAATATAATTTGTGCACCAAAATCCATGTAACCATGGTTAAATTCAATTCAAAAGTTCTACCAAAATAAAATTGACAAAAAAATTATATTGATGTGACTATAGATAAGAATGATTTTTTCAAGAAAAATTCATTATCATTGCACAACTAATGCATTTTTCCTTTGTACTTAAATAACTTAAAATAAAATATAAATATAAATTCATAAATTCTTAATGAAATGAATATATAATTTAAAAATAAATATATGAAATTATAAAAATATATTATTTATTGAAAAATGTGTAAATACATGAAGATTGTGTAGGATATGCATTGTTTCTTTCAAAAAATATGAAATGGCAATAATAATATTATATTCAAAAAGTGTGAAATGACATTTATTATGATTACTTTACTTTATGAATGTAAAAGTACTTAGAGCACTACCATGGTTAACCATAAGTTTTTATCCACCATTGAGAATGGGACAAGTAAGTACCTTTAACTCAAGCAATGCCACCTCAACCATTAGGGATGATGTCATCCCCTAAAATGTGATTGGATTTCATAAAGTGAATTTTGATTGTACATTTTTCTTAGGAGGCCCATTTTAGACCTCAAAATTCCCCTAATGCCACCAGACACACACACTCTCTCTCTTCATATCTATCTATCTCTCCCTCCCTCCCTCTATCTCTCTCTTCTTCCCTCTCTCCTGCTTCCATATATATCTCCATTTCCCTATCTCTCTCCTTGTTCTTCTCTCTATATCAACCCAAAAACATACACAATTGTTTATCCATATATATATATATATATATATATATATCCCTCACTCCCTCTCCCTCCCTCTCTCTCTTTCCCTTCTCTACCTCTATCTCCCATTCTATCTCTCTTCCATCCTACACTCCTCTATCCTTCTCTCTCCATTTCCCTTGTCACTCCCTCTCTCTCCATATCCCTTGTCACTTTCTCTCTCTCCCCCCCCCCATCTCTCTCTCTCTCTCTCTCTCTCTCTCTCTCTCTCTCTCCACACTTATTTCTATTTATGTATTTATTGTTACCTCCCTCTCCCTCCATATCCAACTCCATCTCTGTGTCTCCCTCCATATCAAGTCCTATATCTCTTCCTTTCTCTCCCACATCCCTCTATCTCTCCCCCTTGGGAATCACTCAATCTCTCTCTCTCTTTCTCTCTCTCTCTCTCGCTTCATCCTGAAACTTTGTTGACTATCCACCTCCCTCTCTCATTCTCTCCCCCCCTTCTCTCTATCTCTCCTTGTTTGTCTTTCTATTTTAGCCCCAAACATACACGCACTCTCTCCATCTCTTCCATGTCACTCCATCTCTCTCTCTCCAAATTTCTCTCTCTATATGTCTTGAACTTCTTCCTTCCCTATCTTTCCCTCTAATTCCATCTCTCGAGCTCCCTCTATTTCTCAAATACTATATCCTTCTCTCTCTCTCTCTCTCTCTCTCTCTCTCTCTCTCTCAATATTTGTGTCCCCCCCTCTCTCTCTTACTATTCTCTCCCACTCTCTCTCCTCTATATATATATATTTTTAAAATACATTGATAATTAAAATATTATGTTTAAGCACTTTTTTATTTTGATGTCGTACAAAAATTATTAATTTTTATATAATACAGATTTAAAATATGTGTTGTACATTCACGTGGAGGGAAAATGATAATTTTCCATGGAAATATTATCTAAAATTTTCCAAAATATTAATGTTCCAGCTACATCCATCAAAAGTACATAGAGCGCTTCATGTCTTCCAATTGAAACTATTAGGTTTTATTTTTTGAAGGTAGCTTTAGGTTATGATTACTTCATGATTTTAAAAATATTATATATTTCATTATGTTAGATTTATAAAAAAATTAGGTGAAATAAATTAAGTCATCATGTTTTAATATTTTTTTGTTAATGGCTCTCTTGTTGATACCTATGACGTATATCTACCACATATATTAATGTGGTTGTGCTACTATGTATTATAATATAACATATTTTATATTATATTAAAGTTAATAATATTATATCAATTTAAAATCAACAAATTTATTATTAACATTAAAATATATTAATATTATTTTTTTTATATTAATATCATATTTCATAATTTAATTTAGTAATAATAATAATAATATTTTTTTAATATTAGTATTAAATTTAATAAGGTTTCTACATGGCATGATAAAATAATTTCTAATAAAATTTGGAATTTTAAAATGTGGCAAAATCTTAAATTTTAGTTTATTTAAAATATTTTTATAAAGGCTTGATTGAGCTATGTAGCTTTATCGAGCCATTTTTCTCGATGGAGCCCCTTTCAACCACGTACATGGATCAATTGAGGGTTTACGAAACCCTTGATCAAGATATTTCAATTTGAAATTTAAACGCTCAAACAAGTGCACACTTTAAGGACTCGATCTAGCCTCTAAAGACCTAAAATCCACAATTTCAGCATCGAGCCTTCTCTAAAATTTCTTGCAACACCATTTTGTGCCCTCATGGACTTAGGGAAAAAAATTTCCTTAGTTGGCGAAGTTGATCATGCTTGATTCCTGAAGGAATCCTCTATCGAATGGCACATGAGTTTGACATTTTAGAATTCATATGATATTTTTCATCTAATTTGTTTTAAACATAATTCTTGAATTCTTTTTGAACAATTTTAAAGAAGTTGAATAAAAAATAAATATCATAAAATATACACAATATAAAAAATTTCAAAAATACCATGGTCTTGAGTCCTATTCAAAAGGGTACTCTTGGTTTTTCAATTTATTTAAATATTTAAAAAAACCTTACGTGAACACATGTGTCTACAAAATGCAATTGAAATATCACTTTTCCCAGTTCGGAAAATAATAAAAAATGTAATTTTGCGTAAAATATTTAATATGAAAATTATTGAGTTTGAGGGATTGGGAAAAATGAGCTTTGCTTCTGCCGTTTCCTGTGTTAGGGCTCCCAGGTCTAGCCGGCGTCATGGCCAGAGAGTAGAGCCCACAGATTTTCAGACTCCAGTAGACCGAGAACAAAATAGCAAGGGCGAAGTAGTGCCCTTCCCTGGTAATGAAGATGATCAAATCTTGGAGTTCATCGGCAAGGTTGGGGATCCCTCCAGCTGCAGCCGCGCGCATGAGTGGAGAAGGGTCGGTAATACTTGGATGTGCAGCTCTGCCAGAGGAAGGCCGATGGACCGGAGCTGCAATGGTGAGCACACCATCTTTCTAGCAGCCGACTCTCATTCTACCATCGCTGACTGGCCTCTGCTTGGTCCTGCGGCACATCGCGCTCATAGGTTAAGCTGCACATCGACCCCTTTCAAGCCAACACCAGCTCTCATGGTCACGCGCTACTTCGCGAAGGAAAATTGGAAACAAGCTAAGGATGGGATCCTTCGCTGCGCCAACGCTGAAGCAAAAATGGAGGTGGCTCCTCCTCTTATAAAGTACCTTAGCAGCCGCGCAGATCCAAAACTTAGAAATTACTCTGCCTCATTTCAGATCTAGATCTTGCAGCTCTTACGCAAAACCATTTTGCAATGGGTTTCTTCTTTGGACCTGGTGCAGAATCTCAAGATAAATCTAGAATGCCGGATAGGGATACCTTGAGTCCTCTAGAGACTTCTTTACCAAGGTAAACAACTTGAGGACCTTCTTCCCCTCTCTGTTTACAAAATTAACAGAAATTATTCTATTGTGTTAACCCTTCGTTTGAGAGGAGGCAAAGCTGGACAGTCATCTTCAACTCCTAATTTCTCATACAAAGATGATGTACATTCTTAGAACCCCAAACCCCCTGAAGCCCCCAAAGCCTCAGCCTTTTCTGGTTGAAAAATTGGAGGATGTTCCCTGCGTTGATATCTCCCATCTAGATCTTGCAGAAGATCTTCAAAATTTGTAGAAAAATCCATCATATGCAGATTTAATGGACTTTGGATGCGTACAAAGGAACTCTATGAATGGATTTACGCTAACTGGACACACAATTGCAAGATCAGCTTCTGTTCAAAAGGATTCTTCATAGTACTGTTTGATCACTCTAAGGATTATCAACATGCCTTAGAGGAAAGTCCTTAGTTTCTAGGAACAGTAGGGCTCTTCTTAACCCCATGGTTCCCAGATTTCGACCCAGCTACAACATTCATCACCAGGACATTTTTCTGGGTCAGGCTTCCCAACTTAGTAGCCCATCTATAGCAGCTTGCAGTCTATAGAGGAATAGGCAATGCCTTGGACTGCTTTTTAATGGCAGATTATGGGAGGGAAATTCAAGGTCTATACACATATGCCAAAATATGTGTGGAATTAGACATAATCAATGGCATGCCTGACCAAATAATCATCAAGGTAAGCGACTTTGTTTGGACTCAGATCTTAGATTATGAGGATACTGCCTTCCTTTGCCGCCATTGTCACCAAGCAGGGCATCTGCAGAACTCTTGCCCCACATTCCCTGTAAAAAAGAAAAAGGAAAAAATTACAAAGTCCAAATCCAAAAGATGGACTCCTTGTACCCCGCCGCTAGTTGTTGACTCTAAATCCTCGATTTCAGAAGATGAAGGGAGTGATGCAGAATTGGATCATGCTCTTCAGACGAAGGACTTCTCCACCACTGCACCTGAGCATCCTCCTGATACTACAATCACTCAGAAACGCATTCATGAGTCCTCCTCTTCCGATTTGGATAAGGAGATCCCCAATTTGGAGAACTCCAGTCTTCAAATTGTTATAGCTCATACACACCAGGATGGATGGGTTTAAGTCAACAAAAAGAAAGCGAAAAAGCTTCGTGTGGAGGCTTCTGCCCATGCTGGGTAGAAGTCGGTTATTTCCAGCCCTCTAGTCACATGTTGTAGCTCCTTTCTTGTTTCATTTTCTCTCTCCGAGACAGAGGTCGATAGTTTATCATTTCTGGTTGGCCATTTTATTGTTACTATTGATTGTATTCTCATCATGTACCATATTTTTTCTTAATAGAATTAGTCCAATTCAAATATATATATATATATATATTCCCTAGAAAAAGTCAAACATTTTATAAAAATAACAAAAATTTACATCCTAGATGCTGTAGCATTACATATGAGATAATCACCCTAGTAAGATGCAGGGCAAGGGCAGGTAGAAACCCATAATTACATATTTCCATAAACATTGGAATTATCTTATTTTCCTTTTTTATTTTGTACTTTTTGCCAGCCATCCAGTGAAGGAGAAAAATGTAAAATGGCCAACTCTAAGCTGGAGAAGAGTTGGATGTCTTTTTCAGAGTTAGAACTTCAGAAAAATGTGCACGCTTGGTGCCAATGACACCTAGGTCACCAATCTTCTCGTCTTGTTGGGGATCCATGTATGTAGGTGAAGATGTGTTCTCATTGATTTCCTATTTTTCTGCCATCTTGCCTACATTATTCTCTTGCGAATATTTATGTTCTTGTTACTGATTTTGTCTGCTTGCCTCTGATTTTCTTCTGTATCTTTGTCCTCTTCATTTGAAAATGATGCATACGGAAAATTCCATCCTTTTTTCTTTAGCGCCTTCTTTGTTGTTTTTTTCCTAGCTAATGTGCAGGTGATTTGTAAGTGCCCAATTTGGTGGCACACCCTGCACCTAAATGTTGTGTTTTCAAAATTGAAAGATTGAGACCATGTGAGGTCTTTTTCGATAATATTTATGAAATCCGGCAGGCCCTTTCTTAGGTCCATCTCCACGCAAATATGTGCAAAGGTGAACATCCATTTGTCCATTCTCTCTCTTTCCATTTTTATGAATCTTCTTATTGAGTTCCCAATTTTTTCTAGGACCTAATGGTGCAAGAATGGGAGTGGAAAGTTGTGTAAGCTCACCCAAACAAACATTTTTGAAACCACCATTGTGGTTGCATCGAAGACCGGGAACCATGGGGTTAGAAAAAGGCCTACTTTTCAAGGAAAATTTTAGGGGCTAATATTCGTAGGTGGGCTAATTTTCTATACTTTTTACAAAAAAATGATTCAATAATTTCCATTTTTTTATAACAAGGATTTGCCCAAATTTTATAGTATGAAATTATTTTACCCTAAAAATCAACAAAAAATTGTATACAGACTATATCAAATTATTAGAAATTTGAATATTTTTACAAAAATGTCTCCAAAAATTTTAAAGATTAAATATTATGGACTAGTGGGATTCGCCAATTTTTCTAAACTTTAAGATATTTTTCCATCCTTAAAGTTTTACCTGCTGCTCTTCCCCAAAAAAATGGTCCATTGGTAGTGGAAAAGAAGTAGTCCTCTATATTATCAAATTGAACAACAAAGAAACCTTTTGCACAAGGGTAAATATCATAGTTTTGGGTCTAGTTTTGGTTTATCCATGCGTGTAGCTCTTCTGGTTTTGGCCAATAGCCATTATAATGATAAATACTAGCTTTTTTTGCAAAGCATCAAACAACCATGTTACCTCTGGTATTTCAACTGCCAAATCTAGGATGTTTTATATTTTTCAACTAGGTATGGTCCTAGTAATGATAGATCTGGATTTTGTTTTTTCCCTTCTGTGGAGGCTTTCCCTCTTAGGATATACTTGAAGGAGGGCATCCCTTTTCCTGTTGTCATTAGTTTATTTGCTGATGTTGTTCCCAGAATGTCCCCTCTAAGTCTAAGATTCAGGAAAATGGTAGCGTTTCTTTGAATATGTTATTCATTAAGTTTATTTATTTCCTGTAATGCTCTTCTTGAAAATATCAGGCTTTGTTGTTGAGCCGGGATACCCGTGACAATTTGGATTTGATTTTTCAGCTCTGATATATGCTCAGAGTCCTGCACCCAAAAGACCATGGTTTTCCCTTCTGAGGATTTAATGAAAATTTTAAATTGTGGCTGTGGCATATCGCACACACCACCATTACCTCTGTAAGGAAGATATGTGCCAGTCCCCTGAAGGAAATGGGCACTGGCATGGGTCAAGTCTTGTCCGGTGGGCGAGTATTCACTAGTCTCTAGAGGACGAAAGTGTGGCTCTATTTGTCGCCAAAAAAGCGTCATGGGAAATAAATGGGAGGTCTATGCCTCGCCCCACCTTCTCATCAAACCAGAAGGAAGAGGGACTGTCCCCCCTACTGCCCTCCCCCTCGTATTAACCCCATCTGCAATGTGTCTAAAAATATTAATGGAAAGCTAAAAAGAGAGGGGGATTACCATTACGTTTAGTCATGGCCCCTAGCCTTGCGAGCCATAACCTTCCCCATCGATATAGGGGAGGGAAGACAACGAACGGGGGTGAGCTATGAGGAGAAAGAGCCCGCGAAATCTAGCTTCCTGAAACCTCCAACCACACATACTGAGCCAAGCATCCTCAGTACTTTTTTGGTCAAACAGACCTCCCTCGCCGATCCCATTGATTGTCTGCAGCTACATAAAAAGCCACTTGTGTTGCATCACTTTCCCATCAGTGGCCGCAAAAGCGATTTCCTCTTGCAGCTGCAGATGTTGGGAGTTATGAATCTTTGAGCATAGCCGAGGAACTGTGTTCAACCCATCCTGAAACATGTCAGCGACACCTAGAAACCCTAGACCAGAACATCTTCCTCTACTACTCTCCATATTTTTTCCCATATATATATATATATATATATATATATAGATGTATATATTAAAAATTACACATTTTAGACTAAGTTATGTTACGTGAACACACACATACCTCTTAAGATGTGTGAAAAATTGCAAGGACAAAGATTTCATTTAATGGAAAATTGGCATATTATATGACAATAAATATTTTTGCAAAAAATGTGAGTAGGAAAACAACATAATTCTCCACAATTTGTATTGTTACTCTGAATCAAAATTCACAGTGCTTATATGCAAGGAAAATTTTAGGAGCTAATATTTTCACGTGGCCTAATTTTTTATGCTTTAAGAAAAAAAAGATTCGTGAATTTCCATTTTTTTAGAATATGATTCGAAAAAATATTATAGTATAAGAATATTTTACCTTTTAAATCACCAAAATGTTATAGAGATTATATAAAATCATTATAAGCATGCATGTTTCTATAAATGTATCGCCAATCCTTTTACAATTTGCAGATTAGAGATTAGTAATATTTGCCAAGATTTCTAAACTTTAAGATAATTTTCTATCTTTAAAATTTTCCCTGCTTATATGAATTTTAAGGGCTTCAATTCGTTAAAAAAAAAAAAACTTGAAATTTCATCACCACATTTTGGCCAAAAGTGTAACCCATCATCATGCACTCACCTAGAAACCACAATTAGAGCTACTGAAGGAAAAAGAAGCTAACATTCCTAATGTAGGTAGAAGTAGCTAACTAACTTGGTCAAGGCATATGTAGCAACCACACTCAATGATGTAGGTTAGTTCCTGCGAATATTTGTAGGAGAAAGGATTGGTTTCTCCTGTAGGTTGACACATATAAATCTTGCAATATAGGGGATTTATGTCACTCGTAGGTTGGTCCCTATGAATCTTGCATAGAATGGGGATGTGTGTCTCCTGTAGGTTGGTTCCTACAAATGTTGCAGTAGGGTAGACTGGTGTATCTTTTATGTTGGTTCCTACAAATTTTATAATATATTGTTTCCTACAAATATTGTATTAGTAGGTTAGTGCCTACAAAGATATATCTTAAATCATTTTTTATTTATACCGTTTTTCCATATGTGAGATTGTTTTTTTTCTAGTTTACGAATGTTTAAATTAGAAAGAAATGTTCTTATATTGATTAACCACCCCCTATGTATAAGTGACAATCCAACACATAGCGCACCATAAGAGACCTTCCTACATTTCATCTTTTTACACATTTCAAATTATCGATAGTGTCCGATAAAATATAAAGAGACCAATGTCAACTTATACTAACCCTTTAATATTTAACCTTATGTATAATTTTTTTCCCATATGATTTATTTAGAATTTAATTGAAATTTTATTTTTTTAATTAATTTATTTGATATCTATATTAAGGTTTTTCCTTCCTCTTTAAAATTTTATCTTCCCTATAACTCATTAAGACTTATCCCATCTTTGAATTTCAACTATATTTAATAGATATATAACACATTATTTTCGGTTTTGATCACTTACTTTATCATGCCTATAATTAGATAAGGTTTCCTAAATTAATTTACTTACCCTCTTAATAGGTATCATCAATTAAAAAAATACCTATGTGGCCAATGAATTATAATTAGTTAAAACATCCATTAATTGAAAGGTCACGACCTTCAATATTGTAGAAATAATGATTACACTCCTAGGAGTTTCATATTTTATTATCAACCCAGGGTTCATAAAAACTTAAAAAGGGATGATAATATATGTAGAGTATCAACTATCCCTTTCCTTTTCTAATTCTCATATAGGTGAGAGATGTTATAGTTTGGGTTAGATGAACAAAAATCCAATCAAGTTTCCAAGCTAGCTATGCTACATGAAAGTGAGATTGTAGAAATAAAATACATAAATGAAAGGACACACACCTAGGTTTGTTGCAAGAAATGGAAAACACACTTTTCTTGAAAATAAAATACTTATAAATTCAACCTAGAGTCTATGTTACAAATGTTAAAAACAAAATTCTAAAAGCATAAAATAAAAGAATATAAGGAAAGTTCAAGGGATATATACTCTTCCAAAATCCATCCTCAAAACCCAAGCATGTTCTAATATGAGAAGGAAACTAAATCAAGAGTTTATTACTAAATTGGATGAAGAAAATGGGTTGATTTTTTGTTGTTATAAGGTTCCCTAATTTGCTTCAGGAAAAACCATTAAGTCATAAAAACTGCTAAAATGCAAGTTGAAGATGAGAGAAGGTAGTAGAATGATGGGGAGTGATATTATTTAGTTGGTAAAAAACATATAAAAATTAATTCTAAGCGTTATCACTTGGATTTTTTTTTCACCTTCTGTAATCATAATCTTAGTTGCATAGTAAAACATAAAATTGCATAAATTGTAACAACAAATGAAATGAAATGAAATGGAAAGAGACTGGAAAATGTAATTATAAGAAATATCAGTGATCTAACATGCTAGAAATTGTATAATTTACCTACAAAGAAAGGTAAATCATATAGCAACCTTCTTTACCAAGCATAAAGCTATCAAATTATAATTTCCAGAAATATTGTTGATTCAAGATTTAAACAAAGAAAAAGAAAAACATTAAAATGATAGTAACATAAATACAAAAGGGATCTACAGCGCTTACAATGGGCGCAACCCAAGGATGTTCAGAGTACTTAAGGTGGAACCAAGCTAGAAATTGAAATGAGGAACTTTCAGGAAATATAATTATGCAAAACTTGCTCAAAAATATTCAAAGCCCAAGATCTTTCTAATCCGTCTTTTCCTATTCCTCAAGGGCCAACACGAATATCTTATTTATACATCAGGTGGGTAGAAACATAAAAGGAAGGGACCTTGCCCATGATATAACTTGCAACAACAAGAGGAGAAATTAAATTCCCTCCGCTTGCTAATTTTGATTCTTGTTGTGGTAGGGAGCAAGTGCCTAAAATTTCTCCAATGCTAGATTCTTCATAATATACTAAAAATATTTATAAATGTTGTACACTACATAAAGCATGAAAACCACACCAAATCCTCTAGGAACTCATTAAAATAGATAAATACATCATTTAGTGCAAAATTTAGAGTTAAAACATTGTTTATATGCCTAGGAGATGCCTAGGAGTAGAGTGATAAGATTTATGATTTTTCTAATTTGGAAGACCCTAACAAATTATCTTTTCATATTTCATTTCGATTTTTCAAGTGAGGTTAATGAACAAGGAGGGAATTAAGATTTATTCATATTTTTTCTATACATTTTTTTATATAAGTTAAAAAAGATATGATGATGTATAGTCTAATATACCATAGATATCATATATATGTTCTACTATCTAAAATGTTACCCTCTTAAGGTATGATAAACTATGTAGATTTTAGTGAATGTTAATCCATTATCGTAAAATTAACTTTATAATTATTTAGAAAAATTAAATTATTTAAAAAAAAATATTATTTAATTTTATATTATATAATAACATCTTTATATTAAATGATAAAAAATATATATTTCAAAAAGTTGATTCTTCTATATATTTAACAAATTTGAATTTAATATAAATATACACTAAGATCTACATAGTTTACCATTTCTTAAGAAGGTAAAATATTACTCATAATTCTATAGTATTTTATTTATATGTCAAGAAAATATTAAGAGAAGTGTTTCAGGATCATCATAGTTGACTTAAAACAACAAGAAGATTGATAGAGTGATAATTATTTTGAAATTTAGATATAATATGAATATAACCTAAAAAATAAATATTTTTTATCTTCAACTTTCTTAGTGTTACAAAGATGACACTATTCATCACATAATGTTTTCGGAAATAACCAACATCTAGTTTCACTATGAAGCCCATGAGAATTTGTTCTTATTTTATCAATGTTTACTTTCTTCTTTCCATTAATCAAGACAAACAAATAAGTTTTATTTTCAAATTTAGGTTAATCACCTCATTATAATTTATCTCAATTTCCTTTTTTCACTCTAACTCTTTATCATCCCACAACTTCTCCTTAAATTTTGATGTAATAATATTTCTAATAGTATCCTTATTCTCCAAAATTTTCCCCTCCTTTATCTCTCATTGGTATAGCTAAGACTAATCATCCTTGGAGATGCCTAATCATAGTCATGCATTCAATGGAGGAAATACTTACTTCAACGAGGAGGATAGGAAATGGTGTATTTCATTTAATCTTGAGATTGCAGGTTATATATTCCCTTTGGATTTGCTCTATCCTAGTGCACTAATTTTTGGAGACATTGCAACCCCAAACCTCACATATTTATAAATAACAAGAGTGATGGTGGTTTCTAATAGGTTTTTTTGTTTTTTTTGTTTTTTATCCATATCCAAAGATATATCTACAATTATTTTAAATCCCATAATAAATTTTCCATCTTCCATTTATCCTTCTCAAAGCTATAATTTTAGTTGAGCTTGTGATGGATATTGATGCCATGATATGTGTATGAGGGAACTTCTTGCAATATTTTTTTCATATATAAAAGTATAAAGTGATATTTTTTCGATTTAATTATCATGATAATGTTTTTGGATTTAATTTTTGTAATATTCATAATTTTAATTATAATTTAAGTATATATATTGATTTATCAAAATTTTCTTTTAGATGTTTTTTTTTTGTAAAGTGATCTAAGTTCATCAAAGATTACATCAAGCTTCACTTGTGGCTCACTAGGCCTCGCCATACACCCCATCACCCCATCATTGTCTATTTTAAACCTAGTGGGTTTCTTTTAGATAGTATTAACAATAATTCAATCTCTATTAGGTATAGATTCAAATCTCATGAAAGGGTATTGAGAGAACCCAAAGCATGTCCCTAACACTAAAAATGTCACACATTCTTATTTTTGAATAAATCATCATTTTTTCATCAAATATATAAATTAACCCCATATATATATATATATATATATATATATATATATATATATATATATATATATATATATATTCATAAAAATAAAATAAATTGTTATTATTATGAAAATAATTAATATATGAATTAAATATATATAATTAGAAAAGAAAAAACTACAAGATTCATAACTTGGAGATCTATCTCATTTTACTATGGAGATTATTAATTTTAAATAGCATTGTTACAATATCATAGGTTACTAATACCATATCTCAAAAAATCATAACTAGTGTTTATTTTTTTATATTCTAAGAAAATCTATGATAACTCAATTGTCAAACAAGCAGTGAGGACAACCATCTTTGGTTTTTGTCCACGAATGCCTCCATCGGGACACTCTTGGGTAGTTAACGTCTCCACCACAGGCACTCTTGGGTAGTTAAGACTAGCTCTTAGCCAAGCAAAAGCGGTTTTAGGGCAATAACTCATGTTTATATAACATATATTTAGATAAAACTTTTTAATTAAATAAATTAGTAAAAAGGATAAAAAGAACATAATTATTTTTAAAATAGATTTTAATATTCAATATCTAAATATTATTATTTTAGATTAAATTTGGGGTGGTCATAAATTAGTTAGACCTGAATCTAATGATTTTTCTTTTCAAAAAATATGATTATAAGAATATTTGAATTGTTTTTTTAGCTATTAGAAATAGATTCATCAGTATAAAAAACTTATTAGACACCCAAAATCTAGTAACCCAAATTTCTCCTAAATATTAGTAAAACCCATATCAAAATTTAAAATAAATTTATAACCTCTGTAAACTACTCTTTAAATTTCTATTATTTCTTTAATAATTATTAGTATTTAAATTTCTATTATCTATTTAATAATTATTAATAATTAAATTAAAAATTTTCTGCGTGTGAAATTAATAATTCTGGATTTAAATCTGCACAATTGCAAGACAACGTTTAGTCCATGTTCCACGCCAGTTTGTCGTTTAGCCCATGTTCGACACCAATAAGATAGTGGGAATCCCCCCACTATCTTCGAGAGTCCCCCTCAGCTTTGGCGTGGTCACCGATACAATATTTGGTCTCTTGTACGTTCGACACCTTGTGACTGCAGTAACCAAAACTTCACCTCGCCCTTTCGTTGATTCGTTCACATATGACAATACACGCCCACGATCATTGACTGGGCGGAAGGTTCCTGCGTTGCATTATGATGAGAGACGGAGGAAGAGAGATACTCGCACTGGGCGGAAGGTTCCTGCGTTGCATTATGATGAGAGACGGAGGAAGAGAGATACTCGCACTAGGCGGAAGGTTCCTGCGTTGCATTCCTTTTGTAAATTCAGACTATAATTATTAAATTTCAATATTAATCTTGGGTGGGTGACACAAAAGTTTTAATAATGCTAAATCAATTTTATATTAGCCTCACACAATCAATCATGATAATAAAACATTAAAAAAATCCAAAATAAATTTATATAATTTATTAACCAACAAAAATGTGAATGCTCATGGTTAATTTGATCCCTTCGATGTGATTGACGTGGGGTCAGTATGTTGCGATAATGTCATCAGCCCACAAGGGTGCAGTGGATCACTATGAATGGTGGGGATAGCATATTGTCTCTCACCAATTTTCTCGTTTCCGACAAGATGGTAGGTGTACAGTCCTTTCAATATTCCTATATAAACACAGTAACTCTTCCACACTCACATATCCTTATAGAGGTCAGCAGATGGAGTTGGGCAATGAATATTCTCTGAGAGTGCTTCTCCCTCTTCTACTAATGGTGGTGTCATCCACTCTTTTACCCTCTGCACATTGCATGAGTCCTTCATTTTTAGGTCGTGGTCGTAGGAGGTCCTTTGTGAGGACTAGGAAATCACTAATCAATAATGATAGGCTGGACCTCTCTAGCGCTGATTACGAGACGCACTACTATACTCAAATTCTCGATCATTTTACTTACAGACCAGAGGGATATCGCACCTTCCAGCAGAGATATCTTGTAAATGCAAAGCACTGGGAAGGCCCCCAAAGTGATTCTCCCATCTTTGTTTACATGGGTGATGAGGGCTCTATTGTAGGTGCCATCAATTTCTGTGGTTTCATGATTGAGAACGCTCCTGGTTTCCATGCACTTCTTGTGTACATTGAGGTAGGATTTATTTACAAACTGTACCCAATTTCAGATTATTTTATAACATGGAGGTAATATCATTTATTTACAAATTTCAGCTTCTGTGCTGCTCATTTACTTTTTCTTGATGATTCACCTAATTTTCAGCATCGATATTATGGATTGTCAATGCCCTTTGGGAGTCCACAGGAATCCTTTAGCAATGCCTCTACACTCGGTTATTTCACTTCCACACAAGCACTGGCTGATTACGCAACACTAATTTTGGATTTGAAGAAAAACTTTTCTGCAGAAAACTGCCCTGTCATCGTCTTCGGTGCATCTTATGGTGGAAGTAAGATGCTTATAATCTGGTTTTATATAGTTTAAAAGTCTGCATTTTATTAATTAGCTAGTAGATGGTTGATTACAATTCCCTAAATAAAACACATTAACCTACTAAGAACACCCTCATGATTGTTTTATTAGGTGTGAAAATACACCCTAAAGTACAGCAAGTTTGAATATATTAAATTATCATGTATATTAATATATGACAATTGATCTACCATAGTGTTAGCTGCCTGGTTTCGCTTGAAGTATCCACACATTACAATCGGCGCGCTGGCTTCTTCGGCACCTATCTTGTATTTTGATGACATTACGCCTCAGGATGGTTATGACAGCGTTGTGACAAGAGACTTCAGAGTATGCTTTATATATATATATATATATATATATATATACTTTCCTTCAAACATTTAGATACCATCATGTCCATCAATTGATCAGTTAATAATATTACTGTTTCCTCTGTCACAGAATGTGAGCGAGAGCTGCTACAATACAATAAAAGAGTCATGGGCAGAAATAAAAAAAGTTGCTTCACAGCCCGGTGGCTTGGAAAGCTTACAGCACATATTCAACAGTTGCAAGTGAGAGTTACCCCGAAAAATAAATCATGTGAATGCACTTTTTTTATCAACCTGCAATGGCCACTTATAACTAATGAAAGCCATTTGTAAATCTTAGGGCTTTCGACACAAGTACTTTGATACAATGGTTAATAGATGCATACGATGGGTCCGCCCAGTATAATTATCCACTAGTGAAAGAGGTAAGGTTTATATACCATTCTCCAATATTCAGAGAAATTTTAATAGAACTAATCAATTATTCAACTATATTAACAGAAAAAATGAATATTGACTTAATTTGATTTTCTGAGTATGAAAGATATGCAAGGCCATCGATAGCTTTCCTGAAGGCACAGCCATTCTTACTCGCATATCAGCTGCAGCAACCTTTAACTACAACTACGGCGAAGTGACATCTACCACCTCCAATAATAGTTGCCTCGATCTTCAAGATGATTCCAGTGACGGGTGGAATTGGCAGGTTCAGTATTTATTTTGTCAAATCAATTGTAACTTACTTCAGGCAAGCTAAAGTAATCATACAATCCTGCAACTTGAGGCCATTGCTACTGATATGATACTGATAGTTTGCGTGCAGAGTTGCACGGAAATGGTGATGCCAATGAGCTCAACACCGAATACAACAATGTTTTCTTTAGATCTATTTGATATGAAATCCCTCGCAGAGGACTGCAAGAGAAAATATGGAGTTGTACCTAGGCCGAATTGGATCACAACAGAATTTGGCGGCCATGTAAGTTTTCAACCACATTCACCTGGCAATCCATGGATCCATGTTACCATGAGATTTATTGAAATCGAACTTTAAAATAATTATTATTTTTGAATGTTAAGTTCGTTTGAAACTAATTATAATGGTACACATGAATTTTTTGTTGATACCCAGAACATAAGAAGGGTGCTGAAACGTTTTGGAAGCAACATAATATTCTCCAACGGATTGCGAGACCCATATAGCAGTGGAGGGTAAAACATCTTTCTTTCTTTTTATATATATCATTCTCTGTTACCAAGAGTTGAGGGAGTAATTAACAGTTGCATCTTCTTCGTGGTTGTGGAATTATGCAGTGTGAAAGAGAGCATATCCAATAGCATTATAGCCCTCGCAACGAACGAAGGTAAGTCTTCACAGAAATTTGAAACTTTTTTAGTTTGAGTAAATGATGTGCTATACTGGATTGGGTTAAACGGGTGATCCTATTTTTATGGTTTGTAATGTAGGAACCCATTGCCAAGATTTGCAGTTCTCATCTAAAGAAGATCCAGATTGGCTCAGAGAACAGCGGTCGAAAGAGATAGAGATAATAAAAGTTTGGGTCAAACAGTACACGGATGACCTATATGGTTAAAATAATTAATTTTTGTGCCCATAATTTGGAAGCATATGGGTGTATGGACTTCAAAGCAGTCATAAACTGTAAAGTATTTTAACTATAAGGTTAGTAATTTGTGTTACCTTGTTTTAAATGTTTTACGAGAAAATAACATGCTATTCTATTAGTGAAAGTTGTGCCGTCAAAAAATGAGCTAAGTGAGTCATTTATGTTATCTTATTTTAAATGTTTTATGAGAAAATAACATGTTATTTTAACAATAGAAGTTGTGTTATAAAAAAATGAGCCAAGTGACTGAGAATGAGATTTTGTTTGGCCTATGATTATCTACTCCAGTCTCCAGCCACAATGGATAATTTACAGAAATTCTGTATTTATATGGTAAAAATTTATTAAATTATATAATTGGGAAATTATATATATAATATTTTTTTATTTATTTTTTATTTTTAATATAAATTTATTTAAAAGTATGTTGAGTGGATATGGAATTTAATTTTATATTGAATGTGGTTATATTTAAGATTTGCATAAATTTATAAGGAGATAAACTAAAAATATAATTTGAAAAAAAAATAAGTTTCTTCTTTTTCACTAAATTTTTTTATTTTTTTGGATGACATCATCATCTTGAATCTTACTAGTTCTTTTAAAGTTTACTTTGTCAATACATTTTTGTTTCTTTTCGAGCTACTTTTTATAACAAAGTTCCTTTAATGAACTAGCCACAATGTGAGGACTATGCTATGCTCTTTTTACTTTAGTTGTAAAATGCACATAAAAAGGAATGTGAAATAATTATGAAGTTACAAAAAACCACTTTTTTATTTTTTTCTTAGTGATAGGACACGATACATTTCTAAAGAATGGATAATAATCTAGGATAGGGTTTTGACTTTATCAGCACTAAAATTTGATAAGGTTTTAGATATTCTATAGTTTCCCTAAATGTCCACATGTGTCTAGCCCTACATATGCAAGTGGTAGAAAGGATGATGTGGAATCTACTCGTATCTAGTGGTAAACGATGTAGATTAATGTGGAGGGTGTGGCACAGTATTCAAACATTGCTACCCAAAAAAGCATCATTTGATTCTTCAAAATGGTTACGTAAGTTGCATAACCTAATTATTAAGACTAGGTCTTGCTATTAAAATAGACTCTCTATGTCAATTCCTCTATAGATGAAAAACAATATGATGATCTAATCTAGATTAAAACATTAAACGAAAAATATATTGAAGATTAAAGGAAAGGGGTCAAATTTCTTTGCAGATTACTTAGCTACCATGTGCAAAGAGAAATTCAATTGATTCCTTCATTGGTGAGTTGAAAATATGGATAAACAAATTAATTTTGATTTGAAATTGAAATTTAATGTAACTATGACATGTGTGAGTAGTTATCAAAACTAAATAAATATAAGGAAAAAAATATAAATAAAGGTGAGGATTCACATTATTGGTCTATGTCTTTTGCTTGTTTACTTCTCAACTTATTCCACATTAATTTCCTAACAAAGTAAGCAAGTTACTTTACTCCATAGAAAAAATTAGCAAGTTAATTAGACTTGTGACCTCAAAATGAGAACTCTAACCCTTAAAACTGAGATTTTCATGTGAAAAATATGAAAATCAACCCCTAATTTAAAAAGTGGTGTTACTAATAACACCCTTTTATTATAGTTAAAATTACAACATTTTTCAACCATGGCATAAAAAATCTGTTGGAATCACGATTTCTGTTAGACCAAAACCCACAAGCATTAGTCTCTACTACAATCGCCAGAGTTAGGATCCACGAGAGGTGGTTAGTCCATGTCGCGAAACACACAAGGAGTGTTGAACCCAATGTCCAACAATCTCCCCCCCCACGCGAGCCAGGTGAGTTTCGAACTTGAGACTTGTTGCTCTGATACCACTTGTTGGAATCATGATTGCCATTAGACCAAAACCTGCAGGTGTTAGTCTCCTTTACTATCACCAGAGTTAGGATCCACAAGAGGCAGTTAGTCCATGTCACGAAACACACAGGGAGCATTGAACCCAATGTCCAACAAAATCAACATCATTACTCCTCTTTGTTGGGTTTTCTTTCCCATGGATCCAAATTGATGGAAGTATTAATTTTGTTGATATGTGTCATTGTTCAAGCTAATTGGAAATCTATGTAAATTCTTATAGTTGAGGGATTCTCTCCTTGGCTTCTGTCAAAAGTGATAAGTTTGTAGATTATAATTTCCTACATAACCATTAAAAATAATAAATACCCTTTATAATATTAGCCTAACTTGCAAGATGTAGAGAATTATGGGATAGGTTTTGATGACCTCACTAGTTTTGTGAATATGTAACATGTTTTAGTGGTAAGGAGACCTTAAATATTATTACTTTAACCCTAGGATTTTTCTTAAGCATCATAATTGCATTTTCATAATTATGAAAAAGGTTTTTGGTTACTTCCCCATGGATTACACTTTCTGTGATTTTGTGAGGAAAATAAGGTTTTATGGAGGTGCTACTCTTCTCCCATAATTCTTAACAAACTTGTGATAATACCCTTTTAACTCGAGAAATCCTCGCAACTTATTTATCATTGTGGGGACTTTCCATTCCTTGATGGATTTAATTTTGTTAGGGTCTATCTTAACACCCTCATGAGATACAATATGACCCAGATATTCCAACTCTTGTACTCAAAAGAAACATTTGGGTGTTTTTTCATATAATTGTTTCTTCTCCAATAGTTTGAGTACCCTCTCAACATGTTAAACATGATCCTTCCAAGACTTGTTGTAGATCAGTATGTCACCAAAAAATACTAGCAAAAATTTTCTAAGGAAGGGTTCAAAAATGGAATTCATTAACCCTTGAAATGTAGAAGGTGAATTGGTAAGGCCAAAAGGCATGACCAAAAATTCATAATGGCCCGAGCATGAGTTCGAAATGTTGTTTTCGGAATATCTTCAGTCTTCATTATAATTTGATGATATCCTAAACAAAGATCCAAGTTGGTAAAATAAAGTTCTCCATGTAATTCTTCCAATAATTCATCAATCACACGAATGTGAAATTTATCTTGAATAGTGAGCTTATTAAGCTCCCTATAATTTGTACACATGCACCATGATCCATCCTTCTTGTGCACCAATACTACTGGATTAGAGAAAGAACTTATACCAGCCTCTAACATTTCTACAATCATACGTTCAATTGCACTCTTTTGGACATAAGGATATCTTTAAGGCCTGATGTTTGGAGGAACACTTCCTGGAATAAAATGAATAGCATGATCGTGATCACGAATAGGTGGGAGTCCTTTGGGATTTTCAAACACCTCGGAATGATTGTCCGAGAATTTTTGGAGATCTGGAGAAATAGATGATTTTGATGTTGGAACTTCTAGTGAGCATAATTGTGCAATTACGCTTCGTTTTTGTTTCTTCGGGGGCTTTGTCATGAAATTAGAGCTTTTTGTTTTTCTCGGCTTCCTTATGATACCCCATAATTTGATTTCCTTTCCTTCCAAAATAAATTTCAAGAAAAGTTCTTGAAAATTAAAATATATTGTCCCCAAAAATTATAACCATTGTACTCCTAGTACAAGATCAACATCTCCCATTGGAATGGAAATCATTGGACTATTCAATATATATTCCCCCATGATTAGCTTGATATTATGGAATTTTCTAGAGTAATTTATAGCTCCTCCATTTGCAACCATCACTTGAAATTCTGGTGTTGGGTATAGGAAACAATTCAATTCCTTTGCTACCTTACAATGAATAAAATTATGGGTAGTACCCGAATCAATCAACACTATTACCTTTTTCTTCTTCATATGTCCTTCTATCTTGAGAGTTTGAGGAGTGAAAATTCTTGCCAATGCATTACACGATATGGTCAGACTCATTTCTTCTTCTTCTAGGGTTGCTTCTTGGTGTATATCCTCTTCTTTTGAAGTTTCTTGTTCATTTTATTATTCCTCTTCACAATCTATGTAAAATAATTTCTTCTCAGCAGACTTATGACCATTAGTGTATTTTTTATCACAACTATAGCAAAGACCCTTTTCTCTTTTTTATTTCAATTATTGTGGTGTCAACATTGTAGATAGTGGAAGTCTAGGAGTAGAAACACTTCCATATTTATAGATGTGAGTGGTAGGATTCCTTGTCGCCATAATTTTACATTCAATTTTTCTTGCCAGCTTAAATGCCCTCTCCAATGAATCAGGTTCCCGAACATGAACTTTAGGTTAGATGTTATCCTTTAAATTCCCTATGAATACATCAATCATGTGTTCCTCTGGAATATGAGTTACCCTTATATTCAATTTTTGGAAGTCCTCAATGTGCTCCGCCACTGAACCATTTTGTTTGAGATTTATCAATTGGCTAAAGAAGGTGCCGCTCTTTGTATCCTCATAAAATTGGCCATGCGACAATTTGTTTACGGAATAAAATCCATCGCTACCATATAAATGTATTTTTTTCTAAATGTAAAGTTGTAATAGGTACATTTTGTGTGTTTTTCACATTATTGAGATCAAAATATTGCTCCATCTGTAGTATCAATGTTATGGGATCCTTGCCATCAAACTTCCTCATATTAATCTTTGGAATATGGTGGTTCTCCTATTCAACATTAGAGTTTATGAAATCACAATTAACATTGATTTTTTTCTCATCTTGAGTTTCCTCTACTATCTTCTCATCATTAGGAAAAATTTCTTGTATCAACTTTGTCAAACCTTCCATGTCTGCTTTTAGATCATTCTTCATGTTTTCCATGTTGTCTTTCATTTTTTCTTCCATGTCATCCATCTTAGCTTCCATGCCAGCTTCCATGCCATCCATCTTAGTTTCCATGCCTTTCTTCAAACCATACATCTTAGCTTCCACACCTTTCTTCAAAACTTCCATTTCATTTTTTGTTACTCTTTGCGAGAGTGAAATTTGGTGCACTTTCTCTTGTAATTTTGATATGTCATGTTGCACTTCTTTGTCTTCATCAGTCATACTAGAGCCTTCTGAAGGGTTAATGGGTGTTGAATGGTGAATTTTAGAGCCAAATACTGATATCCATTCTACAATATGCCCTTGGAATCATTTCAAACTGATTTTTCACACAAGACTTATGAAATTCAAAAAACAAATACATACCTTTTTCTTTCTTTTGAGGAGATCGATATTGAAAATGAATTATCTCCGTGATTTTGGATCCTCAATATATGAAATTTGGCTCTATAGTAGTCCTCTAAATCTTCTTTTCAATTCCACAAGTCTGAACTGATTTGGATTTATCAAGGAAAAGTTATGCCCAATCTCCCACAATGACATAATTATGGACTGGTTAAGTAGAGAAAATTTGTATGGTGTGCCACATGTCACTGTTTCCTCCTTTAGCTCTGAAATTGATACAAAGGAAAATACAGTTCATGTACTTGAGGCCACTTTTTATAGAATTACAATCGGATGCTCAGAGAGAGTTATGATGATTTTCCCATGGTCACCTCTTTGAGATGAAATTCGAGAGCCTAAAATAACTTCCACAGATCATATCTCTGAAATTTTTGTGAACCAAGATTTGAAATTTTTATAGGAATTTTTTTAGGATTTTAGCTTCGCATGACACAAATTTCAGCTTTTGAGACTTTGTATAAAAATAGTTATAGCAAAAATTCCATGATGTCCTATTTGGAGCAACGAAACCCTAGAATTCAAAGCTCTGATACCAAATGTTATGAATCCAACTCCAAAAATAGAAGAAAAGATGAAATCCTTAGAAATAAGACACTTCAAGGGGGAAACCTCCTTTACATTACATAGACGAACAATTCTTGAATGATACAAATGACAAAACCTTCTTCTATATATAGGAGTCCATGGGGTCAAAGTATAATCCTAGTTGACCTAACAATAATAATGTAAGGGAACAATAATAACAATATTGGGGTTACAGGGGTTAAAAAATAACAATAACGGGGTTACACTAGCAACAATAAGGGGCTATACTATTAATATAGGGACCTAACATCTTTCAGGTTCGAGGTAAAGTTCCAAGTCACATGTTCAATCTTCTATTATACTATCTAGACTCGTGCAGATTGAGCTTTTAACCAACCTTCCACCTAGAATTTTTGAAGTAATATGAATTAGTTTGATGCTTCAACTCTATAGTTCTGCACATAGGTCTGAAGTATGTAGCTCCATAGGTGACTGTAAATAGAGCCTTTAATAAGAATTGTAATCCTAGAAATCTCACATATTGATGCCAGGATACGGGGTTAAATCCGATCCTCGCATATAAAACAGTGTGCTTCCTCTAACATGAAAACACTCCTCTAATTCTTCATTAAGAAAACAATTGGCAGCTTAAGATATACATACAGGAAAGGAGAGAGAGTCATCCACATAAAATTTCTGATATAATAATAAACATAATGAAATTTACAAACTCCAACATCTGGCCGAATATTACAATGAATGGTCTTTCGGCTCTCGGCCCTTTACAAAAAGCTCTCAATCCATTCCTCACTCTCTCTGTATTCCTCACTTCCTCAATTCCTCACCTGTTCTTTCTCACCCTCAAAAGCTACATATTTATACATAAATATAATTTATTCCATTCCATAATTTCCTCCGCACAAATCTCAACTTAAAATCTAATTTAGATTTATCTTTTTTTGGACTCAACTAAGTCTCTTTTATGGAATTCCTAATCCCTAGATTATCTACCTAATTCAACTCCACTCATATCCTTAATTATTTAAGGAATATTTACAATAATCCTCACATTTATAATTTCTCTCCTAATTTATCAAAAATGATAAAATTAATTAATAAAATAATTAAAATATCTCACCCCCTTAATTACACAATTGAATAATGAAAATTTAACTTGATGCTCTTGCATCAGACTCCCCATGTAGAGAAGTTTCCATAGACTCCTGTCTATGAGGTCTGTCGCTTTTTTGTAATAATGTGACAGCGACAAGTCCTGATGACTTTCTCCCTCCAGGATTCCAAACTCTGTTCTGTCACTGGTCCTTCGAAGTATCAACTCGATTTGGTAGTTCATCAGCCACTCTATCGGTCAAATTCCATTGGCTTCTCCAACATTTTCTTTCTCCAATTCCTCGGAGTAATACCTATTTGTCGAATTCTTTCATCTCCAACTGAGTTAAACTTTCATATTCCTACAATGGTGAATAATTAATAACTCTTTCTTGATTATAATTATGGTCTTTGATTGCTTTTATAGCAACAACTCTCTCACCCGGTGCTATACCTGCATCCACCAACAAATTGTTAGTTTTAAAAAGATAAGACCTTTTGGTCTCTTTTGATGCTTCAGGCATCAATCTCCCATCATCGACTTTCTGGACTTCAATAGATTCTGTTTCGAACTACTAGTTGCTTCCATCTTCGTCCCGCTGGATCAATATTTGTGTCTCCTTTATGTCTCTACAGACATAAGTTTCTTGTTGCTTCTGATCTTCCATCTCAATGCCAAATAATTTCTTCTCAATTTATCTGATTTCGACATCATATCTGTTAATGTCATTTTCTGTGCCTACAGTTACATCATTATTTGAAAAGTTATAACATTCATTCAACTCTATAAATGTTAAAAACATTTCATCCCTATCACACATAGTAAATGCAATCTTTTCTGGATCAGGTTTTGCAAGCTTTACTTCTCCCTTAGGTTCCTTAAGCCATCGTTCCAAGAACTCGATTTCCATATGAAATCTTTCCAGCACTTCATCACAACTTTCCTTCTGAGCTTCATTCTTCTTCTGGAAATCTTCTTGATTTATCCTGGTTTTAGCATCATCACATTGTAAAATTACTTCAGAAAATTCATTAAACAAATACATTTGTTTACCTCCTTGGAATATCTCTTTGGCATTTCTACTATGCTCCTGCTCCATAACAGTTTCAACTTGCTGTCTCACACCAAACAAGACTTCATTCATGATTTCTTCTTGCTGCAACAAATCAGTACCTTTTTCTTCTGAAAGGAATTTTCCATCACACTTCTCCTTAAGAGTTTCATTCTCCCGTATGACGGTTTCACCAGACTGTTCACCATCTTTCGCACATCCTGCAAACATACATAAGTTGTGAGATTTAAAAATACAAGGCTTCATAGCCCCATCTTCTTCTCTCACCAAAACATCTTCAGATTCTTCCAAACTATTCCAATAGTTCATGAGATCTTCCTCATTGATATCTTCACCTAGAATTTCACCCTGTTCTAGGTCAGAAATGGAAACATCCATTTTTAACTCAGCCTCTTCGAGTTCTTCACACCTCAAAATCTGCTCGAGCTTCATCAGCTCTTCTGTCAATTGTATGTTTACCTGCTTTTCCCTCTTTCCGTGTAGCCTCTTCCACTTTACCTTCTTCCTCATGGTCTAACCATGTGTCTGGTCTTTCACATTTCTCTACAAAATCTCCATTAACAATTCAAGGTGAACTGTTATCTCAACCTTCTCCCACTCATACTCTTCATTCGTCCACTTCTCTTATATGCCACTTACCTTGGCATTTTCCTTCTTCTGTTGTGGTCGTCATCAGTTCTCTTGAAATGACTAACACTAGTCATCTTCTCCTCCTTTGTGAACTTCATCTGTTCACGTGTGGATTTCATTCAATCCTCCTTTCAGCAATCCTTTACACTTGCCATTCATAAAAAATGAAATTTCTCCTCTTGCGCTTGGCTTCTCTTGTTTCTCCGTCTTGGAACCAATCTTTGGCAACCCTCTTGCCTCACTTTGCTGCAAACAACAATTTCAGTAGTTCATGTGTTACAATGACCAATTCTTTGGGTGTCAGGCTCTGCCGATCATGCACCCCATTAAACTCAGACTTTTACCTAGCTTACGACTCTTTTGACTTTATACTTACACCAATTCTTCATCTTGGATGAAAATACTCAATCTTAACTCAAACTATCCAAACTTTCATTTAACTCTAGCATTTGTTTTGACTTCAAGGCTTGACCCAATAATAATGATAGTGGATATTTTGACTTAATTCAAGTTATACAATCATCCAACAATCATACACCCCTAATACATCTTTAGGATGCAAAATTTTCACTCTCTTTCATTCTTCATTCTTATGAAAAATCATCAGTTTGCCCTTATCATTTCATATGATACTGAAGTCTTTAGTCGAAATGCAATTCAGGTTTCTTTCAAGATTTATTTTAAGGTGAAAATAAATAAACCATTTAATCTTCAACGTTCAAAGATACCTTCCTGGATTATCATACCTCATTCTCCTGTTACGGTTATTAATAAACCTTTCTCTCTGCAATCTCAACTCTCTGGTTTCCATTCTTCTATGTTGTCTTTGTCACTATAAATAATCGCATGCCCATAAGCTCATCACCTTAGCACAAACATTTCCCTACACTTTTATGCACCATACAACATCAATTCACATCTCTTGACCTGTGTACATAGAACATGTTTTTAACCTCTTCGATGAATAATGTACAACTTGTACATCACGTCCATCCTGAATATCACTTCCTTAGATACCGCCACATGATGGTAAAGTAAATATTTTACAACATCAAGCAGTTATGTTTTCAATCACAAATCAAAAGAATTATCCTTTTTCCAATTACAAGCTTTGGTCCAAAATGACTTCACCAAAACTATGAAGAATCCACATTATGCATAATAAACCCTCTCACATAAAAATGCATGTTTCTCTTTATATCCCCCAGGATTAGCACAATTTCCCATTCATTTTCGATTCATTTATACTTCTGCATTTGCAACAAGTATGACAAGGAAATTTAATCACCCATATTTTGAAATACCTCTACTCAATGAATATTTATTCATTCAATGAGCACTTACCTTGAATCTTCTCGTGGTTGAAATGATCCAACCCTTCTCTTGCATATTCTTTTAGGAATACATTCAAGCCTCTACAAACTTACTTTGAATGTGTAAGGTCCATTCTCTTCCCAGAAAATAAAATTCTTCTCAGCAACTTTCTAACATAAATATTTCCCAGCAAAAAAATGTTAGAAACCTTCAAAGTATGCAGAATCTCCCCTCTTAGCTTAAGCCAAATTTCGTCATCTCAATCTCTTGAGTTTTTCTTCAATTTTGAAAAAAAATCTTCTCAAAAAAGCAATTGAAGTTGACCTTAACATAATTTACTAGACTCCTTTTACTTCATGATATACAGACCTTGACTTCAACTTTGACGCTAGTACATTAATTATCCCACTTCTTATACCATACAATCCACTTCTTACAAAAAAAAATCCTTTTTTTTTTAATCCACGTGAACCTTATTTAAAATTTATAAGTGGAGAAAACATGTGATAAACGAAATATAGTGAATGACCTACAATTTTGGCCTACACATACTTCCAAGGCTTGTAGCATCCACACATGTGCAGGTATACCACGCAAAATATATATATATTTTTTATTAAGCTCCACATTGTCCTATCGTCTGCTTCACATCATCCATCATTGAGAAGCTATGTACAATATTGTTCCAACGCCCGAGCCTTTGTGGTGTATCGATCAGCACACAAGTACTTATAATTAAGGCTATAATTTTCTCCTTAAGAAAACCTTCACACTATTGATATTCCATGCTTCCATGCTGCTCCACGCAATTTCTTCATGCCCAACGCAGGTTTCTCCCCACACGCTGACTAGTCTTGCTCCACGGAAATCTAACTTTTTCAAAATTCCAATGTCCACAAATTGATGCAAAGCAAACCCATCTCATGAAGTCTCGCTGCTATTATATTCCATTTAAATGAATTAGTTCCTGAAAGCCTACAATCTTATTCTCTACATGGAATTTTATCTACACAAATCTTCACACTCTTCCACGTAGGGCTTTCAAAAGTTCCAAGACAACACAGTTGTTGCACGATGTCCTCTCATCGAATTCAGCCATTCACGATGTCCTCTCTTTCAACATTTTGAAAACAACACTTCCAAAATTTCAGATATCATTTTAATTTTACAATTCCCAAACCTTACACTACCATGCTTCCACTTCGCAACTCAAAATATGTTGCTCCAAAATCACTGAGCAGAATACTGCAACTTCACCACGATGAAACACGTGGGTTCTTCCTCACACGGGATTTATGTCACTACAATGTTCTTGTGGCTTCGATAATGATGATTTCGAGTGTTGCAATCTCCTTCTCTTTAGTATTCATAGATTTCTCCCCATCTGCTACTTAGAAAATAAAACAAAAAGGGTTGCCATATCTTTGATTAATTTTGGAAAATTTCTCTTACTGACTCCAACTCAATACTTTAGGACTTAGTGAACTATTATGACACTATTACCCGAAGATAAAAATCTTGGTGGCATATGTACACAATAGATCCCTGATTTTAAAATCTTTAGCATAAATTGAATGGAGGATGTGCCAACCTTTAGAGCTCACCTAGAAGTTCTATTCACATCTTCTCGCATGCCGCTTTTTCTCATAGTACGTCTTCACACTCTTTCAATTTTACTATTACAACACCATTCTTATACTTTACAGATAACTCAATGTATTCATACAGCTTGGGAATTAATCACAATTTAATCAACACACACTTCTAAGGCTCTGATACCAAATGATGCCAAGATACGGGGTTAAATCTGATCCTCGCATATAAAACAGTGTGCTTCCTCTAACATGAAAACACTCTAATTCTTCATTAAGAAAATAATTGGCAACTTAAGATATACATATAGGAAAGGAGAGAGAGCCATCCACATAAAATTGCTGATATAATAATAAACATAATGAAATTTATGAACTCTAACATATGGCCGAATATTACAATGAATGGCCTTTCAGCTCTCGGCCCTTTACAAAAATCTCTCAATCCATTCCTCACTCTCTCTGTATTCCTCACTTCCTCCCATGTTCTTTCTCACCCTCACAAGCTACATATTTATACATAAATATAATTTATTCCATTCCATAATTTCCTCCACACAAATCTCAACTTAAAATCAAATTTAGATTTATCTTTTTTTGGACTCAACTAAGTCTCGTTTACGGAATTCCTAATCCCTAGATTATCTACCTAATTCAAATCCACTCATATCCTTAATTATTTAAGGAATATTTACAATAATCCTCACATTTATAATTTCTCTCCTAATTTATTAAAAATGAGCAAATTAATTAATAAAATAATTAAAATATCTCCACCCCTTAATTACACAATTAAATAATGAAAATTTAACTTGATGCCCCTACATCACATATTTAAATTACTTTTCCTTTAGTGACCACCCCCATATCTAACCTAGGAGATAGATTAAACAAAGAGAATTAGGAATATGTGACATCCCATCCTCTTAGTTCCTTGAAACGAAACACACATTGTGAGGTTAAAGGCTTTTCTCACTAACTAGTAGGTAGGTGTAGGTGGAAAGCAGTAACATGCCCAAAAAATTAAATTAAAAAAAATGTCTTTGGCCATTGTCATTTCAATGGTTCGAGTAAAAATAAATAGTCCGATGTAAATTTTTAAGGAGAACATTCATATATATATAAAGGTTCTACATTATTGATAAAAATTACATGATAAAGTCAGAAGGAAATATTTACAAATATCTTTACAACTATATGTAAGAGAAGAAAGAGTAGATAAGACTATCTTGATTCTTCATCAAGTGGTTTAAAAGCTCGTGGTTCTAACAACCCATGGTAATTACCCATGTTATTTTCAAGGGAAAAGAAAAAGAAAAGGAATACAAAATATTTTTATGTGAATCGTAAATTTTACTTTTTTACGTGGAAAAAATTAACAGAGTCAAAGGCAGATAAGTGGAAATATATTTTATATTATACCCCAAAGAGGTCAATCGCCACATTTCACTAGGGTTGTAACTTTTCAAAAAGAAAAAAAAAAATATTATAAATATATATAGAAAAAAAATTTAGAATAAAAAAAATAAAATAAAGTTGAAAAAAGAAAAACAAAAAGAAAGTTTAAAAAAAATAATAAAACAAAAGAAGAAAGTTTTAAAAATTTGAGATATATATATATATATATATATTAAATAAATAAATAAATAATAATAATTAAATTACCAAGGAAGGTTATCAAGTCAAGAAAAATGGAGCCTAATTTGAAAATATTGAAGGAAGTAGTCAAGATGATTCCCACACAACAATCACTATTTTGGACAAAATGTACATTTTGTTTAAATTAAATTGGATATACTTATATTAAAAAAAATGAAATTTAAGACATACAAGGTGTGGAGGATTATTTAGTTCAGAACAACATCAAGATAGTAAAAATATGCAAATAAAAGTATTAAAGGAATAAATCACAAAACTTCAACAAAAGAACGTAGCATTAGAGAATAAATATAAAGAACTTGATGATCAATTTCATGAAAAATCAACAGAAAGTAATGAAGATATTTTGATCATAAGATACCATATTAAAAAATTATTTGAACAAATAAAAAAGTCCAAGTTTCAAAATCAAAACTTAAAACAAGAGAACAAAAGTTCTAAGGAGAAATTCAACGAGAATATGCCAAAAAAGGAAGAAGAAAAAATTCCTTTAAAAACTTTGAATCAAAGGTTATAAGAAAAAATCACAAAATAAAGAGAAGGATGCTAAGGAAAAATTTGACGATTGAGAAAATGACACAATTTCATGTCTAAGGAATCATAACCAGCCCTACTTACGCAAATTAAGAAACTTAAAAGGGACAAGCATTCACTCAATGAAAATTTATAACAACTTCAAGGAGAAGTATTAAAGTCTCGAGTCGTTTTGGTCCAAGTTGAAGATAAAGGAATAAATATCAGTCAAGTTAGTATCACAAGTGAAGAGGATGATAAACCAAAATATGTTAAAACATTTTCATAGGTTGCAGTTCAAACGATGGACATTCCAAATAATGCGTTAGAAAATTATATATTAGAGAGCAATGAAACACATAAAATATACAGAAACACAAACACATAAAACATATAAAGCAAGAGAGACACAAATATACATGGTTCACCCAATTTGGGCTACGTCCACCCTGAATAACCAGTCCTTCCTTTCTATTATCCAAAAAAATGAAGAGACACAACCTACAACAGATCCGTTGTAATATCCTATGTTCTCTCTCATAGTCCCCCTTTATGTTTCTCACTCATAATACTCATCCAATACACAAACGCAATAAAATACCCTCATAAAACAAAAGGGTTTCCTTCTAGGGAAAAATATCATAAATTAAACATAAATTCTACCATCATATCATTCACCTAATGAATGGCCCAGATTGACTAGAAATTAAAATATTTTACAAGGAAATTTACAACTGTTTTTCGCTTCAGGGGCGCTGCTCTAAAACCCACCATTAGGGGGGGCTCCAAAAAGTCACAGTCATCCCCCTGGACCCCCTAGGAAGTGTTTAAATGATGTGTGGCATTGCCACCCCATTAAGAACAGGGGTCCAATGCGGTAAATCTAAACAAAGAAGATAATTGGGCTCCACGCCCAACATGATGTTGCCCACTCAACAACAAAAACATTTGAAGGAAATCTGGAAATAGCCACTAACATGATAAGGGAAATTCCAACTAGAAGAAATATTTATTGACATTCGAACGACAAGAGAAGACTTTTCAATCAATATATGTACCAGTAGCACTCAGAACATAAACAACAAATTTATGTTCCAAGGAAATTTGAAGTTTGATAGCAATTCATTAAAAATTTCTAGCAATCATAAGATACTGAAAAAGATTAATATTGGATGGTCTGATCCATTCTCAATTCAAAAAAAAAAATTATCACTCAGTGGATCATATCATTTTCTATCAATGAACATGAAAGTTCAAAGACGAGAAGATATTATGAACAAATAAACATATCCGACCCTTCATCAATGAACTTTGAGGACAAAGTTTTTTGAAGAGAAGGGAAATTTTATGAATAAAATTATATAAAAATACTGTAAAAATAAATAAAAATAACAATCATATTAATGATTAATTAGTGATCATTAATTAGAATTAGTTACTAAAAGGTATGTCCCTAAGGACATAACCATTGGTGAAGAAGTACCTGCCAGGGGTATAAAAGCAGGCCCTCACCCTCATCGTAATCATATCATATCTTACATCAATTCAATATATAAGATTCAATATATAGTTACATTTATTACAATGGATATTTACATCTTTTAAGTATTTTAATTATTTCCGCTACGTATACAACTACTAGTCGTTACACACAACTTCTGCATCATTGATACATTATTCTTAGTGGATTCCATAATAGCGAGACTCATCCCATACGTGAAAGTCCATAAATAGAAGGGATATTTAGCTATGGTGACAGTGGGTTATTTCTCCATTTTTGCCACTTGACCTAGTAGTTTTTCTATAGTAACCCCTCCTAGGACCCCTGCTAGTTTGAGCGGTAAAATTTTGGTGTCGTTGATGCGGACACGATATGTGTGTCTTGTTCCCTATACAAAAATATTGATATATCATTCTTGGAAACTCCATTGGAAGAAAGAAGCCCTAGTTCTTCATTGAATTTGAAGGTCAATGCTTGTAGGGTGGATCAAGAATTTCTCTAGGCATATTTAAATTCACCCTAGCAACTCCATCTACACGTACATCTCAATAGGATGTATTTCATTGATGATTTTCCTGCTTTGAACATCACTAGAATCCGTGGGTACCCAAATCATATCACAGGAAGTATGGTACGTCGGGTGCCCATATTTGATGGTGATCTACTCTCTCCAATTAATCATGTAAAAATTTTAATTACACATACTTCAAAGGAGGAAATGGTCCACCAATATGTGCTTATACTATTATTCATGAGATCTCTCCATGGTCATAATTCATGGTTGCATAATCACGAACCTAGGAGAATATCATCTATTATGGAGTTTTTTGATGGATTTCTTAGACATTTTTAAGTATGCCCTGTATTAGACATTCAAGAGGAAGCCTTCATTAAGAATCATTATGACCTTGGGAATCTAGATGATGAGCAGGAAGGAGGGTCCTTCGTGAGTCCACATGACAAAAAGGGTGATGAAAATAATTTTAAGAACATGTGTGATAGGGAGGATGAGTATATGGAAAGTTACATTGAGGTAAAAAATCCTAATAATCCACTCTTTAAATACCTTGGAGAAGGTGAACCTGTAACCCCTTCAAATTTTGATATCAGTGATTACTTACATATTGAAGAAGGAAAATGGGAATTGTTTTGATGAAGAATATTAAATTTTATTATTGACATGCTAGATATTATGCTTTGAGAACCTTAAACAAAATGGAAATATCCAATGAAAAATTGTTAGAAATATCATGAGGTTATAGATTTTTCTAAACAAAATATAGATAAAAATAAATACACAACAATGGAAAGGAATTAGATAGTCCTTTCAACCACATGGGAAAAAGAGAAAATAGAGTTACTCTAGGATTTCTCTAGAGGATTTCATTTCCAACTTTATCACAATTATTTTCTTTTTTTATAAAATTTCTGATGGAATTTACCATGTTAAATGTTATTTTAGGTTTTTCTTTCCATCATAGTAACTCTACTCATTTTCAAATGATTCCCTTCCAAGTATATAAGTAAAGGCTCCACCACTACAATAATAATATGCATGTAACTTTGTTACCTAAAGAATTTTGACTTTTATATTCAATATGTAGTGGATTTGTATTTTACATATAGGTAAGAAATATGTACGCACTTTAGTGTACATAAAACAAATGTAAAGAACATAAAAAAAAAATTCCCCCCTTAAGTCTCCATAATCTTTCATTGAGAAACTTTTTAGTGCCATAACTTCCACTTGTGCCAAAATTAAACTTTTAAACTAAATTTTTAGCCCCAGAGCCATTATAACATAACACTAATCACCAAGTGAGGATTATATTGCTATAATAACCACTATTCTAGAATGTTCCTTCTCCTAAGGCCTCAGAAAAGTTGTTCTAAAATGGAGGAAATTAGAGTAAAGGGTTTATTGTTCAAGTAACTTATAGTTCATGAAAATCATTCTATTGTGGACTTAGAATATCCTAGATGATATCATCCTTTGGTTGCCTAGGGGTTCCCTCACGAAAATTATAGTTTCATGCTTTTGAAAAACATTAAGACCATTTTTCTATATTTTTGGATTGAATATTGACGAATCACTTGTCTTCAATGTTGGGCACATGAACAAGTTTTTTACTTTCCATAAAACCTTATTTTCCTCACAAAAGCATAGAGAAGGTCATCGATGGGGAAAGAAACAACTACCTTAGTAAGAATTGTTTATATGAAGTTATGATGGTTAAGAAAAATCCTAGGGTTAAATTCATCATATTTAAGGTCTCCTTACCACTAAAACACAATACCTATTCATAAGACTAGAGAGTTCATGAAAACCTATCCCATATTTCTCTACATCTTGCAAGTTAGGCAAATATTTATAAAGGGTATTTGTTATTTTTAATGGTTATATAGGAAATTCTAATCTATAGACCTATCACTTTTGATAGCTACCAAGGAGAGAATCCATCAACTATAAGAATTTCCATAGATTTCCAATTATCTTGAACAATAACATATTCCAAAATATTAATACTTCTATCAATTGGGATCCATGGGAAAGAAAACCCAACGAAGAGGAGTAATTATGTCGATTTTTGATGCCATGATTGAAAAATGTTGTAATTTTAACTCTAACAAAATGGTGTTATTAGTAGCACTAGTTTTTGAATTAAGGGTTGATTTTCATGACAAGAAGTCACTAAATGACAAGTTAGAACGACTTCAAGGAGAGGTATTAAAGTCTCCAGTTATTTAGGTCCAAGTTGAAGATAGAGCATGCTAACTATTCACAAACCTAGCATGGTCATGAAAAATTGTCCCATAGTTCTCTACATCTTGCATGTTAGGCAAAAATTTATAAATGGTATTTGTTATTTTGAATGGTCATGTAGGAAATTCTAATCTACAGACTTAACAATTTTGACAAAAACCAAGGAGAGAATCCCTCAACTATAATAATTTCCATATATTTCCAATTATCTTGAACAATGACACATATCAACAAAATTAATACTTCCATCAATTGGGATCCATGGGAAAGAAAGCCTAATGAAGAGGAGTAATTATGTTTCTTTTTGATGCCATGGTTGAAAAATGATATAATTTTAACTATAAGAAAAGGGTGTTATCAGAAACACCATTTTTTGAATTAGGGGTTGATTTTAATGTCTGTCACATGAAAATATGGTTTTTAAGGGTTAGAGTTCTCATTTTGAGGTCACAAGTCTAATTAACTTGATAATTTTTTTCTACGCAGTAAAGTAATTTTATTACTTTGTTAGGAAATTAATGTGCTATCCTAACTACCTCTCCTTAGTGGTAGAGAAGGTGTTCCACATGAAGAATTGTTCGAGGAAAAGAATTTGATTAATTTCATTTCATTGTTAAGAACACTTGATTGGAAAATTGGATAAGTGTTTAAGATAGGTGTGTATACATAATTGGGCATTTCTAAAAAGAAAAAGTGTGGTATTTCCGCACCCTCTATATGTGGTTGGAAAAACACCACAAGTATACGACCATCACAGATGGTATCAGAGATTGATTCAGGGTGATTCAAACTACGTTGATTATTCAGGAAGAAGGAATACATTTGCAGGGTTACAGTTGGTATTGAAGCTTGGACATTGAAATATTTGGTCTTAGTGAGACATTGGCATGAGAAAGACATTTTTCAGGGCCAGAGCTATAGAAAAAGACATGGCATGTTGGGAATAATACCAAGGTAGGCTCTTTGAGACATTACATACGTTAAGGTATATGAAGGAAGAGATCCCACAGATTCGTGTTGAACTTGAAGTCTTGGAGGACAATGTTGAGGTAGAACTTCTTTGACTTGGTTGGGAAATGGATCAGGATAGAATTGCAGGTTGTGATGAAGAAGAAGAAAATGAGACACATGAAGAAGATTTTGCAGGTGTGTCAATTATCAAGGAGGAACACCAGAATCGTACACATTGCAGATATTGATGATGGAGGACACTCACTTGGAGAGACCTCATGATGATGTAAGTATGGTTATGACTTGTGTTTCATTGGAGCTTTTGTAGGATGGACCATATGTAGTGAAGAGAAAAGAGATAAATTATTCACCGATTCCATGGATGACTATGATGAGACCTTGTACATTAGAGAAGAAAGGAGCAATGATTGTCGCAAAACTTGTTAGGGAAATTTGTGACCTCGTGCTATAAGGTTTAAATTCTCGTGACAAGGGTGGAACTTGAGGAACATTACAATGGATGAGTCATGATTAGGCATATGGAGAATTGGATATGTGCCTATCATGACTCATGGACAGATTGGAGGAAGGGAACACTTTTGGGTAGGCTTCTTCATGGATAGAACCAAGATATATCTCGGTGGATATTTAGTGGCAAAGGCAACAGTGAAGGAGGAACCCGTGATGAGAAATGAAGGAATAAGTGACCGAGGGCACTTACATGGATGACTAGATTTGTGTTGAGTCTACTTTTGATGGACACAAGGGCAACCAAAGTTATGGGCATTAACATGAGAGCATGGCATATATTATGCAGAGACACTATGCAGGTACACTTATGGAGATTCCTTATGAGCATCAAGGAGGAGTGTCAAAGAAGGATGTTGAGAAGGATGGACTTGTTGGTGCGACATGGAGATATTTTATATATGTACCAATGGGAATGTTGTTCACATTTGGACAAAAAGACCTTGGTTTGATGAGCAGCCTATGTAGACATTCATATGACTTGTAGGGAAAGAACAACTTGTGATGCCACTCATGGGAAATTCTAGTATGCTTGCCACAAATTTGGATGGAGATGATGCATAGGAGTTCATGAAGGTTTGAAGATAGTTGCAACATTTGGACACTTCATATTATAGTCGCCTTGGAGTATCTGATTCATTAATGAGCTAAGGTCAAGATATGTCATGATTTTGATGCATTATGGGATGCATACCTTATGCATATTATGGAGTGTGTTTGTGAGGAGTGACTTGATGGATGTGATCAAGAAAAGACACTTTGTATTTCGAAGGAGCTACAACGATGAGGATTCCTTGGTGTACACTTGGGCTTGGGTTGAGTCTTCTTGAATTAGCCACAATTTGGATGGACATGGTGGATGATTGGTTTATGACCATGGGCATCATATGGATGATGAGGCAAGGTTAAAATTTCCCCATTGATAGCTTTGATAGATGGAATATTGTAGATGAGATGGAGATTTATTCATGGACCTAGATATGCCACATTTAGCATTGGATTGATGGAAGGAGTTCTTGACTGGTTTGAGGAGGACCTCTCACACATGGATAATGATGCTTGCATTTATGTGATATATTTTCTAGAAAATGGATATTAGCATCATGAAAAACATATTACAGATGGATAAGGATTGCCTCATGGACTTGGATACAACTTTTTTGATACTTGATAGACATCATGTTACATATGAGATGGGGGTTACTTCATGGACATGAACATGGATTACTTTACACTTGGATGGGATGGATTCTTGATTGAGTTGATGATGTGATAGGATTTTACAAAAATGACTGACGAAGGCATGAGGATGTGCATTCTCACGATTTAAGCATATGGTTGGATCGGCCATGTAACTAGCTCAAGTTGTGGGGGCTATAGCAGTGTACAGATATATGTTCGAGTTATGTTGGAGTATCATGGTAGGGATTCACATTATATTGATGATAGATGATGGGTCGACACGATATATGTTGTAGCAATAGCACGTAGCTTGAGTTGTGGAGATTGACCTCCCACGATGGAGGCAACATATGCAACTTGTGATAGGTATTTTTGATGATCATGGATTGAGGAGATGTCCCCATGGATACTTTTATGGATTCATGAGCCTTTACGAAGGTTTATGCGATGTTGGAGCAAAGGTGGGAAGCATAGAAATTTTGGTGATGTTGGAAATAGCAACACTTTGCGACGATATGATGGAGTTATCGAGGAAGATAAACTTATTTAGAGTAGGGGAGGATGTAACTCCCCCGAGTTAGTGTCACAACGATGAGTGGTGGTGGGTGCTCCTTAATATGATGGGTACCTAACTTGGGCATGTGTGACAACGATGTGCAATGGGCATTTCCATATCAGTGGGCATAATCGTGCATTTTGATGAGACTCGGTGAACGTGGGCACCCAGCAGGTGCTCGCTGCATAGTTAGTGGTTGAGTCGAGGGTGTTGGTCAACGTCGTGTTGGAGATCATGTGCATAGGATGAGCGCACTTGGGAAAGCTGGGCACTTCAGGCATAAGAGACCGAGTTGACCGGGTGACCTGAGCGACCAAAGAGACCCACCGACAAGTTGGAATTGTATGACATAAAGCATGTGAGAAAAATGACGTTATTTGGGAAAATGAGCGAGTTATAATTGCTGGGCAGGCATGCAAATATGTGACCAAGCCAACCCATGTGCATGGAAAAAGGGTCCTGAATTATAGAAAATGGAACCAAAACTTAGCATATAAATGTAGACGAGTTGAGGAGGTTCAAAGGAATTTAGTCAATCAAAGGTCATCACTTGGACAAGTTATGAATAGCGAATAAAGGGAAGGGATGAGCATGCAGGTCGGGCAAGAAAGGAAATAGACTGACTGAATGCATATCTAAAAATTTTGGGCAGAGTCATGAAAAAAAGAACCGAACAGAAGTGCTAGGTGGAGGGAATTCAGGGCGTAGGCCGAGTTGAGTCATACCCAACTGTAGCATGTAGACCTTGAAAATTAGTGCGTCGTTTGGGTGGAAGGCATTCAGGGCATGGGCTGAGTCAGTTCATACCTGACCATGTGTGCAGGACGTGCGGAATAGTGCGGACATGTGAGGACATTGGCAGACACATTCAATAGGTGACCCAATTGACCCGAGTTGTGCGAAAGAAGGTTGAATTTGGAAAAATGCGTGCAAGAGGTGACCCCAGTAATATGGGTTGCACGAATTTCTGGGAATACTTCGAAATTTGGATTATGAAGGAAAATTTGTGGTTTCCATCAGACTTCGTTGTTTTTGAGAGGTATTGTTTCCCGGTTCAAAGCAAAAGTGTTGGAACGACTTGGAAAGAAGTGCAGGTGTGTGCACTTGCTTGGAAATTTGTATGATTATTGTAAAAATTGTACATCATTGAACTATTATATATTATTTCCAAGACTTTGTGGGATTTTTCCCTCCCAAGTATGTATGGACGTACTTGTGTGATTTTTTGTACGTTTAATTACTGAAATATTAAATATTGAAGATTAATTCCATTGCATTGTTAAGAACACTCAATTGGAAAACTGGCTAAGTGTCGAAGATAGGTGTAGTCTACACACTTGATTATTGCTAAAAATAAAAAAGTGTGGTAGTGATGCACTCGATATACGTGGTTGAAAGAACATCAAAATTATAGGGTCATGACAATGGGGGTGTGGAAGTGTTAGTTGTGAAGTATAGCCATTTTTATATTGATGAGTAGTTTATGGTCATTTTACATAAAGGTGTCAACACCAATGTAAGGACAATAATTTTGAAGCACTATTGTATAGACATGAAGGAATCCAAAAGCAACCTAAGTTGTATCCTTTAAATGTGTGGAATTTTTTTTTTTTAACTTTAAGGTGGTTTTGGTTGATGGTTTAAAGTGGTTGTTCTTGATGGTTTACCTATAGGGTGAGAGGATTAGTAAATTATTATTTATTATGGTTTAATATTATTAATTTAGAATTGATAAGTGTTTATTATGGTTAATATAAATTTGTATATGGGTGATCATCGTTGACTATGGTTATCCACCTTTAACTTGGTGATTATGATAGGTTATGGTTTACCATGTTATCTTTGATCATGTTTGACTATATACATAATGTATGATCATGACTTCTTATAAAATATTATAATTGGGCATGATTGAGAATGTTTGACTATGATTGGAAATATTAACCATTGTACACTTTGATAGAGCAAGGTTGACTATAGTTGACCAAGGTTGACCACACTTGAGTATGGTTGAGTATAGTTGACCATGGTCGCACATAGTTGCAATTTTTGAGCATGGTTGAGCATTCTTGACTACAATGACCATTTGACCTTTTGACTAAGGTTACCCATGGTTGACCATATTTGACCTTAGTTATATAATGGTTGCCCCTTGGTTATCCATGCTGATCATTTAACCATGGTTGACTAGATGACAATTAATGACCCTGGTTGACCATGGGGGTAGAAAGGAAGTGTTCAAGGATTATATTATGTATACTAACTGAATTGATATGAATTCATTTTGCTAATAAATTAAATAATAAGCAATTGAAATGAAGTTTCAAATTTATTTGTTCAAGATTCAAAAATATTTAAAGACATGGATATGCATGGATAAATGTAAATAAACAATGTCAGGTTATTTATAACTATATCACCTCTAGTAAGAAATATATACAGGTAGAGACACCAAACATTTAAGATAATAATTTGGTAACTAAATGTATGCATATACCTGGAAATGATTGATCACTCAATTATTATTTTTCAATAAATGGCCATGACATGGTCATATTACTAGGTTGTACTTTTAAAACATGATGAATATAGTTCATACTTATAGATATATTTATCTAATGCACAAAAAATATCTAAAAAGTTAAAATAAATGACAAATTGCATCCTATGTAATTTGATTTCCCTTTAATATTACACATTTCATGTAATAATTTTAATTGAAGCTAAAACTTAAACATAGTTGCATAATCACTTCAATTTTCATTAAAAAATATTAAAATATTTCAGTGATAGCTTTATCTTATTAACAAGTTGGACTCTAGGATACCTAAAGAACCATAGTAAAATATTAAATTGAAACATTAAACCCATTTATTGGATTGGGTTGTAGACTTGATTTGTTGGACTTTATGATACCTAGAGAATAATAGTAAAATATGGAATTGAAACATTAAACCTATTTATTGGATTGGCATGTAGAATTGATTTATGATTGGAACAATGAATAACTTATGAACCTTCAAATAAATGTAAGGTAACGAGAAACAAATAATTATTCATAATAAAATATTTACCTAAACATATTTATATTTGATAATCTAATTAATATTATATTGATACAAATGAAGTATAATAGATATATGTTATCTTAAAGGTGAAATGAGGCACCAACCCTAATATGTAAGTCAAGTATAACCTTAAACATGAAAATTTTTTATAGTCAACCTTTAAAACCAATTATGCATATCATGTTATTAAGTATGACCCTATACATGCAAACTTTTGTTACACAACAATTAGAACAAATTATGCACATCATATTATTTATTATTAATTTTAATTGTTTACATTACTCTTTTATTTAATTAATTTTACTTTAAAAAATATTGTATTTAGAAGTGAAGGTGTTATATCACTTAAATTTTTTTATGCAAATAAAACAATTTACTTGCAAAGGAGAAAACAAAATACATAAGCTATACCTAATACACTTAAAAGAGTATTTTGAAAGAGTTGCACTTGGGATTTCCATTTTCCTTAAACCCATATTCTAATTATATTTGTTCGTGGCATCATATTCTTAATTGCACTTTGGGTTGTCATTTACTTTGTTGTAATTTAAAACCCAAATTTTTAAGTATAATTTATTATTTCCATCATATTCTCTATCTTGTGTGGCTTTCTATATGACTAATTAGCGAATGTTTATATTCTTTTTTATTTCGATGAAAAAATTTATAATATTTTTTTATTTTTATCATGTTTCGGAGTTGGCCCAAACTAACATATACCATGTTAAAAACTCCTAATATACAAGAATATAAAATCATAAGATAATCAAGCATGAATTTATTTTAATATAAAAAGATAAAGACACTTTGTAGAGAGAGGCACTCTACAACCCAATATAGGGTAGCCTAGTATGGGGTATATCTCAAGTGTAAATGTTTAACATTTAACATTTAACAAAATATAGAACAAACATTTAACATTTATATGTGGAATAAATTTAAAATAAAAATAAAACATTAAAAGTAATAAATACAAAGTTAAAAGCAATATAAATCCGGATGCTTGTAAACATTTAAATGTTGACTCACTTAATAATAAAAAGTTAAAGCTAAAGTGAGTTTGTTATATTTTGATTTTGTTATTAACTTTGGAATAGAATTTGTTACCATACCATGAGCCAATATCATGGCTTATCGATACCACATGCCCAAAAACCATAACTTATCTCACAATCAAAATATTTTATAACAATATGACAAAATTCTTAACTATTGCTTTATTACAATACCATGAGTCAGTGCCATGGATTATCAATCCCACATGCCCAAAAAAACATTCTTATTTCACAATCAAAATATTTTATAAATATTTTATTTTAATTTAATTTTATAATACTTTTTTAATTAAATCTAAAAGGAAAATAATTATCATTATTTTTTGAGATATATCTAAACCCTCTATCCTCACCACTACTAAAAATATTTCAAAATTAAAAATGAGAATACTTTTATATTCAAAGATGTGAAATATATATAATATGAATAATATTACTAAGAACCACCATAGATCTATCTTAACTAAGGATCCAAGGGATGATAGCAAACAAATTGACTAATAATAATAGATGAAAGATAATTCATGATTTTTGTAAGTTTTTCACTATTGTGTTTTCTTTGACATCGTTGATCAAAAATATAGTTTTAATATTTTACAACCAATTGAGTTTTTTATTTAATTTAGATTCTTTCTTGAAAAAAATATCATGGAAACACATTTAAGAGATAGAAGGGGGAGTGGGGGAGGGAGATAGTGACAAATTTCGAGGGAAAAGAGAGAGAGAGTGATGGTGGGGGAGAGAGAGAGAGGTAGGAGGGAGAGGGAGAGAGAGGTAGAAAGATAAAGAGGAGAGAGAGAGAGAGAGAGTTGGATGGGGAGAGAGAGGGAGGAGAGAAAAAAAAACATTCAGAGATAGAGATGGAAAAAGAGAGGGAGCATCAAGAGAGACAAGGGGAGAGAGTGAGGGAGAGAGGAGGGAAGAGAGAGAAGAGGAGAGGATAGAGATAAGGAGAGAAGGGGAAGAGAGAGAGAGAGTGATGGAGGGTGAAACAAAGGGAGGTGGGAGAGAATGATAGAGAGAGGAAGGAAGAGAGGGAGGTATCAATACAGAGAACGAGAGAGAGAGATGGAGGGGAAGAGAGATAGAGTTGGATGCAGTGAGAGAGGGGGGAAGAAGAAAGACAGAAGGGGAGAAATGTGGAGAGAGAGAGCTAGGGAGGGATGGAGAGAGAGTGAAGGAGGGAGGAGAGTGGGAGGGAAGAGGGAAAGGAGAGTGAGAGGGAGAGAAGGGTGAGAGAGAGATAGAGGGGGGCGGGCCGGGAGGGGGAGCAGAGACAGAGAGAGGGAGAGATTGTGTATGTTTGGGGGGTGAGATAGAGAAAAAGAATAAGAAAGAGACACATAGATACAACTATATATATTACATAGTATTACATAACTTGCATAGATCCATATTAATCCGAGATCTATCAAACATCAAGAGATATCAAATCTATCAAAGTGCAAATCTTTCCTAAAAATTTTCAATCAAAAATGAGGTTTGCACCTCGAGAGATTTGATCCCTCTCGAGACTTGATAGATCGAGGGTTAATATGGATCTAGGTTAGTTCTAATTTTATGTTGACATTCTTTCCCCTATTTGATATGCATAACCCTCTTTGATGTTTGCAAATTCCTTTAGTTTGATAATTTCTTTTTCTTTCCACATGTAAGTTTTTTGGATTAAGATTTTTTTTAGTCTTTAAAATATTCCGTTATTTTATATTTAGTTTATTTTAATATTTAATTGATTAAATTGAAATTTATACTATTTTTTTTTTTTTTATGTTTTTATCTATATTAACTAAACTTATCTTATTAAAAAAACATATTTATACCTTTTATTTTAATTTTCTAATACAATTATTATATATATGTAAATATTTCTTTTCTATCACAACTATTTCGTTTTAAATGGCCATCAAAGTTATTATGTCTTGAATTACTGTTTTAAATATTGTATTTTTAAAGATTTCATTTTTTTTTTTTTAATCATATCTCTTGCATATCATTTTCATTATTTTCCTATAATCAAGTTATGTCCTTATAAGTATTAACTATTTTCACAATAAAATATTATCAATTTTCACAATCAAATTGAGGGCTCTATGATCACCATGCCACGCATTCCAAGTTATATCTCTTTCACTTTTCAACTTTTTTGTGGACTGTCGTTCATGATTGTAGTGGACCGTGAGAGCCAGCCATGAAGGTGACACCGGAATGTGGTCATAAAGTATCAAATAGACTGCCATAAAAATGTTTGATTTGCATGCCAATGAGCAAAAAAAGCTAAAGGGATTGGAAAAATGAGTTGCACGTCATGGTCGCAGGGAATCCCTGGGAAGAACTAGAGAATCACTAGTCAACCACCATGAACTGGACTTCTCCAGTGTTGAATATGAGAAGGATTATTACACTCTAATTCTGGACCACTATACTCAGTTGGGAAGCCTCTGGATCCATGGAGGTCTCGTAGTTTTTTTTTAAATTCAGATTTTGTTTTGATGTGATTTCATGAAGTATTCATACTGTTCTATTGTATCATTGTGCAAACGCTGACACTTTTGGGGTTCTTTGAGATTTAGTTTTGGATTCATAGTGCCGTAGACTTTGCAGGTTTATCCACAACTTCGTTTGATGTCACGGGTTACTGCCACTCGATTGAATCGACTGAAACTATTTTCTGTGCTGCCAACGACCTTTGATGGCGGGAAGTTCTCTCATCGCCATAATCCATGACCACAGGTGACTGGTTTCAAAGGGATCCTGTCACACATATCTACAACGTTTACCATAGTAAATTTTTTTTTTTTTTTTATTTAAAATTTACACGCCCCCAAACACTTTTTATTTAAAATTTACACGCCCCCAAACACCACAGATTCCAACTATTTAAACATAAGACTACACCTATATCATTCGACCAACTATGAGTCATGGCAAGTTTATGGTTTCAATGCAAAAATCAATTTTCAGTTGAGCTTATTGTATAACCAATGTAAAGTCACACAGAATAGTACGCTTGGGTTTTAAAGGAGATATTATTAATGCAATCAATTAACAAGGATCACCGTAAGATCGATTTAATGAACAACCAGTCGAGATCTTGAGATGTTGCCCGGATGAATCGCATCGATTCCTTATCATATCGGATCATTAATTGCATCACTCAATTGGAAATTAAATATATGGCCAAATGCCACCTCGCTCTACTTGCCGGGGACAGGTGTCATCTTTCAGCCATATGCTGTACAAGGGATTAAGTTTGAGAGCTAGCTGTGAAATTCGAGCTTCGACTTCCTCGGAGAAACCAAGGGAAAACCGCCGAGGAGATTTCTGCCAGTCGGCCCTGTCTCACAATACTATTACTCGTCCATTGCGCGCTGTTCGACTTGGCTTCTTCATGTTTACCGGGCTTTTTCCTAGCTTTGAGGTAGGCAATGCGTAGCTTATCTCTTGCTCATCTTCCAGTTAATTTGCTATACGAAGACCTACAAATTTTCTTCGTTTCTCTTAATTCTATTGTGCGTGGCCCTGAGGAAGGGGTTTTGACTTACAGGTTATCTTTGTCATCCATGGCGCAGGATATGAGCTTCTACTCACTATCTTTAACCTCCAGTTCAGCTCCGCCATTGTTTCAACAGGTATGGTCGCCTTCTGTGTCGTTTTTCTTCTTTTGACTTCAGTTCAAGGTTGAATCTCCCAATTCCAGGTTATGCACTTTTCAAGTTCATTGTTCCAGGTTTTTGGCTTAAGATTCTCTAAACCCCTATTTCCTTTCTGAAAAAAATGGTCAGGTTATGCGGGATTACTCCCCCTTGCCAAGTACGTTCCAGAGGAATCCTCTTTTCTTATTAGGGTATCTATTCTCGCCCATTTTACAACTTAATCCTACAACTTATTCTTAGATTTTCTAACAGGTTTTCTTGGTTTACAGGTGAGAAAGTCTCGCTGAGCCCTTCCTTCTACTGTGCGAAATTTTCAGTTTGCTCTGGCGGCTGTAATGACTAATCTCTCCTTCCACAGGTATCCCGCCGTTCACAAAAGCATGAAACTGTGGCATGAGTTTACATAGTATATTATTTTTCTACCAGTTTCCTATGCTTAAGGTTTAGTTTAGCCATGCAGAGTTTTGTTTTAACATTTCTTTCCTGAGCCTCGACTCAGTGTTATTTTATGAGTTCCAGGGCGTTTTTCTTGCTTCATAAACAGTGTAATTATTCTTTGGCTACCAATGTTATGGCCAAGGCCTTTGTCTTTCGGATTGTTATACTTGTATACGCTATACTAAAATTTAATCTCTTTGCTGCTCAATCATTAGTTCTTTTTCCTTTACAGTATCGAATGTATAGCTGAAATGTTTACTGTAACCTATGCATGTCCTTGTTTCTATTTAAGAACTCGCCGGAAATCTTGTTTTGGTTAACTTGGAAGTGTTTACGCCGAGACAACGGAGTATTGACATTAGAATGATTGCTCTCAGCCTTCCCTCTTGGGGGTTTGCTCTTTTGACTCCGTTATTTTGATGTTCTTTTCTTTTGAACAAATAACTGGTTCCGGCCATGTCTTAACAGGCCATGTATTCCTTTGATACAGTCGCATTTAAATAAGTATGTTTCCATAAAGAGTTTTTTGTTTACTTCGACAGCAGTATCTATTTGTCTTTAATTTCGTTGTAGCACTGTATGCTCTAGTTTGCAGGTAACCTGTGATATTTCATAAGTTGTGATTTAAGACAGAGTGTTTTGGGTTTTGATTCTCACTTCTATCTTTGTTATATAAATTCCTTGTAAAATTTACTTAGGCCCTTCGGCACCGGCCGCCAATTGAAGGCTGAGTATAGTTACTTGTAAATGAACAGAAGCGGGGTAGGGTTTTCAACCCATCCCATCTCTACAAGTTTAGTACTGTGTTATTCGACCTTGCTATGAAGAAATAGAAACACTGTTTGGGTAGCACATATATTATTGCTTACTGTCGCATGCATGGCAGTTCAACTACTGGGTTTCTTGTTTTATCAAACAACATCGATTATTTATTGTTTATGAGTTTATTCTTATGCCAATGCATATATATATATATAAACCCTTATTGTGTTTCATTAAAACTCTTATAATAAATGAAATATAGACATTTCCTTACATTTCTTCTGTTAACTACACCGAAAATAATTCCCAGTCATAGAAAGAATTTAATTCCACAGAGAATATGCTTTCTAGGCTATCTGGAATCACTGAACAAATACCATGGTAATACTCTCACATATAGAGTTTACTCGCAGAAATTTTCTTTAGTCAGTTAAATAAAAATCAGAGTAGTCTAAACTTTTTCGGTTTGTCCTAGTAACAATAAACAGTTATCCTGTAACTTAAAATTTAAGTCTTTCTGAATTACTTATCTGTTAGGAAACAATAGCTCTTTAACTGTGGTCCTCCCAACCATCAAGGGAGGCAATGATGTCCTCCTCTTGCCCCCTAGCTCCAAAATTTCAGTCGGTGCCATGGGTAACAGTGGATAATCCTTCCATTGTGACCTCTGGATGGTCAATCCAGTCACAAACAGACAGTCTGGTTATAAGGTTTGCAGAAGTTGTTCTCAACTCGTCTTCCACCCAGCTCTAGAGAATAGTTCACCTTACTTTTTCCATAAACACACAGAACCCCTACCCCTCTCCTAGGATTTCCTTTTATCCCTGGTGGGTAGGTAACTGTCTTCCAACTATTCCCAACCACCTCCTATTCTTAGAAACTTTACCAACAATTTAAGAGATTCTCTTTCCATTCATTTGTTCTTTTTCACTAACTCAGTAATTCAAAGTAAAATGGTGTTTCTGTTTCATGACAATACAATTTGAGTTTCTTTGCCAGAATAAAGTAAACAAAATAATAAAATAAACAAATTGTCTTTTCAACCTATTCATTCTAATTAACTCTTAATGAGGCTGTCACATCTTCCCCCCCTGGAAGTAACACCGTGCTCGGTGTTTCAGTCCATCTCTGAAAAGAGATCCGGGTATGCTTCCCACATAAATTTTTCATCCTCTCAAGTAGCTTCGTCCGGTCCAAAGTGCTTCCACTGCACTTTCACCTGAACGACTATTCTTTTACGGAGTTCAATTTCTCTTTTATCAAGTATACGTTGCGGCTCTACTAGAAACTCTTCGTTCGGTTCTACCTGAATATTTTGCCAATGGATTACGTGTTTTTCATCGTGTACATATTTTTTCAACGGGGATACATGGAATACATTGTGTACTCAGATATGACTGGGCAAAGCCAGTCTATAAGCTACTGGTCCCACTCTTTCCAATATTTGAGAAGGGCCGCAGTACCGAGGAGCCAGTTTAGCACAATAGGTCCACCTCATAGTGCTTCTTTTAGGCTTAATTCTTACGTATACATGGTCTCCTATCCCAAATTCCCGGTAGGATATTTTCTTGTCTGCAAAAACCTTTTGCCTATCTTGTGCAACTTTTAAATTCTGCCTTATTCTTTTTACCTCAGTGTCCATTTCCGCCAACATTTCAGGTCCCAACAGTAATTTTGTTTCAGGACTACTCTAGTTTATAGGTGTGCGACACTGCCTACCATATAGCGCTTCAAAGGGGCTCATTTTTAGAGACTCCTGGTACCCATTGTTATATGCAAATTCCACCAGATGCAAGTAATCTTCCCACTTGGCTGGCTGCTGCATTACGTACATACGCAGCATGTCTTCCAAAATCTCGTTTACCCTGTCTGCCCATCAGTTTAAGGATGATAGGCAATACTAAAGTGTATCTGGGTTCCTAATCCGGAAAACAAAGTTTTCCAAAATGCGGATGTAAACTTGACATCCCGATCTGAAATTACAGTTTTAGGTATGACATGCAACCTAAAGATCTCCCTCATAAATATATCCGCGATTTGTATTGTCTTGTAAGTAGATTGTACAGGTATGAAGTGAGCATATTTACTTAATCTGTCCACCACCACCATAATAAAATCATTTTTCTTCTTTGTTCGTGGTAACCCTGTGATGAAATCTAAGGAGATAACCTCCCATTTCCATTCAGGAATGGATATGGGCTGTAATAACCCTGCAGGATGCTGATGCTCCACTTTAACCTGTTGACATTCCAAGCATCTACTTAGATATTATGCAATGTTTTTATGCATACCTGGCCAATAGTATACCTTTCTTATTGCAGTGAGCATCTTTTGATATCCCGGATGGCCAGCGTAGTTGCTGCGGTGGTATTCATTCAGGATTAACTCCTTAAGACTTGCACGGTTAGGCACATAGATCCTTCCACGGAAGGTCAACATCTGCCCTTCATTCCTTCCATAGTCTGTTTCCTTGCCATGCTTCTTATCCTCCTCCATTTGCTGCCACAGGAATTTATATTCCGGGTCCTTCTGGGCCTCCACCCTTAATTGCTCTGGCAACCGACTTTCCAACTGATTAAGGTATAGGGCAATGATACCATGCAGTTTTCTACTTAATATGTCAGCCACTCTATTTTCCTTCCCTTTAACATGCTGTATGTCCATGTCAAATTCACTCAAAAAGGCATTCCACCTTGCCTGTCTAGAATTTAGATCTGCTTGCTTAAAATAGTTAGTTAAGCTGCTATGGTCGGTTTTAAGCACAAATCTTTTACCCAACAGGTAATGCCTCCATACTCGGAGGGCATGCACCACTGCGGTAAGTTCCAAGTCGTAAGCAGAATATTTCTGTTCATTTTCTTTCAACTTCCTTGACTCGTAGGCTATCACCTTTCCCTCTTGCGTTAGTATTGCTCCAACTCCTTCCTTGCTTGCATCCATACAGACCTCATAGTCTTTTTACGGATCAGCTACCTTCAGTACTGGGGCTATATTTACGAGTTGTTTCAGCTTTTCGAAACTGTCCTGACATTCCTTTGTCCATTTGAAGAGTTTTCCTTTCTTCTGTAAGGATGTGATGGGAAAAGCTATTTTAGAAAAACCTTCTATGAACCTTCTATAATATCTGGCTGAACCCATGAATGATCTAATGTCCGACACATTCTGAGGTACTCGCCATTCCATGATGGTTTTGATCTTTTCGGGATCTACAACTATCCCTTCTGCTGATATAATGTGTCCCAAGTATTGGATTTCTGTTTTAAGGAAATCACATTTGCTAAATTTGGCATAAAGATGATGTTTCCTCAGCATTTCCAGCACTATCCTCAGATGCTCCTTATGTTCTGCTTCATTCTTTGAATATACTAGTATGTCATCTATGAAAATAAGCACAAATTTATCCAGAAACTGATGAAAAATTCCATTCATCAACCTCATAAAGGTTGCTGGTGCGTTTGTCAAGCCAAAGGGCAGCACAACAAATTCATAATGACCATATCATGTACGGAATGTTGTCTTACAAATATCCTCATCCTTAATCCGAATCTGATGATATCTAGATCTTAAGTCTATTTTAGAGAACATCGTAGCCCCTCTTACCGGATCGAATAGATCATCAATCCTTGGTAGAGGGTATTTGTTTTTAACAATCATCTTATTAAGCTGCGTGTAATCCATACACATACGTAATGTTCCGTCTTTCTTTTTAACGAAAAGAATGGGTGCTCCCCATGGAGACACACTTGGGAAAATATAACCTTTGTCTAACAGCTCTTGTAATTGTATCTTCAGTTCTGTTAACTCCTGTACACTCATTATATATTGGGCTCTTGATACCGGTGAGGCTCCCGGAAATAATTCAATAGTAAAGTCAATATCTCTTTTGGGTGGCAAACCAGGAATTTATTCTAGAAACACATCCAGAAATTCCTGTACCATAGGAATATCTTCCATTATTGGAGCTTTTTCCTTGGTGTCTGTATAACCTACCTGTATGGCATACAGTTGGCATCCCTTTCGGATACACTTACCCATTTGGTTTGCTGTGATGGGTCGCAGTTGTATAGGCTTTTTAATCCCTTGAATTTCTTTTCGTGCTCCATCTTGCATTCTGAAAGAAATAATATTTTCTTTGCAGTCCACTACTGCCCAGTGTTTCTCCAACCAATCCATACCCAGTAATACATCATAACACCCTAGTGGCAGGATATTAAAATCCACTTGTAGCTGTTGTTCTGCCACTTCTAGTACACAGTTAGGAACTTTTGATGTTATCTTTCGTTTTGCGCCAGTAGCTAGTTGTACTAGCCAAGATTTCTTATATTTCTATTCCTTTAATTTACATGTTTCAACTAATTTGGGACTTACATAACTCAAACTTGCTCTAGGATATACCAAAATTGAAACAGGTCTAGATAGTAAAATACCTTCTAGCTCAATCATGGTAGGCTGAAAATCGGCTTGCCGATCTTCCAAGGCTGCATTGATACGTGGTATGCTACGCGCCACGTCCCCCACTATGGATGCCTCCTGCAGATTTTCTCTTGTCTCACTTTTATTCCATCGGGGACAGTTTTTATAGTAATGAGCTTCCCCACAGCCCCAACATTGTAGAGGAGGTTTAGGATTATGTCCTTGATCTGGCTTGCTGGATGCTTCTGTGGGCCTCTCTTCAGCTGGCCACTTGATTCTTTGATGACTTTTACCAAACTGTTTACTGATAGAGTTTCATGTTGTGCTTTTAAAGTTGTTGTTTTTACTGCCTTTAAATGTAGGATTATTCTTCTGATGTTTCTTTGGCTACCAGCTCTTTCCCCCATCAACCTTGGCCTTACTTTGCTGATAACACAGTCATGCTTTTCGGATAGCTTCATCCATGGTCTGAGGGTTAACAAATTCTATCCGCTCCATCATATGGGCAGGTAAGCTACTTAAAAATCTCTGTACCTTGGCTTTCTCTTCTCAGAGATAAAGTACATACTGTAATAGGGAGGTAAATTTTGTGACATAATCGTCCATGGTCATTTGCCCTAGCCAAAGATCATGGAATTCCTTAGCCTTGTCATCGTAGAATCTTTCTGTCAGATATTTATCTTTAAAATACTGCTGGAACAGTTCCCATGTGATGTCTCGTTCATCCAGGCTGCGTACGTTCTTCACCTCCTCCCACCACAGGGTGGCTTTTTCTCGTAATTGGTATATAGCCAATCTGGCCTTCATATTGCTGCTATATTCATATACCTGGAAATACTTGTTTATATTGATTAACCAGGCTTCAGCTGCCTCCTCTACTTCACCATCAAACGTTGGTGCCTTAATCTTGTTAAATCTTGCAGTTCCATTTTTTGTCTTTTATGATCCTGCTGGTCGGACAGATTACCCGACTCTGCCTCATTATAATTCCAGTTTTTGCTCCTATGGCAGAAACTTTTTTTCCGGTTGTGTTTTTTCTGGTTTGTTGGTCCTCTGGTTCCATCGATAATTCTCTTTCTGCACTGGGTTGCCGCATCTCTTGATTTTTTTTATCGGATAAACTCTTCAAAATCTTTTCCTGGTCTTGCAACAACCTCTCATTGTCCCTCCGGACTCTAATCATCTCCTCTTGTAACTGTTGTACTGTATTTAGCAGAAAAGAAGTTTGTTGTTGCTGTTCCTCCAACAGTATACTCGTCTTTTGGTGTTGCTCCACAGTTAGTTGAACCCACATTTCTGGCTTCATGACTATTGGGCCTTGAGTCTCTTCTGGTTGCGGTTGAGATGTTGTATCTTCTCTCATTTCTTTTTCTTCTTCTCAGTGCACTAACACATACACAGCTTCATTGTTAGTAGACCCTTAGGTTGCCAATGTAGTAACCGGCTCCGATACCACTTGTCACACCTATTTACAATGTTTACCATAGTAAAAAATTTTATTTTTTTAATTTAAAATTTACATGCCCCCAAACACCACAAATTCCAACTATTTAAACATAAGACTACACCTATATCATTCGACCAACTATGAGTCATGGAAAGTCTATGGTTTCAATGAAAAAATCAATTTTCAGTTGAGCTTATTGTATAACCAATGTAAAGTCACACAGAATAGTACGCTTGGGTTTTAATGGAGATATTATTAATGCAATCAATTAACAAGTATCACCGTAAGATCGATTTAATGAACAACCAGTCTAGATCTTGAGATATTCACCGGATGAATCTCATCGATTCCTTATCATATCGGATCATTAATTGCATCACTCAATTGGAAATTAAATATCTGGCCAAATGCCACCTCGCTCTACTCGCTGGGGAACAGGTGTCATCCTTCAGCCATATGTTGTACAAGGGATTAAGTTTGAGAGCCAGCTATGAAATTCGAGCTTCGACTTCCTCGGAGAAAGCGAGGGAAAACCGCCGAGGAGATTTCTGCCCGTCGGCCCTGTCTCACAATATTGTTACTCGTTCATTGCGCGCTGTTCGACTCAGGTTCTTCCTGTTTACCGGGCTTTTTCCTAGCTTTGAGGTAGGCAATTCGTAGCTTATCTCTTGCTCATCTTCCAGTTAATTTGCTATACGAAGACCTACAGATTTTCTTCGTTTCTCTTAATTCTATTGTGCGTGGCCCTGAGGAAGGGGTTTTGACTTACAGGTTATCTTTGTCATCCATGGCACAGGATATGAGCTTCTACTCACTGTCTTTAACCTCCATTTTAGCTCCGCCATTGTTTCAACAGGTATGGCCGCCTTCTGCGTCGTTTTTCTTCTTTTGACTTCAGTTCAAGGTTGAATCTCCCAATTCCAGGTTATGCACTTTTCAAGTTCATTGTTCCAGGTTTTTGGCTTAAAATTCTCTAAACCCCTATTTCCTTTCGGAAAAAAATGGTCAGGTTATGCGGGATTACTCCCCCTTGCCAGGTACGTTCTAGAGGAATCCTCTTTTCTTATTAGGGTATCTCTTCTCACCCATTTTACAACTTAATCCTACAACTTATTCTTATATTTTCTAATAGGTTTGCTTGGTTTGCAGGTGAAAAAGTCTCACTAAGCCCTTCCTTCTACTGTGCGAAATTTCCAGTTTGTTCTGGCAGCTGTAATGACTAATCTCTCCTTCCAAAGGTATCTTGCCATTCACAAAAGCATGAATCCATGGCGTGAGTTTACATAGTATATTATTTTGCTACTGGTTTCCTATGCCTAAGGTTTAGTTTAGCCACGCAGAGTTTTTTTTTAACATTTCTTTCCTGAGCCTCGACTCAGTGTTATTTTATGAGTTCCAGGGCGTTTTTCTTGCTTCATAAACAGTGTAATTATTCTTTGGCTACCAATGTTATGGCCAAGGCCTTTGGCTGTCGGATTGTTATACTTGTATACGCTATACTGAAATTTAATCTCTTTGCTGCTCAATCATTAGTTCTTTTTCCTTTACAGTATCGAATGTATAGCTAAAATGTTTACTGTAACCTATGCATGTCCTTGTTTCTATTTAAGAACTCGCCAGAAATCTTGTTTTGGTTAACTTGGAAGTGTTTACGGAGAGACAATAGGGCATTGACATTAGAATGATTGCTCTCGGCCTTCCCTCTTGGGGGTTTGTTCTTTTGACTACGTTATTTTGATGTTCTTTTCTTTTGAACAGATAACTGGTTCCGGCCATGTCTTAACAGGCCGTGTATTCCTTTGATACAGTCGCATTTAAATAAGTATGTTTCCATAAAGAGTTTTTCGTTTACTTCGACAACAGTATCTTTTTGTCTTTAATTTCGTTGTAGCACTATATGCTCTAGTTTGCGGGTAACCTGTGATATTTCATAAGTTGTGATTTAAGACTGAGTGTTTTGGGTTTCGATTCTCACTTCTATCTTTGTTATATAAATTCCTTGTAAACTTTACTTAGGCCCTTCGGCACTGGCCACCGATTGAAGGCTAAGTATAGTTACTTGTAAATGAACAGAAGCGGGGTAGGGTTTTCAACCCATCCTAGCTCTACAAGTTCAATACTATGTTATTCAACCCTGCTATGAAGAAATAGAAACACTTTTTGGGTAGCACATATATTATTTCTTACTGTCGCATGCATGGCAGTTCAACTACTGGGTTTCTTGTTTTATCAAACAACATCGATTATTTATTGTTTCTGAGTTTATTCTTATGCCAATGCATATATATATATATATATATATATAAACCCTTATCATGTTTCATTAAAACTCTTATAATAAAAAAAATATAAACATTTCCTTACATTTCTTCTATTAACTACACCGAAAATAATTCACAATCATAGAAAGAATTTAATTCCACAGAGAATACACTTTCTAGGCTATCTGGAATCACTGAACAAATACCATGGTAATACTCTCACATATAGAGTTTACTTGCAAAAAATTTCTTTAGTCAGTTAAATAAAAATCAGAGTAGTCTAAATTTTTTCGGTTTATCCTAGTAACAATAAACAGTTCTCCTGTAACTTAAAATTTAAGTCTTTCTAAATTACTTATCTGTTAGGAAACAATAGCTCTTTAACCGTGGTCCTCCCAACCATCAAGGGAGGCAATGACGTCCTCCTCTTGCCCCCTAGCTCCAAAATTTTAGTCGGTGCCACGGGTAACAGTGGATAATCCTTCCGTTGTGATCTCTAGATGGCCAATCCAGTCATAGACAGACAGTCTGGTTATAAGGTTTGCAGAAGTTGTTCTCAACTGGTCTTCCACCCAACTCTAGAGAATAGTTCACCTTACTTTTTCCATAAACACACAGAACCCCTACCCCTCTCCTGGTATTTCCTTTTATCCCTGGTGGGTAGGTAACTATCTTCCAACTGTTCCCAACCACCTCCTATTCTTAGAAACTTTACCAACAGTTTAAGAGATTCTCTTTCCATTCATTTGTTCTTTTTCACTAACTCAGTAATTCAAAGTAAAATGGTGTTTCTGTTTCATGACAATACAATTTGAGTTTCTTTGCCAGAATAAAGTTAACAAAATAATAAAATAAACAAATTGTCTTTTCAACCTATTCATTCTAATTAACTCTTAATGAGGCTGTCACAGATCCATAGTAGTTTAAGTAGGAGAAGAGCTTTGGTACTTTGTTTAAAGTAATACCGTCGCAATTTTTTGGATCCATACATCTGTAGATGTCGTTACTTACCAACTGTTCAGAGTACAATAATCTGCAAAGTGAACCTACCAAGGTTCTTGTGTGAAGCTATCAAGGTTCGTGTGTGAGTAGCATCTGCAGGTGTGACCCGCTCATTTTCAAGTGGCATATGAGGTACGTTTGTTGCGTGTGGTGCAAAGGTATGGTAGCATCTTTCGTCGATTGACAATATTTGGTAACGACTTCGAAAAAGAGAACACCCTCTCCACTTCGACAATAGTTGGTATACCTGGAGTTTTATGACGACATTGGCTTCCACGCCGTTGAATTTTGGTGCGGTATTTTTCTATTTTGTGTAGCAGAAGTGTTTGATTTTATTTATTATTTATTTATTTATTTTTGTTTTTGGGAGAATATGAGTATTAGGTTTTTGGGACATAAGGAAATATCCATGTGATTTTTGTGTAGAATTCTTTTGCATATTAAACTTGTAGTGGAGACATTAATAGCAGGTAGTGCCTCATCACATACATCCAATTGTGATAAACATATTGATGACATGAATTTTAATGTCATTTTAGTTAAAAATGTTGCCCCACCCAATTTTGATTGTGAAAATGAGGTATGCACATCCTCATAAGAAGAAATTATCGAAGCATCAACATTATTGGTGAATTAATAAACCAACATTCATATCATTATAGAATAGACTTGAAAGAATGAGTTCCAACCATCAGGTTAGTTTGTGGATAGATCCATGGATGGTCATGGCCTCAAACCAATGCTTGCATAATTGATATCATCTTTTTGTTGTAGTTGTTGTTCATTGTTGATTTCCATTGTTCCCTTAGTTGTACTTCAAGGGAGGGGGGATTCGCTCACAATGGAGACTATTTATTCTCCTCCTTCCCGAGTTGTGGGGGAAATTAGACGGTGACAGATATTGTTGTCCTTTCTTTGTTGAAAATTGTCATCTTGTGTGTTTGATCAGTGTGATGGTGACAATGTTCACTCAACTTTAGGAGTGTCGTTGTAGCACATTTTCTATACTTACTAGCCTCATTGTTTGTTTTTTGGTTGATGGTGTTGCTTCTATTTGAACCCCTTGTCCTAGTTCTTTATCAATGCCTATTTTTTTCTGAAGCTTTTTGGGAGAATTTGGCTTTTTTTCTGCCCTTGTGCCTTTGCAACATTCCTACTTCAAAGATTGATCGACCTCAGTGAGGTTAGTGAGGTTTCACGACTCTCATCTTCAATGTTTTTTGTATTTCAACATTTTGTACTTCTTGATTGGGGTAGGGATATTTTCATTCCATTCGGTGGATTGTTATGAGATCTACAATTTCAAATCCATGATAAATGGATTGTTATGGGATCTAAAATTTCAGCTCCATGATAATTTGAGCACTAACATATTTCTATATTTTGGGGGGTGTTTTTTCATATGGGTTTTTTCTCTCTTTCTCTGCTTATGAGATTTTGTACGTGGGTACTTAATCAAGCCTAGTTGCTGGACCCATTATTTGTTTTCTTTCTCTTTAGTTACTCCCTATGTTTCTATTAGGGGGGAGCGGGGGAGGGGGGTTGTTAGGGTTTTTCCAATGCTTCATTTCCCTATGAGAAAAGTATGGTGAGTTGTAAGCTCATGGAGGGAATTGCATCTATTCAGTTTTCGTAGTATCCTTATCTGATACTCGGCCTAATCCATTGATATTTAATGAAGGTTTTATATGTACATTAACAAAAAGTTTGTGAGTAACAAAATACTCTTACAAAATTTTGGTGGCCATGTAAGTTTTCAATCACAATCACATGATAATCTGTGGACCCATGTTACCCTAAGATTTTTGGAGGATCTTATAACACCCTCCTCCCACATTTACCCAAGCTAATCGGTCCACTAGAGTAAACATGTGACTAAGATGCTAATATGATGTGATTCAACTCCCCATGTATAGCTAAGGAAGTGTAATAGACAACCAAACCCAATCTGACCTTCCTAAGGAGCTACAAACCCTTCACGAGGCAACCAACCCATTGAGGTTCCTAACCCCTAAGACACTTGTCATTTTTTTGAGCTTGTCCCCCAACCACTCCCATGACAAGCCATGCATGAAACTAAGGCCTTCCAATCACTCCCATAGCAAGGCATGCCATCCACTATGGACTTTCTGAGGTATTTATGTGCCAGTGACCCCAGATTTCGTGCCACTTTTTGAGGGCTAGGTCTCAAGCCACTATATAGAACTTCATGAAACTTTGAGAAATGATACAAAAACATGAAATCAAGCTACTAATATAAAAATTGGTACAAGGACTTGGCCATACTCCTACAAGACTTGACATGCATTTCATCAAACATATCACAAACATGTGATCTACAGGTCATACTATCAGATCTAAACATGGGGACTTCATACTTATCTCGGAATTTTCAAGGAGGATTTATATCTCCTCCCAATTTCTACCATACAATCTATTAGGTCATTTATTCATTTTTCATTCATTTAATAATCAAAACATGATAGGAGCCATACATCAAGTCTGCCATAAAACATGCTTATAACCAAAAAATAACCAACATAATTAACAAGGATATAACAGGAATAAGAACACATCTAAAAAAGTACTTTTACACATGAAATACCATAGGAGATGGAGCTCTTATTAGTGAATGCATAAGATAATCAAGTCAGGGACTTCCACGAACCACCCAACACTAGAAAATTTGGCGGAATTTCCGACGACCAATTCGTCGCTATTCCGACACATAGTCGTCGCAAGAGCGATAGTTCGAGGACGGGCAAAACGTGGTTTCCCATTCCATCGCAATTCCGACACACTTAAAAAGTGTCGCACTACTGACACTTTTTCCATCGCTTCCAAACAGGCGTCGCTCTTCCGACGTTTCCCAAATCGTCGCGCTTCCGACGTTTGTAAACTGTCACACTTCCGATGAAATGTGGTCCGACATTTTGAACGTCGCTCTTCCGACGTTTGTAAATTGTCACAATTTCGACAAAATGTGGTCTGAAGTTTTGAGTGTCGCTCTTCCAACGTTTGTAAACTGTCGCAATTCCGACACAATGTGGTCCAACATTTTGGACATCGCTCTTCCGACGTTTATAAACTGTCGCAAGTCTGACGAAATGTGGTCCGACGTTTTGAACGTCGCTCTTTCGACGTTTGTAAACTGTCGCAATTCCGACGAAATGTGGTCCAACGTTTTTATACTTTCACTCTTCTGATGTTTTTAAGCTGTCACAATTCTGACGCTTACAAGGCGTTGGTATACTGACGGCGGGTTCAATTTAAAAAAAAATGAAAGTTTAAAACAGGACAGTAAATCTCCAATATTTGATATGAATTGTGGGCGCTCCAATGACCATGAAATATTAATATAATAAACCACCCTGCAGCGCTTCGACTATAAACAATCATTTTTTTTTCACAAGAGAAAAAACGTTGTTTTGAATATATTATATGAAGTAAAACAATCCATGAAGTCATTACATTTTCACATCTGAAGATTGGAATCCAAATATCCATCTAGAAAAGTGGAAGTCCCACCCCAGACAATGATAGGAAAATACCCCATGTCACATACAGGGACATCATATAAAACCCAGTAACGGTCCACATGGAGATTATCGAAAATCTGAGAAAGCATCCAAATATGCCCGAGGCATCTATAAGAAATTGAAATAGCAGTATGTAGAATAGTAAAGCAACAGATAGAGTACCGACGTCCATTGTTCCAAATACAAATTAAAGTACCCAAAATCCTTCAACAGAGAAAAACGTTAATCATGTGAGGAGTGTGATATGTATAAAATATAAAAATACCATTAGACCATATCAATAAACCAACATCGCTAGTTTTGAAGGCAGAGTGATAAACATTAATCATTTTTTTTTTCACAAGAGAAAAAACGCTATTTTGAATATATTATATGAAGTAAAACAGTCCATGAAGTCATTACATTTTCACATCTAAAGATTGGAACCCAAATATCCATCTAGAAAAGTGGAAGTCCCACCCTAGAAAATGATAGAAAAATACCCCATGTCACATACAGGGACTTGATATAAAACCCAGTAACGGTCCACATCGAGATTATTGACAATCTGAGAAAGCATCCAAATATGCCCGAGGCATATATAAGAAATTGAAATAGCAGTATGTAGAATAGTAAAGCAACAGATAGAGTACCAATGTCCATTATTCCAAATACAAATTAAAGTACCCAAAATCCTTGAACAAAGAAAAACGCTAATCATGTGAGGAGTGTGATATGTCAAAAATATAAAAAGACCATCAGACCATATCAATAAACCAGCATCGCTAGTTTTGAAGGCAGAGTGATAAACATTAATCATTTTTTTTCACAAGAGAAAAAACGATGTTTTGAATATTTTATATGAAGTAAAATAGTCCATGAAGTCATTACATTTTCACATCTGAATATTGGAACCCAAATATCCATCCAGAAAAGTGGAAGTCCCACCCCAGACAATGATAGAAAAATACCCCATGTCACATACAGGGACATGATATAAAACCCAGTAACGGTCCACATGGAGATTATCGAAAATCTAAGAAAGCATCCAAATATGCCCGAGGCATCTATAAGAAAGTGAAATAGCAATATGTAGAATAGTAAAGCAACAGATCAAGCTCGCTTGATTCCAAAATTGGTAACCATCTCTTGCATCCAAGATGTAAGGTTCAAGCTCGCTTGTTTCCATTAGTATCCCACTACAACATCCACCGTGTTCATAGAAAAAAGGTTCCTATAGATATACAGAGAAAGAGTATAATACGTAGACCATATAAACATGGCTCTATATTTCAAAAAACATGTATAAAATAGAAACAGGGCAACATTTTTTTTTTCCAATTGTTATGAACATAATTCGACTGTCAAATATTAATATAATAAACCCCTCGCAGTGCTTCGACTATAAAAAATCATATAAACATAGCTCTGTATTTCAAAAAATAGGTTTAAAATAGAAACAGGGCAACATTTTTTTTTCTAAGTAAAGTTAATCTATTAACAATGGGAATAAAATTACACCGAAGTCAAAAAAATTGCCCAGACTCATGGCAAATTTTTCATCAAAAAATCAAAAAATTAAGAAGACTGCCCTCATACGAGGAAACCAGTCTTGAATGTTTACAGAATTCAAAAATATTACAGAGGTCCAGCACAGTAAAATAATCTAAAAGCAGCCCAATTAAGTGGGCCGCGAAGCAAGAAAAAAAAATTAACCAAACTACTCCTCTGGCTCCTCAACGATTCGGCACCATCCTTCGGAAGGTCTAGGATCGCTAGGTGCTACCTCCACAGTCATGCCACCACTCCCCTCCTGAAGGCCCAAATGCTGGCCGACTTTTTCTGAGCTCAGACCTGCCAGACGGGTGCATTGTTCTTCCATTTGGGCCTCCTCACGGAAAACCACAATAATTGAAGCTGTGATTCATGGGCGGCTCAGAGAGGAATTAAAGTAAAAAAGCGCAGTGCATGTCGTGGGAGAAGGTGAAGCGGTGGGGAAATGAGGAGCAAGGGAGCCCATACAGTGGCCAGATCCTAGAACCCGATCCCGTCCACTTCTAGTATCTAGATAGCGACCTGCGTGATAATCACTGGACTAGGAAGACGACTCGGTTGAGGGGCTGGAGGGAGCGCACAGGGGTTGACCTCTAGTGCTCCCCCTGCGGCAACACATCCTTTGACGCAGGCGAGGCATGGGTGCAGTCTCAGCAGTGGGCACAAGAGGAGACGAAGAAGAAGAATTCCAAGAAACAAAGGAAGACAGATAAGGACCAGACCTAGAGAAATGCAGATATGCAGCAAGGTCTAAGAAGCAGTTCAGCTGGCCACTTCTCCTTCTCATCACAGTGAGCAGGCAGTGTAACCCAGCAACCGGCTCGTCTGAAAAACCATAGCGAAATGCCATTTTATCGACTCGACTGCAATGCAATCGAAGGACGCCCGTCATAATTAATCTCTGAACATTAATGAGAGCCAAAGGCCGAATCATATTGGAGCATGCGGAATTGCTAACAGGAGTGGAGGTTTGATCTTGAACAGTGTTAAAACTTAATGCGATTAGATGTGAAAAGCTTAGAACTTAATTGAACAGCATTAAAACTTAATGCGATTGATATGAAATCGCCACATCCATGTCCCATCGCCTTAAACGCCATCGAATGCACCTGCATCCGGGAACAGGGCAACATTTGATTGAGGACACATGGTAGAAATTGATTGGAGCAGATCTTTGTTTGGGCCGCTCGCGCAGTGGAAATCCAGACCCGAAAAATATTAGGGCGAATTTGATAATAAATTCGCATCACAACTCTCCCTCCGTACGCCAGCCCAACTTCGGACCCGAAAAAGATTAGGGCGGAATTCAATTGGTTTTCTCATCACAAAATTGACTGACGTCAGCAGGCTATTTTGGAATGTGAATTTGGTTTGAATTATGGTTTATCGCTGTTTGAAGTCCGGCGGGCTCAGCTTAAGAACAATTTTGTTTGATCCCATATTATAAAATTTGTGTTGGTTTTCTTTGATAATACACACATTTATAATGAATCATGGGAATACCACACTAAACATGTGGAGAAGTTATATAAATTATTGAGAACAATCATTTTTATGTAAAAATATCCAAATGTGCTTTTTGGAAATAAGAATTCGAGTATTTGGTTCATATTGTTTTAAAGGAAGGAGTGAAGTTGGAGCCTCAAAAGATGCAAGCTATTACAAAATGACCTATTCCTAAGAAAATCAAGGTTCTTAGAAGATTTTTTAGACTTACATGATATTATTGATAATTTGTTAAGAATTATGCATGAATTTCAAGTCCACTCACATATCTCTTGAAGAAAATATCATTTATATGGAATGATGAGGCTACTTTGGCATTCTCTCTTTTAATGGATTCCATGTCTTCTACACCAACATCAGTTGCACCTAATTTTGGTAAAACATTCATGGTAGAGTGTGAGGCACTAGGACAAGGAATTTACGTAACATTAACACAATAAGGGATATCATTGGCTTTTAAAAGCAAGGAATTCAAAGAAAATATTTGGTGAAATCTACGTATGAAAAATAAATGGAAGCAATATTACATGCAATAAAAAATGGGGATAGTATATAATTGGGAGGCACTTTAAAGTCAAGATATACCATGATAGCATAAAGTATTTTTTGAAGCTATGATTTTCATTAGAAGATTAACAAAATTGAGGAGAAAAAATGCAAAGTTTTAATTTTGAGATAATTTGCAAAAAGGGTAAGGAAAATTTAGTACATGATGCTCTTTCTAAAATAGAAGAGGCCTCAAATTTATATCCAATTACATTTTCTATTCCTAGGTGGCTAGAAGAAGCTTGCCATAATGGAAAAATGACAATAGTACTAAACAAAAACTAAAAATTATAAAGGATGGGATGAACTCTATGGAGCATTGGGAGTGAAAGAGAGATATACTTTGGTGCAAATGTAGAATATTTTTATGCACGCAAGAATATTTGAATAAACAAATATTAAGGGAGTCCCATGTCTCTCTAATGGTAGGATGTAGGGTTCCTTAAAACATCTCAAAGGATCAAAAAATATATTTTTGGAAGGAATGAAGAAAGATATTCAAAATTTTGTAAGAGAAGGTCAGGTTTGCATAATAAATAAAAGAGAGATAGTAAAATCTCTAGGGTTACTTCAACCATTCCACATACATATTCAAAGACTAGAAGATATATCAACAAAATTTATTACAGGGTTACTGAAATATAAAGGTAAGTATTACATTTTTGTGGTCATTTATATAGACAAATTTTGTAGATTTTTTTTGTAGAGCTCAAAGTACATAAACAACAAGCCAAGTGGCAGAAGTGTCCGTGAAATAAATTCATAGTCTTCATGGTTTTTCTAAAGTAATAGTAACAAGAAAATTTTGGAAATAATTATTTAATATGAGTGGAGAAACACTAGCTGCCATGAGTTCATATCAAACACAATCAAATGGTCAAACAAAAATAGTTAACAAATGTTTCTAAGGTTATCTACAATGTTACTCTTTAGAAAATCAATCTTAATGGATGAAGTGGGTTCATCAAGGAAGAATGGTAATATGATACTACCTATCACACATCTACTAAAATTTCTCCATTTAAGGCCTTTTATGGATATCCAACTCCTAGTATCTCATACTTTTTGCAAGATAAGTCCAAAGTATAGGAAAGAGAGTCACATATGGAAAATACTAAAGAAACTTTGAAAATTATTATGGAAAACCTTCAAATGACATGAAACATGATAAAAAAACAAGGGGAACAACATTGAAGTGAAATATAATTTGAGGAGGGTAATTGGGTATTTTTTAGATTATAGCATTATAAGCAATCTTCATTCAAGAAAAAGAAGAATAAAGAATTAGCTCAAAAATATTATGGCCCTAAATAATTATTCATAGGATTGCACAAGTGGTATAGAAGTTATATTTTCCTTATTCTTGCATTCGTAAGGTTTTTCATGTATCTTGCCTAAAAAAGGTTTTGGGAAAAAATATGCCAATGTAAATAGAACTTTCAAAATCAGATGAAGAATGAAAGTTGATTCTTGAACCAAAAAAAGTTATAGATAAACATTCTATATCTCTTTGACATATAAACATTATGAAGTACCTAATCAAGTGAAAAAATATTCCTCTAGAAGAAGGTACATGGTAAAATGATCAATTCGTGATGAAATACCCACAGATAAAAGGTTCGTTTGAAGTTTTGACAAAGGTTTTGTTATATGTTTTATATAACGCACGGCGGAATAGTTTTATTGTTTGTTAAGGTCCCACACAGTGATCAAATTTGAAGGGCAAGTCCGAATTTCAATTAGAAGGGCATATATCTATGTCGCCCTTCCATAATGAAAAGCTTTAAAAAAAAAAAAATTCAATTGACCACAATAAATTATTTTTACATTTCATTTGCAGATTGACAAAACCATCAATCTTTATATTAATAAAAGACTGTTACATATACACCAATTAAGAATGATCCATCTTTAATTGCTTAAATATCTCATTGGAAATGTCAACATAAGTCTTGAAGACACTATTATAAGAATTTGGATACATACCACCGGGATATAGGAGATTCTTATGTGTCAGATTGTGTAATGCAATTTTGACTTTGTCTCACAAGGAGCAATAGCATGGAAGTCTGGATTTTTCTTATAGAACTTTTTTATTATTATTTGAAACGTTGTTTATAAATATGAAGACAACAATGAAATTATGAGCATGGTGGACAATTAGTCAAGCTCATGATGCCAAACCATGATGATGTAAGTTTGGAATTTAACATTTTTACATGTTAAAGACAAATAGTCAAAGTCACTGACAACTTAGTATTCCATAATTAATAATCATTCCCTGTTCACTTTTGTTAATAAGTTTATTTCACATGATGATCTCTCTTCTTTGGCATTTACTTTTATTGAAGATCACTATTCTAGAAATAAGGAGTTATTTTATCAAAAAATAACCCTAGCCAAACATTGACAATGCATCAAGGATATCTTTCTATGCTTCATAAGTACATATGTTCTACTTCTAAATCATGTCTTGGAAGTGGTTGTTTTGTTGGAAATTATTCACCAGTTGGTTTCATACCAAAGTCTTTTTCTCATTTTCAGCATCCAATACATGAAAAAGATAATGGTTTAAAACAACATAAATATTTGAAATTTTGAAAGAATTGTCTGGCACACTTTGAATATTAATTTTGAAGTCAAGTGCATGATGTTGTATAGGATCAAGTGTCATTTTGAATACCAAATGTTTCACAAGAAACTTCTCAACATGCTACCCTACAGTAAGGATTAAATGACAATATTGCATCAACTATTTCCATAAAAAAGTGCACCTTGGCCATAAGATTAAACAACTACAAATGTTGTAGATCTAACAAGACCACACAATCAAATGCATTCCACAAGGCCAATACTGTATGAAAAATGAAAAGGAGTTTTCAACCAAAAATACCTTAGGCAATTAATTCAATTAGATACACCAAACCATCAGCAAAAAGGAAAACCAGCCTACTCAAAAGGCAAAAATTTACCTCCTTTGACAAAATTTTGAGTTCCGAAACAAGGGCCTTTATTGTCTTGTCAATGCCCCTAGTAATTTGAACGGGGTTTGCACTTGCTGCAACAACCTAAACAAAAAGGTTTCATTTCAAATTATTTTCCACAAATTTAAGATACAACCATTTTCAGTTTTGTATTTCCTAACAAGCTCATAAATTTTGACAAAAGAACCAAAAATTTTTAATACCTGATAGCAAATTTTTCACTCAAAAACTATCTTAGACTCAATAAGCCCAACCCAAAACTAAAAAACCAAACACCATAAGACCCTACAAAAATGAATAGATTATCTTAATCCAGTACTATCGACAAAAATTTACCTTTACACCCTCACTTATTAAACCCTGTGTTGTTGAATTTTAACTTCAACTGCTGCAGCAGAAGGACGGATGCAGCAGCAACATTTTGTTTTGGAGGTTGCTTGCACGCCATCTAGAAATTTAATTCAGCATTTAAAATTCCTGCAAGTTTTTTTTGTAGACGGCTGCAGCCATATTTCTGTACAGGATTGTATTTAAACACAACAACCAACATTAACGCAATTCACCAACCAGAAATTTACCACCTAGTTTTGTAAATTCAAAAGGAGGACACGTGGAGCATTAATATTGGATTGCATGAAATTGAAGGGAATCTGAAAACCTGAAAACCGGACCCGAATTTTTTATAAGGCACATTGGATTGAGAATTCGCGTTACAAATTAGGCAGACGTCAGCATCCCATTTTGGAACGTGAATTTGGTTTGAAATTCAATCTATTCAGACTTTTGAAGTCCGATGGAAAGGGTTCTTTAATGTTTTGATAGTTTATTATATACATATGTTTTAAACATATGTTATATATATATCATATGCGAAATGAAAGGTGGGCCATAAAATTTAGTTTTAATTTTATTTTTTTAAAAGAGGGTTTATTATAATATGTTTTATATGTTACGGCATATAAAAATAAAAAGGACGAAAAAACTTGGTAGTTTTTTTTATAGACAGTATGTAAATTTTTTATTACACAACAGTGTATAAAAAGTGAAAGACTGAGTGTAACTTTTCAAGTGTGTATGCACAGAAGTGCGAAAGGGAAAACACAACAGAGTGTTTTAGAGACATAGTATGTTTCTTTTCAACAGACAGTGAGTTGGTTTTATGCACTGCGTTTTGTAGCAGTCATAATTTTGTAATCCCTCTCAGTGAGGAAGAAGTGTAATAGTTTTTTTTTGAGTTATTGAAGGGAATAGAAGTTTGTTTTCAAAGTATTGAAACTATGTCTCCTGTCAAAGAAATTTTTATTTTCTCTATGTTAGAGGAAGGGAGATTTATTCTCCCTTCATTGTTCTGGAATTTTTCAATATTCCAACATGTGCAAGAACAACAGATGTTGTGGTTCCATCCCCAGCTAAATCATTTGTCTTTGCCGCAGCTTGCCTTACCAACTTGGCCCCAATATTTTCAACCGGGTCCTCTAATTCAACCAATAAAAAGGCCAAAACCATAGCATTGAGATACATTTCATTACACTGTCAATAACAATAAAATTTGACTCAGCCATAACCCTTTCCCTTTATTGTTGTGAAAAGCTTTATGCATTACTCTAATGTGGCTAGTCCATAGGCCAAGTAGACCACTGGGTAACAAATATGTTTCCTTTCACCTTTGAGTTTTCAAATTATTCCTACCAAATCTAAGACATTTAAGAGGGAGAAATATGTCATGTCTCCCAAATTGACCACACAAAAAAAAATTCTTACACTAATAATAGAAATGCATATTCCTATTTACTCCAATAAATACTTCTTTACCACAACCTCTACTACAATTTACACCCATGATGAGATTGATTTCATTGCTTGATATATGATTGTTTAGAATTGTTTTTTTTTTTCTATTTTGTATCTCATTATACATACACTTCCACCATAATTGGATTTGCCCATTTTTAATTATATTTCACCTTGGCACGAGGGTACACCTATATCATTCGTTGCGTTGTAAGTTGGTTGCAGGTATTTAAATGATGGTTTACCATCTTTACCTATGTTAATAAAACTCATCACTTCTTTCGACTTGTCATGCATTCCATTTTACTATTCGAACTACTATGTCGAGATCGATATTCATTAAAGTTCAATAGAGATGTTTTATGGACTTATTATGTGGACTGTATGAACATATGGTGTATGCATATGGTTATGATCTGCCTCCGCATTAAATTGATACATGTATTGAATTGTCAAGTCTGGCTTGCATGAGATGGTATATGAAATCTGGAATTGAATTGTAATGATCCCAAGATATTCACCCAAAGTACGGTTTCCTTTAATGCGTCGACTCCCGTGGAGATTTTGCCTCACTCTAAAATATATTTAATTTTCATTGTCTACCTTTTTGGTTACGGTTGTGGAACGCCAACTCTTTGTTACCTTGCCTTACATCTGCTGCGCCGTCTTGAACCAAATATTTGTACATAGAATTCATTTTCACATTTATTCATGGGCTCGGATGCATAAGGACTATCAGTGTGCTAGTATACCTTCGAGTTTTTTATTTACCTAACCCTAGTTTCCAGTACGCATCTCCCAGATCGTGCCATCTGTATGGTTTGGATGCGTTAGGGTTATCGTCTATTTTATGGGAAATTTTCTCTTGTTGCTATCTCCATTTGGTTCTTGCCAGTTTCATGGCCCGATTTCTCTGCACAGGATATCGACCGACTTGCTATCGAACCTATGGAGATACACCATTGTGCCTTTGATAGACAGAAGAAAGGTTCACAGGTAAATCGTTCTTAGAACGTCACCTCTCGCTTGAATTTACTCGTACTCTTCGTTGCATACAACTCTTACTATGTTCACGATTTTATTTAAAATCTTTTCCTACAGAATAAGATTGGATTGACGCTCCTCTGTCACGTTGGTGATTAGCTTCACCTACTAAGCATGTTCATACTATACCGAATCCTCCACAGTGATTTGATTTAATTCTTCCAGATAGGTAATGCCATATTTCGTGTTCAAGCTTCAAATAATTTTTTGTTTGGTTTTCAGTGTAGTTGACTATCAATGAGCCGCCTGCGTCTTTGTTTTTTTATTTAACTATCCTGGTTTCCTTTCCTATTTCAGGGTTGGGCTCGCCCATACTACACTCTCTGTTCCAAGGTAATTTCTAATACGGTTATGACATTTAGAAATTATTATTTTTTGTTTTGTTGATATTTATACTGGCCTCTTCTTTGCCATATTAACCTTGCGTTGGGTTTCTTGTATCCACAGGTAACTTAACTACTTCCCACCATCACCCTTGTCTCTCTCATCACCCGTTTCCATTGCGCTCTAAGGTGTTTGTATTCATGTGTGTATTCAGGTTGGTTCTCCTTCCCGTCGCAGAGAACTTTGGTTTCTCTAGTACTCTCCTCCCATATGCATGGGTCGGCTTGTGCTCTAGTTTATTTTTCTATCTGAGACTTCTCTTCAAGTTGTTTGATTGTGGCGCTGAATTGATAACCCCCGTTGCGCATATAAATGTAATTGGGACTGTCTAAACATTTTTATTCTATGCACATTCTATGCCATAGTATGGTTGCACCGTATTCTTTTCCCTTTTGAGCTAAAGCGCATGGATTTTCCTCGCTCGGCGAGACCTATCGAGCTAAACTTTTTGAAGGCTTAGTTTATTTATTGTGTATTAGTAGGTAAGGTTTTTTCATGTTCACCAGGGTCGCCTCGCACTGGTTATGAATTTCCAGATCAACTCTGCGTTTTTATTTAATAGTTATACACATATTAAAAGATGGTATTTATAATGATTTTCCATGGTTACACGTAAGCATAAGGTTTGAGTCCTCTTTCTGCTAATTGTTTTGTTTTCTGCCATGGTCTCTATATGCTACCTTATGACTTATATATTTTTTCGATGTAATATCTATACCATTGTATATTTTTGATCAGTGTATTAGCTTATAGTTAAGTATAACATTCTAGCTAGTACAAGTTTCCTTTCTGTATAAGATTAGGAGAGCTGATAATATCTATCTGAGTGATTATTTGTTTCACTCCTGAATTAAAATGGTTTACTATCCTTAGTTTTTCTTATCATTAATAATACTATTATAATAGTGGAAATAGATCAGTAACACTCTTAATAAAGTTAAGTGAATACCTTATTTGAACACTTGATTTGCATTTGTTGTAACAAAATGAAATCTATTTAACTGAGCTCCATTACATAATTTTAGATGACAGTATTTCAGTGTTCATGGTTTGTTTTACCTTTCCTGTCAAATAAGTAGAATATAATAGAGCTTTTATTATTGAGGACATATCAATGACATCTATCTTTCTGTGGTGAAACTTTCCTTTCTAACATGATAATTTAGTTCTATACGGATATATATATATCTCCTAGATAGTTTCATGATGTGAAAATGTATTAAACCAAACTTTCATTCTTTCTTCACTGCTGTACAATTCTATACCATCGTTGGACTCATGCAACCAGAATTATTCATTTCCTAGTGTAATAATAATAATTGATTTCTGTCTCTTTGATATTAATAACGGGTTTTTCAGCCTAAGATTTCCTATTTAAAAGCAGAGTTTGATTTCTTGTTCTACAGAATTTTAATACAGCTATACAATAGTAAAGTTAAGGGAGTAAAATAAATCTCCAGATTTAAACCTTTAGCAAGTTTAGAACTTCTGGTTGATTTTTCCTTTAACTCCTGTCCATACAACTACACAAAATGGAGAGGATTAATTTCCTATAAAAAATTCTGTAAATGTATGGCTACCAGTTTCAACATTTAATAAAATAACATCTAATGCCTCTAATCACACTACACAACAACAACCAAATTCAACCATCCATAAGCATGTTAGACATACCACTTATGTTATTGACCATTCCTCCCAACCTTAGAGTTCTTTTATCCACAGAACTCACCCCCGAGCTGAGATCATCTCCTAGAATAGACCAACCTCTAATCTATTCAGGAATAGCTTATTTAAGCCTTTTATCCCCAAATCCTGTTTCTGATTCTGTGTCCAGAATATCAGGATGCTTTTCTTCCTGTTTTCCTAGGCTTCCCTTATTTAGGGATTTTGAAAGCTGCTTTCTGCTTTTCCCAGCTTTTTACCTCTTCCCAACTACTCTCCACATCATTGGGGAAACTATATTTTCCTCAAAATATAATTTAGAAATAAATTCTTTCAAGGATTTTTGAAAGAATTTAGGGGAAAGTATTTTCCTCTTTCCATCCTCATGGATTTAGCAAGTGATCTCATAATTCTCTTTTGGTCAATCTGCACAGAATTATTTTATTTAATTTCCATAATTTAAATTTTTAATTACATCCACAATATACTTATCCATTGGGGTCCACTCCCCTTTGGATTAAAGTTCAAATGTATAACTTTGACAGAAACATAAGACTAGGGGTGTTACATATTCCCCCTCTGAAAGCAAACATCGTCCTTGGTGTTGATAACTAATTACTAGAGTTCATTTTTCAAACAAAAATGGATATTTTCCCATCATCTCAGCTTCTCTTTCCCAGGTAGCTTCTTCAGAATTAAAGTGCTTCCACTACACCTTTACTCTTGCTACCGTTTGATTCCTCAATTCAATTTCTTCCTACTCCAATATTTGAAGCGATCGTGGAAGGAACTCCCCTTCTGGTTCCACCTGTATCATATTCCAATCAACAATGTGAGAAGCATCATGTACATATATTTTTAATAATGAAACATGAAACACATCATGAACTTTAACACGGGGCGGTAAGGCCAGCTTATAAGCCACTGGTCCCACCGTTTCTAACACTTCAAAAGGCCCACAATATCTAGGAGCCAATTTTTCACAACTTCCAGCATAAAGTGTGCTCTTTTTGGGTTTAATACGCAAATACACATGCTCCCCCACTTTGAATTATCGATGTACTCTCTTCTTATCAACATAGTTCTTCTGTCGATCTTGTGCTATCTTGATGTTTCTTTGTATTTGTTTAACAATTATTTCCATCTCTAGTAAAGAATCTGGTCCCAACATTAGCTTATCCTCAGGTTGGCTCCAACTCAAAGGAGTACGACATTTCCTTCCATAGAGTGCTTCAAACGAACTCATTTTGATAGAGGATTGATAGCTATTATTATAGGAAAATTCAGCTAAGTGCAAGTAGTCTTCCCATTTTGATGGTCTGTCCATCACATACATTCTCAGCATATCCTCTAAAATATGATTTGTTCTCTTTGTCTGACCGTCAGTTTGAGGGTGATAGGCAGTACTAAAATTCAACTTAGTTCCCATGCCCCCAAATAGACCTTTCCAAAAGGCTGTTGTGAAATTAGCATCTCTGTCCGAAAAAATCATCTTTGGGACCCCATGGAACCTTACTACTTCCTTCAGGAACACATCCGCTACTTGGGTTGTCCCAAAAGTAGATTTCACAGGTATGAAGTGTGCAGATTTTGTTAAAGTGTCTACTACCACCATCACTGAGTCCGTTGGTATTTGGTTTTGGGTAGTCCTGTTATGAAATCTATAGAAACGGTGTCCCATTTCCATTCTGAAATCAGCAAAGGATTTAGAAGTCCCACAGGATGCTGATGCTCAACTTTAACTAGTTGACACTCCATGCACCTAGCTAAATATTCTGCTACATCTCTTTTCATTCCTGGCCAAAACAACATCTTTTTCAAAGCTATTAGCATTTTCTGATATCGAGGATGCCCTGCATACGGCTGTTTTTGATATTCATCTAAGATTTCTTTTTTCAAAGTTTCCACATTGGGGATATACAATATATTTTTGTAGCAGATCAGCCCTTTTTGGTTTTGAGTGTATTCAGCCCTCTCCTTATTTAGTATTTTCACCTGTAGATTCTCATAATTTGGATCCTGGTCTGCTACCTTTTTCACTAATTCTTCTAATTCAAAATTAGCACTGCATCCAATACTGTTTTCTGCTCAGGGCATCAGCAATTTTATTTTCTTTCCCCCTGATATGTTTTATGTCCATATCAAATTCACTCAGAAAAGATAGCCATCTGGCTTGTCTAGCATTCAAATCAGCTTGAGAAAAGAAATACTTAAGACTAATATGATCTGTCATCAATGTAAATTTCTTTCCAAGAAGGTAGTGTCGCCACATCTTCAAGGCATGGATTACAGCAGCTAATTCCAAATCATATGCACTATAGTTTTGTTCATGTGTCTTAAGTTTCCTAGACTCATAAGCAATAACTGAATTTTCTTGCAATAGGACTCCTCCCAACCCCTCTCTACAGGCATCCGTACACACAACAAATTCTTTATCAAGATCTGCAATCTTCAGTATAGGGGCTGTAGTAAGTTTTAATTTTAATTGTTCAAAACTGTTTTGGCATTTATCAGTCCACTCAAACTTGACCCCCATTCTTTGTAGTGAGGTTATGGGATATGATATGGCAGAAAATATCTCTACAAATCTGCGATAATAACCTGCAATCCCCATGAATGATCTCACTGCTGAGACATCAGTTGGCACCGAACACTCTCTAATAGCTTTTATCTTTTCAGGGTCAACAGCCAACCCTTGTTCATAAATAATATGACCCAAGTATTGGATCTTGTCCTTATAGAATTCACATTTACTTAATTTGGCATATAATTGGTTTTCTTTCAAAGTTTGCAACACTATCCTCAAGTGCTCTTTTTGCTCCTCCTCACTCTTTGAACAAACTAAAATATCATCTATGAACACTAGTACAAAGTTATCCAAGTACTTGTTTAAAACACTGTTCATTAAGCACATAAATGGAGAAATCATAGTAACAATAAAGTAACCTATGTAACAATAAAGTCATATTCATCCTGGGAGTAGTAATGGGAGAAATCATAGTGAACAACAGGAAACATGCAGAGTTTCTTACAATCAAATAGATGAAAAAACACATACAAAAAACCTAGATAATAATCATGAACAAGCTTAATATTGAATTATGAACTGTAAAGGAACTCACAAAATGTGACATTACGAACCTGGTCAAGCGCACAAGAAAAAATATCCTGGTCATGACCCTGGTTGACAAGTTGTATTGCTTATGATGCAAGAGGATTTGTACCTGCACAGCCAAGTCAATCAAAATCCATCATTATCTATACAATAAATACAAGTAATTGATGTAGTATTTTTTACTCTAAGATGCATTCTTATGATAATGTTAGAACATATGTTGAAAATGTCAAAAAATACCTGAATAAGCTCCTCTTCATTTCAAGAAAAATTTATTGGAGTCGCATGAACTTGGAACAAGCCTCCCACGATCTGAAAGAGTAGCAACTAAGTCAAAAGTGAATTTTTTGTTGCTACGCTGGATCGAGGGAGGTTTTCTCCAAGATTAAATCGCTGCAATAAATTATTCTCTACTAAACAGGGCCAACCACGTGAAGGTGGAAGCTTTTATGGCCCCTCCCTCCCCCCCCCCCCCCTCACATCACTCTCAATTCCCCAATACCCAATCTATATTACTGTGTGAGTTTTTAAATATCATTGAGCTAGTTTAGTAATATTAATAAAAAAGTTTGCAATGAGATTATTTACCTAGTGCACCAGTTTTCGCCGCTGACCTAGTTGCATAGTCACGATGTCTGGTCTCATCTAGTGATGGGGCATCGCCTACAAAAACAGATAATATTAAATTTTAATTTTTCAGTTTTTAAATATCATTGAACTAGTTCGGTAATATTAATAACAAAAATTGCAATGAGATTATTTACCTGGTGCACCAGTTGTCGTCGCTGACCTAGTTGCGTAGTCACGATGTCTGGTCTCATCCAGTGACGGGGCATCGCCTACAAAAACAGATAATATTAAATTTTAATTTTCAGTTTTTAAATATCATTGAACTAGTTTGGTAATATTAATAAAAAAAATTGAAATGAAATTATTTACCTGGTGCACCAGTTGTCGCCGTTGGGACTGTTGCCCTGTCTTCCTCTCTGGTGGTAAGATCCTCAAGGGAAACATTCTCTGTCATTTAAACAAAAAACGTTATAAGGACAACCATCAAGGTATCATTAGAAAAAATTATAAGTAGAAATTAATTACCATCACGGCCCTCACTGATAGTAGCATTGTCGACCTAGTCCCCACTACAATGATCAGGTTGCACGTGAGGATCATCTACATCTGGCTCTAAAACTGGGTTATTTTCCTCGTCGGTAGTGCTTCTCCCCTGATTTAAACAAAGTTTTTAGACATTAAATTTATGGACGAAAACAAACATATTGAAAGGTTAATGTTTTACCTTATCAGGCATTCTGGATCTTGGGACTTGCCCCAAGCTTCTGCGATGTTCAACTACGACTTGATAGCCGAAATGGAAAGCGATATTTTTATCTTCCTCTGTAGTTTCTGTTCCGAAGTCATCACCCTACATTACATATGATTGTGTATTTTTAATCATATTTGATAGGATTAGAAAAACGTTGGAAGGCGATACAATTAATTATAAGATGTTTAGCTACTTAATTACAATTCTTGCGGCTAATTTCAAGTAGTCGCCCTGGCCTAGCTTGTGATGGCCTTTTTTTTCAATCCTAGATTTGGTTGCCTTTGAGGTGTCAGGAAACCTAGCATCAAAATATTAAAGTTAGATATGATGTAGCACACTTTTATTTTAGACATAGAGAAAATTAAAGCTATTGAATTAAAGTTGTAATTTACCTTGCGGGTCCAGTTGGAATTTTTCCTTCTTTCTTTGCCCTTTTCTCTTTCCCGTCATGGATAGGTGCTCTCCACTCACTCTCTGGAACTATGAGAGGATGCTCGTATCTAGGGTTAAATTTCAATTGCGTCCTATAGGTGTCCCTGCTATATTTCAAATATTTGTTGGCTACCCGAGCCACCGTTGTTCTGTCAAATGTGCCGACCCCAAAAAGGGCTTCTAGATAATCTAGAAGTTCTTTTTTCAGGTTGGAATTCTGGGAATTCCACCCTATGCGTATGGTTGGGCCAAAAATTACCAACGCATGGCTCTCAAAAAACCTGTAGAACTCATTGTTTCCTACACAGAAAAAAAAAAGAAGAAGAAGATATTATCATTAATTTAAAAATAAAAATCATGATAAATATGTTTTATATAAAGTACATGAAATAGTTAAAATATTAAAATTTACCTAGGAGTTGTATGTGCTTTATAGGGACACCTTCATCGTTCACCAATAACGTGCCATTAATGGTCCCTGTGGAGATGACACATGTAGCTCCAGGAAATGCAATAATGTAGTTGGCCATATCAGCCTCATCATTGCCAACACGTTCAGTGGTTGGCTAGGTGTCTTCTTGGGCAGGGTGTGTTTCTTGGCTGGCACCTAAAGGAGTAGAAGGTGTACGAGAGGGTTTTTGGGCAATATCTTTCCCTTGTGTCCCACTACCACCAACACCGGGTTCAGCAAGTGCCAAAAAACGCTACATACAAAAGAGATTTTTTTTAGTTTAGTCAATGTAAAAATTAAAAATCAAACTATCACAATTCATCTCATGCAGAAAAAGAAAAATATATCCTTTTGACTTTTTATTATTACTTGATATGTTTCTAGCTGGCTCATAAGTTTTTTTATCCTTGCTTCTGTTTCAGGTGTTTGAGGCGCGTCTATCAAAGTATTAAATTCCGACCTTGCATCTCGTGCCTTTTTTTGCAACAAGAACACTGGAGATAAGGATGAAGAAAGCTCTTCCTCAAAGAGGGAATCATCAGGCGTACCATGGCTAGGTGTCTGCATATTTGAACAAAATTAATATTATTTCAATTATGTAAATAACTAAAATACCCGAAGATAGAGAAATGCTGGCACTTTACATGTTCTTCCGCTGGCCTCTTTCCGCGATCATCCCGTCTCGGGGTTGTTCCTGCACTGCTCTGATCAGTCTGCCACATTGCAATAAAATTATAAATGTAAAAACTTGAAAACAATATTTAACTTGAAAACACAAAATGAAAACTGAAATAATTTCTAATAAGACACCGGAAGACAGAGTTAGAGTTTCAAATATGCCTTGCATTGAATTCAGTCCCGGAAACATGTCATTGCACATTAAGGCACCCAAACAAGAGACGAGTTGACAATGAAGACCTTATTGAATATATTGTTGGAGCAACTTCTAGTAAACTTGTTGTGAAGACCTTGAGGACATTTTTGGAGAAACATTGTTGAATCTGATGGTATAGCATTGTTGGAGACGATCTTGAAGGGCCTTGAAGTGAAGCTTTTGGAGCAACTATTGAAAAATCCTTAGAGCATTTAAGTAAGGCACTTTCTATCTTCCATCACCTTTTTCCTTTAAATATCCTTTAAACGATTTTGTTGATATTTAATGTTTGAAATCACGTTATAATTCCTTGATTATATGTGTTTGGGGACTTTCCATTTGAAATTACCCAAAAATACCCTGGCAATTTTATCTTCAGGATGCATGTCTAACCCTATTGTTCAATATTTTGATTGATAGTAGTAAACATAGAGAGTTAGGGGGCTCTTGACTTGGTTTGGTTGGGCCGTTAGATCCCTAACATATACTAGGGAGAACCCCCCTTGAGTTGGAGGAGAGCTAGCCCGAAGTGAAAAGAGGTTGGTGAGGTGAAAATGGGGCTATTGAATTACACATGGTATCACACTTTAGCTTTAGGACTTTATCTTGATAAGTGCGAGATTTTGCTATATCAATTCTCAAATTGTTTACAACACTATTGTTAATAACTAATAAGAAGTGATGTTGAGGGGTTTTTGGGTATAAGAAACAATACCATTTAAAAACTAGGGTTCTCAGTCCTTGGCATTCCTTCACCTGGGCCTAGGGGCACACTAGAATAATTTCACCCTAAACCATGCAAACTTAAAAGTAACTTAACAGATCCATAAAGTAATAATAATCATAATTCCTAATTTCCTATTGTACGATATGATGCAAATTATTCAAACATGAAGCAATGAAGACATGCAATGTCTGAATTTCAAGATCGATGAACCAATACAAGAAGTTAGAAACTACAACTTTGATTCAATACTCTGTGTCCTAACTCCAGGAAGGAATCTAGTTTGTAGTACATAACATGCATCGTGTATTATCAATTCTTAATTGACAACAACTAAAGGACATCTACCTCATCAATTCCTTCCCATTTTGTGTTTTTATGTTATATTCCTTATAAAAGTGTCAAATTTCTCTCAAAGTAAGCAACCACCGAATAAAATAAAAAATAGTTGAGATATGATTGAGAAATGGTCATTTATTTCTTGAAAGGATCTTCACGATTTCTTTGGTTGTTTTTCATCTCAAGAAACAAGAAATGACCTTAGAAACTATCGTGATGTAATATAAGAAACAACACGGTGCAATGGCCATTTTCAAAGCCAAATGATTTCCATTGAGGACATGGCCTTTATTTGGTTCCTGTTTCATAGGAGTTTTGGGTAGAAATGGAACTTTGTTGTACCATTTCCAGTAGTAAAAAGGGAAAACCTTCTTTTTCCATGGGAAATAATTTACCTTTCCTTTTTCAAGATAATCTAAATCACCAAAAATATGAACTATACTGCACACATTCTTGGATAATGTGAAAGTGGAAAAGGAATACCCTACACAAGTGATGCACACATGTACATTTGAACACTAATAGATTTTTGTAGTTGAAATGCAATTGCTTGTTTTCATTTAAATGTAGGGTTTTTAAAGCAGGGAGAAATAATGGCCGCCAAATTAATAAGCGTTTCTTTGGGAAAAATTTAAATCTTGTATTGGGTGATGAAGATAATAGAGGGTATTGAATCTTGATTCTTTACATCTAGAGAGAACCCTACAGCCTAACACAATCCAATGGAATTGACCAAAAAAACCCAAATAGAGTCAACCCTACTATAGGAGGAAGGCCCTGTAGTAAGAACTTACCATTTTGCAAGAGCTGAGGGCGAATGTTGTTCTGCAAGAGCTGAGGGCGAATGCTGAGGGCAAATGTTGTTCTGCAAGAGCTCAGGGTGAATGCTGAGGGCGAATGTTGTTCTGCAAGAGCTCAGGGTGAACGCTAAGGGCGAAAGCTGTTCTACAAGAGCTCAGGGCGAATGCTGAGGGCGAATGATGTTTTGCAAGAGCTGAGGGCGAATGCTGAGGGAAAATGCCATTCTACAAGAGCTGAGGGTGAATGCTAAGGGCGAACACTAATAGATTTTTGTAGTTGAAATGCAATGTTTGTTTTCATTTAAATGTAGGGTTTTTAAAGCAGGGAGAAATAATGGCTTCCAAATTAATAAGCATTTCTTTGGGAAAAATTTAAATCTTGTATTGCGTGATGAAGATAATAGAGGTTATTGAATCTTGATTCTTGAAATCTAGAGAGAACCCTACATCCTAACACAATCCAATGGAAATGACCAAAAAAACCAAAATAGAGTCAACCCTACTATAGGAGGAAGGGCCTGCAGTAAGAACTTACCATTTTGCAAGAGTTGAGGGCGAATGTTGTTCTACAAGAGCTGAGGGTGAACGCTGAGGGCGAATGCAGGGAGAATGTTGTTCTGCAAGAGCTCAGGGAAAATGCTGAGGGTGAATGTTGTTCTACAAGAGCTCATGGCGAATGCTAAGGGCAAATGCTGTTCTGCAAGAGCTCAGGGCGAATGCTGAGGGCGAATGTTGCTCTGCAAGAGCTAAGGGCGAATGATGTTCTACAAGAGCTGAGGGAGAATGCTGAGGGAAAATTTTGTTCTACAAGAGCTAAGGGCGAATGCTGTTCTGCAAGAGCGGAAGGCGAATGCGCGCGTGATATCAGACGTTAATGTAGCTGTTGCGATGGATATAAGTTTCGTATTTTTAATAAAATAATTTTATGTAGTGCACATATAAGTTTCGTATTTTTATGTAGCGCGCATATAAGTTTCATTATACCGACGGTGGAAAAACCGTCGCTATTACGACGGATGCCTCCAAACGTCGCAATTGCGACACTTAGACATTGTGTCACACTTGCGACGTTTGGAGGAAGTTGTCGCAATAGCGACGCTTTGGGGCATAGTGTCGCAATTGCGACGTCTTCCTCCAAACGTCGCAATTGCAACACTTTGTATAAGTGTCGGTATTGCGACACTTTTCTATAAACGTAAGTATAGCGACGGTTTCGGGCAGGATTGAAAAAATTTGGGGAAATTTCCAACATTCAGTAAAAAACATCGGAACCAAGTGTCAGAATTTCCCCTAAATGTAGTAGTGCAACCACACGTTAGGCTCAACCAAATATTTATTTAATTCAATCACTCCCGTTTCATATTCCAAGCATGAATGTGGGACTCATAGTAAAAAAAACCAGGGCTTCCTTAGGATTTACCATATATCTCACCAAGGAATTCCTAGGCTTGAAACCCTCATGAATACAACTAGGCTTTACCACAATCCCATCGGACCACTAGAATTAGAAAAGCATGGTTGCCTTTGGATCTCTCCACCTAAACCGTGAGAAATTTTTCCGACTCAACCTATCGGCTTTACCCTATATCTTGACATTACCAGTCAAGGGATTCCTAGGCCTACGAGGTCACCACCCTCTATTGTTTACCATGTATCCCACCTTGGGATTCTTTGGCCTTATGATTAATCCTGAGACCAACCAAATCAACTTCGAATCCATCCGGTAATACAACTCAACCAAAATAAGAGAACCCCATCACACCATGGCTATATAAAAATAGAAAGGCAAGGCTGAAAAACATGGTCACACCTACAAAAACCCATTCCAATGACAACAAGAAAAAAAAAACACACATTCATATACCATGCATTCCTAAACTAGTAAGGAAATCATACATGCAACTTGATACATGCAAGTAATTCCATTGTAGCCGCTTGATCCTTATCTTCCTTGCTTTATATTTTCTTCCTCTTGCATTCTTGTACTTCCCTTTCCTTATTTCTTCCAATGTTAGAGTGCCCTAAGAATTATCTAAGTGTTGAAGGCTATGATAGGAAGAGAGTAGAGAGAAAGAGCTCCAAAACTGAACTGAAAAAAAAATCCTAAAAATCCTTTTTATTAATGAGGCCTCTATTTTCTTAAATTTCCATTATTTTCCTTCATTTTCCTCATAGAATGCAACTTCTGAACTTTCACCTTCCTTTTCTCCTATTTTCCATTATTTTCATAGAAAATGTAATAGTCCTAGTGAAAATTCCATGTAAATAAAAGAAAATAAAGGAAAAATAATAACCACGGTTATGTGACACTTATTCCAAGCTGAATGTTGGAAAAAACACCCTAGTGTGGGTGCTCATTTTGGTTATTATGTCTAACAAATTGGAAAATGCACTAGCAAAGGCTTTGGAAGGAAAATGACATTTTTGGCAATTTATTTATGAAAATAATGGAAATTAGGAGAAAAGGAAGGTGAAAGGCCATAGTTTTAATGTGAGGAGGAGAATTAAGGAAAAAATAATGGAAAGTGAAGAAAATAGATGGCACATTAATAAAAATTCTTACGAGAATCCATTGGTACCTTTTGTCACTGTAATATTTTGTCAGTTCAATTTTGGATTTCTCTCTCTGTACTCTCTCTCTCTCACTCTTTGACACTTAGAGTTTTCTTGGAGCAATTCAACTTTATATCAAGAAAGGAAAAGAATGCAAAGAGGAAGAAAAGATCAATCAAGGAATTGAAGGATCAAGCAACTGAAATGGATTCATTTGTAGGTATTGAATTGCATGTGTGATTTGAAACCTTGCTAGTTTGGGCATGCATGGTTATGCATGTGTGTTTTTGGTTCCCTTGTTAAAATTATCATGGCTTTTTCCAAGTGTGATAATATTCTTCAACATTGAACCATCCTATGCTACCAATATGTAACCACCCCTCCCATATATACCAACTTTCACTGACGTGCTAGGGTAAAAATGAGATGAGGGCTACTAGGACATGAATCAACCTCCTAAGTAAATTTAAGGAAGTGGAATTCCCAAACCAAAACTTTATTGACCTTCCTCAGGAGCTACAGGACCCTCAAGGGATAAACCACACTTATAGGTGCCCAAACCCTCAGATAACCTTCTTTTTCGGTAACCTGGACTCTAAGATGTTGCAAATACACTACAAAAATTGACCGTAACCCTCCAGACACATGTATAAGCCTACAAGGTAATGACTACAGTATTTTTCTCTCAGTTCTATGCATGCCACGAGGACATGTGAGCCACTTTTTCAGGGCTAGTCTCAAGGCCACTACCCAAAACTTGATGAAACTTTACAAAACAATAAACGGCACAAATACAAATATTATAACACAAAAAATGATCAAGGACTTGCCATAACCAAGCCTAACCATGACAAAAATTTAATCAAACACATTGAGAACATGTAATATATAGGCCTTGAATGCATATTTAAACATAGAGGTATGTTACTTATCTGAAAATCATAAAGAAGGTATAATGAACTATCATAATAGTTGCAATAAAATATATTGGGTAATGCATTCAACCACCAATAAATTACCAATCAAAACATCATAAGAGTCAGTTGGCATTGTTACAATACCCTTAAAAATTTCACTACATTTGAATTTTGGAGCCTACTTCATTGTCATATCAAGTGTTGTTTTGTGTTGTTTTATATGGCTTAAGTGTTACTTAATGTTCTCAAGTGTCGTTACATTTATTAGAACACCACCATATGCATTTCATGGTTGTAACACATTTTTTGTTGTATAACGACACTTTCGTGTCGCAATCGCACACACTTCGCCGATGATACTTGGGGAATGTACATAAAGTGACATTTTGATGTATATTCATTTTTTATGAAGTTTTTCTAAGTTTCCTTGATGAGTTAGTTTGTTTCACACATGGTTTTATGTCTACAACTCATCTAGCTCGCCTCTTGACCAATAATCGAAACTTGGACCAATTTCAGTTGAAAAATGAGTCAATCAAGGCCAAGAGAGCATGAGCATACTTTGAAGCCTTGATGGGATATACTTCGTTGTTCATAATTGTGCCCTATGACCTCCCTAAGAGTTGGTATCAATCCAAAAGTATGAATCCCCTTCCTTGTTATGATCTGCGCCCTCCAAAATGACGAAGTATTCCTTGAGCACACTCCATCGACTCGAAGAAGTGCACCCTCCTTGAGTGCACTACACACCCTGAAGGCATGAAGCCCCAAAATTCAACCTTCAAGAGTGCACTATGTGACCTTCTTGAGGTCTCTTGAGCATATGAGCACACCCTGAAGGCACGAAGCCTCAACCTTCAACTGTTAAGTCCCTATATTAATAGTGTAGTCCCTTATTATGTTAGTGTAGCCCCCCTTATTGTTATTTTTGTACCCCTATAACCCCCATATTGTTATTATTGTGCCCTTACATTATTATTGTTAAGTCGGCTAGGATTACATTGTGGCCCCACTGGGATTATATTGTGGCCCCATGGAATCCTATATAGAAAAGGAGGTTTTGGTCATTTGTATCATCCAAGAATTGTTCATTCATGTAATGTATTAGAGGTTGCCCCCTTGAAGTGGCTTATTTCTAAGGTGTTGATATCTCTTTTCGTCTACTTTTGGAGCTGGTTTCACAACATTTCATATCAGAGCTTTGGGATTCGAGGGTTTTGCTGCTCCAAACAGGTCATCATGGCATTTTCGCTATAAATTTTTTTCTACGAAGGTTCAGAAGCTTAAATTTTTAGAGTGTGAAGCCAAAATCCGGAGAAACATCTTCGCAAAATTTCAGAGCTTGGTTCGCAATATTTTTGGAGATATGATTTATGCAAGTTAGGTCATTTTTTAGGCTCCTGAATTTAACCTAAACAGGTCATCGTGGTATTTTCGTAATAAATTTGTTTCTATGAAGGTTCAGAAGCTGAAATTTTTAGAGTGTGAAGCTGCAATCCTGAAGAACATCGTCGCAAAATTTTAGGTATTGGTTCGCAACATTTTCAGTGATATGATCTGTGGAAGTTAGGGCTTTTTGCAGGCTCCTGAATTTAACCTAAATGGGTCATCGCGGAATTTGCGCTATAGATTTTATTCTTTGAAGCTTCAGAAGCTAAAATTTTTATAGAACAAAGCAGAAATCCTGAGGAGCATCGTCGTAAAATTTCAGAGCTTTTTTTCGCAACATTTTTGGAGATATGATCTTTGGAAGTTTGGTATTTTTTAGGCTCGCGAATTTCATCTCAAAGAGGTGTTTGTGTTAAAATATTCATAACTCTCTCTCTCTGAGCATCAGATTGGATTTCTGTAATAAGTGACTGGAAGTACACGGACTATAGTTTCTTGAATATCAATTTCAAAGCCAAAGGAGGAAACAGTGACACGTGGAATGTCATACAAGTTCGCTCTACTGAACTAGTCCATAATTAGGTCATCGTAGGAGATTGGGCACAACTTTGTCTTCAAGAATCAAAATCAGGTCAGACCTTTAGCATTCGAAAGAGAATTCAGAGAGCTACCTTAGTGCCAAATTTCAAATATTTAAGATCGAAAATCGTAGATATAATTTAGTTTCAATATCAAGCTCCTGAAAAGCAAGAAAAAAGTGTGTATTGTTTTCCAAATTGCATAATTCTTGTGTAAAAAAAATCAGTTTGAAGTGATTCCAAGGGCCTATTGAGCATATATTTCAGTATTGGGTTCTAAAATGCCTCCTAAAAATAATTCCATACCCATTAAGCCCTCAAAAAGCTATACTATGACGCATGAAGAGGAAGAATTGCAATATGAGATATCAAAACTACGGTACCAAGTGCAACAAATTTCTATCTTATGAAGAGAAACCAAAGATGACATAGATGGTTTAAAATCAGAAATTAAGGCTAATTTGGATGGTTTGAAGGATCAAATAATAAGGGAAGATCACATCGAGCATCAAAAACAATTTCTCCAACTCTCAAAGGATAACCTAACTTTGGTGCAGAATCTAATGAAACAACAAGAAGATCAACATCACATCGAAAGAAGTTCTGAAGCAGTCACAAAAACAAGAACTCGACAAGTAAGATCAATTTCAGAGTATCTCAGTAAGTGGAAGAACTTTCTTGTAGAATATTACACATGGGAGGATGAGAATTTTATACAGAAGCGTCAAGAAATAATCAAGCGTTGAGGAAAACACTTGTTTCAAGGAGAGGGGCATGTTAAGTCCCTATATTAATAGTGTAGTCCCTTATTATGTTAGTGTAGCCCCCCTTATTGTTAGTGTTGTACTCCTATAACCCCCATATTGTTATTATTGTGCCCTTACATTATTATTTTTAGGTCAGATAGGATTACATTGTGGCCCCATGGAATCCTATATATAGAAGGAGGTTTTGGTCATTTGTATGATCCAAGAATTGTTCATTCATGTAATGTATTGGAGTTTTCCCCCCTCAAGTGGCTTATTTCTAAAGCATTGATATCTCTTTTCTTCTATTTTTGGAGCTGGTTTCACAACATCAACCTTCAGGAGTGCACAATGTGCCTTTCCTCTCTCCCTTGAGTGCATAACACACTTGGGAAGCCTTAAGCCTTCACTTTCGTCATTCATACTTGCGACATGTGCCCTTACTTGAATTATTTCTTCCTTGCAGCACACGAGTTTATGATGAGTCCTAAAATATCCTCCTCCCTAGTCCATCAACCTTTTAGTGTGCGGCCTTGCACCCTAAAGAACCTTTGACCACACCGAAGAGGTACAAACTGAAAAAATGCACAAAACATATTAGAGTGGCATATTTTAAAATTGATAGTTTCTTTTCATGAGTGAGTGCATAAATAAGTATTCCAGTGACCTCATGGAAAGCACACACAATGAAGATAAGGAAAAAAGGATAAACAAAGGAAGCACCAAAAGAACAAAGAGAACACCTGAAACTTGGTGATCGAAGCACCTTAGAGACACCAAGATTGAAGACCCTTTGGAGGGTGAAATATTTACTATCGGAAGGTGAAAAAATACCAAATACGATGGAAACTATGTCACAAATGAATAAATTCTATGTCATTAGTCATTGTTGGTCCTAGTCATCCAAGATAGTGTCATGTCTAGTCTCATCATATGATGATGTCGAAGTCGAAATTTATTAATGTAATTATTGTAAAAGACAAAAAATTATAATTCCAAGAGTCATGTGTTAACTTAAGATTCATGGAAGTCCAAAGAACATGCAATAACAAAATCTATATGTAATTCCAAAAGGCATTTGGAACTCTAGGTTGAAAAAGTCCAATGGTCACCAGAAGTTAGAAAGTCAAGAGTCATGAGGATAAGAAAGGCCACTCCTCAAATTATAAGTTAGTACATTTGGGGAGGAAGTAGTTGCTCCAATGCTCCAATATTGGAGCAAGCGATGTTCGTTGTTTTCATGCATCTTCGGACTTTTAATTAATATTTGAAGCCTAATGGCAAACATGTTTTCATACATGAACTATGAATGTTTGTAATAATATTCTGTGAATGTTTATGATTCATGTTTTCTTTCACGAGTACTAAGGTTGTTGAACTATTTTGGTTATTTTAGTGCTTATGCTATGGAGAATGTGTTGTAATGGTTGTAATGATTGTCGTGTATTTGTGACTATTCCGATAGATTTTAGACGAAACATTTCATATTTATGTGTGTCGTTATTAGGGTGGTACTATTAACTCTCTCTTAGAGGCTCACTTTTAGTCCTCCCTATTGTAGAAGAACCTAAATGTACCTGCAACTAAACATTCACTAGGCACATTCGCTTTCTTTTCGAATGAACATATGTGATTCTTTCACTTGATGATAGCTAAAGCTAAGGCATGTATTTAAGAATACGACAATCGGGCCTTATTCCGGATGGGACTCCTATACCAAACCGTGTGAGGTCTAACTGGGACCGCATATCAAGGAGACCCCTTTGAATGTTGTAAGGTCCAACATTGTCAACATTTCTTGTGCTAGAAGGAGGGAAATCAGATTTTTATGGTTTATAACTCCACCCACCCATATCATACTTCTTTTGGACAAGGTAACAACATTCCCAACACCTCTCCGACTCATATTCCTAAGGTAGGCAGATCTTCTCAGCTCGACTTTGAATAAACTTGTGAAGTTTCTTACAAGCACATCTGGGCAATTCATCCTATAACCCGTCACTTTGCAAAGGCTATTGGATTAATAGCATATCATCTTGAAAAGTAGAAGATGATAATGAAATTATAAATGATAGCTTTGTGAAGGCTATTGGATTAATACCTTGAAATCTAATTGAAGTTAAAACTTAAACATAGTTACTTTCTCCATTCAATTTTCCTTAAAAAAATATTAAAATATTTAAGCTCATAGCTTTATCTTCTTCACGAGTTGGAATATTTGCTACCTAAAGAATCATAGTAAAATATTGGATTGAAATATTAAACATATTTATTGCATTGTCATGTAGAATTAATTTATGGTTAGAACATTAAAGAACTTGATGAACCTTAAAATAAATTTAAAAGACGCATATGGAAATTTGTATAAATAATTGATAATAAAATATTTACCTAAACATATTTCTAATTGATAAACCAATTAATATTATAATTATTCAAATGAAGTATAATCAATATATGTTAGTTTAAAGAAAATATGAAGTATCAACCATTATATGTAAAATATAACCCTAAACATACAAATTTTTTATAGAAAAAATGAAACAAATTATACATATTTTCGTTCTTAAATATAACACTATAAATACAAACCTTTGTTACACAAAATTTAAAACAAATTACGCACATTATGTTTTTATTAATAATTTAAATTCATTACATTACACTTATTATTTATATTATTTAATTAATAGTTTTTTAAACAAAAAAAATTATATTATTAATTTAAATTCATTACATTACCCTTATTATTTAGTTAATGGTTCTTTAAACAAAAAAATTATATTGAAAATTAAAGTGATATAATGCCTTCATTTTTAAATATAATACGGAGGCTATATTGAATACACTTAGAAATTATTTTTGAATAATTGCACTTGGGATTGCCATTTTCTTTGTTGCGACTTAGAACCCATATTCTAAATATAATATGTTAATATCATTATATTAATATACAATATGTTAATATCATTATATTTTCTATATTAAGTGAGTCTATACAAAACCAATTTTCTATATTAAGTGAATTTATATACAAAATCAATTATATAAATATTTATAGTTTTTTATTTTTAAATAAAAAACAATTCATAATATTTTAGTTCATTTGATTTTTATCATGTCTTGGACATGGCCAATAAGAACATATACAATCTTTAAATATAATCTGTTAATACCATTATATTTTCTATATTAAGTGAATCTATACAAAATAAATTAGTAAATTAGTAAATATTTATAGTCTTTTTATTTTTAAATAAAAAAAAATTCGCCCATTTGATTTTTATCATGTCTTGGACATGGCCAATAAGAGCATATACAGTCCTTAAAACATTTATTATACAAAATTATGTTTCTCGTACAAGAATATAAACTCCTATGATACTAAAACATGCATTTATTTTAATATAAAATAAATAAAATATTTATATTTTTATTACTTTTATTTTACAAAATTGTGTTTTTGATACAAGAATATAAACTCCTAGGATACTCAAACATGCATTTATTTTAATATCAAATATAATCAATATTTATATTTTGATTACTTTGACATTGATCTTTTTCCTCCTATTTGATATACACGGTTTGTTTAATGTTTAAATCAAACTTTTTCCTTTAATTTTATAGTTTCCTTTTCTCAACATGTTTTTTTTTTAATATTTTAATTAGGGTTTGCGTTCATATTTGAAGCTTGTTATATATTTAGATTATTTTTAAATATTTAATTTAATAAATGGGAATATATATGACAATTATATTTATACATTTTATATAACATTTTTAAGGATTTTATTTTGTATGAAAATTATTTTGTTTTAATTTTTTATCATAATTATTATATTTTTGGACTTTTTTTATCACAATTTCTTTTAAGTTTTTTAATTGTTTTAAGCATTATACGTATAGTCAAGTGGTCTAAGTTCATAAGAGATTACATTACTTTAGATTTGTAGTTAGCCCCTTAACATGATTATATTTTTTCCTACATCGTTTAGAACCAGTGACCTTCACATCACATAGTGACTTAACAGTATACTCCATCACCATCTATTTTATCTCTTTTGGGCTTTAACCATTTTATTTTTAATCACAATTACTTTCGTGATCATATCAAGGAATGATCAAATTGAATTAGTGAGTAAGTGGTTAGAGTAAAGTAGCTAATAAGTGGTTAAACAGAGGTAGTAAAAAAGTGACTAGAAATTTATTAGATATGCTTTCCCTAAAACCAACAAATTCAATTGGTTTAGTTTCTATCCCTTATAAATTGGTAGTAGAATACCCGTTATGATAGTGTTGTCGAAAGTTCTCCCTATGATTATATCTATCAAAAGAGACCCCTATTTGTAGCTTTGTAATTCCTAGGAACTTTAAAGCTTCAAGAAATGGATTTCACTCCTCTACCAAAGTTAACATAATGAAAATTGGACATGGTTGAAAATATGATTAAAAAATATGTACATCAATATTGCTTAGAATGTCTCTTTGAATAAGGGTAATTGAGGTTTTATTCGAATTTCTCTTTCAATAAAGCTAATTGAGCTTTTATTAATTTCCAACCAAGCAAAATAAACACCAAAATCTAATTCCCGAGTACTATGGACCCTATCAAAGGATTCAGTGCATTGGATAACTCTGCTATAGATTTGTTTTCCTTGCTAGCTTCAAGACCCACCCGGTGTTTGAAGTCTCCTCCTTACAGAAAATGCTAGGGTGAAATAATTGCATTACCATTCTCTCAAAATTGATGAATATGGGTTGATTGGGTTGCGTTGAAAGGAATAATTGGTATAAATAGAATGTGGAGTGTGCTAACGCATTATTTATAATTTTTTTTGTTACAGTGGAAGGATATGAAGCTTGAAAATGCCATTGAGAAACCAACGAAAATTTCCGCACTTATATAGCCTTGAGGAAAACATTAGGGGTGATAATTTTTTTCTTGGGTTGTTAAAGAGAAAGGCTTATTGGTGTTGTGTTATACAAATATTTGAATCTTAAAAAATAATTGGAAACTATATGATTGAAATATGGGGTAGGAAAATGAGTAATGAAGGATTATTTTTTGTATACTAATTAAAATTATATGAAGTCATTTTGTTAATAAATGAAATAATAAGAGTTAAAATGAAGTTTGAAATTTATTGGTTGATATTGATTAATTCTTGAAGACATGGATATGGATGGATAGATGTGAATAAATAATTTCAAGTTAGTTATGCTTATATTACATTTAGTGAAGCAATACATATAAGTAGATGTGAAAAATATTTATCATAACAGTTTGGTAAATAAATGAATGCATATACTTGATATGATTAATCACTTAGTATTGTTTTTCAAGAAATGTCCATGACACAATCATATTACTAGGTTGTACATATCAAACATGATGAATGTAGATCATGCTTTTGAACATATTTATCTAAATGGTATCTAAAAATTTAAAATCAATGACAAATTGTGTACTAAGAAATTTGATTTCTCTTTAAGTTTTTTCATTACATCTAGGAATTCTAAGTGAAGATAAAACTTTAACACAGTTGCCTTCAACCTTCAATTTTCCTTAAGAAATATCACAATATTTCAACCATAAATTTATCTTACTAACAAGTTGGACTCTAAGATATTTAAAAAATCATAATAAAATATTATATTGAAACATTAAACCTATTTATTGGATAGACATGTAGAATTGATATATGGTTGGAACATTGAAAAACATGAGGACCCTTGGAATAAATCTATAAGACCACCTGTAAAGAAATTTGTATAATTATTGATAGTGAAATATTTAGCTGATCATATTTATAATTTATAAACCAAATAATATTATAACAATTCATAAGAAGTATAATCAACATATTTATTTTAAGGAAAAATGGGGTTCCATTTCCTATATGTAAGTCAAATATAATTCTAAACCTAACATTCAAACAAAATTATACATATCTTTTTTCCAAAAATGATTTTATACATAGGAAATTTTTTTAAACAACATTTAGAGCAAATTAGCAAATTATACATTATATGTTCTTGATTATTAATTTACATTATTTACATCACTCTTATTATTTAATCGATTATGCTGTAAGTAAAATTGTAGTGAGAAATGAGTATGTTATGTCACTTTAAATCTCTGGTCCAAACCAAAAAAAATCTCACTTAGAAAAGAAAAAACATAATACGTAAGGTATTTGAATACACTTAAAGAGTATTTTGGAAGAGCTGCACTTCCAGTTTCCATTTTCTTGGTTTTTACTTAGAATCCGTATTATAGGTATAATTTGCTAATCCCATTATATTTTCCATTTTGAGGGAGTTTCTATATGGCCAATTAGTAAATATTTATAATATTTTTTATTTTGATCAAAAGAATTCATATTGTTTTAGCCCCTTTAATTTTGACTAGGACAAGGCCTATAAAAACATATACAATTCTTCAAATTTTTATTATATATAATTTTGTTTCTTATACAATAATTACGTCGTAAGGCGTCATTATTTGGAAACAACTTTCCTATCTACCCATGTGTACTATTGCTAACAGTCAGATACCTTGTTAGACGATTATTAAAGCTGAGCAATAAATATAAAATAGTTACAATAATAAAACATAACTAAAAACCTTAATATGAACATTAATCAGAGTTATCCTCCTTCTCTAGCTAATAGCCCCATTTGTTGCAGAGAATGGGCATGTGGAAGAATGAGAAAAACAAGAGCGCTGATGGACACAGGGAGGGAGACCTACACCCGCAGCTGGAACAACCAACAATATTGGTAGTTCTTATTTAGGTGCTGGTGTTTTTCAGATTTTATTTTAAATGCCTTTCTTTCATTTATTGTTCATTTATCTCTTCTATTGTTTGTTTGTTCCAGTGAAGAACTGAAGAAGGTTGTTGTGTCTAAGTGCTGTTAAAGACTTCCACTTAAGTCAGAGAAGTGAATTGATGTTTTGATTGGCTGCAATTGTTAGGCTGGTGTGGGAAGGTTTCAAGTTGCAGTAATATTTCTATTCGAACTCCCTGCTTTCCATTCTAATGCTTCATAACTGTTAGTTGGCTCAACTATCCATTCAGGGATGGTATTCGCACGAGATGCACAAGGGGAGCAATGAGTCACAGTAGGAAATTGATCCCTCGCCGATTTTGGGCTCTGGTCACATGAGATACCCTCCATTTGTAAGGAGATTCATCCTGTGCCATCCAGTTACCAAGTTCTAATCCTTTGCTGTGATCACCATGGCGTATTTGGTTTCTTTTTTTAACACCCCTTTTCCCTTCTTTGTGTATATTATAAACTCTGTCAATCCATCTGTGGGCATATGGCAACACCATTATCGAAATGGGCATAGACCATGATGAAACACTGTCACTTGGGATTTTCCCCCTTTCCAAATCGAAAAACTCATTATTGCAGGTAGCGTACTAATGTCTCTGTTATACTTGGAGCTCTCTTCTAAAATAATTTATAAGTGGAGTTGCTCCCATTGCCGCTAGATAACAATGAAGATGCTATTTATATATCAATTTGCAGTGCTGAATTTAGATAAAGTGAGATTCTGATGAAGTTAAGGTGCTTGAAGCGAGACTCCTTTACTATTTATGTTTGTTTGGAAGCTAATAAGATTTAAAATAACTATCCAGTTTATTTATGATTTTTCCATATAGTTGTGAATATTTCATTTTACTTTCCCCAGTAGCACAAGGAAACCTTCCATGTCTTTTTCTATTCTGATGAAGTTAAGGTGATTGAAACGAGATTCCTTTACTAATTATGTTTGTTTGGAAGTTAATAAGATTTAAAATAACTATCCAGTTTATTTATGCTTTTTCCATATTGTTGTGAATATTTCATTTTACTTATAGGTTTAGCTGTGAATATTTCATTTTTCATTTGTAGCTTGCAAAATTACCAAACTTCTACCCCCATCAAACTTTTCCATCAAAGGAAGGCTTATGCACAAATATCCTTTTGTTTTGGGTCCAAGTCTGATAGGTCATGCATAGCCCAAAAATTGATGAGATTAAGCAAAAAAATTCCTACTCCCCTACAGTTTCGATGTTTTCCTTCATCAAATGAAGAACTTATCCAATCCCCAATAGCCCAAGGAAACCTTCAATGTTCACTAAAATGACAATAAAATCTCCTAACACAGTGACTTAGGAGGTGTCATGGTATCTACAGGTATTGCTCTTATTTTAAAACTCAGTACTTGGGTGGTTGGTGACCGTTGGTTATTGTTAAACTTAAAGATAGGTGTTTTGTGTTTTGTCATAAAATTGAAAAATAAAATTTGAAATGTTGATCATGTAATGTGGAGTTGAAAAGTTATAAAATCATTTTGGGCTTGGATTGTGTTGTTCTTTTTGTCTCTTCCCTTCAACAGAAAAGGATATGAGGATATATGGATGATTTTTAATGTTCTAGCAACTTTGTCAATCCCTCCATGAGCATATGGAAATATCATTATCCAAATTGGCATAGACCATGATGAAACACTGTCCCTTGGGATTTTCCCCCTTTCCGAATCCAAAAACTCATTATTGCAAGCATATTACTAATGTCTCTGTTTGTTTAGCAATCTAATAATGATATGTAAAACTAAATTGCAACTCTTCCTCCATATTTTTCCACAATGTTCACGCAACTCTGCCTCCATATTTTTCCACAATGTTCACTAAAATGACAATAAAATCTCCTAACACAGTGAGTTAGGAGGTGTCATGGTATCCACAGGTCTTGGTCTTATTTTAAAACTTGACTCTGGTTTTTCTCTATGAACTATTCAGTTTTATCATCAATAACCTTAAATGAGTTTAAAATAACTAGCCAATTTATTTATGACATGCTCTGGCCACTTTGATAACTGAATTTTTAAAGCAGAGGAAAATAAACAATGTCTTCTTCAAATTAGCAAGGGAACTTGACATTTAAAAAAAATTCCTACTCCCCTATAGTTTCGATGTTTTCCTTCATCAAATGAAGAACTTATCCAATCCCTAGTAGCCCAAGGAAACCTTCAATGTTCACTAAAATGAGAATAAAATCTCCTAACATAGTGAGTTAGGAGGTGTCATGATATTTACAAGTCTTGCACTTATTTTAAAACTCAATACTTGGGTGGTTGGTGACCGTTGGTTATTGTTAAACTTAAAGATAGGTGTTCTGTGTTTTGTCATAAAATTGAAAAATAAAACTTAAAATGTTGATAATGTAATGTGGAATTGCGAAGTTATCACATCGTTTAGGGCTTGGATTGTGTTTTTTTTCTCTCTCTTCCCTTCAACAAAAAAGGCTATCAGGATATATAGATGAGCTTTAATGTTCGAGCAACTCTGTAAATATCTCCGTGGGCATATGGCAATACCATTATCTAAATGGGCATAGACCATGATGAAACACTGTCCCTTGGGCTTTTGCCCCTTTCCGAATCCAAGAAAATCATATTGCAAACAGCTTACTAATGTCTCTGTTTGTTTAGCAATCTAATGATGATATGTTAAACTAAATTGCAACTCTTCCTCCATATTTTGCCACAATTTTCATGCAACTCCGCCTCCATCATTTTCCACAATATTCACTAAAATTACACTAACATTTCCTAACACAGTGAGTTAGCAGGTGTCATGGTATCTAGAGGTCTTGGTCTTACTTTAAAAATTGACTCTGGTTTTTCTCTATGAACTGTTTAGTTTTATCATCAATAACCTAAAATGAATTTAAAATAACTAGCCAGTTTATTTATGACATGCTTTGGCCACTTTGATAACTGAATTTTTAAAGAAGAGGAAAATAAACAACGTCTTCTTCAAATTATCAAGGGAACTTGACATTTAAAATAACTATCCATTTTATTTATTCTTTTTCCATATATTTGTGAATATTTCATTTTACTTATAGGTTTAGCTGTGAATATTTCATTTTTCATCTGCATCTTGAAAAATTACTGAACTTCTACCCCCATCTTTGTCGAACGTCAGCACACTTTTCCATCCCAAGAAGGCTTATGCACAAATATCCTTTTGTTCTGGGTACAAGTCTGGTAGGTCATGCATAGCCCAATTATTGATGAGATTAACCAAAAAAAATCCTACTCCCCTATAGTTTTGATGTTTTCCTTCATCAAATGAAGAACTTATCCAATCCCTAGTGGCCCAAGGAAACCTTCCATGTCTTTCTCTTCTTCTGGTGGATTTTTCTTTAAATGACAATAAAATCTCCTAACACAGTGAGTTAGGAAGAAATGGTTCTAATGAAGTTAAGGTAATAAGATTTAAAATAACTATCCAGTTTAATTATGACATGCTGTGGCCACTTTGATAACTGAATTTTTAAATGAATTTAAAATAACTAGCCAGTTTAATTATGACATTTCGTGGCCACTTTGATTACTGTTGCTCTTGATTGTCCTTCTTTCTAAGCAGGAAATCTCAGAACAAGTGACCATGCTCATAGCAATGCATGCATTTGAACAAAACAACTAATGTCTCTGTCTGTTTAGGAATCTAATGATGATATGTTAAACTAAATTGCAACTCTGCCTCCATCTTCTGCCACAATGTTCACTAAAATGACTTTGGGCGGAAACAACGTGATCATTTCTTGGAGTGATAAGGTAGTTTTAAAAATACTTCATGTATTTCAAGAAATATTTATCATTATCTTATTAATACATATATTTTTAAATGCATGAAGTCATTATACTCTCATTTGAAAGCAATATTCCAGAAGTTTGTTCTTGGAAAAGGTCACAAATAAATTATGAAAATATTATTGCAGTCAAGACTTTCAAGTTTCAAATGAATTATATTTTGGTATTTTTGTTAATTTTCATTTTTGTTTGCACTCATATATTTCTTGACAAAACTATGTGCAAATAAATTTTTAAAACAAGAATATATAATGACTTGAATTTTACATTTTTGAAATATTCTGCATTATCGGTTACTTATGTATTTTCCAGAATGTTTATTTATTTATTATGTTTTGTTTATTTTTACTTATTTTTTATATGATATTATTTATTATGTTAATGCCTTATGAGATGTTGTGGCCACTTTCATAACTGAATTTTTAAAATAACTATCAAGTTTATTTATGCCTTTTCTATATAGCTGTGAATATTTTAGTCATAACTCTTTTTTTTATAAATTTATTGAAATTCTATGTCAATGGATTCATGTATCTAAATTTTGTCTTGTATTAGGTATATAAGTGTATAGGTAGATTAATAGATAAACTGAATTTTTCTATTCAATTCTCTCTTTTTAAATTCTATAATTTTTGGTCAATATTAACTTTTATTATTCATTTTTTTTATTAGATTATATAATTTTTTATAAATATTAACTATTCGAAGACCATCAACATTTTTATCATTTATTATTTTATATTCAACATAATCATTAGTGCCAACTTAACTAAGATTTACCTTTTCACTCACACAATCATTATTTTTTAACTTACATTTACCTATTAATGATCTATTTCGGCTCCCTTTAACTTCTCATGTAGTTCTATAGGAATCATAGCTATACATCTAACTCAAAACCACATATAAAACATTTTAATTATTCTTTTATCTCAGTTTTCAGAAAATGACAACAACACTTACTGAGAATGCTATTTCCTCAATGTTCTCAGGGAAAAGTCATATTCAACCATTCCTACAAATCGTTGAACTTGAGCGTATTACATCAATGCAAAGTTCAACAGGTTATGAGGATATATAGATGAGTTTTAATGTTCCAGCAACTCTGTCAATCCCTCCGTGGGCATATGGCAATACCATTATCCAAATTGGCATAGACCATGATGAAACACTGTCCCTTGGGATTTTTCCCCTTTCCGAATCCAAAAACTCATTATTGCAAGCAACTTACTAATGTTTGTGTTTGTTTAGCAATCTAATGATGATATGTTAAACTAAATTGCAACTCTGCCTCCATATTTTTCCACAATGTTCACGCAACTCTGCCTCCATATTTTGCCACAATGTTCACTAAAATGACAATAAAATCTCCTAACGTAGTGAGTTAGGAGGTGTCATGGTATCTACAGGTCTTGGTCTTATTTTAAAACTTGACTCTGGTTTTTCTCTATGAATTTTTTAGTTTTATAATCAATAACCTTAAATGAATTTAAAATAACTAGCCAGTTTATTTATGACACACTCTCGCCACTTTGATAACTAAATTTTTAAAGCAGAGGAAAGTAAACAACGTCTTCTTAAAATTAGCAAGGGAACTTGACATTTAAAAAAAATTCCTACTCCCCTACAGTTTCGATGTTTTCCTTTATCAAATGAATAACTTATCCAATCCCCAGTAGCCCAAGGAAACCTTCAATGTTCACTAAAATGAGAATAAAATCTCCGGACACAGTGAGTTAGGAGGTGTCATGGTATGCTCTTATTTTAAAACTCAATACTTGGGTGGTTGGTGACCGTTGGTTATTGTTAAACTTAAATATAGGTGTTATGTGTTTTGTCATAAAATTGAAAAATAAAATTTAAAATGTTGATCATGTAATGTGGAATTGCAAAGTTATCAGATCATTTCGGGCTTGGATTGTGTTGTTATTTATGTCTCTTCCCTTCAACAGAAAAGGCTATGAAGATATAGGCTATGAAGATATATAGATGAGTTTTAATGTTCCAGAAACTCTGTCAATCCCTCTGTGGGCATATGGCAATACCATTATCCAAATGGGCATAGACCATGATGAAATACTATCCCTTGGGCTTTTGCCCCTTTCCGAATCCAAAAACTCATTATTGCAAACAGCTTACTAATGTCTATGTTTATTTAGCAATCTAATGATGATATGTTAAACTAAATTGCAACTCTACCTCCATCTTTTGCCACAATTTTCACACAACTCTGCCTCTATCTTTTGCCACAATATTCACTAAGATGACAATAAAATCTCCTAACACAGTGAGTTAGGAGGTGTCATGGTATCTACAGGTCTTGGTCTTATTTTAAAACTTGACTCTTGTTTTTCTCTATGAACGTTTAGTTTTATCATCAATAACCTTAAATGAATTTAAAATAACTAGCGAGTTTTTTTATGACATGCTCTGGCCACTTTGATAACAGAATTTTTAAAGCAAAGGAAAATAAACAACGTCTTCTTCAAATTATCAAGGGAGCTTGATATTTAAAATAAATATCCAGTTTATTTATGCTTTTTCCATATAGCTGTGAATATTTCATTTTTCATTTTCGTCTTGCAAAATTACTGAACTTCTACCCCCGTCTTTGTCAAATGTCATCAGAATTTTCCATCCTAGGAAGGCTTATGCGCAAATATCCTTTTGTTCTGGGTCCAAGTCTGATAGGTCATGCATAGCCCAAAAATTGATGAGATTAACCAAAATAATTCCTACTCCCTTAGAGTTTTGATGTTTTCCTTCATCAAATGAATAACTTATCCAATAATTGACTCTAACGACCATTGCTTTTGATTATGACATGCTGACGCCACTTTGATAATTGATTTTTTAAAGAAGAGGAAAATAAACAACGTCTTCTTCAAATTAGCAAGGGAACTTGACATTTAAAATAAATATCGAGTTTATTTATTCTTTTTCCATATAGCTGTGAATATTTCATTTTTCTTATAGGTTTAGCTGTGAATATTTCATTTTTCATTTGCATCTTGAAAAATTACTGAACTTCTACCCCCATCTTTGTCGAACGTCAGTAGACTTTTCCATCCCAGGAAGGCTTATGTGCAAATATTCTTTTTTTCTGGGTCCAAGTCTGATAGGTCATGCATACCCCAAAAATTGATGAGATTAACCAAAAGAAATTCCTACTCCCCTACAGTTTCAATGTTTTTCTTCATCAAATGAAGAACTTATCCAATCCCCTGTAGCCCAAGGAAACCTTCCATGTCTTGCTCTTCTTTTGGTGGATTTTTCTTTAAATGACAATAAAATCTCCTAACACAGTGAGTTAGGATGAAATGGTTCTAATGAAAATAAGGTAATAAGATTTAAAATAACTATCTAGTTTAATTATGACATGCTGTAGCCACTTTGATAACTGGATTTTTAAATGAATTTAAAATAACTAGCCAGTTTAATTATGAAATTTAGTGGCCACTTTGATTACTGTTGCTCTTGATTTTCCTTCTTTCTAAGCAGGAAATCTCGGAACAAGTGACCATGCTCATAGCAATGAATGCATTTGAAAAAAACAACTAATGTCTCTATCTATTTAGGAATCTAATGATGATATGTTAAAATAAATTGCAACTCTACCTCCATCTTTTTCCATAATGTTCACACAACTCTGCCTCCATCTTTTGCCACAATGTTCACTAAAATGACAATAAAATCTCCTAACACAGTGAGCTAGGAGTCTTCTGCAAATTAGCAAGGGAACTTGACATTTAAAATAACTATCCAGTTTATTTATGCCTTTTCCATATAGCTGTGAATATTTCATTTTACTTATAGGTTTAGCTATGAATATTTCATTTTTCATTTGCATCTTGCAAAATTACTGAACTTCTACCCCATCTTTATCAAAGGTAAGCAGAATTTTCCATCCCAGGAAGGCTTATGCACAAATATCATTTTTTTTTGGGTCCAAGTCTAATAGGTCATGCATACCCCCAAAAATTGATGAGATTAACCAAAAACATTCCTACTCCCCTATAGTTTCAATGCTTTTCTTCATCAAATGAAGAACTTATCCAATCCCCAGTAGCCCAAGGAAACCTTCCATGTCTTTCTCTTCTTTTGGTGGATTTTTCTTTAAATGACAATAAAATATCCTAACACAGTGAGTTAGGAAGAAATGGTTCTAAATAAAATAAGGTAATAAGATTTAAAATAACTATCCAGTTTAATTATGACATGCTGTAGCCACTTTGATAACTGAATTTTTAAATGAATTTAAAATAACTAGCCAGTTTAATTATGACATTTCGTGGCCACTTTGATTACTGTTGCTCTTGATTTTCCTTATTTCTAAGCAGGAAATCTCGGAACAAGTGACCATGCTCATAGCAATGTATTCATTTGAACAAAACAACTAATGTCTGTGTCTGTTTAGTAATCTAATGATGATATGTTAAACTAAATTGCAACTCTGCTTCCATCTTTTGCCACAATGTTCACTAAAATGATAATAAAATCTCCTAAAATAGTGAGTTAGGAGTCTTCTTCAAATTAGCAAGGGAACTTGACATTTAAAATAACTATCTAGTTTATTTATGCCTTTTCCATATAGCTATGAATATTTTATTTTACTTATAGGTTTAGCTGTGAATATTTCATTTTTTATTTGCATCTTGCAAAATTACTGAACTTATACCCCATATTTGTCGAATGTCAGCAAACATTTCCATCCCAGGAAGGCTTGTGCGCAAATATACTTTTGTTCTGGGTCCAAGTGTGATAGGTCATGCATAGCCCAAAAATTGATGAGATTGACTAAAACAATTCCTACTCCCCTACAGTTTCAATGTTTTCCTTCAACAAATGAAGAACTTATCCAATCCCAAGTGAGTTAGGAAGAAATGGTTCTGATGAAGTTAAAGTAATAAGATTTAAAATAACTATCTAGTTTAATTATGACATGTTGTGGCCACTTTGATAGCTGAATTTTTAAATGAATTTAAAATAACTAGCCAATTTAATTATGACATGCCGTCGCCACTTTGATTTTTTTTTATTTTTTTTTCCCTATGTTCTTCACCATTATCTCCATCATGGTGATATCTTCTGGAAACAATAATTTCTCCTACATACCTTCTAGGACTACATACACATTTTTTTCTTCCACTTTGTTATGGGACTTCTCTATATTTTTCCCTCTAGGGTTTCTTCGCCTAGATGTTACTTTGTTGAGGCCATTCATTGACTCTAAATTTGAGTGTGGTTAATTTTATCTTTGGTAATACTTGGGCAAATGCAGTGCCCTTCAATACAAGCTTACGTTAAAAAAACAAAAGTGACTAGTGGTATGCTCGGATAGATTGAAACAAATTTAAAGACGGCTAAAGTGTCAGCAGTATATAATCTGTTCTGTACTCGTGTCATTTACATAATTGTTTTGCCAAACTCCTTTATTGCATTTATTTGTGGCTAATGTGAAGTGTAGCATTAGATTACAATGCAACAATATGTAATCTGCATTCTGGTTCCTGTCATTTATATAACTGTTACCCCAATCTCCTTAATTGCATTTATTCCTGGCTAATGTCAAGTGTAGCATTCGAGGAATTCGATGGCTAATGTCAAGTGTAGCATTCGAGGAATTCGATTGCAATGCAACAATATGTAATCTGCATTCTGGCCTTTGATGAGACACAAATTCAATCCTATTCATTCTTTCTTTACCTTCACTTCCCCGTGTGAGACTTTTTCATCTCTTTCCTGACCTTGATGTCAAAACTTATTGAACACCATAATCGTAAAAATCTTTTAATAAGAGTAGCTTGCTAAAAGAATTGTGGTCTTGGTTAGTGAGCTTGACTGAAAGTAATGAATCGTAAATGAGCTTCAAATGAGTTCTATTTTAGTAACTTTGTTAATTTTCATTTTTGTCTGCAGCCACCAGAGATATGCCTAGCTAATACGTTAATGGTTTTTGAGAAAAAAATCATAAATTTGTGGAGTGGTAAAATTCTGGAATGCTTGGAAATGGGAATGCGAGGTCACTGGAATGTTCACTTACGCTATTTCAAATTTACCTTTATGTTAATTAAAATTCATATTCGACAAAAGTAGAACTCCTATGATAGTCTTTAACATCTTGATGACTTTGTGGGGAAACAACGTGATCATTTCTTAGAGTGATAAGGTAGCTTCAACAATATTTCATGTATTCCAAGAAATATTTCTCATTGTTTTATTAATACATATATTTTTAAATGCATAAAGTTATTATACTCTCATTTGAAAGAAATATTTCAGAAGTTTGTTCTTGGAAAAAGTCACAAATAAATTATGAAAATATTATTGAAGTCAAGACTTTCAAGCTTCAAATGAATCATATTTTGGTATTTTTGTTAATTTTCATTTTTGTTTGCAGCCATATCTTTCTTGACAAAACTATGTGAAAATAAATTTTTAAAACAAGAATATATAATGACTTGAATTTTACATTTTTGAAATAATCTACATCATCTATTACTTATGTATTTTCCTTATTTTCCTTACATCATTTCCTTTTTAACATTAGATGCAATTGCTAATATAAATTCCCAGGATAATAAAACATTTAAAAATAAACCATATTTATAATATTATTACTTTGGCTTTGACATTTTTTCTCCTATTTGATATACATGGTTTGTTTAATGAATGCATGGATTTTTCCTTTTTATTGTTTGTTTCTCAATATTTATATTGAGTAAATTGAATTTTGAATTAATTAGTTTTTTATTTTATTTTAATTTTAAACTAAATTTATTTTATTCAAAAATATATTTATACAATTGATTTTATTTTTCTTACCCAAATATTATATTTTTAAGTAATTATTTTTCATCACAATGATTTTATTTAAATTTTGTATGGTAATTATTATACATTTCAACATTTCATTTTCCACCACAATTACTTTTTACCCCTTTAAGAATTGAGTATTTAAACATTTTATTTTTAATCATAATTTGTACATTTTTTAAAATATTGTCTCTCCCATATAATTTTCTATCAGAATTAATTTCCTCACGACACCAACAAATGATCTTGGAATGGAGTTAGTGAATAAGTGGTTGGAGTAAAGTAGTTATTAAGTGTTTAAAATGATGTAGTGAAAAGTAACTAGAAACTTATTAGACATGCTTTCCATAAAAACAACAAAGTCAATTGTTTTAATTTCTATCCCCTCTAAAATGGGAATAGAATACTACTTATGATAGTGTTGTCAAACTTTCCTTATCATTCTATCTATGGTAAAACACTCTTATTTGTAGCTTTCTACTTCATAAGGGCATTAAATTTTGAAAAAATGGATTTTACTCTTGTAATGAAGTTGATATAATGACAATTAATCTTGGTTGAAAATATAATGAAGAAATATGTATATCAATATTTCATAGAATGTCTCTTTAAATAAGGGGAATTGAGTTTTTATTCATTTACAACCCTATATGTAGAAGTATCTAAAGGAGAATAGTCACTATGAGCTAGTTCTGAAGTACCATGGACCATACGAAATCCTTTAGTGTGTTGGATAGCTTTCCTATAGATTGGTTTTCCTAGCCCACTACACGACCCGCCGAATGTTTCAAGTCTTCTACTCAAAGAAAAGGTTAGGGTCATTACCATCCACTCTCAAAATGATAAAGAGAGATTGATTTGGTTGCATTGAAGGGAATTATTGGAATAAATAGAATGTGGATTGTGCAATAGTTATTTATTAAGTTTTTATACAATGGAAAGATATGAAACATGAAAATTTCATTGAGAAACTACAAAATACTTTCACACTTATAGCATTCAGGACAACATTTCTTTTGGAGGGCGAGAATAATTGGTGTAAAGATTATTGGTGTTGTTATATGAAAATATTTAAATTTAAAAATAATGGGAAACCATATGAATGAAATATGGGGTAAGAAAGGAAGTGATGAAGGATTATTTTATAATGAAATATGGGGTAAGAAAAGAAGTGATGAAGGACTATTTTATATATACTAACTACATTTATATGAGGCCATTGATAATAAATGAAATAATTAGAGTTAAACCGAAGCTTCAAATTTAATTTTTGAATAATTATTAATTCTTGATAACATGAATATACATGGATAGATGTAAATAAGCAATGTCAAGTTATTTATGTTTATATTACCTTTAGTGGAGTAATATATATAAGTAGAAAGAACAAATATTTATGAGAATAACTTATTGAAAAAATGAATGAACATACATGTGGAAATGGTTGATGAGTTAGTTATTATTTTTCATGAAATGGTCATATTTCTAGGTTGTACTTCTCAAACATAATGATTGTAGATCATACTTCTAAACATATTTATCTAATCCACAAACAACAGCTAAAGATTTAAAATGAGTCACAAATTGTGTGCTAAGTAATTTTTTTTCTCTTCAATCTTTTCCATTGGATCTAAGAATTTTAATTGAAGCTAAAACTTAAACACAATTTCCTTCTCCCTTCTATTTTCCTTAATATTTCAATCATCCCTTTATCTTATTAACTAGTTGGACTCTATGATATACAAAGATTCATAGTCAAAAATTGGATGGAAACATTAAACCTATTCATCAGATTGACATGTAGAATTAATTTATGGTTAGAACATTGAAGAAATTGATGAACCTCGGAATAAATTTAAGGGATCCATTAAAAAATTTATATGATTATTGATAATAAAATCTTTACCCAAATGTATTTATAATTGGTAATCCAATTAGTATTATAATGATTCAAATGAAGTATAATTTATATGTGAGATTTTAAAGGAAAAATGAGGTGCCAACCCTTATATGTATGTGAAGTATAACCCTAAGCATACAAATTTTTGATAGAAATTTTTTAAAACAAACTATACATATCCTTGTTTTTAAGTATTACCCTATACATACAAACTTTTGTAGGCAACATTTAGAACAAATTATGCACGGTAGGTTCTTGATTATTAATTTTCATTCTTTACATTATATTTATTATTTCATTAATTTTGCTTTAAAGAAAATTGTATTGATAAATTAGGGCACATGTATAGAAATGAATGATCACTCAATTTTTATTTTTCTAGAAATGGCTATGACATGGTTATATCACTAGGTTGTACTTCTCAAACATGATGAATTAAGATCATACTTATAAATATATTTATCTAACACATGAGCAACATATAAAAATTTAAAAACCAATGACAAACTGTATGCTAAGTAATTTGATTTCCCTTTAATCTTAGTCATTTAATTGAAGCTAAAACATAAACATGATTCCATTATCCCTTCAATTTTCATTAAAAAATATTAAAATAGTTCATCTATAGCTTTATCTTATTAATAAGTTGGATTGTATGATACCTAAAGAATAAGGGTAAAATATTCGATTGAAACATTAGACCTATTTATTGGATTGACATGTAGAATTAAATTATGGTTGGAACATTGATGAATTTAAGAACCTTGGAATGAATTGAAGGTATCCACAAGGAAATAATTATATTTGTATCATTATTGATAATAATATGTTTTCCTAAACATATTTATAATTGATAAGCCAATTAATCTTATAATGATGAAAATGAAGTATAATTAGTAAATTTTATCTTAAAATAAAAATGAAGCAGTGACCCTGATATGCTAGTCAAATATAATCCTAAATATACACCATTTTGATAAGTGACATTAAAAACAAATTATTCATATCATGTTCTTAAGTATTAACCTATATATGAAAACTTTTTCTAAGCAACAATTAGAAAACTTTATGCTTATTAGTGTGCATTCTTTACATTGTACTTATTATTTAATGATTTTTAATTTTAAAAAAGATTGGATTGAAAAGTAAGAGTGTTATATTATTTTAAAATTTGTATTTAAATAAAAATGTTTATTTTCAAAAGAGAAAACATAATACATAAGCTATTCTTATACAATTAAAAGAATATTTACAATTAAAATAATATTTTGGAAGAGTTTCACTAGGGATTTCCATTTTCCTTGTAGTCACTTAAATCAATATTAATTTGTTCCTCCCATCATATTGTTAATTGCACTTAGGGTTGTCATTTGATTTATTGTAAATTATAACCTATATTTTAAGTATAATTTATTCATGCCATCATATTGTTGTGTAGCTTTCCATATGGCTAATTAATAAATATTTATATTATTTTTTATTTTGATTAACAATTTATAATTTTTTTGCTTTTATCATGTCTTAGACTTAACTCTAAAGAACATCAATTTTTCTCTATACATGGTGTGTTTTATATTTTCCGTTAGTTTTATAGCTTCATCATTTTTCAACATACAATTTTTTTGAATTAGGATTGATTGTCTTTTAAAATATTTGTTTGTTATCTATTTATTATATGTGTAATTTTTTTAATATTTTAGTAATTAAATTGAAATTTATACTAATTAATTTTTTCTAATTTTTATTTATTTTAAATAAAGTATTTTATTAAAAACATTTTATTTCTATATTTTTATATAGACATTTCATCTCTATCAAAATGGTTTTATTTCAACTTTTTAATGTAATTATTATATCTTTAAACATTTTCATTTTCATTTTCTATTGTAATTGTATTTTCGATTTTAAGTATTATATCTTTAAAATATCTTATTTTTATAACCATTGTAACTGTATTTTCGATTTTAAGTATTATATCTTTAAAATATCTTATTTTTATAACCATTACTTTGTACTTTCAAGTATTATCTTCATTATTATATCTTTAAACATTTCATTTTCATTTTCTATTGAAATTGTTTTTTCGATTTTAAGTATTATATCTTTAAAACATTTCAATTTTATAACCATTACTTTGTATTTTGAAGTATTACCTCTGGCATATCATTTTCTATCATAATTACTTCCCTCAAGTCAATTCAAAGTTTCACTATTTTCAAAATTAAATTGAATACTTAATAATCATCATACCACACATTCCAAAACTATCTCTTTCACGTTTCCACCATTTTTTTGTCTGGTCGTTCATGATCTGGGTGGACTCAGAACCATAAACGTGACACCTGAATGTGGCCACAAAGTATCATAGATTAAAAGTTTGTGATTTGCATCATATAAAGGTATACTGAGTCTGGGGGCTTAAAGTGGGTTGTTAACTATGTTAACTCCTTTATCATCGATGTTGGAGTTTCAAAATTTAATGTAACAATTCCGCTACCAACAATTTTTTTTTCTATTTATGGAATTAATACTATTCACATACAATAGACTTAATGTGTTTCATCACACCATGAGGAATACTAGCTGAAAAACATTCTGGTTGCTGTACTTTAATCTAATTAATTATTGAATTATAATTCAATAATTATCGTCAAGTATCTTTTGTTCTTAATTACTATCAACCACATTTCATACTTCTAGAGTCATTAGAGACTGATTGAAATGAAGGTGCATTTTCTATCATAATACTACTATTATGATTTAGTATTATGATTTTTATTACTATTGACACCTACTCCTTAGGACTATAGTCCCAATTACATATTTTCAATGAGTTTCCATGTCAATTAATTGACCAATTCTCTTCCAATGGATAATGGTAATTTAGTAGTTAAGGTCTCACCCTTAACTCTTTCTCTATAATTATTTTCTCAATTTACCCATTTCTAAGTCTACCCCCAACAATATAATTACCAATGCCATACTATTTGTATTTGATGAATAACCCTTACCTTTTTGAAAGAGTTACGTTAAACATATATATCATTACACTTATACTATTTTGACATAACTATTTATCTTTATAATTGAAACTTACAATTCGATTTTGCCTCATGCATTTAAATGTCCGCTTGTAATTTGGCTTTCCATGGTATCACTATGAACCTATATATATATATATATATATATATATATATATCATATGTACAGGAATAATGTTTATTGTTCTTATTAATTCTCCAATTCGTGAACTATGGACCTGTCAATAGATATGCAATGATTTTGGAATTTATGAAAGTTTAATGAACTCCCACTCCTTATGGCCTTACACCAAATATTTGAAATGGATTTTTGTCTTGGGATCTTGTGTCATTTAATTCACAGTACTTAGCATGACTGTTATCATATTTATCCATCTTTTATTGATTTAACAATCCAACTATGTGTTTAATCTCTCTCGTTGGTTAGGTGCTATGTGTATGGTTGAGATGTGACCGTATCTGGACTAGGGTTCCTTCCTCCATTTCATGTTTGTTGTGTCAATATTTCCTATTATTCTTCTATGTTTGTGCATTAGTATCTCGCCTTCTAGAGTTGTTTCATTTTACCTTGAGTTGAGAAACCCTTTGACAGCATTGAGGTTAGGTTATTCATTCCCGTCAGATTTCTCAGGTAACAATGAAACTCCCTCATTATTTTTAATCTATATGATGTCAATTTAGTTTGCAGGTTTCCGGCATTTTGTTTCGTTTGATTAAAATGATTTATTTTTTTTGCATTATCTCTAAATCGATTTGTATCTGAGGGTTGCAGTCTCAGTTTCATCCCAATCACACTACGTCCTTCATCGATAGATTCTGGGTGAATTTCTTATGTTGAGGTGAAACTCAACTAGTCAAATCCCTTCTAACAATGCAAATCCAAACACCTCTGCCTGTGTATTGCTCAAATACATTTTTTTCCTTTGGACGCCATCATAGGTTGGTTGGTAATTTCATTCTCATTTTCTCAAACTGATTTCATTTCTGGGTTTACTTTGTCTTCATTTGAATTCGATTTTTCAATTTACTATGTGACTGTCTAATGTGTTTTTGTGAAATGAAGGTGAAGGAATTTATGCATGGGAACCCTTCCCTCTCCCACACGCGAGATTTCTCACGATTTCCTCCTTACAACATTTTCAATAATTTACAGGTAGAATTTATGCCTGCATAACTTTCCTTCCATTACTCCTTATAACGTTAGTTATTCATGCATTTCAAAATTTTGTTTTATTTATGGGCTAGCTCCTGCATCTTTGTTCATTTCGTTAGTAACCTTAGTGATATGAAGTAATTAGTTGACCTCCAACTAATTTGGTTAAGTGTTTTGAGTATATTTGAGAGTGAATTTAAATCTCAGGGATAATGAATTTTAACTTATTATGAGTTAGGAAATCTTGATTTCCCTTCTGGAAATCTCGCAGACTTCCACTATGCCATTTGTTTACTAATCTTGGGAATTTTATAAATTTGATTTCTTTGCACATTTATTCTACTTCTTTAGACTTTATTGTTTGTAATGATTTCCCTTTGTTTATTTTCCATTATTTTTATAGACAGGGACTAATAATCCCTAATTTGTACAGGAATTCTAAAATTCCCCATGTCTCCATTTTTAACTTGTTAGGAGATTGAGGGATTTAAGGTAAGAATATTCTTGAAATTAATTAAATTCTCTTTGATTCTTTGATTTCCGTATACTCTTCCATTTACTGACTTAAATTTCTCTTTTTCTTACAGCTTTATTTCTCCATGACTGTTAGTAAGGTGATTACCACTTACACACTGTGGTTATCTATACTTTCACTTTTTGTTATAGTTTGAAATCTATGTTCTCGTATTAATTTCTTGATTTCTGTTATGTTTTAGTACCCTCTAATAACCTATTTCGCTTGACCACTTCTGCTAGCTATTCTCATGTCCAATAGTAACTTTGGATTTCCCTTTTTCAGGTTTTTCCAGTAAACTACTTGGTGATTTCTGTTATTATACCTTTGCATAATTTTCAGAGGTTATACACCTGTAATTTATGGGATAGAGTTCCCAAATTTTATATAACTATTTGTACATAGTTTTCATTGGACAATATATGTATATGGATATAAATCCTTTGAATTAATATAGGTCAGTATAATTTAATATACTCTTACTTCCATTATTGAAGTTATGTTTTCATTCCTTATGTGATATATTCTCTAGGATCTTTGTTTCAATTCTGTTAATAATTTTCTGAATTCCTCATTGTAATTTAGACAAATATTATGTCTTAGTTATAGTATCCAAATCTTTAATTTCTACCACAGTAGAAGATTTGTTTTGAATGTTCTAAATTCACATTAAATATTAGACATACTTGTTTCTCATTCTGTACTAGTTTATTTAACCGAATTTCATGGTTAGTAAAATAATTCTACTATATTTATATTCTTCATAACTAATTTTGATAGTTCACCTAACCTTAGATTTAAACCTACTTCCAGGTTTAGAAATTCTGAGATTTGGTACTATTCTCCTAATTTTATGTGTAACACTACAGATCTATGCTATATTTATTATAGACGATTCTATTAAATGCACATATCTAACAATTTACAACAACTTAGAATTTTTCATGCTATTTTCATACATAGAATATAATCCTGAATAGATCTAGCTAATTTCTTCACCACGAATTAAATTCAGTATAACAACACAAATACAAGAAAAAATGAATTAAATTGTGCATACCAATTCTGGTAGACTATTTTCCACCCAACCTATGAGCTCTTTCTCCACAGCTCCCCCCGAGTAGAGTTCAAACCTTGCAGCAGTAGACCACCTCTTGTCTACCCATAATTTGCTTATTTAAGCATTCTTTCCCGTCATCTTGTTTCCATAACTGAGTCCAGTTAATCAGGATGCTATTTTTTTTTCTTGGGCTTTCCTTTTGTTTTTTCACAAAATCACTTTAAAACTAGCTTTCTCCTCTTTCTATTTTTATTACACCTCTTCCCAGTAGCTTTCCTCCTTACTGGGGTATCTTTTTTAGATTTTTATCTCTAATCTAATTTTCAATATTTAATTTGTTTTCTCCAAGGATTTTTGGAGAACTACGAAAGTCTTGGGAACCTTATCCATCCTCATGGATTTGAATTCCTGATCTCTAATTTTACTCTAGTATTTGCACAATTAATTCCATTTTCATTTTATTAAATTAAAATAATAAAATATGTCCACAATAAATGTTTTTCTTTGGGTCCACTTTACCCTTTAGGATTGTTCAACTGTCTAGTAAAAGCATAGAAACTAAGGATATTACATTTAACATGTATTAATGAAGCTAGTGTTTCAAACTTTAGCCCATATTAATAAGTTTAATGAGTAAGAAACCCAAGGAATTTTCACTCACGGTTCTTGATTAGTTATTGAGTCAATATTCACTCACGCTTGGTTCTTGATTAGTTATTGAGTCATTACTATTAATAAAAAAAAATGAAAACAGAGACGATTCACATCTTAATAAAAAAGGGGGGCGGGGAGAAAAATGAATTGCAAGTTAGTACACAAATCCTTTTGACTCTGTTGTTTGCTAATGTTGTTTCTTAGCAATTACAGAGATATATATGTAATTTAAAAAAAAAACAATGAGAAAACTAATTTATGCGTTTACATCTTGGGTGTATGGGGTGCGGAAGCGTTAGTTGTGAGGCATATCCATTTATATATTGATGAGTAGTTTATGATCATGTTACATAAATATGTCAACACCAATGTATGGACAAGCAGTTTAAAGACTTGAAAGCATTAAAAAAAACAATCTAAGTTGTGTCCTTTAAATGTGTGGGGTTTTTTTTAACTTAAAAGTGGTTGTTGTTGATGGGTTAAAGTGGTGGTTGTTGATGGTTTACATAGTAAATTATGATTTATTACGGTTTAATATGGTTAATTTATGATTGATAAGGGTTTATTATAGATAACATAAGGTTGTGTATGGGTGACTATAGTTGACTATAGCTATCCACCTTTAACATGGTGACTATGATAGATTACAGTTTACCATGTTGTCTTTGATCATGTTTGACCATATACATAATGTATGACCATGGCTACTTATGAAAGATTATAATTGGCCATGATTTAGAATGTTTGACTATTACTGACAATATTGACCATCGTAACTTTTGATAGAGCAAGATTAACTATAATTGACCAAGGTTTACCACACTTGACAATGGTTTAGTATAGTTGGCTTTGGTTGCCCATGGTTGTAATTGTTGAGCATGATTAACTACAATGACCATTTCACCTCTTCACTAGGGTTTCCTATGGTTGACCATATTTGACCTTAGTTAGACAATGTTTTCTCTTTGGTTGTCCAAGTTGACTATTTAAAAATGGTTGACCAAATGAAAACTCTTGACCATGGTTGACCATGGGGTTAGAAAGGAAGTGATTTCGAAATGAACTTGAAATGAAGTTTCAAGTTTATTTGTTCAAGATTGATTAATTTCTAGAGACATGGATATGCATGGATAGATGTAAATAAACAATGTCATGTTATTTATATCTATATCACCTTAAGTAAGAAATATATACAAGTAGGCACACCAAATATTTATGATAGTTATTTGGTAAATTAATATATGCACATATCTCCAAATGAATGATCACTCACTTATTATTTTTTAAGAAATGGCCATGACATAATCATCTTACTAGGTTGTACTTCTCAAACATGTTGAATGCAGATCATACTTATAAAGATATTTATCTAATGCACAAACAATATCTAAAATGTTGTAATGCTTCTCACTTCACATTTTTTTTTCGTCACATGTTGATGAGATATGGTTTACATTCTTAACTATGTCATTTATATAATTCATACTTAACCCAATAGCTAGGATATTGGTATAATTGATTGACATTAGATTTCCTAATTGCACCATTGCTCCACATATATAGATTGGGAATTTATCTAACTTCACTTTGGTCCTAAGTCTACTTCAGATGGATGAAATGGAATGATTCCCCTTGCCAATTTTTTTGATGCAAATATTATGATTCCATAGAATTAACTCATTTTTCTTTCTTACAAGAATCTTTTATGTTTAGAGAGTATGTATTCCTATATGAGGCCTCTTCCCTTGTTATATTCACAAACTCTCTTTAATTATACTTATTTTATTTTTCCTCATTGTTCATTTATTTGTTTTTCATCTTGGACTTATATCATACAGGGGTATATATAGTATTCCATAGGTTAAAAACTATACCTATATACTATATAACTGTTTTACACTTTTATACTTTACCTAAATCTTTTACTACCCCTCTTTATGTCACATTTGATTAGTCTCATCGTTCGAGGGTAATCATTTTGAGAGCCTAATTGAAACTTTTACCCTAACTACCATTTCTAACACATACTAGTTAGGTAAACACTTATTCCTTACAAGTAACTTACCTTACGTAAAATGTTGGCATCCATCCTCCCATCATAAAGGTATCTATTAATTTATCATTGGGGCTAGAAAACGTTAATGGTAGTTTCATTGTCACATATTCATTTATGTACTCTTTCACAATTAATTTGATTTGTGGCATCTTACATGGGAAGATTTCAAGACCGGTAACATCAGACTCTTCAATTTTTCCATTGCCCTCCCATGTGATACTGTACTGCTTCATTAATGAGTAAATTTTTGGATTCTCCCGCTTAGGATTTTATACAGTGGTTGATTGACTTGATACTCCGAGACCTATCTCCTAGAATTTTTGTCCCTCAGTCCAATGCTTGACACGTGGACGGTGGGGATGTTACGCAATTTAGGGTTTAGCTGAGGTATATATCACTTGGCTTTTCTGGTGTTTTGTGTTTCATTTTCTCTTTTCATTCTAACTATTCCTCATAGTGGTTTACCGCTTCTACTCTCTCGCTTGCCCGTAAGGAACCCACGAAGGAGCCAAAACTCTCTCCACACGGTTCTGTTGGGCATTACTCAAGTAATCTGTTTCATTATTTTTCTATAATTGATTCTGGTTTGAATAATGATCGATTGTCACTCCGCTCTTCTCTAAATCCATTGTAAATGAAAACAGAGGGAATTTGTTTTATTTTTCATGAATCATTTGTTTTCTACCATTCTTGTTTTACTATTAGATAAAGAGAATAATAATTATTATTTCACTCAACCACCCAACCTGAATGGTTTATCTAGTGATGGATATTTTTTGGAAAGTATAATCTTGTTTAAACATCCCATCCATGACAGGATTTGCAATGTTACACAAGTATTTATCACAATATTACCAAAAAAAAAACTAATATTATAGTATGTGTTTTAATGAAATATTATAATGCAATTGATGTTTGTTTTCTTTAAATATGAACATTATGTATTTAAGTTTACAAAAGTATTTAGACATAATTCTTATATAATCTCCAATTAAATACAAAATTATTACATATCTTTCATAACCTTATCTCCAAAATTAAGAAAAATACATCAAAGTGAACAACCTACAAAATATCCAAAATAAAATGTAATTGATGTTAAAATGACACCATTAAATTCATTGAATAACCTCACTTGCATCATATAAAAATAACATTCAATAGATTTATAATTTTTTAATTCAATATTTTTTATAATATTGAATACTAATAAGATTATATTCATTTATGAGATATGTTTTTCATGAAGAAATTTATGTATTTTTATATGTGGTTGTTTGTACAATGTATTTAAGACTACAACCAATTTATGTACTTTATGTATTCAATTGTTTGGGTGTATAATTTGAATATGTATGTATTGTTTGTTTTCATTAGTTTGGTTTTCAATTTTTATGTAGTTAGGTATACAATATATTTGGATGTGGAATCAATTACTTCTTTAAAAAAAATCAGTATTTGTTTTACTTAAATAATGTATATTTTTATAGTGTGTAATTTGTTTTATTAATTATTATATAGAATTTATTTATATATTTACATTATAAAGTATTTTTCTTAAAAAAAACTCCTTAATTACTATCTTAGGTGTATAATATATTTGGATGTGAACTAAATTAAGTTTTTTAAAAAATTTAGTATTTTTTTTACTCAAATAATGTATTTTTTGATGGTGTGATTTGTTTTGTTAATTATCATATAGAATCTATTTATATATTTACACCACAAAGCATTTTTCTTTGAAACAAACTCCCCTTATTGCCACCGTGTACCTATTTGCAACATAAAATCTAATGTTATATGATTAAAAGAATCTCTCCCATTGGATTGAAACCGTTATAGCCAGCTTCCTCGCCTCCAGAAAATGATAAGCCGCTATGCAACTCGTTAGAGTTCCTTCAGCTTCACATGGACAAAGGCCGACCTCACTTGAACGCTCAGTTACTTTCCACATGTAGGGTTTCTCTACAACTCGTTACAGTTCCTTCACCTTCACCTTCACCTTCAGGCGCACAAAGGCTAGCCTCACTTGAAAGCTCGGTTACTTGTCACAGGTCTCATCTTACACTAAAAAGTGATGATTCTTGTTACTTGTTGTCCACTGAGTTTTTTCCATTGTATCACTTGTAGGTTATCATATATGGTTGTCAGAATGTTTCCATGAGAATTGTATTTTTATTTTGCAGGTGATTAGAAGCAACCCTCAACGCGTAGCTATTTAATTTAAAATGGTTCTCTCCTCGATACACACGTTCTAGTTGGGTCAATGGACAAGCAACTTTTTCACAGTTATTTCTGGTCCCTTCAGAAATTAGAATTTTTTATGTAATCCTATAGGGGTTTGATTGTAGTTAATATTTATATAATGATGATATATTGTCTCACTTTCAGGTGTTTACAAGTATCTTTTTCCGATGCCTTCGTGGTTTATTCCATTTCAAGTCCAGTTCTTCTCCAAAAATAGATTAACTGATGACCTTTCTTTACCGGTTACCCTTGGAAACCCTTTTGAAGTTCGACCCGATGGCTCAAACTAATGTTGCTTTCCATTCATCTCTATTCCTGGGGTTTATTCTTTGTACTTACAGTTTCAACCTTTTATTTGTTCCTTCTAGAATTAAAGGGAGTGTTTGTAGCGAATTAGCTTTCTATATAGGTTAATATGTGAAGGAACTTTGTGTTTTCATTTTTTCGAAGGATCCATAGTGAAGTAAGGTCAGATATGTACATTACCATATCGCTACATTTAATTTCAATTGCATTATATTATGTGAATTTTGATTACGTATCTATCACCACCCCTTTTTGTCCTCCCATTCGATGGTCTAGTCGATTGCATGGACTTACAAGTGATGCTTAATATATTGAGCTAGTTTATATTACATGAGAAAAAGGGTTGTCATTTGTGGAGGAGACTTACAAGGGGAGAAAGAGCTTGCTCATTGGTTGAGACAACCCCATGAGAATATTGAAGATATTTATGTTGTCTTTTTAGCCACTTTAATGATTTTGCTAATTAATTTTTTTGATGTTACAGTATAAATTGAAAGATGTGAGTATATTCTTTTCGTGGCCACTATATCAATGAATGAAAATCAAAACCATAACTTCCTTGCATATCTAAATCATATGTTTAAACCTTGATTAAAATATTTTTTTACCAAATCACATTATAATTTTACTGTGTGCTTTTTATGTATCACCACCTATGAGGATTAGAGAAAAATAAAAATAAATATCAAATTAAAAATAAAAATGCATTGACACTTTGCTGTTGTTAACTAAAACGTGTCTCATAACATAAAGTCTTCATTATTTTTATGGTGGCCAGAGCTGGTGTAACGCTCTTGATTTAAATTTAACTTTTAAGGAGGTTTTATTTATATTAAACATTGAAATTAAAAATATATTGAAACAAGGTTCTGTTCCTCTTAATTAAGGTATGTGTTACAAGTTAAAACAATTATGGGAGGTTTTATTTATATTAAACATTTTATATTAAAGAGTAGAATTAAAAATACAATGAAAATTTAAATATTGGCATGTCAGTAAAACTTGGTCTGGAGGTTGACCTTTGAATTTTCAATTATTGCAGCCCTCTCCATTTACATTTTAATGTAACTATAATAATATTTTTTTAATATTTTGGTATGTAGTTTGTGTTTTTGTTAAAATAATAAGATAAATTTTATCATTAAATTTTTATTTAGCTATTTAAATTTTTTATTGGATTTAGTCTTGTCACTATCATTTACAATTAATTTATCACAGTAAAAAAAAAAAATTAATCCAAATGCTTTATTGTCACAGTCTGGAAATATTTCGGACCTTACAAATTAAAATCTCTTACGTCATAATCATTATTGCAACTATAAACAAATATTCGCATACACCAATATATATATATTCTAGTTTAGAGTGGAAAGTCTTTGGACTTATGTTTATTTATAACCCATCTGGTATATGGTGAATGCGATGAATGTTGTAATGTAACGCTTATCATTCTTATGTCCTTGGTGTGAGATATGGTGTTCTCGATTTCTCCATGGCATTACTCATCAGATTCCCGTATCAAGTTGTTCTTAATTACACAGTCCTGCTTGGACTTCTGTCTTGCCACATGGCGCATGGTTTGCATCGCCGAGGCGTATGCCTCGACATCTCTGCATCCGCTGTACAGGGTTAACAATTTCATTAGACAGGTGTAATTAATTACTCAAATTCCTCGGTGAACGCGAGGGAAATTCCGCAGTATTCTCTCGCCTGTCGACCTCGAGGTTCAGTGTTGTCGCTCCTCCACTGCACTAGCAGGCAGAGCATTCTCCTAGTCTGTCTGTTGGATTACCTCTGGAATTATGGTAAGTTTACCAGGCTTGCCTCGCCAAGATTTTCCAGTTAACGGCATGGTTAATATTATGCAATATTTATTGGGTTATTCACTCATTCTCTGAGACGTTACCCTGGTGATAATAGGTTGATTTTGCAGGTTTGAGATCTTGTCCACCATGGCACGGCTTTCACTATACTGTTCGAGGTCTCTAACCCTCAACCCAGCTTCAATGAAGTTTTCCTACAGGCATGGAGGCTTAATTGACTTGTTTTGTTTTTCAGGTCAGGGTTTTATCTCCGCCATCATATATCTTCTAAGTTCAGTTTCTTGTAGGGTTATGCCAATTTTCTGTTACCCATTTTTTTGTTTCCAGGGAACACACCAGCTAAGCAAGATCGGTCCTCCTTCAACAGGTAATTGACCGAGACACCCCTTTTTCCTGTTCGGTGCACCCCTTTAAACATATATGTCTGACCTCTGAAGTTAATGTTCTCCTCCTAGTCTCTCACAGGGCTATTTGTTTTTGCAGGTTAGACTAAACCCTTAACACTGCTCCTCAGGCTTTCTTCGAGTTCGTGCTGGTGACTAACTTGTCCCCAACCTTCTCTCGCAGGTACCCTGTGCAACAAATAGATGGAAGCCCTTGCTTCCGGGACTTGCATAGAATTATACTTTGTTTACTAGTTACGCTACTAGGGTTTCACTTGTAGTTTTATTCGCTAGATTTACAGAGCCTAAGATGTATTTGTATATTCCCTTTTTGAGCGCAAATTCCCAGTTAAATTCTATGGAGTTAGGCGTTTTTTCTGTGGATTATGTAATTACCCTCTTAAGTCTGTCATCCTTATGACTGAGACATTTTGTTTTATTATGCTGCCTCAATTTAACTGAACATTCAGTCTGTATTATTATTTAGTCGGGATTCGTTTCTTTTTTTTTAATATAAGCCGGACAAGCTGAAGTAGTTACAACATTTTATGTCCATTCTACTCGTTAAAGATCTAGCCGTAAATCTTACTGCTTTTATTCGTTCGTCCGCGAGCTTCTTCTGTCAGAAAAATATAATAACATGCATGCGAGCATTTTTGGATTTTTGACTAAGGGCTTATTTTCTGTAACACACTATTCTAACATTCTTCCACTTATGGAATGTTGATAATGTACAGGGAACTGTCTTACTTGCACTGGGTAAATTCTTTTATAGTGGTCCTCCCAACCATCAAGGGAGGCAATGACGTCCTCCTCTTGCCCCATAGCTCCAGAATTCTGGTCGGGGCCACGGGTAACAGTGGATAGTCTTCTTCTGCTGTGACCTCAGGATGGCCAATCCAGTCACAAGACAAATATTCTAGCTCACAAGGGTTGCAGAAGCTATTCTCAACTGGTCTTCCACCCAGCTCTAGAAAATACTTCACCCTAAAGCCAATTTTCACAGAACCCCTACCCCTCTCCTGGAATTCCCTTTTATCCCAGAGGGTAGGTAACTATTTTTCCAACTATTCCCAACCACCTCCTATTCTTATAAACTTCACCAATAGTTTAATGGGTTTTTTTCCTTTTCATTCTCTGTTTCACTTATTAACTCAGTAACAAAATAAAAAAAATACTTTTGTGTCATGAACAATTATAGATAAGTCTTTCTTGTCACCAACAATAAAAGAAAATAAAAAATATAAAAGGGCAATTAAGCCATTATTCTTTTAACTAGTTGTAACTAGTTTATCTCTTAATGAGGCTGTCACATCTTCCCCCCCTGGAAGTAACACCATCCTCGGTGTTTCAGCCCATCTCTGCAAAGAGTTCTGGGTATGCTTCCTGCATGAATTTTTCATCCTCTCAAGTAGCTTCGTCCGGTCCAAAGTGCTTCCACTGCACTTTCACCTGGATAACTACTCTTTTGCGGAGTTCAATTTCTCTCCGATCAAGTATGCGTTGCGGCTCTACCAGAAACTCTCCGTCCGGTTCTACCTGAAAAGAACAAAAATGTTTCCAAATCAATAAATTTAAAGATATTCAAGTTTCAAACTAGGATTTATTCCTATCCTTTTTCCTACCTGAATATTCTGCCAGTGAATTACATGTTTCTCATCATGTACATATCGCTTCAATAAGGATACATGGAATACATTATGTACTCGGATATGACTGGCCAAGGCCAACCTATAGGCTATTGGTCCCACTCTTTCCAATATCTGGAAAGGACCGTAGTACCGAGGAGCCAGTTTAGCACAAGAGGTCCACCTCATAGTACTTATTTTAGGCTTAATTCTTACGTATACATGGTCTCCTATCCCGAATTCTCGGTAGGACCTCTTTTTGTCTGCAAAAACATTTTGCCTATCTTGCGCAGCCTTCAAATTCTTCCTTATTCTTTTTACCTCTGCTTCCATCTCTGCTAGCATTTCCGGTCCCAACAATAATTTTGTTTCGGGACTGCTCCAGTTTATAGGCGTGTGACATTTCCTACCATATAACGCTTCAAAAGGGCTCATTTTTAGAGACTCCTGATAACCATTGTTGTATGAAAATTCCACCAAGTGCAAGTAATCTTCCCACTTGGTTGGTTGCTGCATCACATACATACGCAACATGTCTTCCAGAATTTGATTTACCCGTTCTGTCTGCCCATCAGTATGAGGATGGTAGGCAGTACTAAAATGCATCTGGGTTCCTAATCCAGAAAATAAATTTTTCCAAAAAGCAGATGTAAACTTAACATCCCGATCTGAAATCACAATTTTAGATATGCCATGCAACCTAAAGATCTCCTTCATAAATATATTCGCAATTTGTACCATCTTGTAGGTAGATTGCATAAGTATGAAATGGGCAGATTTGCTTAATCTGTCCACCACTACCATAATAGAATCATTCTGCCTCTTTGTTCGTGGTAACACTGTGATGAAATATAAGGAGATAACCTCCCATTTCCATTCAGGAATGGGTATGGGTTGTAACAGCCCGGCAGGATGCTGATGCTCTACTTTAACCTGCTGACATTCCAAACATTTTCTTAAATACTCTGCCATGTTCTCACGCATACCTGGCCAATAGTAAACCTTCCTTATTGCTGTGAGCATCTTTTGATATGCCGAATGGCCAGCATAATTGCTGCGGTGAAATTCATTCAGGATTAACTCTTTAAGATTTGCGCGGTTAGGCACATAGATCTTTCCGTGGAAGGTCAACACCTGCTCTTCATTCCTTCCATACTTTGGTGCCTTGTCATACTTTTTATCATTCTCCATTTGCTGCCACAGGAATTTATATTCTGGGTATTTTTGAGATTCTTCCTTTAATCGTTCCAGCAGCTGGCTTTCCAACTGATTAAAGTATAGAGAAAACAGACTGTGCAATTTCCAGCTTAACACATCGGCAACTCTATTTTATTTTCCTTTAACATGCTGAATATCCATGTCAAATTCATTCAGGAATGCATTCCACCTTGCCTGTCTAGAATTTAAATCCGCTTGCTTAAAATAGTTAGTCAGGCTGCTATGGTATGTTTTAAGCACAAATCTTTTACCCAGTAGATAATGTCTCCATACTTTGAGGGCGTGAACTACTGCTGTAAGCTCCAAGTCATAAGCAAAGTATTTATGCTCATGTTATTTCAGCTTCCTTGATTCGTAGGCTATCACTTTACCTTCTTGAGTTAATACTGCTTCAACTCCTTCCTTACTTGCATCCGTACAGACTTCATAGTCTTTTTCTGGGTCAGCTACTTTTAGTACTGGGGCTGTAGTTAGGAGTTGTTTCAGTTTTTCGAAGCTGTCCTGACATTATTTTTTCCACCTGAAAAGCTTTCCTTTCTTCTGCAAGGATGTGATGGGAAAAGTGATTTTGGAAAATCCTTCTATGAATCTTCTATAATACCCGGCTAGACCCATAAATGATCTAATGTCTACCACATTCTAAGGTACTTTCCATTCCATGATGGTTCTAATATTTTCAGGATCAACAACTATCCCTTCAGCTGATATAACGTGTCCCAAGTATTGGATTTATGTTTTAAAGAAATCGCACTTGCTAAATTTAGCATAAAGCTGATGTTTCCTCAGCATTTCCAGTACTATCCACAAATGCTCCTTATGCTCTGCCTCATTTTTAGAATACACCAGTATATCATCTATGAAAATTAGTACAAAATTATCCAAAAATTGATGGAAGATGCCATTCATCAACCTCATAAAGGTTGTTGGTGCATTTGTCAATCCAAAGGGCAGCACAACAAATTCATAATGACCATATCGAGTGCGGAAAGCTATTTTGCAAATATCCTCATCCTTAATCTAAATTTGATGATACCCGGATCTCAAATCTATTTTAGAGAATACTTTAGCCCCTCTCACCTGATCGAACAAATCATTGATCCTTGGTAAGGGGTATTTATTTTTAACAATCAGCTTATTAAGCTACCTGTAGTCCATGCACATGCATAATGTCCCATCTTTCTTCTTAACGAAAAGAATTGGTGCTCCCCAAGGAGACACACTTGGGTGGATATAGCCCTTGTCTAAAAATTCTTGTAACTGTATTTTCAGCTCTGTTAACTCTGGCACACTCATTCTATATGGGGCTCTTGACACCGATGAGGCTCCCAGCAGCAATTAAATAGTAAAATCAATATCCCTTTTGTGTGGAAAACTAGGAATATCTTCTGGAAATAAATCTAGGAATTCCTGCACTACATGAATGTCTTCCATTATCGAGGCCTTTTCCTTAGAATCTGCGTATCCCACTTGTATTGCATACAACTGGCATCCTTTTCTAATACACTTACCCATCTTGGATGCTGTTATTAGTCGTAATTGTATGGTATTTTTAATTCCTTGAATCTCTTTCCGCGTACCATCTTGCAATCTGAAAGAGATAATCTTTTCTTTGTAGTCCACTAATGTCCAGTGTCTTTCCAACCAATCCATACCCAGTAAGACATCAAAATACCCCAATGGTAGAATATTTAAATCCACCTCTAACTGTTGTTCTGCCACTTCCAGCACACGGTTGGGAACTTTTGCTATTATATTTCGCTTCACCCCAGTAGCTAGCTGTACTAGCCACGAATTCTTAAATTTATGTTCTTTTAATTTTCATATTTCTACTAACTTGGGACTGATGTAACTCAAACTTGCTCCAGGATATACCAAAATTGAAACAGGCTTGGTGAGTAAAGTACCTTCTAGCTCGATCATTGTAGGCTAAAAATTGGCCTGCTGATCTTCCAGAGCTGCATTGATGCGAGGTATGCTAGGCGCCATGTCCCCTACTGTAGATGCCTCCTGCAGATTTGCTACGGTTTCACTTTTATTCCGTCTGGGACATTTTTTATAATAATGAGCTTCCCCGCAGCCCCAGCACTATAGGGGAGGTTTAGAAATCTGCCCTTGCTCTGGCTTTCTTGATGCTTCTGTGGGCTTTTCCTCAGCTGGTCACTTGGTTCTTTGATGATTTTATCGAACTGCCTGTTGATTGAGTTTCTTGCTGCGCTTTTGAAGCTGTTGTTTTTACTACCTTTAAATGTAGGGTTACTTTTCTGATTTTTCTTCGGCTACCAACTCTTTCCTCCATCACCCTTGGTCTTACTTTGCTGATAGCACGTTCGCGCTTTCCGGATAGCCTCATCCATAGTCTGGGGGTTAACAAATTCTATCCTCTCTCTCATATGGGCAAGTAAACTGCTTAAGAATCTCTGCACCTTGGCCTTCTCTTCTCAGAGATAAGGTACGTATCGTAGCAGAGAATTAAATTTTGTAACATAGTCATCCATGGTCATTTTTCCTAGTTGAAGATCATGGAACTCCTTCGCTTTGTCATCATAGAATCTCTCTGTCAAGTATTTATCTTTGAAGTACTGCTGGAATAGTTCCCATGTGATGTTGTGTTCATCAATGGTGCGTACATTCTTCACCTCTTCCCACCACAGGGTGGCTTTTTCCCGTAACTGGTATATAGCCAATCTGGCCTTCAGATTGCTACTGTATTCATATACCTGGAAATACTTATTTATATTTATTAACCAGGCTTTAGCTGCCTCTTCTTCTTCACCGTCAAATGTAGGTGGCTTAATTTTAAGAAATTCCCCCTGCAGTTCCACTTTCTGTCTTTTAAGATCTTGCTCGTCGGACAAATTGGCCGACTCTACCTCATTATAATTCCTATTTTTACTCCTTTGGGAGAGGCTCTTTTTAGTTCTGCCAGCAGTATTGTTTCGGGTTTGCTGGTCCTTTGGCTCTATCGATAACTCTTTCTCAGCACTAGGGTGCCTTGTCTCCTGATTTTGTTTATCTGACAAACTTTTTAGGATCCTCTCTTGATCCTGTAACAACCTCTCATTGTCCCTCCGGACTCTTATCATTTCTTCCTGGAGTTGTTGTACCGTATTTAGTAGAAATGTAGTTTTCTGCTGCTGCTCCTCAAGCAATCGAGTCGTCTTTTGATGCTGCTCCACAGTTAATTGAACCCGCATTTCCGGGTTCAAAACTGTTGAAGCTTGAGTCTCTTCTGGTTGCGATTGGGTTGCCATCACTCTTGCTTCCCATTTGTGCACTAAACACATACACACTGTTAGTAGAACCTTAAGATCCCAATGTAGCAATCTAGCTCTGATAGCACTTGTCACTGTCATTTACAATTAATTTATCACAGTAAAAAAAAAAATTAATCCAAATGCTTTATTGTCACAGTACGGAAATATTTCAGACCTTACAAATTAAAAACTCTTACGTCATAATCATTATTGCAACTATAAACAAATATTCGCATACACCAATATATATATATATATATATATATATATATATATATATATATATATATATATATATATATTCCAGTTTAAAGTGGAAAGTATATGGTCTTATGTTTATTTATAACCCAACTGGTATATGGCGCATGCTATGAATGTTGTAATGTAACGCTTATCATTTTTATGTCCTTGGTGTGAGATATGGTGTTCACTATTTCTCCGTGGCATTACTCATCGGATTCCCATATCAAGTTGTTCTTAATTGCATAGTCCTGCTTGGACTGTTGTCTTGCCATATGGCGCATGGTTTGCATCGCCGAGGTGTATGCCTCGATCTCTCTGCATCCGCTATACAGGGTTAACAATTTCATTAGACAGGTGTAATTAATTAATCGAATTCCTCGGTGAACGTGAGGGAAATTTCATATTATTCTCCCGCCTGTCGACCTCGAGGTTCAGTGTTGCCGCTCCTCCATCGCGCTAGCAGGCAGAGCATTCTCCTGGTTTGTCTGGCGGATTACCTCTGGAATTATGGTAATTTTACTAGGCTTGCCTCGCCAAGATTTTCCAGTTAACGGCATGGTTAATATTATGCAATATTTATTGGGTTATTCACTCATTCTCTGAGACGTTACCCTGGTGATAATAGGTTGATTTTTCAGGTTGGAGATCTTGGCCACCATGGCGCAACTTTCACTATACTGTTTGAGGTCTCTAACCCTCAACCCAGCTTCGATGAAGTTTTCCTACAGGCATGGAGGCTTACTTGACTTGTTTCATTTTCAGGTCAGGGTTTTATCTCCACCATCATATATCTTCTAAGTTCAGTTTCTTACAGGGTTATGCAAATTTTCTCTTACCCATTTTTTTGTTTCCATGGAACGCACCAGCTAAGTGAGATCGGTCCTCCTTCAATAGGTAATTGACCGAGACACTCCTTTTTCCTGTTCGATGCACCCCTTTAAACATATATGTCTGACCTCTGAAGTTAATGTTCTCCTCCTAGTCTCTCACAGGGCTATTTATTTTTGCAGGTTAGACTAAACCCTTAAAACTGCTCCTCAGGCTTTCTTCGAGTTCGTGCTGGTGACTAACTCGTCCCCAACCTTCTCTCGCAGGTACCCTGTGCAAAAAATAGATGGAAGCCCTGGCTTCTGGGACTTGCATAGAATTATACTTTTTTTACTGGTTACGCTGCTAGGATTCTACTTGTAGTTTTATTCACTGGCTTTACAGAGCCTAAGATGTATTTGTATATTCCCTTTTTGAGCGCAAATTCCCAGTTAAATTCTATGGAGTTAGGATTTTTTCTGTGGATTATGTAATTAACTTCTTAATTCTGTCATCCTTATGAATGAGACCTTTTGTTTTATTATGCCACCTCAATTTAACTGAACATTCGGTCTGTATTATTATTTAGTCGGGATTCATTTATTTATTTTTAATATAAGCTGGACAGGCTGAAGTAGTTACAACATTTTATGTACATTCTACTCGATAAAGATCTAGCCGTAAATCTTACTGCTTTTATTCGTTCGTCCGCGAGCTGCTTCCGTCAGAACAATATAATAACATGCATGCGAGCATTTTTGGATTTTTGACTAAGGGCTTGTTTTCTGTAACACACTATTCTGGCGTTCTTCCGCTTATGGAATGTTGATAATGTACAGGGAACTGTCTTACTTGCGCTGGGTAACTTCTTTTATAGTTTTCATATATCAAATTAAATATCTGCTTCTTGTCATAGTATCGCTGGTCACTATATGCGTTGCAGTTTATCGTAAGTCTGTATGGTTTCGACTTACGGGTTATTGACTTGGCCCTACGAATAACTTCTCTGTACTACTTGAATTGTGACAGAATAGTATGATTAATGTGTACACTATTTTTTCATTGCTATTGAAAGAAGTTGTTCTATATATACATATAGTTCACCTAGGCCTTACAGCACCAGTCTGCTGATTTAATGGGCTGTGTATAGTCTTAATAACGAACAGGGGCAGGATAGGGTTTTCAACCCAGACCCAGCTCCACAAGTTCAAGTCTGACTTAACTCGGTGCTTTTACAGTAACTCTGTTTGGGGGTATAATACTCTTCGTTTCCTGATGCATGCATAACAGTTTCTTCTGTCTTTCTACTCCAGTTACAGAGGTTACTTTATTCTGTGAGTTCGAACTTCAGTATTACATTTTCAATGCTCTACTAGTTTTTCCAGTTCGCTATACAAATCCTGTTATCCGATTCACAGAGTTCTTGTTATTCTCTCGTAATGCTATACACAAAACCCCTATTCTGTCATAATATAAACTCTTAAAATAAAGAGAGAAAAATTTGTTCTGGAAATTTTTCTTGTTAAATACACATCGCACATTCACAGAAAATAAATAGGTAGTTAATTCTATTTACAAAGCCTTTCTTTTCTCTGCCTATTGGTAATATCATTCTAGGTTAACTGGTGGCTGCCAATTTTCCGCACAATTCAGACATTAATATCACACACACAGAGCTTTGTTACTAGAACAATATTTTTGAACTTAGAAGGAACAGTCTAAGTTCCTTCTACTTTTTTTAATAACAAATAAATAACAGACAGTTAACTTGTAATTTGCAGAGTTCCAGATATTAGATACTTATCTGATCCGGAACAAAATCCCTTTTAAACTGTGGTCCTCCCAACCATCAAGGGAGGCAATGACGTCCTCCTCTTGCCCCCTAGCTCCAGAATTCTGGTCAGCGCCACGGGTAACAGTGGATAATCTTCTTCTGTTGTGACCTCGGGATGGCCAATCCAGTCACAAGACAGATATTCTGGCTCACAAGCTATTCGAAACTGGTCTTCCACCTAGCTCTAGAAAAAACTTCACCCTAAAGCCAATTTTCATAGAACCCCTACTCCTCTCCTGGAATTCCCTTTTATCCCAGAGGGTAGGTAACTGTTTTTCCAACTGTTCCCAACCACCTCTTATTCTTAGAAACTTCACCAACAGTTTAATGGGTTTTTTTCCTTTTCATTCTCTGTTTCACTTATTAACTCAGTAACAAAATAAAAAAATACTTTTGTGTCATGAACAATTACAACTAAGTCTTTCTTGTCACAAACAATAAAAGAAAATAAAAAATATAAAGGGGCAATTAAGCCAATAGTCTTTTAACTAGCTGTAACTAGTTTATCTCTTAATGAGGCTGTCACAAGTCTATTATTATTATTATTAAGTTTTAATTAATGTAGTAAAAATAATCTTTTCTTTATAATAATATAATATTTTAATAAGAGTTTTATAATAATAATAATAAGTTTATTAATTTTTTAATAATATTGGTATTTCATAGTTTTTAAACCATAAATTAGTTTTATAATTTCCTTAATTTTATAATAAAATAGTAATAGTAATATTAATAACATTAATAATTAATATTTTAATATTAAAATTATTATTTTTAATTGATTAATATTAATAAATAGTTAATCAATTTTAATATTAATTAATATCGATGTTAATATTAATAATATAAATTAATAATATTATTTTTATTAATATCGATTAATTATTTATTAATATTATTAATATTGATAATGTATTAATAGTGATCAATTATTTATTAATATTATTAATATACTTAGTGTATTAGGGTAAAAGTATATATTGACCAACTATGTTTTTTTTTTAATTTTTTAATTTTAGGTTATTTTATGATTTTATATATTTATACTTTATAATATTAAGTTTTTCTAAATTTTAATTTTCATATTTTTATAATATTAAGTTTTCTAATTTCGAACCCCAATATTATAAACTCAATATTAAAAACCCTACAATAATTAAAATGCCATTTTAATTATTAATAACATTTAAATTATAACAATAATATTAATGACATTTTTTTAATAATATTAATATGATTAATTACATTAATACTGTTAATATAAATGCTATTAACATTAATATTAATAAATAATATCAATAATGTTTTCTTTATAATAATAAATATGTTTTTTTATTAATATTCCTTTTTTTAATTAGATTCACTCTAAAAATATGATGATTAATATTATGAATGATATTACTATTGAGACCAAAATTAGCACTATTATTATAAATAGTATTAAAATTATAAGTGATAAATAACTTTATTGATACTAAAATCTACACTATTAATATAAATAATATTAATATTATTCGTGATAAATAATAATATTAAGATTTTCATTGTACTCATTCTAATCAAACATGGTAAAACAAACTCAACCATGTCCATACATGGTCAAACATTGGCATCATAGTTAATCATTGTCACTCATGCTTGAAAATACACAACCATAGTTAGCCGTATTCAACCATGGTAGCCTATGGTCAAACATGGTCAACCATAGTAGTCTATCGTCATCCTTGGTCAACCATTGTAATCATTCTAATAAAACATGGTAAAAAAAACTCAACCATTGTCATATATGGTCAAACCTTTCCAACATAGCTAATAATTATTACTCATTGTCGGAATACACAACATTACTTAACCATATTTAATCATGTCTATTCTTTATAATACTAATCTTAAGGTTTAATATTATTTCATTGGGTTTGTAATGTTAGGGTTTAATAAACCCTGGGGTTCATTAATATTTTGGGTTTATACTATTAATTCAAAGGATTTATAATGTAAATCCCTTGGGTTTATAATATTAATCCTAGGGTTTTTAATACTTTGGTTTATGATACTAATACGAGGGTTAATAATATTCCATTGGATTTATAATGTTAGGGTTTAATAAACTCTTAGGTGTATTAATATTTTGAGTTTATAGTATTAATGTCAAGCATTTATAATATGTATCTCACATATCTTTTGAGTTTCTTTCATCCGTTTGGTTTCTAATATTAATCTCTTCTGTTTATTAATTATTTGAGTTTATAATATTGATAATCCTTTATGTTTATTAATCCATTTTGTTTATAATATCAATTTCTTAGATTTATATTATTAATAATCCCTATGGTTTACTAATCCCTTGGTTTATTAATCCTTTGAGTTTCTAATATCAATAAACCCTTGGTTTAATTAATATTTTGGGTTTATAATATTAATATCAAGGATTTATAATATTAATCTCATGGATTTATAATATTCAAATCTCACAGTTTATAATACTAAACGTAGGGTTTAATATTATTCCCTTGGGTTTATAATGTTAGGGTTTAATAAACCCTTGGGTTTGTTAATATTTTGGATTTATAGCATTAAACCCAAGGATTTATAATGCTAACCCATTGTGTTTATAATATTAATCTTATGGTTTATAATACTTTGGTTTATAATATTAACTCGAGGGTTCATAATACTTTGGCTTATAATACTAACCCTAAGGTTTAATATTATTCCATTGGGTTTATAACTTTAGGGTTTAATAAACCATTGGGATTATTAATATATTGGGTTTATAATAATCATCCAAAGGATTTATAATGTTAGTCCTTTTGGTTGATAATATGATTGAATGTGGTTTACCATTGCCAAAATGTCGAGCCATAATCTATCATAGAAAACGCTTTGGTTTATTAGTTCTTTTGGTTTATAATATTAATAATCCCTTGGGTTTATTAATCTCTTCATTTTAAAATATTGATTAGATTATGGTATATTAATTTTTTAGGTTTTTGTGTTTAAAATATTAATTCTTCGGGTTTATTAATCTGTTGTGTTTTTAATATTAAACCCTTGGCCTTATTTATCCCTTAGGTTTTTAATATTTATCCCTTGGGTTCACCAATTCATTTAGTTTATAATATTAAACCCTTGGGTTTATTAGGTTTTTTGGTTTATAATATTAATAATCCCTTTGGTTTATTAATCTCTTGAGTCTAAAATATTGATTAGATTATGGTATATTAATTTTTTAGGTTTTTATGTTTAAAATATTAATTCTTAGGTTTTATTAATCTCTTCTATTTTTAATATTAAACCCTTAGCCTTATTGATCCCTTAGGTTTTTAATATCTATCCCTTGGTTCACCAATTCCTTTAGTTTATAATATTAAACCCTTTGGTTTATAATATTAATAATTCCACAAGTTTATTAATCTCTTCAATTTAAATTATTGATTAGATTATGGTATATTAATTTTTTATGTTTTTGCGTTTAAAATATTAATTCTTAGGGTTTATTAATCTCTTGTGTTTTTAATATTAAACCCTTGGCTTTATTAATCCCTTAGGTTTTTAATATTTACCCTTTGGGTTCACTAATTCCTTTAGTTTATAATATTAAACCCTTGGGTTTATTAGTTTTTCTTGTTTATAATATTTATAATCCCTTTGGTTTATTGATCTCTTGAGTTTAAATTATTAATTATTAGGGTTTATTAATTTATTAGGCTTTTGAGTTTTAAAATATTAATTCTTAGGGTTAATTAATCTTTGAGTTTTTTAAATCTTTGGGTTGGTAATATTAGGCATTAAATATTAGTCATACATTTTAATACTAATGCATGGTCCAATGTCATATTATGAAAAACATTGTCTGAATATGAAAACCAACCATGGGAGACCATTGTTAATCAACATTAGACGTATTTGATCAAGGTCTTCCATGGTAGAATTTCACATTGTGACAAAGATTGTCTCAATATGAAAATCAACCATGGCCAACCATCGTCATTCTTCGTCCAACGTCACATTGTGACAACAATTCTCTCAATGTTTAAATCAAGCATGCTCAACCATGTTTATTTTACAGTTTATAGTATTTATCTAAAGACTTTTATATACTTGAGTTTTATAATATTAATTTCTTAGCTTTAATATTATTCCCTTGATTTTATAATATTAATAATCATGTGAGTTTATCAATCCTTTTTGTTTAAGATATTAATTTGTAGCCTTTGTTAATCTCTTTTGTTTTTAATATTGATCCCTCCACCTTATTGATCCCTGAATTTCTTAATATTTATCCCTTGGTTTCACCAATCCCTTGCGTTTATTAGTTATTTTGGTTTATAAAATTAATAATCCCTTTGGTTTTAATATCTCTTGAGTTAAAAATATTAACTCATACGGTTTATTAATCTCTTGTGTCCTTAATATTGATCCCTTGTCCTTATATATCCCTTAGGTCTTTAATATTTATCCCTTGGGTTCACCAATTCCTTTGGTTTGTAATATTAAACCCTTGTTTTTTTTTTTTTCGTAAATTTGGTGGGACCTTGCTATTTTCTATTTATAATAAAAGGACACGGTACAAAATGTAAATTTCATGCTGTGGCCTCAACCTTCCCGTGGGAAACCAGGTCTGTTGGCCACCTGAAAGCGTGAAAAGCATACCAAAACTGAAATTGTTTCATCCGTCTATACTTAACATGAGCTATATGTCCTACTACTGCAGTGTCTACCTTCATATAACATAAAGAAAGTTCATATACATATAAACAGTGCATAAAAAAGTAAATGCTGAAATCAACCCTTGGTTTTATTAGTTCTTTTGGTTTATAATATTAATAACTCGTTGGGTTTATTAATCTATTGAGTTTAAAATATGTATTCTTAGGGTTTATTAATTTCTTAGTTTATAATATTAATATTTATCCCTTTGGTTCACTAATTCCTTTAGATTATAGTATTAAAACCTTGGGACTATTAGTTTTTTTGGTTTATAATATTTATAATCCCTTTGGTTTATTAATCTCTTGATTTTAAATTATTAATTATTAGGGTTTATTAATTTCTTAGGCTTTTGAGTTTAAAATATTAATTCTGAGGGTTTAATAATCTTTGAGTTTTCTAAATATTTGGGTTGGTAATATTAGGCGTTAAATATTAGTCATACACTTTAATATTAATGCATGGTGAAATGTCATATTATGAAAAACATTGTGTGAATATGTAAACCAACCATGGGAGACCATTGTTAATCAGCATTATTCGTATTTGATTAAGGTCTTCCATGGTCGAATATCACATTGTGACAAAGATTGTCTCAATATGAAAATCAACCATGGTTGACCATCGTCATTCTTCGTCCAACGTCGCATTGTGACAACAATTGTCTCAATGTTTAAATCAAGCATGCTCAATCATGTTTATTTTACAGTTTATAGTATTTATCTAAAGGTTATTATATACTTGACGTTTATAATATTAATCTCTTAGCTTTTATATTATTCCCTTGGGTTTATAATATTAATAATCACGTGATTTTATCAATCATTTCTGTTTCAGATCTTAAATTGTAGGCTTTTTTAACCTCTTTTGTTTTTAATATTGATCCCTTCCACTTATTGATCCCTTCGTTTTTTAACATATATCCCTTGGGTTCACCAATTCCTTGGGTTTATTAGTTATTTTGGTTTATAATATGAATAATCACTTTGGTTTTAAAATCTCTTGAGTTAAAAATATTAATCCTTAGAGTTTATTAATTTTTAGGATTTTGTGTTAAAAATATCAATTCTTAGGGTTTATTAATCTCTTGTGTTATTAATATTCATACCTTGGCCTCATTTATCCCTTAGGTCTTTAATATTTATCCCTTGGGTTCACCAATTCCTTTGGTTTGTAATATTAAACCCTTGGTTTTATTATTTCTTTTGGTTTATAATATTAATAACTCCTTGGGTTTATTAATCTCTTAAATTTAAAATATAAATTTATATGATTTATTAATCTCTTAAGTTTAAAATATTAATTCTTAGGGTTTATTAATTTCTTGGTTTATAATATAAATATTTATCCCTTGGGTTCACCAATTCCTTTAGCTTATAATATTAGACCCTTGTGTTTATTAGTTGTTTTGGTTTATAATATTAATAATCCCTTGGTTTTGTTGATCTCTTGAGTTTAAAATTTTGATTAGATTATGGTATATTAAGTTTTTAGGTTTTATGTTTAAAATATTAATTCTTAGGGTTTATTAATCTCTTCTGTTTTTAATATTAAACCCTTAGGCCTTATTGATCCCTTAGGTTTTTAATATTATCTCTTGGGTTCACCAATTCCTTTAGTTTATAATATTAAACCTTTTGGTTTATTAGTTCTTTTGGTTTATAATATTAATAATTATTTGGGTTTATTAATCTCTTGAGTTTAAGATATTGATTAGATTATGGTATATTAATTTTTTAGGTTTTGTGTTTAAAATATTAGTTCTTAGGGTTTATTAATCTCTTTTGTTTTTAATATTAAAACCTTGGCCTTATTGATCCCTTAAATTTATTCCTTGAGTTCACCAATTCATTTAGTTTATAATATTAAACCCTTGGGTTTATTAGTTTTTTTGGTTTATAATATTTATAATCCCTTTCGTTTATTAACCTCTTGAGTTTAAATTATTAATTATTAGAGTTTATTAAATTCTTAGGCTTTTGAGTTTAAAATATTAATTCTTAGGATTTAATAATCTTTGAGTTTTCTAAATATTTGGGTTGGTAATTTTAGGCATTAAATATTAGTCATACACTTTAATATTAATGCATTGTCCAATGTTATATTATGAAAGACATTGTGTGAATATGAAAACCAACCATGGGAGAACATTGTTAATCATCGTTATTCGTATTTGATGAGGGCCTTCCATGGTCGAATGTCACATTGTGACAAAGATTGTCTCAATATGCAAATAAACCATGGCCAACCATCATAATTATTTGTCCAACGTCACATTGTGAAAACAATTTTCTCAATGTTTGAATCAAGCATGCTCAACCATGTTTATTTTACGGTTTATAGTATTTATCTAAAGGTTTTTATATACTTGTGGTTTATAATATTAATCTCTTAGCTTTAATATTATTCCCTTGGGTTTATAATATTAATAATCATGTGATTTTATCAATCCTTTCTGTTTAAGATATTAATTTGTAGGCTTTGTTAATCTCTTTTGTTTTTAATATTGATCCCTTCCACTTATTGATCCCTTAGGTTTTTAATATTTATCCCTTGGGTTCACTAATTCCTTGGATTTGAAATATAAAATCCTTGGGTTTATTAGTTATTTTGGTTTATAATATTAATAATCCCTTTGGTTTTAAAATCTCTTGAGTTAAAAATATTAATCCTTAGAGTTAATTAATTTTTTAGGTTTTTGTGTTTAAAATATTAATTCTTTGGGTTTATTAATCTCTTATGTTCTTAATATTGATACCTTGGCCTTATTTATCCCTTAGGTCTTTAATATTTATCACTTCGGTTCACCAATTCCTTTGGTTTGTAATATTAAACCCTTAGTTTTATTAGTATTTTTGGTGTATAAAATTAATAGCTCCTTGGGTTTATTAATCTCTTAAGTTTAAAGTATTAATTCTTATGCTTTATTAATCTCTTGAGTTTAGAATATTAATTCTTAAGGTTTATTAATTTCTTGGTTTATAATATTAATATTTATCTATTGGGTTCACTAATTTCTTAAGCTTATAATATTAAACCCTTGTTTTTATTAATTTTTTTGGTTTATAATATTAATAATCCCATGGGTTTATTAATCTCTTGAGTTTAAAATTTTGATTAGATTATGGTATATTAATTTTTTAGGTTTTTATTTTTAAAATATTGATTCTTAGGGTTTATTCATCTCTTTTGTTTTTAATATTAAACCCTGGGCCTTATTGATCCCTTAGGTTTTTAATATTTATCCCCTGGGTTCACCAATTCCTTTAGTTATATTAAAACCTTTGGTTTATTAGTTCTTTTGGTTTATAATATTAATAATTCCTTGGATTTATTAATCTCTTGAGTTTAAGATATTGATTATATTATTGTATATTAATTTTTTAGGTTTTTGTGTTTAAAATATTAATTCTTAGGGTTTATTAATCTCTTGTGTTTTTAATATTAAACCATTGTCCTTATTTATCCCTTAAGTTTTTAATATTTATCCCTTCAGTTCTCCAATTCCTTTAATTTATAATATTAAACCCTTGGGTTTATTAGTTTTTTTTTTTTTTTGAGTTTAAATTATTAATTATTAGGGTTTATTGATTTCTTATGATTTTGAGTTTAAAAATATTAATATTTAGGGTTTAATAATCTTTGATTTTTCAAAATGTTTGGGTTGGTAATATTAGGTGTTAAATATTAGTCATACGCTTTAAGATAAATGCATGGTTCAATGTCATATTATGAAAAACATTGTGTGAATATGAAAACCAACCATGGGAGACAATTGTTAATCATTGTTATTCGTATTTGATAAGGTCTTCCATTGTCGAATGTCACATTGTGACAGATATTGTCTCAAGACGAAAATCAACCATGGCCAATCATCATCATTCTTCGTCCAACATCGCATTGTGACAACAATTGTCTGAATCTTTAAATCAAGCATGCTCAACCATGGTTATTTTACGTTTTATAGTATTTATCTAAAGGCTTTTATATACTTGAGGTTTATAATATTAATCTATTAGCTTTAATATTATTCCCTTGAGTTTATAATATTAATAGTCATGTGATTTTATCAATCATTTCTGTTTAAGATATTAATTTGTAGGCTTTGTTAATCTTTTTTGTTTTTAATATTTATCCCTTCCGCTTATTGATCCCTTGGGTTTTTAATATTTATCCCTTGGGTTCACCAATTCCTTGGGTTTGAAATATAAAACTCTTGGGTTTATCAGTTATTTTGGTTTATAATATTAATAATCCATTTGGTTTTAAAATCTCTTGAGTTAAAAATATTAATTCTTAGCGTTTATTAATTTTAGCTTTTTGTCAAGAATTTGCTTTGGTGAAGATCGACAGAAGCAGCGGGACGGAGCGCTTATGGAGAGCAGAAGAGCTAGGTTTTGCAGGTTTGGGCCTTATGGCCGCGCGGTGACAGATCCTCCTGGTTGCGCACTAGAAGGGTATGGTACTCCTGTTTACATGGCTCTCGATTCCATGAGTGGGCAGCCTCCGAAATTTGGACATGCACTGGATTATTGCGGAGCTTCAAAACTGGATTTTACGGCGCCCTCCACCAGAGACCCCCAACCTTCCATCGCTTGCTATGGACATGAATCTTGGCCTGTTCTAGTTTCCTCGCACCCACATCTGGTAACTTTTGATTTTTTTTTCGCTATTACAGCACCAAACGCTTGTTTGTTGCCCCTGGACGGCAGGAATATTGCGAGGGCCGAAAGTCCCTACGGGCTTGTGGTTATATTGGTTGTCGTCACTCCGCGTAATCATTCATTGAATACTAGTTGTGGGTCAGTGGGCGACAAGGGGCCGAGCACCCTGCCTCTCTGCATGCGATTCCCTCTACCTCCAGCTTACTATTGGGGCTCTGTCACTGAGAGCTGCCATGGTGGTAGAGATAAGAGTGGTAGTAGTGCCGGAAAATTGGATAAAATGGTTCCTCGCCCAGCTAAGAAGCCAGACACAGCATACCCTACTCCGAAGGCTCTCGTGCCGCAATGGACCTCGAATGACCTCAGTCCTGCATCATTAGCTCCGCTCAGGTCCTGCTATGCAGATCTGACTAGGCAGCTGCAACTTGCAGGAAAAAAAAGACGGCAGCTGCAGCATCTTAAAAATTGCAGAGATTGTGTTTTCAGGCAGGAGAAGATCGATTGGCTTTTCAATCACCCTGTTTCCCAGTCCTCTGTCTCGGTTCTGTTTCTGCCCATCAATAACAGTTTCTTTTTGAAGGGAAAAGTTCCTCCCCATCAAAGCCATGGCAGACATGCTCTCGGTAGCACAAGCGATCCTGGCACTGTGTCAAGGAACCTCTTTGATTCTTTTCAGATCCAAATCTCTCAACCAACAAGCAAAACCATCCTGTAATGGGTCTGTTCTACAGATTTGGTGCTGGATCTCAAGCTGGTTCTTGAACGGCGAATTGGGATCCCTTCTGGCCTTTAGAGACTTCTCTTTCAAGGTAAACAACTTGAATATCTTCAACCCATCTCTACTTACAGCATTAACAGGAACAGCTCTTTGGTGTTAACCTTTCGCTTGAGAGGGGGGGTAGCTGGACAGTCGTCCTCTGCTCCTCTCTTCTCTTACAAAGATGCAATACATTCAGAGATCCCCAAACCCCCGGAAGGCCTTAAATCCAAACCTTTTTTGGTAAACAAAACAGAGGAAGTTCCCTCTGTTGAAATCACCTATGCAGATCCTGTAAATCAACTTCAAGAATATGCAGAAAGAGCCATCATTTGCAGATTCAACGGACTGTGGCTGCGATCTAAGGACCTTTATGATTGGATTCATGCAAATTGGACACATCATTGTAAGTTCAGTTTCTGTTCAAAAGGATATTTCATTGTTCTTTTTTAATGACAGTAAGCATTATGAAAAGGCTTTAGAAGAAGGCCCTTGGTTCATGGGAACTGCAGGGCTCTTCTTAACTCCTTGGTTCCCAGATTTTGATCCAGCAACTGCAGTCATCACCAGGACACATGTATGGATCAGGCTTCCAAACCTACCTATCCACTTATGGCATGTGGCAGTCTACAAAGCTATAGGCAACACCTTGGGTAGTTTCATTACGAGAGATTACAGGCGGGAAATGATTGGTCTCTACACATATGCCAGAATATGTGCCGAGTTAGACTTAAGCAAAGGACTTCTAGACCAAATCATTCTCAAGATAAACGACTTTGTTTGGACCCAGACAATGGATTATGAAAATACTGCCTTCCACTGCCGCCATTGCCACCAAACAGGGCATCTGCAGTCCACCTGCCCTTCTCTCCCGGCAAAAAAGAAAAAGGATAACCTCTCCAAGAACAAATCCAAACGATGGGCTCCTTGCTCTCCACCTCCAGTTGTGGATTCTGAATCCTCTAGCTCTGAAGATGAAGCCAGCGATGCAGATTTGGATCATGCCCCTCAATCTGTGGTTCCTTCCACAGAGGGACCGGCGCATTCCTCCGATATAGCCATCGCCTAGAAACGCGTCCATATGACCCCCTCGTCTGATTCAGAAAATGAAGGCCCCCCCTCGGAGAACCCCAGTCTTCGAGTTGTTGCTCATTCACCCTTGGATGGGTGGGTCAAAGTCAAAAAAAGGAAAGGGAAAAAGCTTCGAGTTGAAACTTCTACCCATTCTGGGTAGAGAACAGTCTTTTCGCTTTTCAGTCTTTGGTTGTAGTTCTTTGCTTGCTTCACTTCTTCTCCGAAACCGAGGTTGATAGTCCTATCATTACCGGCTGCCGGTTTTCTGTCTCTCCTGATTGTAACATCATCTTGTACCATATTTTTGCTTAATAGAATTAGTCCAATTCAGAAAAAAAAAAAAAAAAATATATATATATATATATATATATATATATATAAATTTAAAAAAAATAAATAAATAAAAAATAAAAAATTAGCTTTTTGTGTTTAAAATGTTAACTCTTAGGGTTTATTAATCTCTTGTGTTCTTAATATTGATCCCTTGGCCTTATTTATCCCTTAGGTCTTTAATATTTATCCCTTGGATTCACCAATTCCTTTGGTTTGTAATGTTAAACCCTTGGTTTTATTAGTTCTTTTAGTTTATAATATTAACAACTCCTTGGGTTTATTAATATCTTGGGTTTAAATATTAAATATTAGGGTTTATTAATTTATCAGTTTATATTATTAATATTTATCCCTTGGGTTCACTAATTCCTTTGGTTTATAATATTAAACCATTGGGTTTATTACTTCTTTAAATGGTTTATAATATTAATAATATCTTGGGTTTATTTATATCTTGAATTTAAAATATCAATTATTACTAAACTTTATTAATTTCTCATGTTTTTTATTTTGAAATCTTTATTTTTAAGGTTTATTAATATCTTACATTTTTAATATTGATCTCTTATCCTTATTGATCATGTGAGTTTATCATTCATTTGTATTTAAAATATAAATTCTTAGCCTTTATTAATCTCTTATATTTTGAATATGGATTCCTTTGGCTTCTTGATTTCTTAGGTTTTTAATATTTTCCCCTTAGGTTCACCAATTCCTCGGTTTTATTAGTTCTTTTGGCTTATAATATTAATAATCCCTTGGGATATTGGTAAGATATATATACTTATTATAACTAGTAATAAAATACTATTATTAACCTATATTTGAATTTAAATATAGTTTGAACTATAACCATTAATGTATTAAAAAAATTTAATAATATTTTATTAATGAATAATATTATATATATATATATATATATATATATATATATATATATATATATATATATATATATATATTATTTTAATATATAGTATGAATATAGTTAATATTATTAATATATTTAAGAAGATATATAAAATATATTGGTAATCATATTGATAAATATATAATGAATATTTTGGTAAAATACATGTGGTGGGTGGTGGATATAGCCCTATTCGCGTATATCAATCACATTGGTGAATGTGGTTGTAAATATATTTCATATACGCCTATTGGTGTATATCAACCACATTGGTAAATGTGATTGTGCTAATCTAGTGTCTCAATTAAACATGAGATCTGAAGAAGGTTTTGAAGATTATATATTTTTGATATCTTATAAATAATTTTAATTTAATTAAATTAATTCAAATAAAATTGGTAAAAGTGAGGGTGACGGTTTAAGTTATCCATAATTCTCTTGGAAACCCTTTTGAAGTTCGACCCGAAGACTCAAAGTTTTGTTGTTTTCCATTCATCTCTAGTCGTGGGGTTTATTCTCAGTACGTAGGGTTTCAACATTTTATTTGTTCCTTGTAGGGTTAAAGGGGGTTTTTGTGTATCCAATTGAATTTTTGTACATGTTAATATGTGAAGGACCTTCCTGTTTTCTTTTTTGCTAAGGATTCATAGTGAATTAAGGTCGGATATGTAAATTACTATGTCACTATATTTATTTTCAAATGTATTCTATTCTATGAAGTTTGATTTTGTATATATCGCCACCCCTTTTTGTCATCTTGTTCGAAACTCCAGTCGAGTTCTTGGAATTACAGTTGATGCTTTATATACTTAGCTAGTTTCTTTTTCATAAGAAAAGGGGTTTTCATGAGTGGAATAGACTTCTAGAGAGAGAGAGAAAGAGCCTGCTCGCTAGTTAAAATTGACGAAAACCCAAGAGAATATTGAATATAGTTCACCATCCCAATTGAAAATGAGGTACTGACTACTCGCATTTCATATCCCCCTTAGGAACAAACACTGGAGAAGTGGATGCTACAACATGAATGAGTGTATGTAATCTTCGTCGCTTCTTCTAATCCAGGTTGGAACCATTGTTCCATAGATGATGTAAGTTTCGTGAGGGGGTATGGTAGAACTCTATTATCTTGAGTATGTTTGGTGAATGGGTTCTCATTTAACAGGTATCTATTGATGTCTAAAAACAAAAATAAATAAGGTAAAATAGATAAAATAGCACACAGACACTCAATATATTCTATATAATGAATGAAGGAATTACACACATATTTATACAAGCAATAGTCTCAAGATAGGAATTCTATCTTAGACGTACAGTAGTGTGGTTGAGAGATTCTCTCAACCACACACTAAACTAGGAGAAACTATATTCTAGCTAATTCCTATTATGTAGGAACAAACTCCTCAAATGGAGAATTGCAACCATACACAAGTAGGAATTAATTATTTCTAACTCCCCCCCTTAATGACTACTTGGAAAATCTGGTGCT